>CAVLGL010000089.1:18010000-18700000 GCA_963668995.1 Parnassius mnemosyne | reverse complement strand
CGAAGAAATGGGTTAACTATTGTGCTTTAGAACAGATTTAGATAATAAGGTTAATATATTTTTGTATAATATATTTAATACGTTCTTTAATACTTTTGTTTACTGCGTTTTAGATATACATAATTATATCATTATTTTACATAATTTAACTATGATTTATGATATGATATTAGTTTAAAATGCACTTGATGACTCAAACAAAGCCACCGTTGAGCAAATTCGTACCTATACTTCCCTACCCATACTTCAGAATATTTATCATAACTTTTGATGGAATGAACTGATTTTAATGAAATAAAGACTAAATGTAACACGAAGATACACTTTATAATTTCCTTAACAATTCTTATGATATAAATTAGTACTTTATACGTGATACGTTAACAAACAAACAGACAGACAGACAGACAGACAGACAGAAAATTCTAAAAATGGTAGAAATGTATTTAATTACTTATTTTTAGTACCCCTCAATCACTTTTATTACAAAAATATAAAATGTACAGACATCTGCTATTTACAGTTTTATTATATGTATAGATATTTTTATTATATGATGTAACTAAATATTTATGCTTTTCGTAATTTTTTCTTTATCTGTGCTATAATACGTTGCTTCGTACCAAATTTTAATATTCTGAGTGCACGGGCAGTACCCTGTAGGTTTTGATTCCTTGGCTGTATCTTTTGATTGCGTTGGCTTAGAAGTTTGATTTTTGCTCCAAGGGACATTAGACTTGAGTATTTGATATGAATTTCAGCTTGATACCTCCACGCGTTCCTGAGAAAAAGGGTCTTAACAAACAGACAGATGGACAACGAAGTGATCCTATAAGGGTTCCATTTTTTCCTTTTGAGGTACGGAACCCTAAAACTAAGAAAAAAAGGAAGAGGTACTCAGTTTGAGTGTGTGTTCGTTTTTTTATTTAAGGTACTCGATATCTTCATCAATTGTGACCAATTTTATTGATTCTTTTTCTATTCAATTGGTTATACTTTAGGGGAGGTTCCATTTAAATATGGACAAAACATTCCACTCCTATAGGTAGAAAAATAGGGGATGAAGTTTTAAATGAGACTTTAAAATTAAGACGACATTCGATCCTTTGATATTACCAAAGAGATTTAAATATATAGGTATACACTTAAATGTATTTGGATTTTACTCAGTTCACTCAAAAAGGAATTCCTCTCTTGAAATTGGCTTTTACTTTTAATTCAAATTCGAATTTTTCTTTGCTCTATCTCTATATCATCATCATCATCATCATTACAGCCCTTCACAGGTCCACTGCTGAACACAGGTCTCCCCCAAGAAATGCCACAAAGAACGAACCTACCCACCTGCATCTGTCGATTTCCTGCATGTCTTACCAGGTCGTCACTCCATCTAATACGGGGGTATCTCTATATACAAAAATCAATTGCTGTCCGTTCGCTAAAACTTTAAAACGGCTCAAATGATTTTGATGGATTTTTTGTGTGCGTTTAACTGAGTCCCTGGATGGTTTAGATTCACGATTGGACCCGGGAGGTGGCGCTATTGTCGAGATATAGAAATCCCCCTTGCGAAGCTAAGGCGAATCGCTGGTTGTTTATTAAACACTAAGTCATATATAACTTTATTTTCGTCGTACCTACATAACTTTTTTTATAGCTTAAGGGTGACAAACGAGCACATAGTTCATCTGATGGTAAGCGGTTGCTGCAGGCCATAGACATCTACATCTATTCTATATTACAAATCAAAATGCAGATGCGTTGTCACCCGTGAGGACTAAGATGCAATGCCTCATTTCCAGTAAAAAGGGTCTCTGGTTCTCTACACTCACCATACGAAACACAGCAGCATCAAGCTGCTATTTACGCTGGTATTCTGTGAGAGCGTGGTACTTCCCCGGTCGAGCCGACCCATTCGTGCTACAACTATACTACTAATATAGCTGCAGCATGGCTCTACCACGTAAATGACTTATGTGTTAAAACGCTTGATTCACTACTATTCGTTATCCTCTAAAACTAAAACCACACCTCTTGTATTAGCATTAACATAACTACGTATTTTATTTACGGTCAAAATGTCACAGCAGAGATTTTTAAACTGAAGTGACAAACGAATTTACAGCCAACCTTATGGTAAGTGGCTATTTTAGTCCATGGACACCTATAGCCAGCTTCAAACAATGAAGTCTAACAGATGTGTTATCATCTCTGAGGATTAAGATGAAATACCTCACAGCCTCTAATTATATTGGCTTTCTATACTCAACAGACTGGAACACAGCAGCAGCAGAAATAGGTAAGTGGTTGGTGTCCACCCAGACGGACCCTAGCAAGATGTTAGGCCTCCTGGTCTTCATAGGGCTTACATACCTATACCATACCGCATATCACATACCATAACTAGTCACATAGGTACTACTTTACTTGGAAATCCATCTACATAACGTTAGGAAACTCCCACTTGAAATGGTCTATTGTGTTTTTGAAAACGTTACCTACACTGTACTTCACGATACAGAAGAACATCCTTCTTCTGTATCGTGAAGGCGTTTTACACACATTTTTTTTTTATAGGAGAGGGGGCAAACGAGCATGCGGCTCACCTGATGGTAAGTGACTACCGCCGCCCATGAACAACTGCAACACCAGGGGAATCGCAGATGCGTTGCCGGCCTTTTAAAAAGGAGTACGCTCTTTTCTTGAAGGTCCCTAAGTCGTATCGGTCCGGAAAAATCGCTGATGGTAATCGATTCCACAAGGAGGTCGTGCGAGGAAGAAAACATCTTCTAAATCGCACAGTGGTGGACCGCCAATCATCCAGATGGTGTGGATGGTATCGGGAGTTCTGCCGCGATGTGCTTTCGTGAAATTTGGCGGCTGGGATTAATCCGAACAATTCCTCAGAGCACTCCCCATGGTAGATGCGAAAGAAAATGCAAAGGGATGCAACATCTCTTCGCAGTGCCAATGAATCGAGCCGATCGGAAAGGGCTCGGTCGTCGACAATTCGAGCCGCTCTGCGTTGGATGCGGTCAAGTGGAAGGAGCTGGCACTGGGGAGCCCCTGCCCAGAGATGGGAACAGTATTCCATGTGAGGCCGAACTTGCGCCTTGTAAAGTAGCAGGCGGTGTGCTGGCATGAAATACTGTCCCGCTCTGCTGAGCACGCCAAGCTTTTTAAAGGCCAATTTGGCCTTCCCTTCCAAGTGACCACGAAACTGCACGTCACTCGATATGTCGACTCCGAGGATACCGATACTGGCTGAGGCAACAAGGGGAGTGCCTTGAAACTGAGGAGATACGACAAAGGGGTTCTTTTTAGCGGTAAACGCGCAAACTTGTGTCTTCTGAGGATTAAACTGGACTAGATTTAGTCGCCCCCAATCCGAGACTTTGTTCAGCAAAGACTCGACTTCAGACACAAGTTTGTTCCGGTACTCAGCGACGTTTTCCCGAGAAATATTGGCACGGCCAGTCTCACCAGTGCTGTCATCCGCATAGCAATGAATGTTACCAGTTAGCAACATATCATTGATATGCAGAAGAAACAGCGTTGGTGATAGCACACAGCCTTGTGGAACACCAGCGTTAATAGGCTTGTAGTCAGAGCATGCACCGTCTACAACGACCTTGATGCTCCGATCTGCAAGGAAGCTGGTGATCCAATTGCACAATTTCTCGGGAAGCCCATAGGAAAGGAGCTTCGAAAGAAGCGCTTTGTGCCAAACCCGATCGAAGGCCTTCGCAATGTCCAGACTAACGGCCAACGCCTCCCCCTTGGACTCTACTGCCTCCGCCCATCTATGGGTCAGGTAGACCAGAAGACAAACAGCCAAAACCTGAACGATTATTTGCAGGCCAAACAAAAACTTATTCTGTGCGGGAATCGAACAGCACCACAACCACTCTTAGCCACTGTATAATATTCATTATATTCCACTGCTGGATATGAGCCCCTCCTAGTTTAGGAAGCACTTGCCTTAACCGCCATGTTGGAGAATCGCATCACCAGACTACTCACCCATAACGCTTCTCGGGAGTTATACTGCCATTTATCGTAGGCTATCAGATTTTTCTAAGGCTTTTCATCATTGCTTTTCATGACAGGTATGAAATGGGATGGTTGATTCTATTATATTGCTACCAAAATAACAAAATTAATGCAGTAACATAATATAATATTTCCATTAAGATAATTAGGTTATGCCCCTTTTTGGATCTGCATGTGATGCGAAACCGGCCAAACACATTTTTATTATCTCTACACATTTCTTGTCCGACGGCTTCACATGACTTTATGTTTTCGATAATAATTTTTGATGAGTGATTTTAATCACTAGCTCTTGATCAAAATCGCTCATTATCGTATTATTAAATTCAATATGTTAAAGATACTTAATGATTAAAAAAAATCTCTCGTGTAATGTAATAAAACAAGGTGATGCAAGTACAACATATCATTTTGTTTGTTCACAATATTTCTCGCTTGGCCCCTTTATTTCACCGGTCAATGTCAAAAACACAAAATGTTTAATCGAAGTGTCATGTCAACAGTACTGGTGGATAATTAATTTGTGTCAAAATGTAATTTAAGTTATTGTAGTGTTAACTTTTCTTAAAACGAAAGATTAAATACACGGTCACTTAATAATTTTAGCTTTTAGCTATAGTATTCATAATTCCTAATTTTATAACTAAACAACTCAAATTCTTCACAGATGAGAAGAAAAGTATTTTCTGCCGACTTCCAAAAAGGAGCCGGTACTCAATTCGACTGTATGTTTTTTTTTTTTCGTTTTTTTTTTTTTATGTGTGTTACCTCAGAACTTTTTTCTGGGTGAACCGATTTCGATGATTCTTTTTTTATTTGAAAGCTGGTACTTCTCGTGTGGTCCCATATGAATTTGATCAAGGTCAGACCAATAGTTTTTAAGTTATTCTTAAATAACTTATATTGAAGTCGGCTGTACAAAATTTTTAATTTTAAATTATTGAAAGACAAATTAATTTGTAAATATTTAGATATCAACTGATTGATTTAATCGAGTTGAATGTTAATACATTTAAATTTTAAACTGAGATAGGTACATAATATGTGTTCCGGATTTCATTAACGTATGTCTAACAAACTTTGATGTAAATTCTTAAAGATAAAATTTAAATTGTATCGTTATTTATCTGGCGCTACCGCCACCTGTACTTACAAACATTCGTAGGTCGAATCTAGTGAAGGGATTGCGTAGGTGGCGACTTGTATTAAATTGAGCGTGGATTGAGGTTTGAGGCAGTGATAGATGCTTTAAGTGATAAATTGTGTTCAAAGCGTATTCATCAATTGAATGGATTAGCGTTTTTCAAATTGCAACACGTCTCGTTTGCGAGATTACTATAAGGCTTAAAAACTTCTTGGGTTAATAAAAACTACCGAGTCGCAGGTTCTGGATCTAATGTAAAAACATAATAAAATCCATATTTACGCTCCATTGTATTTTCTTTCCTGGATACAGTTTATAACGCTTTTCCTTTTGTAACATTGTAATTTGAAGTTATAATTACAAACGACTACGGATATCGTTAAAAGCAACTCAATTATTAAAAAGAATGTGGGAAGAGTTTTACGTACTTTACAAGAGATCAGCGCTGACTATTGCGATGGTTAATTTTAATGAGAAAGTGGATTTTGCTTTATTGCACTTGGTTATATTAATAATACTTATATTGTACGTATATTTTATGTTCAATCAGTAGAACGCTCATAAAATAACATTGAATATTGTAGACACATAAGTACTTTTGTTAGTACAGTAACTGAACTGTGCAGTCGTAATCTTAGTGACCTTTCCGCACGATCTCCCGCCATCTTGATTCACTGATTACACTCTCGCCTATTACGGCTCGGCTTGTCGATCTGTACATCTATTGATAGGCTTAATAAGGTTGTGAGTGAGATGTCATTTGGCTTATCGATGGCTGCGTGTAGTCTTTCTGTTAACCAACCTACCGTTGTATCGTTTTTTTTTATGTTATAACTAGCTGTTCCCCGCGACTTCGTTCGCGTGTTAGGGTTTTTATGTTTCTGCGCGGAACCCTGATTCTTTTTCTAAAATAAAAGTAGCCTAAGTTACTCCTTATGAAATCAGCTATCTCCCAGTGAAAGTCCCGTCAAAATCGGTCCAGCCGTTTCGGAAATTACCCGGAACAAACAGACAGACAGACAGACAGACAGACAGACAAAAATTTTATAAATTGTATTTTAGTTATAGGTATCGTTTTTACTTTCATATGCATTTAGTAAAAAACTGTAATTTTGATATTACAAACAGACACTTCAATTTTATTTATTTGTATGTATAGAAGATAAAATTTAGCAGTTTTAGCTATTGTGTTAGCTTAGATCATGGGATATAGTTAAGTAAATAATCAAGTATATATTTTAGTAAATAAGCAAGTAAATTAACAAGTTGACTTTCGAGTAAATAGACAAGTAAATAAACAAGTATGTAGTCAAGTAAATAGTCAAGTAAATAACCAAGTATTAATCAAGTAAATAGTTGTGAAAATAATCAAGTTTTCTTTCTTTCATTCATTAATTCATTACAGCCCTTGACAAGTCCACTGCTGAAGATAGGCCTCCCCAAGGAACGACACAAAGCACGGTCCTGAGCCACCTTCATCCATCAACATCCTGCATTGCGCTCATCAGTTCGTCACTCCATCTAAGTCTACGGGGAGGGGGCGTCCTACACTTATATATAGATACGAGGATCCCACTTATAAACCTTTCTTCCCGATCGGTTTTCGGTTCTACTGCGGATATCATCATTTTTAAGTCTACCACGTAGAGAAACCTCGAGCATAGCCTTCTAAATAGCTTGCTGATCGATCTTAAGCATTCTCATACGACCAGAAATGAAGGACCACGTCCAAAATCCATAAGACGTCACTGGAAACAAGCACTGGTTGTACAATCTTGTTTTCAGGTTTTGAGGTATACCTGACGAGAAGATGTATCATCATAAGAAGTTAGACTAACTTAGACGGACTATTTGTCCTAGGTAAACATACTCGTAGACAACTTCGAGCGTAACGACTACGCGTGTGACATGGACGTCATACATGACGATAATCTTAAGACCTATCCGTTGGGAGATACTATTGAGATCATTGAGCATAGTGTTTATGTCCTCCAGCGATTCTGCCATAAGGACTATATCGTCGGCAAATCGAAATTGAGTGATATAATCGCCACTGATGTTAATACCATATCCTTTACAGTCCAGTAGCTTATAAATGTCTTCCAATGCAACGGTGAAGAGTTTCGGGTATATAACGTCCTGCCTTACACCTGTCTGCAGTTGAATGGGTTTCGTACTGTGGTTCTGTACTCGGATAGCCTGTTGCCAGGTCAAGTCGTCTTCGGTAGTGGTTGTAGTGTATTTAACATACGGTGTAAGTATATCCACTGCCCCATATCTTCCGTAGAGTAGAATACGTAGAGAAAAACTGAGACATATGGGCAGCAACATTTTTCTGATAACAGCAAAACTACAATAAAGAACTGCGGTTGCCAACCCGCTTGCCAAGCGTGGCAACTATGGCAAATATTCTCCCATGATCAACGACATAAAGGAACGGCCCCTGAGTCCCCGACGTCTCGCTTATAACATGCTACGGTGGCGTCCATGGTAACGACGGTTCAGGGAGTGCTAAGAATTAAGTAAACAGTCAAGTAAATAATCAAGTAAGTAGTCATGTAAATAACCATGTGTATAGTCGAATAAGTCGTTAAGTAAATACTAGTCAAGTAAATAGACAAGAAAAATATGAAGTATATTATCAAGTAAATACTCAAGTCGATAATAGAGTATTTAGTTAAGTAAATAGTCAAGTAAATAGTGAACTATATAATCAAGTAGAGAACAAGTAGATAGTTAAGTAAATAAGCATGTAAGATGTAAAGTAAATTAGCAAGTAAATAATCTATTGCATAAACAAATAAACATTCAAGGAAATAAAAGTAAATAAACAAGTATATAGTTAAGTAAATATGCAAGTAAATAGTCAAGTGTTATAGCAAGTAAATTGTCAAGTAAATTTACAAGTGTATTATCAGGTATATTTGTAAGAAAATTCTCAAGTAAATAGGCAAGAAAATATTCAAATAAATAATCGGGTACAATATCAAGTAAATAGTTTAGTTAATAATCAAATATATAGTTAAGTAAGTCATGCAAATAGTCAAGTCAATAATCAAGCATATAGTTAAGTCAATAAGCAAGTAAGTAATCAAATAAATAGGCGAATGAAATAATTAAGTATATATTCAAGTAAATAGGCAAGTATAAAATTAAGTATATAGTCAGGCAAATAGACAAGTAAATATGCAAGTAAATAAAAAAGTAAATTGTGAATTATGTATAGTACACAACACATGAATATATCTAATAATATAAAGAAATAAATGCATGTTATAACGGAAAAACAGTTTTGCTAAATATTGCTAGTTTTATTCCGAGTAGGTAATCTACAATGTTTACACCTTTTATTTTTCACCTTAAATAAATATTATCTATACAAAAACGTTACATACACAATTTCCTATCATTTAATTTACTTGTCAGACTACAGAAATGTATGGGTCAAGAATGATGGAAGGTAGTGCTATCTCTTTCACTGTTATTCATTAGTAAAACAAAAACCTACTTGCGGTAAAATAGTGCACACCGCAGCAGGACTTGATAACGGGTTGCCAACATGTATGAGTACGCAACAACCCTGGCTCACTATACTCTTCAGGTCGGAACACTGCAGTGTGAGCACTGATAAATACTGACAGATAAATATAGATAAGAAGGAGGTACCTACCCAGGCGGACTCCTAGGTCTAGGATTCCTACTAACTAGTTTATAGCTTAAAACTTTCGTGTCTGTTACTATAGTCGACATAATGTGAGGCTTAGACACTTGTGATAAGGAATGGTTTGCGTAAATATTTTTTTTAACGAATGACAAAATTGTGAAATCTGAATTAAAAGTAAAAAACAATAAGACATCTAAATCGGCGAATGTAGGCAGAACCAAAGGTGCGTATAATGTGTGGTACAACGACCATCAATTATGGGGAAAATGTAAAAACCCTTGTCCAACAATGGACTGCTTATGGGCTAATGAGGAAATTCTTCGCCGTTAAGTAGCGGCGTTCAGCAGTGTATTTTGATAGGCTGTATAATGATGATGACGATGATGAGGAACCCCTAATGCTTACGGTACTCTTATTTGCACCGAACCGTTAACTGTTGAACATAGGGTTCTCAATTGTTATTAGAAAGACGCTGCTTCCCATCTACTGGTTTGTTTCCCTCTGTCACTTCTGACACCCACGAGCTGATTTAGGATTGTGAATATTCTTACACTGCCATTACACGGCCACCAGTCATTGCATACAAAATGAATAAGGAATCTATCGGATAGCGGCAACGGTGCCGCCGTCCGCGCGCTTCAAGTACTCGTATCATTAAGTAGGTCTAGAAATTGTCTGAACTTTAGGTCAAAAGCATAAACTACGTACCGACTATTATGTTAACTTCAGTTATATTTTTATGGCCGTATGGTAAGATAGTTAATCGATCGCAACTTGATTTCCATCAGTGTTATAAATTAAGGACCAATATCAATTTAATAATAAAATAATAATCTATTTATACCCGGCAGCCGACAGGCATTCATAAACGTAATCTCGCCAGTCTAACTCTCCAGGATATTCATCAAAAAAACAAAAAGCCTAAATCTAGAATTAGTCACTTGTACGTTGATGATGTTTTGTCTAAGCATATTGTCTTATTTTAAAAGTTGAAATACTTGATAAAGTTAAAGTGTTTTGATAACGATTTCATTAGGCACCTTTTAGGTGACGAAGCATTTCATCTTAGGTTTCCGAGGTGATAACGCATCTGTATTTTAAATCTTAATCTAGTGTCAGATTTTTTGTTTATATATAGGTCACAGCATCCACTTACAGGTGAACTGAAAACTTGTTTGTAATCCTACTTCTAAAAAAAAGCTAGAAAGTAGAAAGGAAGGGAGAGGGGGCGCCACAATGCCTCATAGTCAGCAAGGCTGTAGTTCTCTATGCCTTTCCGATCGGAAACCTAGACGGGCTTTAGGCAGAAAGGGAGTCCCAGCACCTATTAGTTACTTACTTAACGTAATACTTATGCACAGACTTACAAATAAGGATATAACAAATGGCTTCTAAAAGTGACACCATGCTTTCTACAAATATGTTTTTACAATTACAAACAACATGTGTTTAGTTTATTTTAAAACAACATGTGCTCAGTAGTGACAAATGATACAGTCCTCCATGTTTTTATTTCTTGATAATATACATATTATACAATATTCTATGAAAGTGACCAAATATCACGCATCTAAGTTACAAGATGTATAGTACCTTAGAGTGATTACATACATACCTACGTGCTTTGATTATATACATGTCATGACATGTGTATAATCAAAGTAATAATGTAATAAAAAAAATATTTGAAAAGCTTATGTTTAAACTAACGAACTATTAAAAAGAATGGAAGAAAGAATGGATGAATGGAAATGAGGCATTCCATCTTAGTCCTCACGGGTGACAACGCATCTACATTTTGATTTGTAATAGAGGATAGATGTAGATGTCTATGGGCCGCAGCAACCACTTACCATCAGGTGGACTGTGTGCTCGTTTGTCACCCTAATCCTATATAAAAAAAAGAAGGAAATTATAAAAACTTAATTAGGAGCATTTAGCGGTTTCCACATTAGTTCACAACGTATTTTTAATCAGAGGATTTCTATAGCTTCCAAAATATACAAATATTCACATAGCTTATATTTTTATGTTCAGTAGAGGACTTGAGAATAATGCCGTAATGATGATGACAATAATGAAATTATTACATGTTTGATTACGAAGTTAAATTTAACTTTAAAATTTAAGGTAATGAAGGTCTACGTGGCAAATCGCAATGTATTAGCGTAATAGAAGCCTAATGACTTTTGCTTTTAATAGATGGCGCTAGAACCATCTTCTCTACGCCAGACACAAAATCTTTAGATCTGCCACGGGGAACAGCATCAAAAATAAGAGATTTCAAAAGTGAAACTGTCAAACGATCGCGAAACGTAAAGTTGTAGATTTTAACAGATTGATGATGAAGAAAAAGAAAATCCACCAACATATAATCTTTACATTTGTTCTAGAATCAGGTTTAGGCACTACATCTGTCTCTCTTTTCCTCCTTTTATTTATGGTCACAGATATATCGCCTAAAGTCTGTTGTCCTTTTAGTGCATAAATTATATCGTATTATTTTACTGTACCTACCCTAACCGTTAATCTTTCTCCCCCTTTTATTTAATTATTTTTTGGTTTGCCTGGAAGAAATTATTGTGCGGCAATAAGACCATCTTTTGTTTTCCATCAGTATTTGTATATTTTGTACGAAAATATCTTCTTACACACACATAATGACTTTGAGTAGTGGATATTGCTACACCGCCGCTACACTCTGTACAATACAGAGTATCGTTTAACATTGTGTAATGATAATGATAATGAACACCATTTATTAAACTCGATCGACTCAACTCAAACAAATGATACGGATCCACAAAGCGTACGCTTTCGCTTTGCCTTTTTAATTAGTGTCGTTAACGCACCATTTTTATGACCAATCAGCACAGACGAGCTTTTGAATTTTACCTTTTGGATTACATGTCATATGAATCCGGTATAATAAGAAGTAACAAAATATTGAGCTGATCCCTTTAAATCTGTTTTAAAATTAACACAAATAACATTTTATATACACGCATCTTAGATTATTTAGAGAGTAAATAATCTAAGACACGCATTTACAATAAAAATAATAACTGAAAAATCAAAGTACCTTATTTTAGAATAAGGGTGACTTCTTCAGCCAGAAATGTATCTTCTTCTTTCTTTTCTTCATCCTGCTGTAAACATGCTCGCTGTAGCAAAATAGTAGCTTATTGCTGTTGTGTAAACGAGACCTTCCATCATAGTCCTCAGGAGTGGCAGATCATCTGCATTTTGATTCTTAATCGAAGATAAATGTTGATATCTATGGGCCACAGGATCCATTTTTTATAGGATGAGGCTAACAAATGAGAACACAGTCCACCTGATGGTAAGTGGTTGCTGAGGCCCATAGACATCTACGTCTATCCTCGACTACGAATCCAAATGCAGATGCGTCACCCCTGAGGACTAAGATGGAATGCCTCGTCTCCAGTAAAAAGGCTCTCCAGTTCTCTGCACTCACCACACGAAACACAGCAGTGTTAAGCTGCTATTTTGCGCTGGTATTCTGTGAGAGCGTGGTCCTCCTCCAGTCGAGCTAAGCCATTCGTGCTACAACCATAATATAGCTGCAGCGTGGCTCTACCACGGAAAAACTGGTTGTCCGATGGTGGAAGGGACAGATCGAAATTAAGTTTTGCAATTCCAAATGTGTGTGTGTGTGTGCGTGTGCGTGTGCGTGTGCATGTGCGTGTGCGTGTGCGCGCGCGCGTGCGCGTGCGCGTACGCGTGCGCGTGTGCGTGTGCGTGTGCGAGTGCGTGTGCGTGTGCGTGTGCGTGTGCGTGTGCGAGTGCGTGTGCGTGTGCGTGTGCGAGTGCGTGTGCGTGTGCGTGTGCGTGTGCGTGTGCGTGTGCGTGTGCGTGTGCGTGTGCGTGTGCGTGTGCGTGTGCGTGTGCGAGTGCGTGTGCGTGTGCGTTTGCGAGTGCGTGTGCGTGTGCGTGTGCGTGTGCGTGTGCGAGTGCGTGTGCGTGTGCGTGTGCGAGTGCGTGTGCGTGTGCGTGTGCGTGTGCGTGTGCGTGTGCGTGTGCGTGTGCGTGTGCGTGTGCGTGTGCGAGTGCGTGTGCGTGTGCGTTTGCGAGTGCGTGTGCGTGTGCGTGTGCGTGTGCGTGTGCGTGTGCGTGTGCGTGTGCGTGTGCGTGTGCATGTGCGTGTGCGTGTGCGCGCGCGCGCGCGTGCGCGTGCGCGTGAGCGTGCACGAGTGCGTGTGCGTGTGCGTGTGCGTGTGCGTGTGCGTGTGCGTGTGCGTGTGCGTGAGCGTGAGCGTGTGCGTGTGCGTGTGCGTGTGCGTGTGCGTGTGCGTGTGCGTGTGCGTGTGCGTGAGCGTGTGCGTGAGCGTGAGCGTGTGCGTGTGCGTGTGCGTGTGCGTGTGCGAGTGCGTGTGCGTGTGCGTGTGCGTGTGCGTGTGCGTGTGCGTGTGCGTGTGCGTGTGCGTGTGCGTGTGCGTGTGCGTGTGCGTGTGCGTGTGCGTGTGCGTGTGCGTGTGCGTGTGCGTGTGCGTGTGCGTGTGCGTGTGCGTGTGCGTGTGCGTGTGCGTGTGCGTGTGCGAGTGCGTGTGCGTGTGCGTGTGCGTGTGCGTGTGCGTTTGCGTGTGCGTGTGCGTGTGCGTGTGCGTGTGCGTGTGCGTGTGCGTGTGCGTGTGCAAGTGCGTGTGCGTGTGCGTGTGCGTGTGCGTGCGTGCGTGCGTGTGTGTGTGTGTGTGTGTGTGTGTGTGTGTGTGTGTGTGTGTGTGTGTGTGTGTGTGTGTGTGTGTGTGTGTGTGTGTGTTGTTTAAACCATGTGTAACCACAATAAACTTTGTAGTGGCGGAGTAAGAATATCCACTACTCCATATAGTCCCATGGGTGTCATAAGAGGTGACAGAAGGAAACAAACAAGGAGATGGGCAGCAGCGTCTTCGTGATAACAACTATAAATTTAAAAAGTGCAGTTGCCATACCGCCTACCAAACACAGCAACTAAGGAAAATATCCCCCCTATGAGCTCATCTATAGGATAACTCTATGTTCAGCAATGAACTTTAGACATGCTGTAACAGTAACCGTAGACATATATTCACAATATACAGTTACTTAGTTATTCTAAAATATAACTTGTTCTAAAACATTTTTAACAATTCGATTAATCAAAATTTCATTGTTGTATGTTACAAAAGTTTTATTATTATATCCTTTATGAATTTGCCACAAAGACGGCAATAATATAGCTCTTGTTTCTTACGAGTACATATAAACGATCATTTGAGATATCAACCATTTTTCATCGCATCTTACGAAATAAAAACTTTTCATTCAATGCGAGACCAACCTGTTCTCGGCCATTTTAAATTCCCGAATTTCAAAATGGTCGCCGTTTCATTGATTGCGAAGCCCTAATGCAGTATTATCGTGCTTGTCACGTTTCAATCGAAAAACAGTTGGATAACCACATGCCACGTTTCTGCGCTCCTGACGGAATATTGGCTATTACCAGCACCTTATTATTGAAATCTTAGTGTAATTTACTTTTTATTTATCAACAATAATTAAATTTTGATCAATTATTAGCCATTTAAGAGAAATGTTATTATTTTTCCTTTATAATTTCTTAGATGTATCACACACTATATACCTTATATTAAGTGAAAGATCTAAAGACCAATATGGATTATGTAAATTATCTAATAATCAGGTCATGTCCAGTAAAAGATTTTGATAAAGTAATTATAAAAAAAAGTAGAAATAGTACCTATAAGTGCAGTAATTAGTAGTAATACAATAGGTGTTGTTTTTGGTAGATTTAACATAATAATGACTTGAATGATAAGAAAAGAAGAAACAGATGTGTTTAACATAAATATGGCTAAATTTTAGGTTTTTTTTTTCTATAAACAAAAAGAAATTTTGTATTTAAATTAACAGTATTTTACTTTCCTAGCTTATCCAGAAAGTTTTTTCCTGATAAAATTACATTGAGATATTATGTACCTTATTAAGTACCTAGGTACCTAATATTACAATGGAAAATGTTAATATTTTTTTCTAGCTGTTGATAATATACTAAATGTGAACGGAAAAACAACAACTAAAGAACTACTAATTGTTCTATATCTAAAAATAAGTATTACTTAGTCAGTGCCTACATAGCTCACAAATCAATTTTTTCGTCCATTATTTGGTATAGAAATATGTGATTTTGCTAACTTACTCGTATAACAATGAATAACAAATATGGAGTTGTTTTTCATTCTGTATTATCACTTACCTACTTCTTCCATTAATATTTAATTTACTCCAAAATGATGATGGTAGCAATTTACGAATCAAAACTTCTATATCGTTAGAAAATATAATTTAAACTTAAATATTATATATATATCTACTGGTAGCGGGACTTGCCAAAATGATTTACATCAAACAAGACATTAAGAAAAAATGTCAACGACAACCAGTTCCTTTCGCGGTTAGAAATCGGATAAAGAATAGATACGATCATTTTTACGAATTCGCTGTCTTTGATGTGATATCGCGTAAGTCCAGTGAACCAGAATAGGTCTGCGGTGACCGCAAGGCACGTTGGCAATTAGAGGAGTCTTTTTGCGGAGCAGGTTTACAGTTAGTGCGTCCAGGGCTTCTTCCTTAGATGGAGACTTGTCTCGCCAGGAATGCGTCAATATTGTGCCGCGCGTTCCGCCTACCGGTCAACGGTCGTTTTCTAGCTACTCATTATTATACGTTTGAAATGAGAAAATGCGGTTCCTTTGATAACATTTGCGTATTTGTCTAAAATATAGGGAATAGTCGTTTTTACTGTGGGTTTACTTTTTTAAATTAATTTGTAAATTTCTTTTTATATCTGCTATTTTTCATTTTGGTTTTGGTTTGCAGTTTTGTTTGACAAAGCTTAAAATTATTATTTGTTATCGGTTCCTTAATGTTGGTTTAATGTTTGGCGTAGACAACTATGTAAGGCTTACGCCTAGAATTTCAAGGCTTTCGGTGTAAGAATTCCATTTAATTAGAGAATAAATCTATTTAAAAGGAATTCCTATTGTTCTCAATAACGATTAAAATCTAAACAATGAAGCATCATTAAGAACAAGTTGTGGTTACGCCTTTCTAAATCCTGCAATCACAGGCCTTAGGGCCTCGTCCGTTGAATGAATATTTTGCTACCATAATGATGCGTCTGTATTTGCATAATGCGGGTACTATTCGGAAAACGTTCGATATATACATAAGATAATCAATATATTATGTTTCTTTATGATGACTACGTAAATTTATCTATAATACGCTCTCTTCACGTAGTTATATCCTAAATACTCTATCCATAATAATCCTAAAAACATAAATAATTAATTAACAAATAATTTTACGACAATTTAAAATTGTGTCCCTTTTTAATTCAAGAATCATGTGCAACGCAAGTCATTGAGAGCGTGGTCACGTATGAATGATGGTTGTCAGGTCGTCTTCCCGGCGGCTGCCCGTGATTAAGTTCAAGAAACTGTAATCTTGACGGGGCGCAGATACTCATAAGATCTTCGTTCTAAAACACAAATCCTATTCCTTTCACAGGCGTTTGACTTTCGTTAGATTATATATTCCCTTTAGGCGAAACTTTCTGCAAAGTCATAATATTAAAGATTTAGCCGAAATAAAAAGCTTTACAAAAAACATCGTTAAATGCAATTAGAAATCATTGACGGGCGATTTTATTTCTTGTCTGTCGAGCGAACAAGCGTTTTTTGCCTATTCTAACTACAAGAGAGCCATACCTACATCCAATTTGAGATTGGAAAGTGGCCGAGACGCGAAACGAGAGCGACGTATGAGCATGAGCATAAGGCGTCAGTTCCGGGTACAGAAGCTATTAACCTTCTATGACCGTTGTTATAATATTGCGTACTTACACCCATTGTGCAGAAGTTTTTTTTATTTATGAGCGTTACTTATACATTCCGAGTTGATGTATTTTGAAAGGTGATCAGTAGTGCGATTGTGTAAAGACTTTCTGTACCTACGTGGAGCAGTAGCCGTGCAGAATCCGCACTGGCACTCATCGCATATTAGTGTATACAAGCAAAAATCGCGTATGGACCCCACAACATTCATACCACAGCCGCACCGCTGTAATGCTGCGAATTTTGCTTGTATTTGTCATATAGTCCAATCATCGAATTGGCATTGGCACTTGGCATTCCTAATAGGCCACTATTTCATGATGTGGCCGACTCTTTGTGTCTAATTTGTATAATATACTAGCTGACCCGGCAAACGTTCTTTTGCCATATACATTATTCCTAGGAAATATTTATTAGTTTTAAAATTCGCGATTAAAAAACATTGGTTTATCGAAGAAGGGTGAAAATTTGAAGTTTTATGTATTTTTAATCATATCATAATAAAAATTTTGTCAAAAAAATATAAAAAAGATTTAGAGGTGAGTTACCCTTATCATTTAGGGGTTTGAAAATAGATGGTGGCCGATACTCAGACCTACCCGATATGCACACAAAATTTCATACAAATCGGTTCAGCCGTTTCGGAGGAGTTTGGTAACAAACACCGCGACACGAGAAGTTTATATATTAAGAAAAAAATTAATGTACGATGCTTTACTTAATGTCGCTGATATTACTAGAAAGGGCTTTTGTATATTTTACTATATTTTTTTTTTATAGGATGAGGGTGACATACGAGCACACAGTCCACCTGATGGTAAGTGGTTGCTGCGGCCCATAGACATCTACATCTATCCTTTGTTACAAATCAAAATGTAGATGCGTTGTCACCGTGAGGACTAAGATGGAATGCCTCATTTCCAGTAAAAAGGGTCTCCGGCCACCTGCACTCACCAAGCGAAACGCAGAGGTAAACCTCTACTTCACGCTGGTTTTCTGTGAGGTTGTGGTACTACCCCGGTTCGAGCCGGCCCATCCGTGCGACAGCAAAAGCTGCCGCGTGGCTCTACCACTGTTAAAAATTATTAACTAAAATTATTATAATATTAACAGAACTCAAAGCAATAAATTAACTGTCATATCATGAAATGGCGACGTATCATAAAATGCCCAGGCAGATTATGGTCTGCCCATTTCTAACGATCGGACTGTGACATATACATTAACTTGTGGTGCAACACCGGTGCAGCGGCGGTACGGTACGTCGCAATGCACACGAATCCCATATATCGTTATTTGTAAGCCGATGTCTTTTTTAATATTAATATATTTATTTTATCGCAATGAAAAAAAATACATAATGCAGTTGCATAGTGATTCTCATTGACAACAATTCCCATCGCACGGCTGCGTTCAATAATATTCAGTTTAGACTATAATATTATGGCTTAGTATTGCTACTTGTGGCTTATAGGAAAATCACAAAACCACAATAATAAACAAATTTGGCAACTTTGCGAGTTGCGAATTTTTTAATAAAAATTATATTCCAATAATGTAGATAAAGTAATTAAAAAATATATATTAAGAGTAACTTAAACAAGTGATTGTTTGTTTCGGCTGTGTATCCTTTCATTTAAAACCGAATATTTAAAAACCCATATCATATTCGTCTCGTATTTCGGTGGTCAATGGTTCAGACCGTTCACATCTTAATCAAAGTCGTGCGTATAATTTTTTGTCGCGATCCACTTAAAGCATACTATATATTCAGCGTCCTAGATCTAGATAATAAAACTTTAGGACGTCTTTTATATAAATGAATATATTTTCTTGGCAGGTTTCTGTTAACGTGATAACTTTTTTTAATTAATTAATTTAGTATTATTTGTCCAGAATGTTACTGTCCGCGTTATGTAACACTCATAGAATTACATAGAAAGTTGGCTTTAGGATTTCTTTTATAGAATAAGTGTGACAAACGAGCACACAGTCAGATGGTAAGTGGATGCTGTGCCCCATAGACATCTACATTTATCGTCGATTAGGAATCAAAATGCAGATGCGTTGTCACCCGTGAGGACTAAGATGGAATGCCTCTTTTCCAGTAAAAAGGGTGTCCGGTTCTCTACACTCACCATACGAAACACAGTAGTATCAAGCTGCTATTTTACGCCAGTATTCTGTTAGAGCGTGGTCCTCCCTCGGTCGAGCCGACCTATTCGTGCTGCAAATAATAGTTATAGCCGCAGCGTGGCTCTACCACGTAGAAAGGATGTAGTTTCGTTTTCATATAACTGAAGTGACAAACGTAATTACTGTCCACCTGATTGTAAGTGGCTCCTGCATTAAGTCCATGGATGGATACCTGCAGCTAATTTCAAACAAAGAAGGCCACAGATGCGTTGTCACATCTGAGAAATGACTCACGGACTGTGGTTATACTAACTTTCTATAAACCGCCTGACCGGTTAAATTTTGGCGGCAGAAACAGACATGAGGATGTTATCTATCCAGAAGTACTGCTAGGCAGAAAATTAATCCTACCACCTAGTTTCAAAGACTCTCCAGTTGATCAAATACATTCAGGAACTTTTTCTAGTTATGTTTTATTCAATATTAGGTAAAAAGTTAATAAGAAAGATTTATATAAACATAGTTTGCTGTACAAATAGATATTTGCTTTGGATGGACGAACCTTTTATTGGTATCGAGGAAGAAGCCAAAAAGATTTATAAAATAGCATGTAATGAATTATTGAAAAGATTTTGGATAAAATAGTTAATGGAATGATATAGGACTGTTATAACCTTCATGGTCCAAGTCCTCAAGTAAACAAAAGATTAAAAAAGCGCAAAAGAGGCTCTTACAGCTCAATAACCACGGCATCTATGATAATATTGCAAAATTAAATCCATTCTTAACTAACTCCTAAATGTCTCCAAAGTGGATCCAATAAAATAAAAAATAACCATTTTGTGTCACACAGTTAATTTTACAACATTCTCCAATCACTATTATTAATAACTTTATATTAACGCTAATTCAAGTGCAAGTTAACTATCAAGTATATAGTAGGAAAATTATTAGTACGTAAGTCGATACGGATGTCCGTCTGACGAAGCTGATATGCAAGTTAATTTGTAAAAGTATAATTTGGAGCGGTGTTTGATTATATGGGAGAAGGAGTGCCTCTATTAAATTGGCTGCCATAAAAATATATGTATAACATTACTCTTTAGTGCTCTTGTAAAAATGTTTGTAGCTTTAAAAACGTCTAAACAATAGGTAAATAGAAATATAAATACTTTTTTACTTAACCCTAAATGGGTTTATAATAATTAATTACTAATAATATCATTATTATTACCGAATAGATAAACATGTTAAATAAGTTCACTGCAAATCTCGATTTATGGAAGTGTGTTTTTAAAACACAAAGTGCTCGAATATGTCGTCACCCATTTGATAAATATTGTAGACACTTATAACACAATTGAAACGTGTAAAAATGGATCTGGATCTTCTCTTCAAGGCTTAGTTATTAACGAGTTGGAGGAGTACCTAAGTAAACCCAGAGCCGGCAGCTCGGAAGACATTTTGGAGTGGTGGGAGACGCATGAGACAGAACATCCGACTTTATCGAAGATGGCCCGAGATTTTTTTTCAATTCCCTCAACTTCAGTACCTGCTGAAAGATTACTTTCTGAAGCATCATTAGTAATTAGAAATCATAGAAATAGGTTAAGTGATGAGACAGCCAGATGGTTACTTTGTATTAATTCTTGGTCAAAAGAACTAATATAAAGTAACAGTAGGCAATGTAAAAGCTATTGTGTACTGTTATGTAATTTAATTTGTATTGCATTTTATTTTTTATTCAAATAAAAGGTAAATTATATAAATTATATAACTCTTTTATTCCATTTTATATAAGGTGAGGGTCTATCAATCTCTTTCTAGACAGGTAATGTTCTTTAAAATACAGTCAAATTAATGTCATTAATTTGTTTTTTATATGTTTTGACTATGTTTTAGCACACGTAAGCTTATTAAATGTAAACGTTTATTAAACAGACTGACTCCCGTGGCCGTGGGACACGGTAGGTAACTCAGTTGGTTAGAGCAGCGTCATGGATCTGTGCCCTACAGGCACATTTGTGTGCTGGATTGGTGGAGAATAAAACCGCTGCGATATTTTTCTTTCTTCTATATTTGGTGTTTTCCTTGAGGTAGCTGGCCGCCGACTGTGTCGAACGACTTTTTTTTTTTTTTTTTGCGCCCGAAGCAATGGGAAAAGGGCTACCCTTTATTTAGGGAGGCGGAAATGCATTACGCATACCACGACAGCCGGTCTATCGTGGTTATAAGGGACTCACTGCCTACCGGGGGAACCTAAGTGATACCCTCTAAAACCGCCTTTGGGGACTGGCAACTAGCTGTTTAAAGCTTCTTATGCCGTATCGGAAGCGACCCTCTTTTGGGAAAAGAGGGCGCAGGCGGCTATTAGCCGCTGAGGGAGTGCCTGGGAAGGCAAATTAATTATGAATAACTTAATTAGAATTGGCCTGAGCCGCCAGGAGGCAGTTCAGGTCGTTTGAAAGTTTATTAGGCGGGTCCGAGAGGGAGTTCCTCGGCCTGCGGACGCTATAGCGGGAGGGGAGTGGGGCTGCATAATTAGCTGCCTCACGAATAAAATGATTTGAATGCGACTCTGAGGCTTTGAAGAAGTTCTCAGAGAGTTTTTTAAGGAATTGTTGGATTGTAGGGAGCTCTAAGTCCCGATGAAGGTCGGCATTACGGACGTACCAAGGTGCGTTCATAGCTCGACGACAGAAGAGGTTTTGAACTACTTGGAGTTCATTAATGATTTTAGGGTCAGCGTGGGCAAAAATGGAGCCCGCGTAGGACATGACTGGTCGTATACAGACCTTATAAAGGGTACGCTTGTTTCTGATGGACATTTTACTGTGTCGGCCCAACATACTGTTGAGCCTACCCAGGTAAAAACGTGCGTGACGGGTTACTCTTTTGACGTGGGACCTAAAAGTGAGGCTTGTGTCAAGAGTGACGCCTAAATATTTGGCAGTCGTATGCCAGGGGACAGGGGTCCCTAGCATACGTATTGGTGGAGTGTTTTTGAGTCGGCGTCGTTTATAATCGAAGTGAACGGCGGAGCTCTTCTCCGGGTTCACATCGATGCGCCATTTTTTGAACCAAGCTCCTAGGTCATCAACTGACTTTTGGATCTTGTTCCGTATGAAAGGTAGCGAGGTACCTTTACAGTATAGGGCAGTGTCATCTGCGAAGAGGGAGAGCTGAACACCTTTCGATGGGATGGGAATATCGTTGGTGAACAAAATGTACAGGAGAGGAGCAAGTACTGAGCCCTGAGGGACACCAGCTTTGATGGGACGCTGAGAAGATAGCGTGCCTTCGTGTCTAAAACGAAAGGTACGATGCTTTAGATAAGAGGCCACGAGACGTACTAGACGATCGGGGAGACCTATTTTGTATAATTTGTAGATAAGGCCTTCATGCCAGACTCTATCAAAGGCTTTAGCTATGTCGAAAAAGACCGCGATGGTCTTATGACGACGAGGATAAAAACCGCGGAGGATATATTCCACAATACGGTGAACTTGTTGGGGACAAGAGTGTTTCGCTCGGAAACCGAATTGGTGGGGTATGACAATAGGGTCACCGTCTGTGGGAAACAGATAGCGCCTCATTCGATTTTGAATGACTCTTTCAAAGAGCTTGCCCATGGCCTTGAGGAGGCTAATGGGACGATGACTGGAGGGGAGGTTAAGAGGCTTGCCTGGCTTGGGAATACCAATCACAGTTGCCTCTTTCCACGTAGTGGGAAAGTAACTAAGGTTGAAGCAGGCATTGAAGATAATAGATAAAAGGGTTAGCACCAGCTCAGGAAAGTGTTTTAGGGCTTGGTTGGAGATGCCATCCGCGCCCGGAGCCTTTTTAGGCTTAAGTCCTTTGATGAGGGATGAAATCTCATCATTGGACACAGAGATAGGTTCGGAGGCTGTAGGGGGCGAGTTCCGGCGGCGGACCTCATCCTCCACTGCCTGGACGTGTGAGGGGTCGACGGGTTGAGAGCTAGGAGAGCATTGAGCGGCAATGCTGTCTGCAAAGCACTCAGCCTTTTCCTCGTCCTCGAAGGCTACCGTACCGTCGGGACGGGAGAGAGGGGGAGTGTGGGTGATAGCGTCTATGCGGAGGGCTCTTGCCACCTGATAGTACGCTGTATGAGAGGGAGAGATATTCTCCATGAGCTTACTCTTTTCGAGGTCTCGAAATTCAGAGAGGCGGAAACGGAGTTCTCGTTGAAGACGATTGGCCGTGCGCCTATATTCGGGCGTGGGATATTTTGCTGCTCTCCGGAAAGCAGCTTTTTTGGCTTTTAATAGGTTGCTGATATGCAGGGGAAGCCCACTATTATTAGCAACCGGGACGACCCTTTCATTCTCCTTAAGGGAGGTTTTAATAAGGGTGGAGAGTGAATCGACCGCGGTGTCGATTTTTTCAGGACTGTCTAAGTCCGACGATAGGGAGATGGGGGAGTCCTGTGAGTCCAGAGCTTTCGCTAAAGACTCCTTGAAGCCCTTCCAATTTGTGAAGGTTTTAGTAGAGGGTGTTGAGGGGGGTGGCTGATGGCCAAGAATGAGGGAGACCGGTCTGTGGTCGGATCCTAGATCGTCTAGTGTCTCGATTGCCCTGAGGTTGAGGGAAACACTTTTGAATAGTGCAAAATCTAACACGTCGGGAGCGTAATCGGTGATATCGGGATAGTGAGTAGCACCGAGGGGACTGTGGACGGTAAGGTCAAGAGACTGCGTGATATCAAGCAGTATCCTGCCGCTACGTGAAGTAGTACGGCATGTCCATTCAGTGTGCTTGGAGTTAAAATCTCCAAACATAATGACTGAATTGCCTAGAGATAAAATAGCCTCAAAATCTTTTTTGAGGGGAAGGGTTTTAGAAGGGATGTAACAGGAGGCTATGAAGATGGACTGATGTCCAGTCATAGCTAGCCTACATACCGTGGCTTCCATGTTGGAAAGTTGCGGAGTAGAAATGGGAGAGCAGTGAAGTGTCTTCTTGTAATAAATGGCCGTACCGCCGCCTCGGCGGTCGGGTCTGTCATTACGAAGAAGAGAGAAGTTTTTGATGGAAAGGCCTTTAGTGTCCTTAGTATTGAGATTAGTTTCCTGTAGGAGGAGGAAATCGGCTTCACGATTTCGAAGAAAGAGCTTAAGCTCTGGGAGGTTATTTCGCAAACCGCGAATGTTAAAGGCTACAAGCGATAAACCCTTAGGTTTGATACGACCGTGAGACTTTGGTAGAGCAAACTGCTCTGTCATTGTGAGTTAAGTTAATTAAGTTAACTTAACTTACAACGAGCACAAAAGATTATGATGCTCTGCAAGAGCGAGAAGACGGTCCTGAGGGGACCTCGCAGCGCGCAATTTGCGTGCTAACACAGCGATTTCCTCAACGTTGATGTTCCTAATAGCGGAATACACCGTTTTTAGGTCATCAGCCATTGAGGGTTGTGATTGTTGTGGGGCGGAGGATGTCCGCGGTGGGTCTGCCTTTTTGGGGCCCCAGGGAAAGACTGGAGGCTGCATAGGCTGAGAGAAGCCCGGAGGGGGCCGAAGAGGTCCAGAAGCCCTGGGTGGGCTGAGAAAGGCCCTGACGGGGCATCCGTTGGTAAGGAGCCGGGAATGAGCGGTCATTGACCGTCGGTGGAGCTTGCCTACTGGGGCGAGGATGAGGTGCGCAAGGGCAGCCTCTGTAGTTAGCCGGGTGGCCTGTTTGTTTACACAGGACACACGCGGGTGGGGATTCGGCGTCTTTGGGCCGAGGACACTCTTTAGTATTGTGGGGTTCAAGGCACTTAACGCACCTGGGTGGGGCGGAGCAGTTGGCCGCCGCATGACCATACAGCTGGCAGCGGTGGCACTGCGCCGGGAACCCGCGCCTATGTGGAGGCTCAACCCTCACTCTCGACAGGCCGCACACTGTGCGTACCTGCCGGAAGATGGCTTTTGCCTCCGGCACGTTGGTTAAAATAACTAGGGCAAGAGAGAACCTCTGGCCCGTTCTACTGTGCATTTTGTGCACGGCTTCAACTGGGAAACCTTGGGACTTAAGGTCCTCAAGGATTTCTTCGTTGGAAAATTCGAAGGGGACGCCGCGGATGACGGCCCTGACTTTGCGCTCTTCCGGGAGAGCGTACGTATGATAAGAAACTCGTTCGGCTGTGAATAGCCTGGTGAGACGCCGGAAGTCGTCGATTGATTGGGGGATGATCTTAATGATAAAATCCCCGAGGTTAATGGCGTGGTCGTATTTTATGCCTGCGTTGTAGCAGGTTTTGGAGAGTTCTGTGAATTTGGCCTTGTCTCTTAGGAAGACAGGGGGCGGGACTTGCTTCTTGGCAAGGACTGGAGCACAGCGAGAGGCTGGCTTGGTCGGAGCGGGGATGTCTAGTGACATAAGTGGGGCCGAGGCAGCGACGGGGGCTGCGGGGGCAGAGGCGGCAGCGGGAGCTGCGGAGGTTGAAGGAGCGGCAGGGGCCGCTGAGACGGTGCGGTTTTTCGCGGCGCGTTTACCGCTGCGCTTGGAGTTCACCGCGGTGAACGAAGAATCCCCGGTTCCGTCGGAGTCACAGGACTCCGATGAACCGGTGCCAGAATTGGTGGCGGGCCTCTTCCGGGAGGCCGACGCAGAGGACTCGGAGCATGCGTACTCCATTTCTAATGGGGCGAAAGAGTTCTTGGTCTCTAGGTAGGCCGCGAGTACGGGCGGCGGTTGGAGTGTCTGACGGGCAGGTGGAGTAACAAGGGCGGCGATGGCGGCGAGGGCCGTCTCATCGAGGTTTAGGCCCAGACCAAGAGTTTGGTTTAGGGCGGCGACGAGGGACTTAACTTGGGTAACTGTGGACATGTTGAGGGCCTACGAATCAGTATGTATTTGAAACGGAAGGGGATAGGGGGTGCTGTTCTGAAAAGAACAGAGACGTTCTGTACCTAAACAGTAAGGGCGGGGGATCACCGTTCTCAAAAGAACAGGACGTTATTTATTCAAGGAGTAAGTGCCCCTGCTCTCAAAAGAGCAGGGCCTTGCTCTGAAAAGAGCAAGTAACTCCCTAGAAACAGTATATACACGTACACGTTATACAAATAAATAACGAAAACAAAATTAGAAATAGTTAACAATAAGAATTAACAATAAAAATAACAATAACAAGCAGAGGTCAGTCAAACCTCCCTGCCCAAAGACAGGGGGGCAAGAACTGTTAGCAGAAATGACTCACCAAAGCGTCGACGCTGTACAGCGCGAGCAGGACAGCGGAGGCGCGAGAGCGAGAGAGCACTACCGTACGGGGACGGATGCGCGGACTACCTGGACACGACCGCTCGAGAGCGGTGCCACAGGCGGAATGTGGGTCGAACGACGAAAATCGCCCCTCTTTTATACCGCCTCGGGCTGGGTCAATGGATACGGCCGACGCATCGTACAAATGGCGTCGACCAATCAGCGCGAGGCGTGACAGAGCAAGTGACGATGCTGAGTCCCGTTACATTGTTTGTCTTAAGCTAGTTCTATATCTTACTGAGTCATTGTTTACATTGTTTACCTTAAGCTAGTTCTGTTATACAAAGTGACTAACTAATTTTATTACACAAATATAAGCTCTACACTATTATTTTCTTAACATAAAATGCTTATATCCTATCTAAACTATAATCTCTATTAATATAAATGTTTATCCTATCTAAGTACAAACTAACTATAATATTTATTCCATTAATATAAATGTTTTTGTCTTATTTATGTATCACTATTTGTTTTTCTCTTGTCCCGCACATCACTCCCGCCGTGCGACCGCGTCGCCTCAGCTTCCGGTGCGGGCTCGACGTCCGTAGATAGAGGCAGGATCACAAGCTTCCTTACTGGCCGGCGTAGGACACCTCCCTTAGTTAGCACGTCCTCAGTCCGCACGACGTTGTCGGGACCCGGATATGTAGCGATGACTCTTCCTCGAATCCACACGTTGCGAGGCAGGTTGGGATCGACGATCTGTACGAGGTCGTCGACGCGTGCTGCTTGGCCTTGTCCGTGGGGCTCCCGCCGGTGTTGAAGCTCAGGGAGGTACTCCTTCACCCAGCGTAACCAGAAGGTGTCGGCTAGCCTCTGCGCAGCTCGCCAACTTGACCGTGAGAGGGCGTCTCGTTCGGTGAAAGTGCCTAGCTGTGGTACTCGTCCCGGTCCTCCCAACAAGAAGTGGTTAGGAGTGAGAGCTTCGGGATCCTCTGGACTGACTGAGACGTGAGTCAGCGGTCGGCTGTTGACGGTGTATTCCACTTCTACCAGTAGTGTCGTGAGGACTTCCTCCGTCGGATGACGTTCGTGCAACGTCGCGATAAGAGCGGTCTTGACGGAGCGAACCATTCGCTCCCAGGCTCCGCCCATAAATGGAGCTCCAGGCGGGATGTAGCGCCAGGAGATAGTCCTTTTTGCTGCTTCTTCTGCGGTCGCTGCGTCGACCGCCTGTCGTAGTTCCTTATCGGCTGCCTTCAGGTTGGTGCCGTTGTCTGACCATATTTCTGTCGGGCAGCCTCGCCGTGCGATCATCCGCCTTATGGCCATTACCGCGGAGTCAGCGCTAAGTGAGCCGGCAACTTCTAGATGTATGGCTCGCGTAGTGAGACATGTAAAAATGGCCACATATCTCTTTTGTCGAGTTCGTCCGACGGTCACCGAAAGAGGTCCGAAATAGTCCACCCCGGTGTAGGTGAAGGGGCGCTTGTGGTGAGCTAAGCGACACGTTGGCAGGTCCCCGGTTCTCGGATGCGGCGGTACTTGCGTCTTCATTCTGCAGAATAGGCATTTTCGTAGTATTGTGCGTACGATAGGGCGCAGTCTCAGTACCCAATACTGCTGCCGGCACTCGTTAACTGTGGCTTCTACACCGGCGTGATGGAGTTGCCGATGTATAGCCTGCACCCAGAGCTTGACTGTGTGATGATCACCGTCAATTATCAACGGGTTCTTGAATTTTTCCTCCATGTCGCAGACTGCTCGAATACGACTTCTAAGTCGTAGTGTGCCGTTTATTGACTCGACGCTGAGCTGGCGAAGGCGGCTCTCCTTATTGATCGGCTTCCCGCTGTTTAGGCTGTCTATTTCTTCCGCAAAGGATTCTTCTTGGGAGGATCGCATCAGAAGCTCTTCAGCTGTCTTAAGCAGCTCGGCTGAGACCATTAGCGGCTTTATGTCTTCTGGCGACCGCTTCTTTGTCGTCATGTGCGCCTGATATTTCACTGTAGCTTTGTTCTTTTTCCAAGTGGGATCAGCCTCTTTATTCTGCTTTGTTCGTTTGTAGTTGACTCTCTGTTTGGTGTTTCTGCAGAGTTGAATGAACTGTAGAACACGTGCGGTTGAGTATCGGAGTCGGTCCCAGTTGGAGAACTTCGCTGGATCAGGTAGACCTTCGGCAAGCCTCAATCTTCTTTTGTTGCTCACGTAATGTGTCCTTTCTTCGTCGGAAGGTTCTTCCGCTGTTGCTCTTGTGGTTTCTGTCGGCCAGAAGTCTTCTGTTAGGTATAAGAAGTCAGGCCCTTTGAACCATCGATGTTCTTTATTAAATGCTGCTGGTACGTCTCGTGTGGCGTCGTCCGCCACGTTCAGCTTTGTCGGAACCCAGCGCCAGTCGTTAACTTTGGAACTCTCTTCTATTGCTGCTAGACGGTGAGCCACGTAGGGCTTATATGAACGTGACCCTGTCCTTATCCAGGTTAGTACTGTCTTGCTGTCTGTCCAGAATACTTTGCGGTCAGGTTTCCTCTCGTGTTCTTCGACTACTGTTTCTGCGAGCCTGGTGCCCATGACTGCTGCCTGTAGCTCCAATCTTGGGATGGACGTCAGTTTTAACGGTGCCACCTTTGCTTTCGCCACAATAAGGGATAGGTGGACCTCGCCTACTGCTGTTACAGCTCTCCAAAAGAGGACCGCAGAATAAGCTGACTCGCTGGCATCGCTGAAGACGTGGAGTTCTAGGGAGGCCGCGTCACTGTAGTGAAGATATTGTCGCGGGATTGCTATTTCGTGGAGGCCTTCCAGATGCTCCATCCACATTTTCCACTGCTCTGCCAGGTCTTCGTCGATCTTGTCGTCCCATGCTGTTCCTCTACGCCAGACTTCCTGGAGGAGTTGTTTTGCCCTGATGGTGATAGGCGAGGCGAATCCGAGCGGGTCGAAGAGCGACATCACTATTCTCAGTGCTTCCCTTTTCGTCGGCTGCTTCCCTTCTAGGAGTGTTGAGGGTATTCTGGCTAAGTTGAGGTTGAAGGTGAGTTCGTCCGAGTGGATCTTCCAAACAACACCCAGAACTCGTTCCATCTTTTCTTCTGTTTTGTAGAGTTCCATGTCTTCTGTCTGGCTGTCTTCTCCAAGTGTTTCTAGGAGTGATGCTGAGTTTGATTTCCACTGTTTCAACTCGAAGCTGGCTTTCATGTGCACGGCTCGTACACTCTTCGTGATGCGTTTGGCATCTTCGAGGGTTCTGAAGCTGTCCAAGTAGTCGTCGACGTAATGCTTCATTATGATGGCCGCTGCGGCTTCTGGGTGAGTTTCCCCGTGCTGTTTGGCGTTTAGGTTCTTGACGTATATTGCTGTCGAAGGCGAACTCGATGCTCCGAAAATTAATGATGTCATTCTGTACTCTTCCGGAGGTTGGTTGTCTCGTCGAATCCCACGCCATAGGTACCGCAGTGCGTCCCTGTCTTGTTCTCGCAACTTGACTTGCATGAACATCTCTTTGATGTCCGCCGTAACCGCGATCATGTGTTGTCGGAAGCGCATGACGACACCTGGTAGCGATTGTAGTAGGTCGGGCCCTTTGAGTAGCATGTCATTAAGTGCCACCCCTTTGGTCTTGGCTGCGGCATCGTGTACCACCCGTAATTTCTCCGGTTTCATTGGGTTGACTACTGCAAAGTGAGGTAGGTACCAAGTTTTGTCAGCTGTCTTCTGTTTTGGGGCGGGTTCGGCGTACCCCTTTGCGACGAGAGCGTTCATTTGTTCCACGTATTTCTTCTTTAACGTGGGGTCACGATCGATCTTCTTTTCTATGTTGAAGAGCCTCTTCAGCGAGTTTTCGTAATTGTCTGGTAACTTGACATCGTCTTTGCGCCAGAGAAGACCGGTCTGGAATCTTCCTTCTTCTGTCTTCGTTGTGGTCCTTTCCAAGATAAGAAGTGCTTGTTCGTCTGGATCAGTCTTCGGTCTCTTGGGCTTTATACAAAGTGCGTCCATCTCGAAGTATCGCTTCACGAGGTCTTCTAGATTCTCCTCTGGATCTTCTACGATGTGTGACACGAAATCGATGTTCCGTCCGAAGCTTCGTGTCTGGCTGCCGTGGAGTACCCAACCTAGTGGCGTGAGAGATGCCACTGGGTGGTTCTTGTCTCCTTTTCTTACTTCCGATGTCAGCAGAAGATGCCAGTTATCTTGTCCGATCAGCACTCGTGGCTTGGCGTTTGCATATGTGAGATGTCCTTGGATATCAGAGAGGTGTTGACACTCCTCCACTAGATCCTGTGGGACCCGTTGAGATGAGACTTGCAGGTTCTTCACTGTGCGTGCTTGTATTTGTTCTTCATGATCGTTGAGCTCCTTTAGTTTGATGGTGACTCTCCTCGATGCTGACTCCGATACTTTCTTGTCGTTGATGGTTTCTATCTTCAGTGGGTCTATGGGGCTCGTTGCTCCGACGCTTGTTACTATACTATCGTCGACGAGCGTGACTGTTGAGCCGTCGTCCATCAACGCGAAGGTGTTGACAGCTCCTTTTGGTCCTTTGACCTGGATCGGTAGGATTTTTAAATATGATTGCTTCTTGACGGTCCAGGTTGAGTTGATGACCTCTGTTGCCCCTTGATTTTCTTTTGCTTCTGAATCTTCTGACTTCTTTTCGTAATGCAGCATCTTGTGGTGAGAGTACTTGCAGCTGTTGACATTACATGGCTTGGGTCGGCAGTGGTGTGTCTTGTTCCTATAGCGAAGACACCTGAAGCAGAGGCGCTTGGACTTGGCCATGTCCCATGTTGCATTTGCATCTAACTTCTTGAATTGTTCACATTCTGTGGCGTTGGTGTGCCCCGTATCTTCACATACGACGCATCTTGGTATGTATGTCTTCTCAGTCACGTTGTTGATCCTTTGAGTCTTCCTTTGTGGTGCGGCTGTAATAGGCGGTGTCATCTGTTCGGGCAGCGCGTAGTGTCCACACAGTTCTGCTTCCCTTTTGAAGAACTTCTCTATCTTGATGAGGCAAGGGTCTTCACGTGGCTGCATGGCTGAGAAGTCGTAGTACCTATAGCGCAGAGTTGGCGTCAGTTTGTCTACTATTGTCTTCGCGAGTTCAGGATTGTACATGTAGTTAAAACAACCCAAAGTCTTCAGTGTCGCCACTACGTTGGAGATCTTGGTGGCGAATATGCATATGTCTCTTGGTGACTCAGTAAGGCGCGGCAGACCTCTAAGCGTCTCCATCTCCAGCATGGCTATTGACTCTGGTCTTCCAAATCTTGACTCCAAAGTCTTCATTACTTCAGCCGGGTGTGCGTTGGTCATAAGTAGGCCTTCAACTGCTTCCTTGGCCTTCCCTTTCAAGTTTCTTCTGAGTCGATTCGTATTTTCAACTACGCTGAATGTCGCTTCTGTCTCGTAGTAGGCGGCGCGAAAGGGTAGCCATTCCTGATGAGACCCGCTGAAGAATGGTAACTCGACGAACTTAGGTCGTTGGGCGGCGCTGACAGCCCGAGTGATGGCTTCAGCCAGGAGGGCTACGTCAGTTTGACCTCCCGCCGGTGACTGATGTGTTTCTTCGTGCCTTGGTTCTTCTGCGTGGGCGGCTGTTGGTTCTTCTATGGCATGGTGAGGTTCGTTGGTGATTGCTAACACCGGGCGATTCACTTGATTTTCCAACCAGTCGTCCACTCTTGTATTGACTTCTGATCTTGAGTAGAGGGATGCGTCATCTTCTTCTTCCTCCTCCTCTTCTGAGTCTTCCCTTTCTAAGGCAGCAAGGCGTGCTGCGGCTAATTCCACTTGAAGGCGTAGTAAATCTTCTTTCGCCTTTGCAAGCTTGAGCTGCTTCGTTCTACTGCGTGTAGATCCCCCTCCACCTCCCTTCTTGCTGGGCGGGCGGGGTTCCTGTAGCCCGGTTTGCTTTGATGGACCGGCGGTGCTTCTTATGGCTCGCTTCACTGTAGAAGTTTCTGTTTCTCGGTGAGTTGCTCTGGTGACAGTAGCGGGCAGCTTCATCAGCTGTTTGGCCTTCGCACCCGCAGTTAGTGTCGTCGCCGCGGATGGTGTTACGGAAGGAGCGACGGCGCTGGCGGGGTGCGTGGCGGGGGCGGCGGTTGCGGCTGAGGCTGAGGTGGCGGCGGACGAAGTGGTCGCTGCGGTGGCGGAAGTCACGGTGGATGGATCAGTCGCCGCGGAGGTGTCTGTATACTCCGAAGTCTCCGTGGCGGTCGTCCCTGTAGCTGTTGATTCCGTACTGGCTTCCGCACTGGTGGTACCGGTCGCCGAGGTGGTAGCCTTGGACGACGACGGCTTGCTGCCCCTTCCCTCAGAGCGCGTAACGGCCATGCTGTCAGCTGACTTTTTCTTCGAATAATCTTGAGTCTTGAAAAACGATTTCCGAGGAGTCTTCTTAATTATTTTTCTTCAGGTAATTATTCCCCACAAGATCCGGCTGGCGAAGGACCATTAAATGTGCCCTACAGGCACATTTGTGTGCTGGATTGGTGGAGAATAAAACCGCTGCGATATTTTTCTTTCTTCTATATTTGGTGTTTTCCTTGAGGTAGCTGGCCGCCGACTGTGTCGAACGACGAAAATCGCCCCTCTTTTATACCGCCTCGGGCTGGGTCAATGGATACGGCCGACGCATCGTACAAATGGCGTCGACCAATCAGCGCGAGGCGTGACAGAGCAAGTGACGATGCTGAGTCCCGTTACATTGTTTGTCTTAAGCTAGTTCTATATCTTACTGAGTCATTGTTTACATTGTTTACCTTAAGCTAGTTCTGTTATACAAAGTGACCAACTAATTTTATTACACAAATATAAGCTCTACACTATTATTTTCTTAACATAAAATGCTTATATCCTATCTAAACTATAATCTCTATTAATATAAATGTTTATCCTATCTAAGTACAAACTAACTATAATATTTATTCCATTAATATAAATGTTTTTGTCTTATTTATGTATCACTATTTGTTTTTCTCTTGTCCCGCACAGGATCGCTAAAGACGTGGGTTCAAACCCCACCCGGTGTTAGTTGATTTTTTGAATTTCTCATTAAATGTTTAGACATTTATTAATTTGTTTGGTCTTTACTATGGCTATGTTAATTCAAGCTCAAAACGTACCTACTCTTTTAAGTTGTTCTAAGATCTAAAGTAACGTTTAATAAATTGCTACAGGCTAATAGGTAATTGCGAGACCTGCGATACTCTTACTGCAAGACCAAGACCAAGAACAAGACTGGGAGCGAAATACCAAGACCAAGACCAAGACCAGGTGTATTGGCGCAAGACCAAGACCAAGACTGGCTAAGTCTCGTCTTGTTCTTGCATTTGGGCAACACTAATACAAAATGCATACGTTTTTCACATTCACGAAACGATTTTAGAAGACGTCCACTCCATTGGGATTGATGGACGTATCGTCAATGGGCTCCTTTACACTTTTTGTCGGCTAGCCCCCATTCGCCAAATCTGTACTATTAGATAACGAATTTCGTTCCAATAATCCGTAACTCGGATATCCGCAAAGTGTCATAGCCCAGCGGATCAGTGGGTAGGCCTGTATGAGACTATCTATGGAGGATGTATATGTTTAGCAGTAGATTTGTGATAGTTACACTTTTAATACATCCCATTGCTGAGCACAAGACTCTAATATTTCTGAGACTTATAGGTGGACTTCACATGTCCTCGAGATATTTTATTTATTAGACATGCAAGTATTATTGCGATGTTTTCCTTCATCGCCGAAAACGTCAACATCAGCACTTAAAATTGCAATCATTATGAATATCACTGGCGTCGAAATTTACAGCGAGCTACCACAGATATTTGATAAACTGTAATTAATGGATGAATGAATACATGAGATGTAAAAGTATCTATTGTGTTTATTCTATATAACATTAAGAGAGATAGCGTAGGAATAACATATTCTCAGAGGTTATTGGAAAGCGGGCTTGTCACTTCCTACGTTCCCTGTCAAACTAGTGCGCCGACATAACATTGCTTTCAAAAATACACAAATGGAAATCGAACTACGAGTAATTAAAGCAATATATTTATGAGACTATTATTTAAATACAAAAAATGTGTTTTATTTTTCATTAGCCATCATTATATATTTTAACAAAACTGTTCCCACTCCAAATCTGTACATTGAATAATTTTTTGAAAATTTTAATTGTGTATTCTTTACCAAAATTGAAGCCAAAACATTTTATTTATTACTAGCTGTTCCCCGCGACTTCACCCGCGTGTTATTTGGGGTTTTAATTTTTTTTTCGCGGAACCCTAATTCTTTTTCTAAAATAAAAGTAGCCTAAGTTACTCCTTGTGACATCAGCTATCTGCCAGTCAAGATCCCGTCAAAATTAGTCCAGCCGTTTCGAAGATTAGCTGGAACAAACAGACAGACAGACGGACAGACAGACGGACAGACAGACGGACAGACAGGCAGACAGACAAAAACTTTAAAAATTGTATTTTTGTTATTAGTACCGTATATACTTTCATATGCATTTAGTTAAAAGCTGTAATTTTGACATTATAAACAGACACTTCAATTTTATTTATTTGTATAGATTTTCTTATCTGCCTGTCTGTTCTTTAAACACCATAGGCTCTGAAACTACTGGATGGATTTTAATGAAATGGCTTGTTTAAATTTGGAATAATAACATTTAGGATGTTGTGTCTTTTCAATAAATGTCACGTAGCATGGTTAACGTGCGGCTTCTACCAAGTAATAAGGAACTGCCTTTTTATACAATAGTTTTATATTTATGTAATATTTACAAGACAAGAAAAAATATACACAATGGTAATTAAAACTTTTTTTGAGAAAACAACAAAGGTATTATATTTAAATGAATCCGCACGGTGATTTTGGGTGCCATTTATAACACAAAAGATCACGCTTTACGGCCGGCAAAAATATTAAGTATGAAGAATTAGGAACCGTAGAGAGTGAGACGGAAGCGATGCGCGGGAGCCAGTGATAAATCAAAATTGGAATGAACTTACTGATGAGAGTTTTTTTACTTAGACTTAACATACGTAAATACAGACAAATAGATGAAGTATGAGAGATAGAGGACTTTGTTTAGTACTATGGAGTCATATTTTGTGTTATTTTTTAAATGTCATGATTGTATGTTTTTTTTTAATTTTATAGAAAATTATATCAACATTTCAATTAAAATCTTCATAATAACAAAATAACATGGATCAAACGTTTTTTTTTTTAATCTGAACTAATGTTCATTTAATAAAAATAAATGTGACAAACGGTCAAACAGTTCACCCGATAATACGTGCATACTGTGACCTATACGCACATACCGATTAAGAATTGAAAAGAAGACCCGTCACGACACTTAAAAATTCTAAATAAGCTATAACGTGAATATACTATATCTTCAAACAGACAGATGAACAGGATCACAGACAGCCAGACGCTACTTGCATCTAAATATTTCTTATAATTTACACGAAACTTGCAAAACCTGTTGTTTCGACTGCTACTTTTAGCTCGATTTTGATTTTTGTTACTGCAATAATGACCACAGTGACATTATTATCAAACCTTTGAATTTAATAATTTAAGATAAAAATTTTTGCACAACCGACTTCAATATAAATTATTAAGAATAACTCAAGAACTATTGATCAGACCTTGGACCACATGAGAAGGACCAGCTTTCAAATAAAAAAAAAAATTATCGAAATCGGTTCAACCAGAAAAAAGTTATGAGGTAGCACACATAAAAAAAAATACAGCCTTTTACCCTGTAATTTATAGGATACCTATTATACTCGTATATTGACTATTTTACAGTAATAATTTTGCTGTAAAAATAATTGTACAAATGTCGTATTGAGTTAATTTTATAATAATTATTTTCTTATGTTGAGTTTTTTTTTTACAGAATAAGGGTGAGTAACGGGCACAAAGTCCACGTCATGGTAAGTCACCAAGTAGCTATGGGCCATAGACATCTATATCTATACTCGATTAAGAATCAAAATGCAAATACGTTGTCACCCCAAAGGACTAGGCTAGAATGCCTATTTTTTTTTTAGTAAACGAATCGAACTATTCGTGCTACAACCATAATATATCTGCAGCATGACTATCGTTATAAACGTTTATCATATGCATGGCAAACATCCAGACGCGAATCAGATATTCAAAGGTTATACCAATACATGGTCCGTAACGCCCTTAAACGCTTATGTATGGTCTTTGATTTATATATATATACAAAAAAGTACAAAGAAATTGATCATATCTTAATTTTAATAAGAAGCGTTAACATGTAAACTTGCTATAAATTCAGCTAAATTTAGTTGATAGATTCAAAAATCTATAAATTTCGTCACGTATCTTACATATTATGGATTATTTGTTTACGACGTCTACAAACTTATGAATGAGCACTTGCAAATTAGTATTCCAAAATACTGCTGATATAAACGTTTGCAGAATAAATATAGGTTAATTTTTAGAGGTTTTTAAGGTTTTCGGTGTTTTAAATTCATTTCACGAACACGGCGGAAGATAACAATTGTTGGTGAGTATTATTATATTATATATTTTGGATTTTGGATGCGATTATCAGATAGATCAAAGTTCGTAAATTATATTAAGATTTAAATTTTTTGTATTTTTTACGTATAAAATATTGCGCATATACTTCTTTACTTATAATATAGGCTAAATTTACAAGTTTACAAGTTTGCATTAGCTTACATCACATTGTGTGGCTCAATTTATATAGATTTTGTTCAAAACAACAAAACTGTTTAAATTACCTGAACTGGCATCTGAGATTACAATCCAGCTGGCTGTGCGTCGACTCAACCGCAAGTGCTGAGCTTGACAAAATTTACGGTAAACAAATGAAAAATTACAATATGCTCTATTTTTTTTTAAGTTACAATTTTATACTTGTAGCATTTAGCTGAATAATAAATTCTTCTTAAAACTTCTTAATACCCAGCACCATTATATTGTTAATTATAGGTCGCTTGTTAATGCCAACACAGACCGGCGATTTATTCATCACTTTCACACACAAGCTACTGTGCGTTGTGGCAAGTTTTTGTAGCACTTCGCTTGTTTAAATTTTGATTTTTACTCACCTATGGGATGGAATCATCAATCAAATGAGGATAGATTCCATTACGCGGTCATTGTATCATTGATTCAATCGAAATTATTCTTCATCCTTCTTATAGTTAAAGCAGGGTCGTTACGATCAGTCAGAAAAAAAACAATGCCGACACAGATTGCGAATATAATTTTAGAAAACGGGTTTAGTTATGATGATATGAGAGATAGATTTTTTTTATTAAAAGCTTCATCATCATCATCATCATCATTACAGCCCTTCACAAGTCCACTGCTGAACATAGGCCTCACCCAAAGAATGCCACAAAGCACGGTCCTGAGCCACTTGCATCCATCGACTTCCTGCATGTCTTACCAGGTCGTCACTCCATCTCGTGGGGGGACGCCCTACACTTCGCCTACCGGTACGAGGCTACCACTCGAGAACCTTTCTTCCCCTTCGGTTGTCGGTTCTTCGAGCTATATGGCCGGCCCATTGCCACTTCAGCTTACTAATCCGTTGGGCTATGTCGGTTACTCTGGTTCTACTGCGGATATCCTCATTCCTAAGTTTATCACGCAGAGAAACTCCGAGCATAGCCCTCTCCATAGCTCGCTGAGCGACCTTGAGCTTCCTCATCCGGCCAGCAGTGAAGGACCACGTCTCAGTTCCGTATGTCATCACTGGCAACACGCACTGGGTGTACAGTCTCGTTTTCAAGGTTTGAGGTATACCTGACGAGACGATGTGCCGTAATTTCCCGAACGCTGCCCAGCCGAGTTGAATCCGTCGATTGACCTCTCGGTCGAAGTTGGACTTACCTAGTCGGACTATTTGTCCCAGGTAAACATACTCGTCAACAACTTCGAGCTTAGTGTTCCCAACAACTACCGGCATAGGTGTGACATGGACGTTAAACATGATCTTAGTTTTGTCCATGTTCATCTTAAGACCTATCCGTTGGGAAACACTATTGAGGTCATTGAGCATAGTGCTTAGGTCCTCCAGCGATTCTGCCATAAGGACTATATCGTCGGCAAATCGAAGGTGAGTGATGTACTCGCCATTGATGTTGATACCGTATCCTTTCCAGTCCAGAAGCTTGAAAACGTCTTCCAATGCAGCGGTGAAGAGTTTCGGGGATATGACGTCACCTTGTTTTACACCTCTCTGCAATTGGATAGGTTTCGTACTCTGGTTCTGTACTCGGATAGCCATCGTAGCCCTACTGTACAAGCACTTCAACACTTCGATATACCGACAGTCAACTTGGCACCGCTGAAGGGACTGCAGCACCGCCCAAATTTCGACGGAATCCAAAGGCTTTCTCATAGTCCACATACGCCAGACATAGTGGCAAATTGTACTCTTCGGACTTCTGTACAATTTGCCGAAGGGTATGTATGTGGTCTATGGTGCTAAAGCCCTTTCGGAAACCGGCTTGTTCGGGAGGCTGGAAGTCGTCAAGTCTGCGCGCGAGACGATTCGTAATGACTCTCGAAAACAGCACGTAGACGCGGCTCAGAAGGGAAATCGGTCTGTAGTTCTTCAAGAGGGTGTGGTCACCTTTCTTGAAGAACAAGACCACCGCACTTCTGCTCCACGCCTCCGGTGTAATGCCACCATGGAGGACGGAATTAAAGAACTTCTGAAGGACTTCAAGTACCGGTTTTCCACCCGCTTTCAGAAGCTCCGCTGTAATTCCATCCTCGCCTGGGGCCTTACCGTTTTTAAGGTGCTGGAGAGCCATTCTAATCTCGCTCAGACTGACGTCCGGGATATCTTCGGAATAGTGTCGGATGAGACTCGCTCTTGGATCGTTACTCACACTTGCGTGTGGCTCCAACGATGACGTGTACAACTGCCCATAGAACCTCTCAATCTCACTCAAAATCTCAGGTGTCCCGGAAACGATGCTGCCACATTCTGTCTTCAGCTTTGACAGTTGGCTCTTTCTGGTAGACAGATCTCTGGCAAAGACTTTGGAGCCTTGGTTCCGCTCGATCGCTTCTTCAATACGAGCTGTATTGAAGTTGCGTAAGTCCCGCCGCATGCATTTGGAGATCTGTCTGTTCAGATGCTTGTTTGCTGTCAAGTCTGTTGAAGAATGTAGCTTCATCTCCCGTCTAACAGCCATGAGATTAAGAGTGTGATCGGAGAGTTTTTGTGTTCTTCTGCGGCGGGTCTTGCAGAACTTGGCTCCGACCGCATGGACAGTTTCCACGAGCTTGTCATTCATATCGTCCACTTCATTGCAGTCTTCTAGGCACTGAAAACGGTTTTGTAACTCGAGCTGAAAGGTTTCGGGACTTTGGATTAGAGCACGAGGGGGACGGAGCGTTGACTTCATTAGACGAGACCTCTCCAACTTAACGTTTAGGTTCAGTGTGCCTCTAACCATTCGGTGATCGCTACCAGTTTTCACCCTCGCGATCACGGAGACATCACTGAACAGTTGTCGTCTGGTCGTCATAATGAAGTCAATCTCATTTTTTGTCGAACCGTCGGGGCTCGACCAGGTCCACTTCCTATGGGGCCGCTTCTAGAAGAAAGAGTTCATCATAAAGAGTCCCTCTTTCTCCATGAAGTCGGCCAGCTGCTGGCCCCTTGGGTTCCGTTGCCCTATTCCAAATTTTCCTACTTTCAGCTCACCGTTCTCTCTTGTGCCTAGTTTTGCATTAAAGTCTCCCATTAACACCGTATATTGGGTTTTGGAGGAATGCATGGCTCTAGAGATATCCTCATACATTTCCTCCACCTCCTCATCGGGGTGTGCCGAGGTTGGTGCGTAAACCTGTATGACCTTCAGCGAATACCGTTTGGTGATTCTGAGTATAAGGTACGCAACCCTCGTCGACACACTCCCGATCTTTACAACGTTGTTAACGAGAGACTTGTGGACGATAAATCCGACACCTCCTTGGGACAGATGGTCGCCCTCCCGGTGATAGAGCAAGTTGCCGGATTCGAGGATTACCGTGTCCTCCCCCTCTCTTCGGACTTCGGATAATCCTATAATATGCCAGCGCAACTTGTCTATCTCTTCTTCCAGCTCCACGATCTTCTCGTCAGTCCTCAGGGTGCGTGCGTTGTACGTTGCCAGGTCGAGTCGTCTAAGGTGGCAACCGAACCTCCACCGGAGATTCTTAGCACCCCCTTAAAAGCTTGTTGAAACTTAATTGTAGACATTCGCAACTAATTCAGAAACTAATTCAGAAATTTCGCTAAATGATTCACTCCCGAATTACTTAAATGTATTAACAACAACGGATTCGAATTACTAATCAGCATTCCACTTCAGTCCGTTAAACAAATGAAATATATGTATCTGTTTTATTATTTATTATAGTTCGTGAGCTTTGGCAACAGTGGATTTATTGTCTAAAGATAATAAATATGGAGATAAAATTAATTACTACCTGCGAGTTATCGATAACTGTGACCAATTTAGGCGCCGTTCGCATTAATCCCTTAGATTTATGTTGTTTCAAGTTTGACACTAGAACGAGAAAATTCTAATTCTTTTATTGATTGCCCGTCTAAATTAACATAAGCAGACGCGAAGCTTTACCAAAACCGAAAGAAATTTTATATTAACCTCATTTCTGTATTAGATTACCACTAGATGTGACTTGCTGTCGCTCGCTTGGAATAACCATAACCACATATCGCAGTTAATCATCAAGAAAAGTAAAGATAAGATTTTGTCTATAGTTACATAACTGGTAAAAATATTATATAATATTTCATTATTCTATCGGTTTCAAAAATCTGGGGGAACGGCCGTACCATCCTTTTCTCGAAGCAGTTCAGGCCATTTTCGACCCCCTATAACTTCGTTGTGGATAAAACTAGAAGCCTGAATTTTACCAAGCCTAAATGTAACCAAGCATGCATTGTATGAACACGGTATATTTCAAATTTAATTCAATTTGAACTAGTAGTTTAAGAATTATAACTAGTCAAAGTTTCTTAACTTTGTCACTCACTGACTGACCGATTATTAAAACTCTAAGGCACTTCTAGTAAATGTAGAAGTTTCAAGTTTAGAATACAATTAGTGTTTAGTGTATAAATCAAGGAAAAACTAAAATATTTTGTCATTTCGGTCCAGTTTTCTAGATACACCAACTGCATAAATAACTTTGTAAAACATAAAAGATTTTTAATATTGATATGGTCACTATAAGGTGTTGTTAGGTTAGCTAATTACGTAATAACATGAGACAGAAGGACCCTTAAGTAGGGACTGAATAAATTAACGGACTTGGTATTACATGGATCTCACAACTTTTTACGATAGAAGAACTGAGTTGCAAGACTTGTTTTTTTTTTCACAAGTTATGTTTTTGATGGCATAGAAATTACTAAAGTGCTTGTAATTTGTTACTAATTTGTGCTGCAGCTTAATTCAGTGGCGCATGACTCTACCATGTATTAAAGTTTACTATCTGTGAGAATGAAAGGGAAACGCATTATATTTCTGTTGTCAAATCAAACTATGTTAAATTTGGAAATAGGCAAACAAAATACTACAAATGCAACAAAGCTAAAGTTGCATGAAGACTTATTTTTCTCTTTTTAATTTTATTAACTTCAACTTCTAATTATTTTAATTTTTTTTTAATTTTTTTCTTTCTAAAAACGTTACCCCCACACTAGGATTTTCTCCTGTATCGTGGAGGCAGTTTACAAACATAAATTGCACAAGGACAAACATCCAGACCCGGAAAAATTATTTGTAGGCCATATAAATACTTGTTCCGTGCGGAATTCGAACCCGCGGCCCACAGCGCAACAACTGATTGCTAAGCCACTGCGCCACGGATCCGTCAATATTAGCGAGAAAGTGAGCTCATCATGTTAATTTGTTATTCATGAAAATCTAAATTTATAATAGATATAATTGAGTTGGAAATGTATTTCTCTTGAGGATGAGGTTCTACTCACTCATATATAACGAAAAAAGAACAACGCATTTTGCGCAGGATTTGCGTGTCAAACCCCTTACATCGTTTCTGCTTTATACCGTTCAATCCCTTCACTCCTGGTTACCTGAAAGACCACTTAGAGTTTATTTACTATATATTATTTACTACTCTAAGGGTCATCATCTCCATTCCACTGAAAATACTTCATTAATTTAATTTCATTAAAAATTTAAAGTTACAGTTCATTTGATTAACTTATATTCTAACGAAAGAGATACAAATCTAGACTAAACCTGCAAATGAAACATTATCTGGGTCCGAAAACAAATAATATGTCTTTGTAAAAATGTTGGCTTTGAACCTAGGAACTATGGACCGTGGATTAGTAGTCTGGTACTGTGACAATTAAATTAAGTAATCGTCAAGTAACCGTTGTGAAGTAATGATTAAACTAAACCAATTAATACTGTTGGCAAACAGAGAGCTATTGGTGTTAATTTAAGAATCTCGGGTTGGTATCACCTGAACGAATTAATTGAACTATTCAGTCAGTTGAAATCTACAATAATAACATTCCTTATTATTCTTGTGTCTTATGATTATAAGTATCGTACCCTTAAAGTATTGAGCTAAACCACTTCATTCTTTTAACAACTGAAGCATTTTGTGCATGAAAATACATTATTATTAAAAGCGACAAATAGAGTTATACAGTACGGAATGTGAACCTAATACCAGACGTAAACCACTTCTAGCACCAAGCATTTGTACTCGTAGCTGTATTGGTTAGTGAGTGTTGAATGACTTATGTTCCACTACCCTCTAGAAAATGAGATTAGTCAGCACTCAACTGTGATTCTATATTGTAGCCGTGAGCATATAGGCTGATACAAATAAAATAAAACAGCATGGTTATTCATAGAAATAATTTTAAAGTTGTTATCCTATTTCTTGTTTGTTTAATTAAATTATTATTATGGTTTTGCAGATAGAGATATTATTTTGTTTTATTACGGTTAAAAAAAATAAGGTGACTCTTCAAGCTATCGTGTCGTGTTAGTTCTTTATTATACCAAAATTATATTAGTCATGTATATTGGATTTTCCATTTAACACGCCGAAGGAGCAACAATATATAATCATTAAGCAGTTCACGCTTTAATCTTATTTGCATACATTACGAAGGATTTAAGACTCACGGTTGGAACATCAAATATTAGACAGCCATGAGCATGTTGATCGAAATAATATAATAGACTCAAATATCTTTTGTGTGCACGGGAAAAACCATAATGGGACATCAATTAAAGGATAAAGCTTCAGCAAAATGGCGTGTTGTGCTGTTCAATGTTGAAGGATTTGTTCATGGTATACTTGCATTCATTGTATTTCAGTTTATCACACTAAAATATTCAATTTATAATATTATCCTATATTTGTTAGATATTTAGCATATAGTCGATGGATACGTAAGTTTTTGCGGCTGGTTTAAATTCTATATGGAAATTCATTTTACTTAGTACATATTTACACAGATATTTTTTTAAATCAAATATGTACCTTACGAAAATTATGTATGGCGGTGAGAGTAAGGTAGAGCTGAAGAACATTAATTACTTTTTTTTTATAGTATAGGGTGACAAACCAGCACACAGTCCACCTGATGGTAAGTGGTTGTTGGGGCCCATAGACATCTACATTTATCCTCATTTGCGAATCAAAATGCAGATGCGTTGCCACCCGTGAAAACTAAGATGGAATGCCTCGTTTCCAGTAAAAAGGGTCTCCGGTTCTCTACACTCACCATACGAAACACAGCAGTGTTGAGCTGTTATTTGACGCTGGTATTCTGTGAGAGCGTGGTCCTTCCCCGGTCGAGCCGACACATTCATGCTACAAATATACTACTAATATAGCTGCAGCATGGCTCTACCATGTAAAATTATTCGAAATTAGTTCTTTTTTTAATGACAACTTCTTGAATAATAGATTATATAATACCTCAAACATACAATTATACAACCATATTATAATGTTTTAATAACAGTGTAATCATAATATCATATTACAATTTAATTATCATCTACATATTCGATCTGAATTCAAATCATTCCCAAATTAATGCATTTTCTCTACTACTTAATAAGTTTACTATTTTTATGCAGGACCAAGAATATATCAAAATTGCAAAATATCACCCGAGTTAGCATTTGTAGAAAAATTGTATGTTGTCAATTGTAGTTGGTAGATGCTAATCTTAACACCATGTGAACTCTTCCCGTAAAGTACAAAAAATATACTATGCAATTTGCATAACCTATAAGGAAGTATAAGTTGGTTTTTCTTTTTTCATATTGCACCTACGAGAATATAAATATACTGGGCCCGTAAGTTACTGACCCTAAATTTTCATCATTTTGCTTCCGAGTTTCTTCCGTGTATTCTCTTTTAACTTTACCACCAGTTTTAGCATAATTTATTGAATTTGTTAATGATTGACCCGTGGTAGGTACTCGTAGCTATCCCCCCCGAACGGGTTCCCGCCTTGTCGTGGCAGCTGGGCTTAGTAGCCGTGGCTTGGTCACCCACGGTGAACAAAGAGGAACCCCTTGGCTGGCCCGTGGTGTAGGGCCGGCCCGAGGTGACCACTCCGAGTGGGCTTGACGAGCCCACTTCGGATGTGTGTCGGTGGGCTGCGGTGAGAGGAGTGTCCGCTCCCTCTACCGCTGCAGCCGAGGTGGAGTCGCAGAGGAAGAGGAGTGTTGGTATGGCGATACGCCACTCGCCCTATCCTCCGCGACTCAGACGGGGCCGCACCGTTATTTGATGCGGTGGTAGTGGAGCTGCGGGAGGAGAGGAGTGTCGGTATTGCGAGGCGCCGCTCTCCCTACCCTCCGCTGCCGAATCTTGGTTGGCGGCGGAGCCATAGACCAGATCCGCCGCTGGGGTCAGGAAGGCCGGTGCTTCTGAATGCTAGTTTTTCCTGGCCCCATGGCCTTCGCGCATCGGACACGGGGGCGTCCATGCTCATTGGAAATTGGAGGCCGAGGAGGAGGGCGCGCCATGTGTTCTGGTGCGCCTTACCTGAGAAGGAGATGGGGGAGGAGTAGTCCTCTCCCGAGGAGAGGCCCGTCCTTGCTTGCGAGGCAGGTATGCATAGGCATTCCCCCATGTAAAAAAAAGGTACACGTAGCTATAGCGTATGCGAACAACCCGGATTCAATCCCCACTCGCAACATTGAAATTGTTGATTGTTTACCACGTCGGTGTAGTAGAGAGACATCGTGAGGCAGCCTGCATATTTTAAGAGTAAAATATTTCGAAGAAATGTGAAGTCCGTCAACAGCACTGGGGCAGCGCGGTTAACTAATAATGATCTATAACCTGCTCAGAAATTAGTGTAGACCTAAACATAGCACTTGGACGTATGACTGTAACTTTATTAGTTTGTTAGCTATAATTGGCTTTGCGAGCGATAGATATCGCAACATTCTGGAATGGTCAGGCGACATCCATAAGACAGTATAAATTATAATTAAAGTAAAATAACAATAATAATACTTTTCCATGAGTTGCCATGGTCATATTCTTGTTTCCGTCTTTTGGCTTGCAATAAAAGTGCCGCGGTTAATCGCCTTAATTAATATCTACTTTATTGCAATAATTGCTTGAAATCGACATATTCCGTGTCAATAAAAATACTTCTCGCATTTGTGTAATTAACTTGTACTGCGTTATGTAGTAAAGTTACAGCCTATATATATACGTCTCACTACTGCTGGGCCCAGGCCTCTTCTCTCTTCTGAGAGGGTTTTAGGGCAAGGAATTTTCCGCGACGCTGGTAGCTCAAGGGCTTAGCACTCGCTGTAAAATTTCACAGTACGCGAGCAACCCGGGTTCGATCCCCGCCGGCACCAATTAAATTGTTAATTGCAATTTTAAGTGCTGATTTACCCCGTGCCCGACAATGGAACGAAAACATCGTGGGGAAACCTGCATGTCTAATAAATAAATGAAATATTTCAAAGACATATGAAGTCCGCCAACACCGCGTTACGGTTACATAGTAATAATTTCAAACTAAGTAGTTACAGTCCTCCAAATCTAATCGAAACTTCGTTCCGGCGGCCAGTCTCAACGTAGACTAGCCTTCTACGCGGAACAGAATTATAGATTACTAGCTGTCCCCGCGACTTCGCCCGCGCGTAATTTATTACGATTGGATTTCATGGGTTTTAATTTTTTGCGCAGAGCCCTAATTCTTAAGTTACTACTTATAACATCAGCTATCTGCCACTGAAAATCCGGTCAAAATCGGTCCAACCGTTTCGGACATTAGCCGGAACAAACAAGCAGACAGACAGAAAGACAGACAGACAAAAATTTGAAAAATCGTGTTTTTGTTGTAAGTACCGTATATACTTTCATATGCATATAGTAAAAAGCTGTTATTTCGACATTACAAACAGACACTTCAATTTTATTTATTTGTATAGATAGTGCACTAGTGCACTGTGCGCGAATGCAGTATACTTTTACTCTATTCCATCACTCTCGTAGTCATTGATTCGAATCCGGGACCACGCTTTCAACAACTACACCAACGAGCCAGTTAACGTCAAGGTTAGAGAAATGATATGTAATGGCTTTACTATCACGAAACTCAGATGTAGTGGTTTACATGTCGATTAGAGGATGTTAATGCGTTGTCAGTTTTCTTGTCGTGGCATAAATAAGAGTCGCAAAATCGGGAGGCTAATTAGTTTTTATATGCAGTTAATAATTAAACAGAAAACGTTATTTGCGAACTTAATACCTGCCTTTCTCTAATCTGGATTAGAACTAATTAGAACTGTGATTTCAAATAACAATTCAACAAAATTATAACATAATATTATATTTTCGTTTGTTGTTTTTTAATTTATTTATTTGTATACCTCAAGTATTAAATGTAATAATTTTGTTATAAGCACAGTTTTATAAAAAACAATACTCACTTCACAATCGATATGTATGTAAAGTAGTGCATTACTGAACAACCTTGAAAGTCTGACATTTTAAACTTATGATAGCCCTTTGTAAACAACATAATAAAACACTTAATCCGAATATAATCAACTAAAGGGTACGTGTATTTTTAAATCATTAATTGAAATAATAAAGAAAGAGCTAAGGTATCTTGATTTAACCTTCATACAACGCAAGCAAGGAGTTCAACTCCCGCCGGCACTACGTAAATTATTTATCGCCTCTTTAACGACGCGTACTGCGATGAAACAGAATATTTAGATAATAACTGCATGTCTTAATCGATATGAAAAAAGTAATTACAATCATATTTGAGCAGCGAGGTGAACTCTTTCCCGGTCTATAACTTCTTTCGTAGAAGTAAGAGGAAACCCGTGCTCAGTTGTGAGACTTAAGAATACTGTTACCCTGCCCTGCAAAACAATTGTAACTATTACTATTATTATATTAATACGAGAAGGGAAGACTTTGTATCCCTTTTTGCGCGCACTAGATAGATAGAGATTTGGCATAGTTAAAGTTTATATAGAGAAGGATTGCAGAAAGCAAAAATTTATTATAATATGATGTGTTATAGAATATATTAAGGACTAGCTGTGCCCGCGGCGTAGCTCGCGTATACAGGTTTTACATAAAGAATTTGTCGTTTAGGTAAGAGAATATTAAACGATTTATTTCATTACTGTATCAATAAGTGGTAACTAAATAAATCATTATCATCAAAGTTCTAAGTCGTTTATGATAGAGCTTCTGTGTAAACGACGTTAGAAGTAGGCTTAGCCGGGGCGTAGGTACACAAAAAGGTTACGGGGGCTACTAACGCGGTAAAAAGCAACATAGAGTTGGCCATGTGCAAAACAGTCAGTACTGAGGTACACTCCTACAACGCGTAAAGTTTGATCTTGCGCTTCATTTACGGTCATCGCATAACACACGCTCACTGTAACTGGGAATTGAACGCGCTTAAAACTGAAAGGAAAGTTACTTCTTAATAGAGGGTTTTTGGGCAGTGCTGCCAGATAAAAAAAAACTCATTCAGCTCTAGGACAACACAAAAAGCGCTAGATTTCATGAAAACAGCGCTTTAAAAAGCCCTAGATTTCGCGCTAAATTAACTACAAACAAAGTTTGTGTTTTTTTATATAATCATAATAAAGAAAACAACATTAAGTTTTTTTTTGGCAATATTTTTTTGATGTATCAATACTTCGCAGGACATCGACTTATAATTATGGCAATTGCTGTCAACAGTAGTTAGTACTGTACGAACAATAAAAATGTCATTAATTGTTTTAAAGTGCAATGTATTTCGCAACTTAGTTTCAGATGTCAGCATCTGATTGCGGTTGCTACACAGTTTCTTTGTGTTATAACTTCTAAGTAACTTTTAACTTAGCTGTGCTCTAAGCAACTGACTGAAACTGAATAAAGCAAAATAAATGCGTTGCCAAAACCATGAACGAAAACTTTAATAAAGGGGATTTCCCCGCTTATAGTCGTCGGTAAAAAAATCAAGTTGATTATCCTAAAGGGGAAGCCAGGAGATCCATAGCACAGGGTATCCTAGTTTGGACTCGTCTCCCATGCTCTTTGTTTTGTGGAAAAAATATGTTTGAAAAAGATAAACTGCAATGTACTATTTGTGGGAAAAAATAATAAAGGTCATTATAATTATTATCGGTAATGTGGACTAACAGTGCTGCTATAAAAGAGTTAATAACCCGCTAGTCGCTAAAATATTGAAATGTGTGCTAAATACACCAAAAAGCGCTGGATTAAGCTAGGTGCTAAAATTTCGAAAAGCGCGCTATACATTCCAAAAAAGGTCTAAATCTAGTTCCCAAAGCGCTAAAATGGCAGTACTGATTTTGCTTATATTATAAATACAATATCACGACATTTCGTTGCAAAATTTTTATTTTTGGTCGGGTTCCGTTGTATGGCTTCGATGGATACAAATTTCTTCAGTAAGTCTCAATACGATTCAATGGCGAAAAATCTCAACACAGCAATTCAAAAAAGTTTGTAATTTGTACAACTCCGTCTATTACGTCCTTTGTGTGAGAAAACATCCTTTTTAAATCTCTTTTTGTGTTTTAAGTATACTAATTATTATGGAACGTTTTTTTTACACACAAATCTTTTTATTACTATTTCTGAGATTTTATGGCGCCATTGAACAAATTCGAACCTACATTTCAAAATAATAATAATTACTTTCGATAGAATTAACCAATTTTAATAAAACAAAGATTAAATGTAACTCGAAGATACGCTTTATGATTTTCTTAACGATTTCTTTGAAAATAAAAGATGTTTACTTTAGACGTGATGCCTTCATATAATAACAGACAAATAGACAGACAGACAATTCTAAAAATTATAAAATGTTCTTATTTAATTATTTTCAGTTCCCCATAATGATTTTAGCCACCAAAATATATATACAATGTACAGAAAGAGACACAACATGTTATCATCATTTTTATTATATGTATATATTTAAAGAGAGATGGCGCTGCTAACATCAATTCTAAAAATAAAAGAGATTAATTGACGCGATTGATACATTATATAAAACGCAAGAGAACTTATAAATCAGTGCCTGCACAGTAAGCAAAAAATAAAGTTTGACTCTCGCCAAAACCAATGATTTGTTAATAGCTCTTTTAAAATTTGATTTACCACATAGAGTACTCGGCGGTAAAGAATAAATTGAGTTTGTCAACACGCAGTAGGGCAGCGAGTAATATAATAAAGATTAGCAGTAAATATGAAAACTCATCTACAGGAAAAAACCACATTGCAATTGCAATACATTTTCACAACACCACCATCTATCGAAGAAATGGGAAAACTATTGTGCTTCAGATTTAGTTAATATATTTTTGTATAATATATTTAATACGTTCTTTAATACTTTTGTTTACTGCGTTTTAGATATACATAATTATATCATTATTTTACATAATTTAACTATGATTTATGATATGATATTAGTTTAAAATGCACTTGATGACTCAAACAAAGCCACCGTTGAGCAAATTCGTACCTATACTTCCCTACCCATTCTTCAGAATATTTATCATAACTTTTGATGGAATGAACTGATTTTAATGAAATAAAGACTAAATGTAACCCGAAGATACACTTTATAATTTCCTTAACAATTCTTATGATATAAATTAGTACTTTATACGTGATACGTTAACAAACAAACAGACAGACAGACAGACAGACAGAAAATTCTAAAAATGGTAGAAATGTATTTAATTACTTATTTTTAGTACCCCTCAATCACTTTTATTACAAAAATATAAAATGTACAGACATCTGCTATTTACAGTTTTATTATATGTATAGATTATAATATTAAGGAATTTATGGATGATAATAACCCCTGGGAATGAGGTGATCGCTACCAAGCTATTTCTTGTGTGCTGCTAATTGTGTAACATGTTGTGTAAGCTGTTATTTTTAAAAAAAAAGTCCCGCTGGTTCTTCCCAGGACAGAGGTTTTTTTTCGAACAAGTGGTAATTAAACAAAAGAGTGACTTTCAATAAGTATTATTTATAATCTATATTGAATAAAAAAGTTTCTGTTTCTGCTTCTCTTTCTATTAAATTTAAGAAAATAAAACACATTGTTTACGTTTACATATATACTCACAATGTCAAATATATGTAATATAAAAGTCGCTTGAACTATAATATAAATGTCGCTTGCCTCAGAGTAAATACCAGAGTATAATATAATCCTTGGATAAATTAATATAATCGCTACATTTTGGGCAAAAAAGGCAAAAAACGTATAGTTTTTTATTTTGTATATAAGTCTGTGTTTTATACAATAATGTGCAGTTGAAAGTGAAAAAACTGCTTGCTTAATGTACAAACCTAAAAACTTAATGAATTACGATCGAATTTCAACCACTAGGCGTTCACTAGTTATTAACTTATTAATCCGAATATAATCAACTTTATAAAATTTTCAAATTATTAAAATCAAAAGCCGCCATAGCAGGCGGTAATCAATCTCGTTTCTTCGCTTCGTAGGTGTGTGAAAAGCTAAAATCTCACGCTCTTCGGGACAGCGAAATAACTACCTTACAAACTGCCGACACTTAACTCTGATCCAAGCCAATCCAGACAGCGGGATCAGCGTGTCAGGTCGACGATATCATAAGCCTCCAAATAGTTATCTGCCAAAAAAGGGCTTCCCCTATATAGAAATGTATTTAAACTATAGCAGATCTAGTCAATTTAAAGGTAATTTTATTTAAACGTCCTTTTTGAGTAAATTGTAGAACTCACTTAAGGTACCAGTAGGTCTGATATCGTTTTCCATTCTGTATAATATACTATGTTAAATAATATTAAATTTAAAAAAAATGAACAAAACGGGAGTATCCCTGCGGCCTTTTTATGCTGTTTCTTCTCCGGTCAGTGGAACCTCTTTTGGAAATGGTAGTAGATTTAAAAAAAATTACATTTGAAAAACCAAATTTTATTTACTTATATCGAAGTAATAAATACATTCAATTTCATTTCCTTTTATTTCATTAGTAGTGTATTAGCTGCAAACGAAGGGTACATTGAAGCAGTATCCGCTATGTTGCTTTACGTCGCCGGTCTGGGTATTAGAAAAAAGAAAAAAGCAATACCGATTCATATGATGTCTGGTCGAATGATGTTTGACTTTAACCTGTCATTTATTCTGTGCTTTTACTATAAATTTGGTCGTAGATACACTAACCACAGAATAAATAATAGTACAAGAACTCTTTTTTATAAAACTCTGCTGCCGGCTGCTTCAAGCCATGGACATCTCCAGCCAACTTAAAACAATAAATAATATTGTCATCGAATTTAAAATATGGAGTGCTAAACTTAGCGTCAATTAGCTGATCCTGGCAGCCTACAAGTGTTAAGTAGTTAAGTGATCAGTAGTGTTTTATTAGTAGTATCAATGGGCGTTCCTCAGGGCTCGATTCTTGGCCCATTCCTGTTCTTAATCTATATTAATGACTTACCTTATCTTGTAGGGGACAATCACGATATAGTATTATTTGCTGACGATACCTCTTTAATTTTCAAACTGAAACGGCAGTCAATTAAATATGACGATGTAAATACAGCAAGAGTACATATTTTCTCACCGTCTTCATATTATTTTGTGGTAATGCCGTTTCGAGATTGTTTAAAACGAAATAAAAAAAAAATTTAAACGCTATATAAAATCTTTAACGAACCTGACTTGAGCAACATTACGTTTCGCTGCATACTGCAGGTTCTGTTTAATTAAAATATTTGTTTTTTTTTTATTGACGATAATGAAGAAATTTCGACATTTAAAAGTTTTATTTCCAGTAGGTAGGTAGGTACTGATTGTATCTTACATTCTTTATCTTTTCTTTACGTACGTAATTTATAATCGTTGGTGCTTCTGTTAGTGATCGTGTAACTTTAGAACGACTTGACCGATTGATATTTGATTTGTCGAGACGATGGTTCCGATTTGATTCGATTGATGGCGGTGTAATAAATTCTTCATTTAAGGACCAAAATTACTCTTTTTTTTTTCTTTATTTAGTTTAGTGCCAAAAAAGAAAATTACAAAATCTGGACCCTATAGGTGTGTATGGTCGAGATATTTATTGATTATATATTTCATCATCATCATTATCATCATTACATCAATTCACAAGTCCACTGCTGAACATAGATCTCCCCAAGGAATTCCACAAAGCACGGTCCTGAGCCACCTACATCCATCAACTTCCTGCATGTCTTACCAAGTTGTCACTCTACCTAGTGGGGGGCCGCCTCACACTTCACATACCGTTACGCGGCTGCCACTCGAGAACCTTTCTTCCCTATCGGTAGTCGGTGAGCTCAGCGAGCTATGGAGAGGGCTGTGCTATACGCAGAGAAACGTGTGATAAACTTAGAAATGAGGATATCCGCAGTAGAACCAGACTAACCTTCATAACCCAACGGATTAGTAAGCTGAAGTGGCAATGGACCGGCCATATAGCTCGAAGAACCGACAACCGATGGTTATATATTAACGCTGTAAGAATTCCGGAGTAAATTTTGAGTGAAACTCATCGCGCCAATATTCGTATACCATCTGCTGGGCCAGCTAGCAGCCTACTAACATTAGTTACGAAATTATATATTAATATGTTGATGATAACATACTGACAAGCCAGCTAACAGTACATCTGATCAGTGAGTCAGTGGTTATTGTAGCTCGTCAATGCCAACTTCACTCCATAAGTGCACGGTTATTTTGTCTCTCCTGAGAACGATGATAGAACACACAACATATAATTTTAGTAGCTCTATTATTCTTAAAACTGAAATACTGCGGCAAGTGCACTGTTGCTTGATGACAAAAATAGGAAAGAAAGTGATCTGCTCCATAGATTGCCTCATAGGGTGGGATATTTGTCATAGTTGCAACGCTTGGCAAGGGGGTTGTCAACCGCAGTCTTTTATTTTTAGCCGTTATTAGGAAAACGCTGCTGCCCACAAAGACGTATTAAAAAGAACATCTTAGGCTGCCCATCTCATTTGTTTCCCTCTGACGCCTCTTACGACATCCACGGTATGATATTCTTACACCGCCACTACACGGTATGTGACCTCAAATTGTAATAATTAAAAATTGAAAAGTTTGTACAACCGACTTCAATATAAATTATTAAGAATAACTCAAAAACTATTAGTCAGACCTTAATCAAATTTATATGGGACCACATATGAAAAACCAGCTTTCAAATAAAAAAAGAATCATCGAAATCGGTCCACCCAGTAAAAAGTTATGAGGTAACACACATTAAAAAAAATATACAGTCGAATTGAGTACCGTCTCCTTTTTGAAGTCGGTAGCAAAATATGATGAGAGTGTGGCAACAACTCAAACTAACTTCTAGGAAGAAAAGGAGTTCACTACAGTCCTTACATAATATTAAAATACATATTCCACTAATAATCAATAACGTGCTCCAGAACGAATTTCAGTCACAACGGCCAATGGGACCAACCATCTGCGCAGGACAGGATTATAGTGCACGAGTGTGTTCGCTAGCTAACACAGGGGCACTTACTATTCTCTGACTCTCATAGTCCGATAGGACGGCAATTGGACACGACCAGAGAGAGATCAGGCGCAGTATCAAAGGCTATACGTGCTTACAGAGGCACGAGGGTGAAACACTGCGAACTTCCTGACTCCGGGCTGTTACTGAAAATTTCTTCACAGAAACACCCAATAACTGACTTTAACCTCGTTTAAGCACGACCCGAGATTCATCAGCTCATGATAATATCAACCAGATAATCAATTTAACTAAAGTCATTCATTATTATAGAAAAAGAGGAAAAAGGCCAGCAGGTTATGGAGAGGGCTATGTTCGGATTTTATCTGCATGATAGAACTGACAATAAAGATATCTGCAGTAGAAACAGAGTAGATGCTAGACAATCAGTAAGCTGAAGTGACCCTTGTAGCAATAAGTGGAGTTTGTGAGAGTGGAGGGCGCCTCTTCCAACTAGATGGAACAACAACTTAATATAAGACATACTGGATGTCGATGGATGCAATTGGCTTATGACCAAACATAAAACATAATTTACGACTCAATAAATATTTTAATTTACACAATGTGAAGTGTGATATCTACTTTACACCCACGAACCATAAAACCTGCGCCTCAGGCTAATAGAAGCAAAGTGAAACTGTACAACCAGTATAACTTGGTCCGGTACTGGGGCGCTAGTTGTAAATATATAAAGCGTATCTGTATAAATTAAAGTAATGTCACAAATCACCGGGTTCAATATTAAACTGGTAATTCGCATAGAAAGCGGCAGGCTTACCCATGTCTAGAGAGCTGCATAGGCTGCGCTCGATTTTCGTTATAATTTTACTAGTTTTTGCCCGCGGCTTCGCCTTCGTGATCGTTCGGAAAACGACATCATTTAAAAAAAATTACCGTATATAATATTTAAGTATAAGTATGTAATATTTCCGCTAAAAACGTTTCCCGTTTGTTATTCCAAAACTTAAGACACCTTCATACTTCATTTTCATCAACATCATCATCATTACAGCCTATCAAAAGTTCACTAATGAACATAGCCTCTTCTAGATAGTCTCATAGGGAAGATATTTGCCATATTCGCCGCGTTAGCAAGCGCTTGGCAAGACGCCTTCATACTTAATTACATCAAATCCCTTCAGAATTACGCTCCAGATCATTTCCAAGGGATCCTTGCATTATTCCGGGATAAAAAAGTAAACTAACTTGCTCCATTACTGTGTAAGAAGGTCAAACCAACAAACACACTTTCGCATTTATAATATACTAAATAGGAATAACCCACTGCTGGATGAAATAGTTAAGGTTGTTTTGTATAAATGCTTGTTATCTATATTGATAGTAAGCCGTGAATCAAAACAGAACTGTTACCAGGTTACTTTATTCAACGCATGTCTGATCCATCTTCATTTCTTTTTTTTTTTATTATGAGAGGGGGAAACGAGCATGCGGCTCACCTGATTATAAGTGTCAACCGCCCATGAACAACTACAACATCAGAGAAATTGCAGCTGCGTTGCCGGACTTTTAAAAAGGAGTAGCATCTTTTCTTGAAGGTCCCTATTAAAAGCTGAATTTAGAATTTAATATTTTTTTATACGATAGGGTGACAAACGGGGACACAGTCAGATGGTAAGTGGTTACTGTGATCCATCATCTACATCTATCAACGTTTGCGAATCAAAATACAGATGCGTTGTCACCCGTGAGGACTAAGATGGAATGCCTCGTTTCCAGTAAAAAGGGTTTCCGGTTCTCTACACTCACCAAACGAAACACAGCAGTGTTAAGCTGCTATTTTACACTGGTATTCTGTGAGAGCGTGGTCCTTCCCCGGTCGAGCCGACCCATTCGTGCTACAACTATACTGCTAATATAGCTGCAGCATGGCTCTACCACGTTAAAAATTTATTTTCTTCTCTTCTACACCATCGAGCCACAAAATTCTATTGCTCGACTTAGGCCTCTCCAATGGTAAGGAAAATTTGTCTTAATCGTCACCTAAGTCGTATTGCTCTAGAAAAATCTGGTGAAACTAAGAAGTATTGCGAGGAAGACTAGTACAGTCATACTACAGCTATATTATGGTCGTAGCACAAATGGATCGACTCGACCGAACATGCTGCTGTGTTTCGTATAGTGAGTGTAAAGAACCAGAACTTTACTGGAAACGAGGCATTCCATCTTAGTCCTCAGAGGTGACAACGCATCTGCATTTTGATACTTCATCATCATCATCATTACAGCCCTTCACAAGTCCACTGCTGAACATAGGCCTCCCCCAAAAAATGCCACAAAACACGGTCCTGAGCCACCTGCATCCATCGACTTCCTGCATGTCTTACCAGGTCGTCACTCCATCTCGTGGGGGGACGCCCTACACTTCGCCTACCGGTACGAGGCTGCCACTCGAGAACCTTTCTTCCCCATCGGTTGTCGGTTCTTCGAGCTATATGGCCGGCCCACTGCCACTTCAGCTTACTAATCCGTTGGGCTATGTCGGTCACTCTGGTTCTACTGCGGATATCCTCATTCCTAAGTTTATCACGCAGAGAAACTCCGAGCATAGCCCTCTCCATAGCTCGCTGAGCGACCTTGAGCTTCCTCATACGGCCAGCAGTGAAGGACCACGTCTCAGTTCCGTAAGTCATCACTGGCAACACGCACTGGTTGTACAATTTCGTTTTAAGGTTTTGAGGTATGTCTGACGAGAAGATGTGTCGTAGCTTCCCGAACGCTGCCCAGCCGAGTTGAATCCGTCGATTGACCTCTCGGTCGAAGTTGGACTTACCCAGTCGGACTATTTGTCCCAGGTAAACATACTCGTCAACAACTTCGAGCTTAGTGTTCCCAACAACTACCGGCATAGGTGTGACATGGACATTAAACATGATCTTAGTTTTGTCCATGTTCATCTTAAGACCTATCCGTTGGGAAACACTATTGAGGTCATTGAGCATAGTGCTTAGGTCCTCCAGCGATTCTGCCATAAGGACTATATCTATATATATAATTTAATTTGAAGTCGGCTGTACAAAATTTTTTATTTTAAATTATGGTCTAACAGAAGTAAATGTTCGCCTGCTGCAGCTAAGAGCTAAGCTTTCGATTGAGGCGCCGCGGGCCGTGGGTTGTATATCGCACTAGACAATATTGTAGGGGCCTGCATAATTATTCCGGTCCTAGCTATTTGCCTTTGTGCAATTTATAATAATAATAACTTTACAATTTAATTGTAAACGTATTATTATTATTAATTGCACAAACATGCTTGGCTACGGCCTATATGTGAAGTTTCTTATACTCTCACAAAAGAAAAAAAACAAGAAAAGAGTAGAAAAATAACGAATTCGCAATAATATTAATGATATTATATAATTATTAAAAATATATTAATAATCTTTATTTTCAATTTTATATGTAAAACGCCGTCACGGAACAGGAGAAAGTAGTATTACTAACTTTTTTTACTTTTAAAAACGAAATTTTTGAATTTTCGAAATATTTTTTACGAAAGTAGCCTATGTTCAGCAATTGATTAGTTAGTAATTCTTGAAAGGTTTATATTGCTTTAGGTTATAATAGTACTAATGAAGCATAAGTTTAAAGGTCAGAAATGAGAACATCTAATATATGTGTGGATGTGGCGCTTCTTTATTACTTTAGAAGAAGCAAATCATTATTATAACCATTCATAAGTCCTCTGCTGAATTTCATATTCAAGGAATGCCACAAAACACAGTCCTGAGTCACCTCATTACAGCCCTTCACAAGTCCACTGCTGAACATAGGCCTCCCCCAAAGAATGCCACAAAGCACGGTCCTGAGCCACCTGGATCCATCGACTTCCTGCATGTCTTACCAGGTCGTCACTCCATCTCGTGGGGGGACGCCCTACACTTCGCCTACCGGTACGAGGCTGCCACTCGAGAACCTTTCTTCCCCATCGGTTGTCGGTTCTTCAAGCTATATGGCCGGCCCACTGCCACTTCAGCTTACTAATTCGTTGAGCTGAGCGACCTTGAGCTTCCTCATACGGCCAGCAGTGAAGGACCACGTCTCAGTTCCGTAAGTCATCACTGGCAACACGCACTGGTTGTACAATTTCGTTTTAAGATTTTGAGGTATGTCTGACGAGAAGATGTGTCGTAGCTTCCCGAACGCTGCCCAGCCGAGTTGAATCCGTCGATTGACCTCTCAGTCGAAGTTGGACTTACCTAGTCGGACTATTTGTCCCAGGTAAACATACTCGTCAACAACTTCGAGCTTAGTGCTCCCAAAAACTACCTATGCCGGTGACATGGACATTAAACATGATCTTTGTTTTGTCCATGTTCATCTTAAGACCTATCCGTTGGGAAATACTATTGAGGTCATTGAGCATAGTGCTTAGGCCCTCCAGCGATTCTGCCATAAGGACTATATCGTCGGCAAATCGAAGGTGAGTGATGTACTCGCCATTGATGTTGATACCGTATCCTTTCCAGTCCAGAAGCTTGAAAACGTCTTCCAATGCAGCGGTGAAGAGTTTCGGGGATATGACGTCACCCTGTCTTACACCTCTCTGCAATTGGATAGGTTTCGTACTCTGATTCTGTACTCGGATAGCCATCGTAGCCCTACTGTACAAGCACTTCAACACTTCGATATACCGACAGTCAATTTGGCACCGCTGAAGGGACTGCAGCACCGCCCAAATTTCGACGGAATCAAAGGCTTTCTCATAGTCCACATACGCCAGACATAGTGGCAAATTGTACTCCTCGGACTTCTGTACAACTTGCCGAAGGGTATGTATGTGGTCTATGGTGCCAAAACCCTTTCGGAAACCGGCTTGTTCGGGAGGCTGGAAGTCGTCAAGTCTGCGCGCGAGACGATTCGTAATGGCTCTCGAAAACAGCACGTAGACGCGGCTCAGAAGGGAAATCGGTCTGTAGTTCTTCAAGAGAGCGTTGTCACCTTTCTTGAAGAACAAGACCACCGCACTTCTGCTTCACGCCTCCGGTGTAATGCCACCATGGAGGACGGAATTAAAGAGCTTCTGAAGGACTTCAAGTACCGGTCTTCCACCCGCTTTCAGAAGCTCCGCTGTAATTCCATCCTCGCCTGGGGCCTTACCTCGCTAATCTCGCTCAGACTGACGTCCGGGATATCTTCGGAATAGTATCGGATGAGACTTGCTCTTGGATCGTTACTCACACTTGCGTGTGGCTCCAACGATGACGTGTACAGCTGCCCATAGAACCTCTCAATCTCACTCAAAATCTCAGGTGTCCCGGAAACGATGCTGCCACATTCCGTCTTCAGCTTTGACAGTTGGCTCTTTCTGGCAGACAGATCTCTGGCAAAGACTTTGGAGCCTTGGTTCCGCTCTATCGCTTCTTCAATACGAGCTGTATTGAAGTTGCGTAAGTCCCGCCGCATGCATTTGGAGATCTGTCTGTTTAGTTGCCTGTATGCTGTCAAATCTGTTGAAGAATGTAGCTTTATCTCCCGTCTAACAGCCATGAGATTAAGAGTGTGATCGGAGAGTTTTTGTGTTCTTCTGCGGCGGGTCTTGCAGAACTTAGCTCCGACCGCATGGACAGTTTCCACGAGCTTGTCATTTATATCGTCCACTTCATTGCAGTCTTCTAGGCACTGAAAACGGTTTTGTAACTCGAGCTGAAAGGTTTCGGGACTTTGGAACAGAGCACGAGGGGGACGGAGCGTTGACTTCATTAGACGAGACCTCTCCAACTTAACGTTTAGGTTCAGTGTGCCTCTAACCATTCGGTGATCGCTACCAGTTTTCACCCTCGCGATCACGGAGACATCACTGAACAGTTGTCGTCTGGTCGTCATAATGAAGTCAATCTCATTTTTTGTCGAACCGTCGGGGCTCGACCAGGTCCACTTCCTGTGGGGCCGCTTCTGGAAGAAAGAGTTCATCATAAAGAGTCCCTCTTTCTCCATGAAGTCGGCCAGCTGCTAGCCCTTTGGGTTCCGTTGCCCTATTCCAAATTTCCCTACTTTCAGCTCACCGTTCTCTCTTGTGCCTAGTTTTGCGTTGAAGTCTCCCATTAACACCGTATATTGGGTTTTGGAGGAATGCATGGCTCTAGAGATATCCTCATACATTTCCTCCACCTCCTCATCGGGGTGTGCCGAGGTTGGTGCGTAAACCTGTATGACCTTCAGCGAATACCGTTTGGTGATTCTGAGTATAAGGTACGCAACCCTCGTCGACACACTCCCGATCTTTACAACGTTGTTAACGAGAGACTTGTGGACGATAAATCCGACACCTCCTTGGGACAGATGGTCGCCCTCCCGGTGATAGAGCAAGTTGCCGGATTCGAGGATTACCGTGTCCTCCCCCGCTCTTCGGACTTCGGATAATCCTATAATATGCCAGCACAACTTGTCTATCTCTTCTTCCAGCTCCACGATCTTCTTGTCAGTCCTCAGGGTGCGTGCATTGTACGTTGCCAGGTCGAGTCGTCTAAGGTGGCAACCGAACCTCCACCGGAGATTCTTAGCACCCCCTGCCCCGCCGTTACCATGGTCGCCACCGTAGCCAGGAATAGCGGGGCCGCCGGGGACTGGGGGCCGTCTGTTTGTTGCTTTAATCATTGGGGGGTATTTGCCATAGTTGCCACGCTTGGCGAGCGGGTTGGCAACCGCAGTTTTTTTATTATAATTTTGGCTATTATCAGGAAGATGCTGCTGCCCATCTTCTGCCTGTTTCCCTTTGTCGCCTTTTACGACACCCACGGGAGGATATGGGGTAGTGGATATTCTTGACCGCCACTACACGGCCTGAGTCACCTGCATGATACAAATGCTCAAATACTCAAACGTTGTTCAATTTTAAAATGCCAGTATATTCTAAGTCCGTGTGTTAAATATCGTGCCGTCTCCATCACTCTAAGTCAAAGTGACTGTATCACCACGAGATTTGACGACATCTTAAAATTGAGTAGCGTTTGAGTATTTGGCCATGACGTCGGTTGCGTACGGTCGGTCGCGTACGCGTACGTAGCAAACTACGCGCCGCTGTCGTCAGCGTGGTAGTGTGGGGCTATATAGAACACAATGTACATTAGTCGCGCGACCGACGTACGCGACCGACGTACGCGACCGACGTACGTGACTGACGTCAGCGTAGGAGGAATTCAGGCCTAATCGTGGCAACTATGTGACATATCCCCTACAAAGCAGTACATGGGGTGGGTCGAAATTAAGCAGTGGACTATTGATATACTGTAATTAGAAAATTAAATGTACTAAATATTTCATAATCGGTAGAAAAACATCACGTTACAGCTGTATTATAGCTGCGCCTCGAAAGGGTCTCTCGACCGGGGAAGGGCCTTGCTCTCACAGAGTACCAGGGTATAGTATTATAATACTGTTTTGTTTCGTATGGTGAGTGTAGAGAACTGAAGCCCCTTTTTATTGGTAACGAGGCATCCCATCTTAGTCCACATGGGTAACAAATAACAATGCATCTACATTTTGATACTTAATCGATGATAGATGTAGGTCTACGACCACTACATCCACATATCGATAAAATTAGTGTGTGTTCTTGTCACATCGCCTAAATAAAATAAAAAATAAATCATGTTTGTCGGGTACTGCAACAACACGGTACTTAAATAAATCATGGTACATCATTTCAATTAAATCCGTTTTCTCTTCATGATTACCATTGTTAATATTTTAAGAGTATTGGAACAACACGGTACTTAAATAAATCGTGGTACATAATTCCAAATTAAATACGTATCCACAAACAACTATGAAATTAACGTGTTTTTTGGTCCATGCAATGTTTCCCAGTAACTGAAACATTGCAGCAATTCATGTGACCTCGCCGATTCTACTTTACAACCATTAGGTTACATTCGTATTCCTTAGGTGATTAGCGATAAACGAAGAATTTCATTAAGTATCAATTGATTACTTTGACAGTGATGTACTCCAGACCAATTTCAACCAAGGCCAACACTGTCGGAAGTTTCGAAATTAAATTAAATTAAAAACATTTATTTTGGAACTAGTCCATATCACAAGTCATAGATATACATCGAAATTAAAATATTAAATCTAAGTTATAATGTAAATTCTATATCAATTACATTAATTAATTCATTCATTCATTTAAATTAAATTATTACAATTAACTAAGTTCACATAAAATACACAAACACAACACAACATATACACAAATCTAACTTAAGGGGTTGTTATAAACTAATTTGCTTAATTCCGCGTAAAGAAAGCAAATGATGTGTCCTGCCCAGTTTTAAGGGGACCTCCCACCCTCTCTCAATCGCGCGCACTATACCCGTCGCCGTCAATTCCTGCACTACCATCCCCAGCACCACCACTTTAGGTACGACACACCACACCCGAAAATACGACACGTGTTTCGATTCTAGACGAGGCATCCTCAGGTGAAGTAGACACTGCAGAGGCTGGCCGCTAAGCGCTAAGCTCTTAGACACATCATTTTCTTTCTTTACGCGGAATTAAGCATATTATGTAGATTATAACAACCCCATTATAATGGATTTCCGCAAAGTAACGCCCGATTCTATTAAATCTAACTTAATCTAAATTTAGGTTTAGATCCGGAGTGCTCAACATGCAGCCTGGTCCAGTGCCGGATTATAGGGCAATCCAGATCCAACCGCCAGGCCAACATTTGCAGGTAACTGTTGGAGCCACCCCGTATGCTGCGCATCAGGGAGTCGACTCGCTTCCGAATGATCGCCGAGAATCCGTCTGTATTCGATCTGCAAACATCCCTGATGCGCTACAGTAGCGTGGCAGGTTCATCAGTGCCATGAAGTGTACTTGACCCATACACACATGTACACATACCCATATACACATGATTAGCAGAAAGCTCTGAATAACGTAGCCTTTACTTCTGCAGTACAGCGCGCGAACCTACGTGCTAAAATATTGGCCCGAACAGACAACGCCATACGCTCCCTATCCATATCACTATCGTCTGAAAGCGTCTCATTGCCCCAGTAGCCCAGATATTTGAACTGAGAGACTTTTTTTTAAAGATACTACCATTTAGTGTGACCGGTGGTAAGTTTTTGACCCCGCCTTAAGCGCCATGAGCTCGCTTTTGATGACGTTGTATCTGAACCTATAGACCCCGCATAACGCGCGCAGATCGAAATCAGTTTTCGAAGGGCACTGATCGATGAACTCAGCAGCACCATATCGTTTGCATAACTGATGTTGTTGACAAGAATGCCATCAATCACCCAACAAATGGGCATAAACGGGCAGAAAGTATTACAGTGTCACATAAAATAAAGACGTTGGCGTGGGGGAGCAGCGTAAGAGAGTCCAATACCCCGATTCCTCTTGTGACTGACATAAGATGCTACTATGGCAAAGAATATATACAATACGCGAAACTATAGTAAATTAATGGAAATGTTATAGCTACATGATAGAGGCCGGTATCCATCTCTTATTTATACAGATATTAAATCCATACACTGGTGACGGTCGCAGTTTCAAAGGTGCGAGAATTCTAGTACTGCACTCGTCCATTCGCCTATCAATAATAAAGATAAAAACAAAATTCAAATAATAGATATTGTAAATTATGTAGAAGCATCGAAAGCAGGTTCAACCAGCTATCTATTGTATAACCAGAAATAGCTTTAACGTAAGCAGTTAATTGCAGTTTTCTTATTCATTATACTTTAATGGTTGTGTTTCGCAATACAGTAAAGAGGTAGAGATATCTTGTGTTGTTTCACTTGCTGCCACCTGGTTTTGGCAAAACAAGTTGTCTAAAGGAAAGTGCGATGTGCAGTCTGCGTCAGCGCTTGATAAGACACGATAACGGACGGGATGAGATCATTGGTACATAGTATAAAGATAAGCCGTAGTCTTACTTTACGAACAATAAATATATATTACTTATTTGTAGAGCGGTTTCCATGCCCCATAAATTAAAAGTATCGCTTAGATTTCTTTGTTACTTATATTGGGTTTTATTTTATCACCACATTTTTATTAACTCGCTTTCGTGTGTCTGTTCGGATCGAATTTAGAAATTCATTTCAGACGAACTTCCCGATGAGCTAAACATTTAAAATTTTGAACATAGCTCAGAATTGGATGACAACGTATGAATATGATAAAAACGTGGTATATTTAAAAATGTATTTTTCAATAAGTAGATTTGCATTTTTCAATCATCACAGGGAAAGCTACAAAATTGCTACAGATAGTTATACGTCATTTTTAAGAATATACTGTGTGTATATCCTCTTCTACGTCATCAGGCGATGAAAGTTGACGGCTCCGTGGCGCTGTGGCTTAGCAATCAGTTGTTGCGCTGGGGGCCGCGGGTTCGAATCCCGCACGGAACAAGTATTTGTATGGCCTACAAATAATTTTTCCGGGTCTGGATGTTTGTCCTTGTGCAATTTATGTTTGTAAACTGCCTCCACGCCACAGGAGAAAACCCTAGTGTAACGTTTTTTTTTTAAAAAAAAAGTCTACTGCTGGACTTGGGCTTCTCCCGTCGCCCGTTAGGATTTATCTTAACCTTCACGCTTAGCAGGCGGATAAACAATCGTTGTACCAAACGACTCGCACATTCGACGCTGTTGCCCGTCACTGATAAAGGTATTTTACGTTTGGCGCACACGTGATGGCTATAATGCCGTGTATTGAAAGCTATAACATATATCTGGCGTATCCATACTTGGCTAGAGTTTAATTATATTGTGTTCTAACTCAAAACATATTTATATCTATATTTTGTATATATTTTGGAGGATATTTTAGACACATAATAACGTAACATAACCTAACGTAACATTTGCTCCAAATACCACTTAAATGCCGTGTATTCTGCTAACGACGACAACAATGGGACTCTGGTGAATAGCAAATCTAACCTTTATGACTTGGTCTGTTCTACTAGTGTGGTAGTCTACTATGTACTATGAGTCCAAACTTACTTACCTATCCAAGTCATACATTTCAAGTTGTTCAGGCACAGAATAAATAATAGTACTACGTCATCATTACAGCCCTTCACAAGTCCACTGCTAAACATAGGCCTCCCCCAAAGAATGCCACAAAGCACGGTCCTGAGCTACCTGCATCCATCGACTTCCTGCATGTCTTACCAGGTCGTCACTCCATCTCGTGGGGGGACGCCCTACACTTCGCCTACCGGTACGAGGCTGCCACTCCAGAACCTTTCTTCCCCATCGGTTGTCGGTTCTTCGAGCTATATGGCCGGCCCACTGCCACTTCAGCTTACTAATCCGTTGGGCTATGTCGGTTACTCTGGTTCTACTGTGGATATCCTCATTCCTAAGATTATCACGCAGAGAAACTCCGAGGATAGCCCTCTCCATAGCTCGCTGAGCGACCTTGAGCTTCCTCATACGGCCAGCAGTGAAGGACCACGTCTCAGTTCCGTAAGTCATCACTGGCAACACGCACTAGTTGTACAATTTCGTTTTAAGGTTTTGAGGTATGTCTGACGAGAAGATGCGTCGTAGCTTCCCGAACGCTGCCCAGCCGAGTTGAATCCGTCGATTGACCTCTCGGTCGAAGTTGGACTTACCTAGTCGGACTATTTGTCCCAGGTAAACATACTCGTCAACAACTTCGAGCTTAGTGCTCCCAACAACTACCTAATTACGTAGTACTACTAGTACTACGTAATTCAGATCAAATAATAAGTCCAGCTTTAACACAACACCCAACGATTTATAGGTCGGTATTCAGAGACAACTTCGAGTTTAAAGTCAAACTTTACACTGTCAAAATTTGTAAAAAGTAGTATGGCCTAGAATGACATTTTTCGATTATGTCCGAACTGGTTTCAATATCTTCAACATATTTTAAATATAAAAAAAATATATTTTATATGCTGCAGCTAAACTGCTGAGCTTTCCTCCTATTTGAAATGAGAGGAGGTCTGTGCTCGATTATAAGAGGTATGTATGTATAAATATAGAACGTAACCTCACAAATAAACAAAATTTAAATTCTAATTATTTTAAAATTTTGCTCAAACTAAAACGAATTGTGCTACTGATTTTGCTAGACTATGTTGTTTTAATATACAATTAATAAAAATTTCCTAGTATGAACTAAACGGTCTTGAAGTCGATACACGTATTTAAATGATAATCAATTAAAAACTTCCAAGTATATTAAAATATGGCAAATATGTAATAGCGTTTAATATAGGAATGCATAAGCTCGTGTACCGTTTACTGTTCACCTTGGTGAGTGAAGCTATGAAGACATTAATACGAGTTGATTCATATTGAATACTATTAAATCCTATCTCTTTTAAATGTGTTTACTTAAAAGTAATATTAGATTACATTGCCTTGGTTGTGGATTTTTTTGAATAAGAGTGACAAATGAGCTCACAGTCCATCTGATTGATGGTAAGTGGATGCTGTGGCTCATGGACATCTTCATCTACCCTCGATTAAGAATCAAAAAGCAGATGCGTTGTCACCCCTGAGGACTAAGATGAAATGCTTTGTTTCCAGTGAAAATAAATGTCCGGTTTACACTCACTATTCAAAGCACAGCGATTTTATACTGGTATTCTATGAAAGCGTGGTCCTTCCCCGTTCGAGCCCACCCATTCGTACTACAACCATAGTATATAGGCGCATTATTATAATAAGGAAGTTAAAGTCACCGCTAATAAACAATAGGTACGTACATTATAAAATTTCAATTTGCTACAAAATTTATTACAAATAATGTCTTAAAACTTACTCATTTTAAGTTTTAATTAAAATAACATTTTTAGTTTTTTTAAATATACAAATAATTATGACGTAATTATTCATATAGTCAAAAAATCTATATTATTTATTATGTGTTATTATTATTATTTAACTATATGAATTATGACGTCATTATACTATATTCTCATAATATCAGAGTAATTGCATACAATATCTTCATAAATGTTTGTTTTCTTAAAAATATTCTAGTGTTAAATGTAAGGGCCGCGTGACCTAATAGTGGTCAGAGTTATTAGCTAATACTGAATTATTGTTTTTTTTGGTTTTGGGTTTTACACTACGTTAATGTCTCCGCTCCGTGTCTTTGACATTGTATCCCGGCGTACCTACGATCTTATCGTAAAGAGTTATCTCTGGCAGCAGTAGGTTAGAACGAGCTCGCTTCTGTGTTAGTCACTCAATAGAGAGTAATTGTGTTCTGTGGCGCGCACATTACTAGCTCTATAGTATTTTTATGGAGTAGATTACTTAGGATTATTATGACGTTCTAGATGTTAAAAATCATCTTTGTTCCGGCTGTGGTCACCAACAACCTGGTTAAAATTTCGGTAGTTATTTTAATTTGTGTTTCGTAAATCGAAACACCAGAACCTAGGACAAGTGCTTACTAGTGATTTTACATCGACTTGTATGAAATCCTGCATTTTTAGAATACCAGCTAGTTTAATAGTAGAAACTAAACGTTGAACGGTTCTATATTTCTTTTGGGTACTGACAGAACTAAAGATGATGTTATTTTTAATAAAGAAGCACTTAAACGCACGATGACTAGAACGAGCGTTTTTATCTTTAAGGTCGCATTATCATTTTGATTTTTATTAGAAAGATAAAGATGTCTATGGGCCCTATCATTCTTTTATCATCAGCTGAACTGTATGCTCGTTTATTATTCTTTCTTTTGTAAACATAAATTTAAAAAAAACTTTTATAAACAGTAGAAGCTGACTTCAGACAACTAGAAAAAAAAATAATTTCACATTCTGAAGTCGGTGCTAAGACATATGTATTGTATAAAAGAATTTGGGCCCGGACTTACATAAGTTGTTTGAAGTCGGCTTTTACTTTTGTTTATAAGTTTTTTTGCCCTTTTGAATGGACTATGGGATATCGCATTCTGTATTTCGTCTATATTTTTTTTTTGTATTTGTGTAGGCGGAATTTTTTCTTCAAATTTATAACGACCACTCCTGAAATATACCTGTTTAATAAAAAAGAAAGAATCATCGAAATCTGTTCATTATTGACGAAGATATCGCGTAACGTACATACAAATAAACATACAGTCAAATTGAAAACCTCCTCCTTTTTGAAAGTCGGTTAAAAAGGTCAACTTTCAGCTCATTTGTAACCTTTACTTACGCAACATAAGGCCAACCAATGCCTTAAATACATTTTATCTAGTATTGCTAATAGTTCTTTAACAAAGGTACTTAAGTAGGTACCCATATAAATAACTGAACCAAGCATGTGAATTGACCCTAATTGATAATAAGACACTTCCGCGGTGCACTGTTTCTAATGGAGCAACGGATCTTAGAAATGAAATCGCCCCGGGCGGTTCACAGACTACGAGGTATTCACAGATAAATATTGACACTTTTTTACTAATGTATGTTTTATCTCTTTTTGGAAGTACTTTTTTTATAAATAAATTTATAAAAAGTTGGCTGGAGTGAGATTGTATTCGATATGAATGTGAAAATACAATTCAGCACAAAAACGGCATACTTTTACTAATAAATTTTAAAAACTGTTTAAATATTCATGTTTAAGCGTCATTTATACATATTGTTGAACTTAAGCGGCTCCATATATTATATATAAACATTTTTTTGTTGAAAAACTCATAAGTAAGTAATAAAACAATATATTTTATTTAGGATCCTCCGACTCTCTCCTAAGGCTCCGACGGTACGATGTCGAAAGTAAGTGCATTTTTGCTGTTACGTAGGTAGTTTTTATTGTCGGACCACACCGTTGCATCCTTGCTGATAAAGTCACAAAAGGCGCATTTGTGACGAAAGTGAGCTCGGACTTACGACCACTGAATACAGTTTACTAGATAAGGTAAAAACCATGGGTGACTAGAGATTCAAAAATGCACTAAAAGTGTAGTGTGCATTCACACACAGAACACTAACAATTAAAAGCACTAACGCAGTAGGACATTAGTAGTAACTAAGGCATGAGAGATATTTCGCGGACATTTGACGCCCTTTTAGTTATGAGAGGAGTTCTATTTTCCACCGAATAAAAGGATCTCATAGCCCTTTTAGGTTGGGGTAAAGACGATAGGCCGTGTAGTAGTAGGCTTAAGAGAATTTCACCCCATTCTTAATTTTTTATTTTATTTTTCATTAGTCCAAGAATAATCATAATATGGTTTGATGGTAAAATATTCAGATCAGCAACCGATTTCCGAATACTGTCCACTCTGTTTTCAGTTCTTAATTATTCTTCGCTACCCCTTTATCTAAAAGACAGATATCAATTCCTTAGCGACACTCAATCTCCGTTCTTCACACAGATTATTACTGTCTACTTCTCTTCATCAATCTATGTATGTACCTGGGGTCATTTCCAATAGAGTTTTTGATGTGTGTGTCAGCACCGCATGGTAACCGGCAAGCAAGCCATGTTAATACGAGGTTCCGTTACGGACTATCATCGGAGGAGCTGTCAGAAAGTCAGCAGTCTTGCAGTGTAGATAACATTAAGTTGTATGCTACGAGATAGAGTTTTGTGACAAAATATTTTGCAGGTTCATTTTAAGGAGGTCGTGTAATTACACCAACCAAATATGAGAGAAATTTCTCTCATATTTGGTTTTTCAAGGTTTTAATATGATATTATGCAGTACGTGTCTTGCTTACTGTTTTCTGTAACTATTTTAGACCTAAGTTTAAAGCAATGGGTTAACAGTAAAGTAGGTACGATGTTTTTTCTTCTTCATCAACATTAAAGTCCACTTCTAGCCGTAAATATCCCGTAGTAGGTATGGTTTGTGTTAATCGTTACGCATCTTTCGCTGTTGTGCGTCATCAGTCAGGGTGTTTTACGACTAGCGTAATCGAGTTTGTTATACTATCAGAAGCCATAAGATTATTCTGGAATTTCCCGTAGTCGGCTCTTCTGATACTCATTTGACGAAACGGGGTTCTCTTACAGCGCCACTACACTTTTTTATAGAATAAGGGTGACAAACGAGCACACAGTACCTGATGGTAAGTGGATATTGTGGCCCATAGACATCTATACATTTATCCTCAATTAAGAATCAAAATGTAGATGCATAACACCCCTGAGGACTAAAAGAAAATGCCTCGTTTCCAGTAAAAAGGGTCTCCGGTTCTCTACACTCACTATACGAAACACAGCAGCATTAAGCTGCTATTTTACCCTTTTATTCTATGAGAGCGTGGTCCTTCCCCGATCATGCCGACTCATTCGTTTCGTACTACCACCATAAAATTGCTGCAGCATGGCTCTACCACGTAATCACGTACTTTACTAACTCTCCTCTGTAAACAAAACGCGGCAGTGAACAGCTTTTTATTTATTTATTTATTTATTACAACTCGTCAAAAGTCCACTGCTGAACATAGGTCTACCGTATAAGTTGCTTCATAGTGTCCCCACTATGAAGCAACTTTATTTACCTTAGTTACCACGCTCGGCAGGTGGGTTGATAATCGCAGTATTTTTTTTAATAAATATTATTGAGGTATTATCAGGGACATGCTTGTCCATCCCATGTTTCACTGTTCAGGCAACAGAGGGAATTCTGTCGCCTTTTATGATACACACGGTATGATATGGGGTACTGGATTTGAACGCTCAAGAATCACGAAATATTACGGAATAGTGTGTCGAAAAGAATTGGCATAAAGATTCATCATTTTCATTGTAAATCCTATTAAATCACTCTCTTTCAATTCTTGAAGGAATCGTTATTAATTCAAAAAGACAAATCGTTACGTGCACGCTGTATCTGTTTGATATTAAAATATGTCACCGTGGTTAAAACGGTTCATCATTGGGCGATTTCACATTTGGTGATAAGTCCTTATCGGCCCGATACTTGAAACGATATCGACGGACGGGTAATCTCATACATTCACTACAAAACGCTTTCACGTTGCATCACTGCCGTTGCGGGCATTCACTATTGTTAACGAAACCGATTTTGTATCTGCTACTACTACCCAAAATAGTTGCTACAGGTAATACCCGAAAAAGCAAGTAGAAAAATTTGGTTTTTCTGGTGCTTTTTGTGTAAAATCCGTATCATTTATAAATTATATAAATGTCAGCGGCTTTACCAGACATACCTTAATCTACAGACACAACTTATACTCGTATTATTTGATATGTGCTATCGTATTTGTGAAAAATTTTACAGAAGCCATAGTTATTTTAATAATTAATTGCACTTTACCCAAAAACACTGGCTTACTATATATACTACTGCATCTACGGGCATTACGTATAACAGAGTATTTAACTCACGCCTGTCACCCAAAGGAGTAGGCAGAGACTACGAACTTCCATTTATCACGGTCCTGATGCAGCTCTCTCGCCTCCTTCACATCCGTATACATAGCTCGTCGTTTAAGGGTATTTTTAATTTGTGCATTCCTCACCAATCAATAATTTATTACCATTTTGTTTACTTTTATAAAGTATAAAAAGATAAAGTAAAAACAAAACTATTGGTAAATCCAAGCGCATTAAAAAAATACGTATAACATGATTATACGGAATTTTTTGAAAGTAGTTTAAATACACACAAGTTTTCACTAATAACCTTATTATAATTTAAAAAAAAAGTTTGGAAAATACAAAAGTACACGACTCATAATGCTCATATGATCATTATATTATCATCATTCAGTTCACTCCATAAAGTCCAAGACCTATTTAAGTATAAATATACCTATACATCCTACTTACTTTTAGTACGTACTACTATTATTTATTCTGTGCTTTTATAACATTGTAATAAAAATTTCTGACTATTATAATAATCCAGTATGTATGAAATTTGGTTTTTCGAATATTTTGTATTTGTACAGCGATCTTTTTGAGCCGCTGCAAACAATCGATACAATATCCACTCACGACGGTTGACGCCAGACTGAGTGAAGCAGTCTATTTAGTAAAATAAATTACATACAAGGCTGCTAAAACACCGAAAATTTCGATATTTTACAGCCGCAAAAAATTAATTATAACTAAACAAAACAAAATTAAACTGCCATTTACATTCCATGGCTTCCCGCATGATAGATGAACAGATTGAGTTAAACAATAAATATTTTCATAAGCTATCGTGTTTACCACTCTATGCGGACTTGATAAATCTACACCATAAGCCAATAAAAACCACTTTTTTATGTAAAAATAGCAATTAATAGATTAAAAAAATTTAGTAAGTGAACATATCTACACGCTTTGCGTTTAAGGCATGCAAAACGACAGTGTTTTGCATGCCTTATTAGTTACTGTGACTTATTTCTTAGATTTTGGCAGCAAATGTTGAATGTAGGTACCTCGATGTGCAATGTTGTGAATTGTCTTTGTCTGTGTGAATGGTGCAAATGTTTAATGTGGGCCTGATTGCAACCCTATACCTCTTTCTACCGCCTTTTTAATTTTTAAACATTAAGTAAATGAAGAACGTCTATTATATTAATTATAACGTCTTCCTAATAACGACTAGAAATAAAAAACTGCGGTTGCCAACTGCCTTGCTAAGCGTGGCGACAATGACTAATATCCCCCCTACAAGGCAATCTATGAGGGAGTCCTATGTTTAGCAGTAGACTTTAATAGGCTGTAACGGTAACGGGATACTTTTTATATGATTTTTTTTTTTACTTTTTCGCCACCATACAATTTAATACGAGCCACTTTTTAGCTGTGTAATAGCTGCAACACGAAGGGGTCGGCTTGACCGGGAAAGGACCATGCTCTAACTGTTAGAGTCTGACAGGTGGTTAGCATAAAATAGTAAGGTATGAGGCAATCTATGGGGGAGGCCTATGTTCAGCAGTAAATTTTAATAGGCTGTAACGGTAACGTTAACGGTAAGTAAATTAAGGGAAAAAATGCGTGAGTGTCGTGGAACACTCGGTTGGAACGAAGTTCCTTGCGTAGTATATTACTATTGATAAACGTAGGTATTATATTATTGATTAACAAATACAAATAAATGAATTACTAGCGTCTATTAAAATGAAGCGTCATTTGAAATAAAATAATATTTCTTTCATGGCAAGATAAGAAAAAGTGCGAGGGAGATGGATATTATTCCATCTCACTTCCTTATTTCGCCGCCAAGGCCGTCTACACTATGACACAAGGGATAGTGACGAAAAAATCTTACACTTTATGTCACCTATCTCCAATCCGCCAAACCCGTACCGTCCGATAAAGAACTTCGTTCTAATAATTTGTTAATTATCGCCATTCTCTCTGAAGCATGGATTTTCGTATGGTATGTCTGTCACCCATCATAGTGGTATCGTATCGGCGAGGCAACCAATATTGTCGGGTTTGAGTCAGTATCTATATGAGTATAGTCAACATCATCTTATTTTAACCTACTTCAAAAAGAAGGAAGTACCCAATTCGACTGTATTATTTTTTCTTTTTTTTATGTGTTAACTCATAACTTTTTTCTAGGTGAACCGATTTCAATGATTCTTTTTTATTTGAAAGCTGATGCTTCTCATCTCATATAAATGTGATTACGGTCTGACCAGTTAGTTTTTGAGTTATCCTTAATAATTTATATGGAAATCGGTTATAAATATTTTAATTCGTGTACTTACTTAATGTTGTGTTTAATGTAAATAATATTGTAAATATTAAAGATTTATCTCGATATCGTGATATACCACAATATTCACAGCTAGTGAGATCATGAAATTACATCATATATTACTAGTTTAACCTTCACATTCACACTACTTATTAAGTACGATATGGAAACGGTATGGTGTTTCCAGATGATTCGCAAAATTTGAAATGAAAAGGAATTATCAAAGACTTCTATGTTAAAGGTATTACAAAGTTTTTAATTGTTTAGAACGCAAAGCACATAACAATATCGCAAATTAAAATTTATAAAAGAAACTGGTAAAACTTGTAAAATAAATTAACGGCTTGTATTTTATTAAAGTTTTAATTTATAAAACACAAGCCGAAATTATATTAAAATTTGCATTTCGATACCTATAACGGAAAAGTAACGCATTGAAATGGGATATAGAAATTTGCTCAAAGGACTCTCGTCATCGGTTTTGTAGAAAACTAGTACAAACAAAGATTTAAGATTTTTTTAAAATAAAAGCTGGACATTGAACCTATTAACTATAAAAAAAATTATGGCCTTCATTTTTGCCAATCAATATAAAATGTGATAGGGTTACCCCCTTACCTGTTTTCTGCCGACTTCCAAAAAGGAGACTGTACTCAATTCGACGCGTATGTTTTTTTTTATGTGTGTTACCTCATAACTTTTTACTGGGTGAACCGATTTGGATGATTCTTTTTTTATATGAAAGCTGATACTTCTCGTGTGGTCCCGTATGAATTTGATCAAGGTCAGACCAATAGTTTTTGAGTTATTTGAGTTATTCTTAATAACTTATATTGAAGTCGGCTGTACAAAATTTTTAATTTTAAATTATTGTTTCCAAGCTTCAGTAAATCCACTATTGAGTTCTTGTTTTAAAAGTATGCAGAACCAGTTAGAGACGACCGAGGGTAATGAAACAGGCGATGGGCAGCAACATCATCCTGATAATAACTTAAAATAGTAAAATACTGTGGTTTCTAACTCGATTGCTAAGCGACTACTATGGGCGATGTCCCAACCACAACAGGCTTTGTTCAGCAGGAGATTTTTGACAGGCTGTAATGAATGATAGAAGAAAGAGAATCAGTATAATTGCAGGTCGTAAGGCCTTTCAACTTCCTAGGTGGTATTCTTTTTCTTTCAGAAGTTCTTATAGGTAGATACCCCCCTTTTACTACAAGCAGCTGTGCGTGCCACAGGCGGATTAAATGTCGACAGCGCCCTAGGCTAGCACCTCATAGGCACACATACAACTATATCTATATTTAATTAATTATTATTTATAATATAGTTCATTTGCAAAACAATTAGGACACGTAACAGGTGGGCGTGAATGAAAAACGTGACAAGAGAGTGCGGACAATGTAGGAGTAATCAAGTAGACGGTGCGCGCTTTGGAAGCTCTACATCTCTATAGAATATATTTGTTTAAATTTTATGTAAGTAGGTAAGTACTGACTTAATTTGTTTTCGATTTAATACTTCCACGCGCACCCCTTTGTAACCTTACGCCTTTAGGGAAGTGCCTAGTTTGCCTTAAGGATAATTCGCCACTGCTGGCGTGCACTGCTGTAGTCCTGTCTAAAGTATATAGGGAGCTCGTATAAACACAGGCTACGAGGCATTCTATCTAAACCCTCAGTGACAGCGCATCTTGTTTCCATCTTTGTTTGTATTTGGTAACAGGTATTCATGGGCTAAAGTCGCCACTTACCAACAGATGGGATGTTTGTTTACATTGTTCAGCAGTGGACTTGATAGGCTGTGACGGTAAGTACATACTGTATTATATATAATAGAAGTCACAATTTATTGTTAAACTACTTATGTTTATTTACTTAGTCATAGCTTAAACCATGACTTTCTTAATGTATTACTACTAGTAACTAGCTGATCCCCGCGACATCGCCTGCGTCGAAATGATTACTATTGGATTTCATGTTTTTCTTTGCGCGGAACCCTAATTCTTTTTCGAAGTAAAAGTAGCCTTTTTTATAGGAGAAGGGGCAAACGAGCATGCGGCTCACCTGATGGTAAGTGACTACCGCCGCCCATGAACAACCGCAACACCAGGGGAATTGCAGATGCGTTGCCGGCCTTTTAAAAAGGAGTAGGCTCTTTTCTTGAAGGTCCCTAAGTCGTATCGGTCTGGAAAAATCGCTGGTGGTAAACTATTCCACAAGGAAGTTGTGCAGGAAGAAAACATCTTCTAAATCGCACAGTGGTGGACCGCCAATCATCCAGATGGTGTGGATGGTATCGGGAGTTCAGCCGCGATGTGCGTTCGTGAAATTTGGCGGCTGGGATTAATCCGAACAATTCCTCAGAGCACTCCCCGTGGTAAATGCGTAAGAAAATGCAAAGGGATGCAACATCTCTTCGCAGCGCCAATGAGTCGAGCCGATCGGAAAGGACTCGGTCGTCGACGATTCGAGCAGCTCTGCGCTGGATGCGGTCAAGTGGAAGGAGCTAGCACTGGGGAGCCCCAGCCCAGAGATGCGAACAGTATTCCATGTGAGGCCAAACTGCGCCTTGTAAAGTTGCAGGCGTTGTGCCGGCATGAAATACTGTCCCGCTCTGCTGAGCACGTCAAGCTTTTTAGAATAAATAGTTCCATTCCCTGTAGCACCACATCAGTGACAGAGTCAGCAACAGCGCTGGGATCATCCGGCGAGAAGCAAACCCGCTCCCATGGGTAGGATGCAAAGAAAGACCGCATTTCGTCCTAATCCGCCGACTTGTAATGCCAAACACGGCGGCAACCTGCCGAACGCAACCGCGAGGGGAGCGTGATTGGCACCACACTTCGGATCAGACAATGGTCCGAAGTGCCGAGAGGGACATCGACGGAAACCTGATATCCGTCCGGATGAGAGGTCAGCAGAAGGTCCAATAGGGAAGGTGTATGATCCTCAACATCTGAAATGCGCGTAGGCGATGTAACCAGTTGTGTCAGACCATATGCAAAAGCAAAGTCATAAACAGATCTCCCCGCATGATCGGTTAAACGTGAACCGAGCCATTCGACGTGGTGGGCGTTAAAATCGCCAAGGATCACGATCTCTGCGGATGGGACCTGTTGTAGCAAGGAATCTGTAGCCATTTGGACGTGGTCGATGAGTCGGTCTGTTTCGGCATTACCGCTATGGAACCTATAGAGGCACCCGTAGACGCGCGGATGGTCGTCGCTGTCTACGCGTAGCCAAAGGATGGACAGGTCCGAACCTTCAAGACTGCCGAGGCGTCGAGAACAGATGTCCTCTCTGACGTATACGCAAACTCCAGCCCGAGGCACAAAGTATCAGCCGGAGAGGACACCTGCGTCTCGGTCAGAAAGAGCAAGGCTGGCTTCGCCGTCTCGAGATGGTAGTGGACGGCGTTCAGTTTCGAGTGAAGTCCCCTGATGTTGCAGAAATTCACGGATAGCGTGGCAGGGGTCGCCTTGGTCTTGTTGCTCAGTTTGCCCCGAGTAGTTATTGCCTAAGTTACTCTTTATAGAATCAGCTATCTGCCAGTGAAAGTTCCGTCAAAATCGGTCCAGCCGTTTCGGAGATTAGCCGGAAACAGACAGACAGAAAGACACACAAACACACAAAGATTTGAAAAATTGGTTTTTTTTTTGTTATAATATGTATCGTTATTTTGACATTATAAACAGATCTTGAGAAAGCATTTGATAAGGTTGTAAGGAAGAAAATGTGGGAACTGTTGCCGGGGTATGGTGTGGATGGTCGATTGCTAAGGGCTGTGCAGTCTCTTTACTGTGACTGTAAAGCCTGTGTGCGGGTAGGGCATGACCTGTCACCCATGTTTAACGTCCAAACGGGCGTAAAGCAGGGTTGTGTCATGTCTTCCTGGCTGTTCATACTGTATCTCGACAGCTGTTTACAAAAGCTGAAAGATGTTTGGGTGTGAAATTGGGTGACATTAAAGTAAATTGTCTGCTGTATGCTGATGATGCAGTGCTTATTGCACCATCAGAGGCAGAACTGCAGGCATTAGTCACGTGTATGAAAGAGGAATGTGAAATTAAAGGTCTCCGTTTGAACGCTAATAAAACTAAGGTTCTGGTATTTGAAAGGGACGAAGAGAGAACGAAGTGTGAAATATGGGTAAATCAGGAATGTCTAGAACAAGTAAATGAAATTGTATACTTGGGGAGTGCTTTTAGCCGGGATGGAAGATGTGATTTAGATGTGGACAGGCGTGTCGCTGCCGGGAACAAAGTCAATGGTGCCCTAACTGCGTTAGTCAAAAGGCAAGGCGTAGTGAAGAGTGCACGCCTTGCAATACATAACGCAGTGTTGGTACCGACTTTGTTATATGGCAGCGAAACCTGGGTATGCCAGAAGAAGCATAAAAGCAAGTTGAATGCAGTGGAGATGCGATCTCTTCGTAAAATGTGCGGCGTTACCATGGCCGACCGAAAGCGAAACGAAGAGATTCGCAATATGGCAGGTTTGAAAGATGACCTTATCACAAAAATTGATAAGGGCGTGCTTCGGTGGTTTGGGCACGTTGAGCGAATGAGTGAAGACCGAATGGTGAAGAAAATATATAGCGCGAAAGTTAATATTAAAAGGTGTCGAGGTAGACCGAGGCTAACTTTCGAAGACCATGTGAGCAAATTGCTCGAAGAGGGTAGGGTCACGAGTACTCGGATACCTAGACGTGCGTGTATGAAGAAGATAATGAATCTGAAAGAAGCGAAAGAGGTATGTAAGGATCGTGACACTTGGCGATCTGTTCTCTCTGGCTACCCCGTCAGGGATTGTGCGTGAAGATAAGTAATAAACAGACGCTTAAATTGTATTTATTTGTATAGATAGATTGATTCATTTATCTATACCATTACGATTACGTCATTGCAAAAATCACTATCAGAACCAAGAGATGGCTAACTAGTAAATATTACTACAGACAACAGACATTCAGTTCTATGGCACAAAAAGCCTTTTGTTTTTGAGAAACGATACGTGTATAAACTTATCTTATCTTGAGATGAATAGGTTAGACCACAGACCTTGGTCGGTTTTAGCGCTGTGATTTGATAAATGTGTAATTTTTGATAAGTGAGACTGTCATCGCCTAAATTTGTTTATAACATGATATAAACTATAATCATAATTATTTAAGTTTCTTAAACGCAATTATTAATCTACAATAAAGACTACTACTAAATTTTCACTTAATACTTAATAGCAATTTTCGTTTATCATAATAAGAAATTTAGTTATCATAAAACCGTATAAAAATGCTATGGAATGGAATGAAAATACTGGCTGAATCATATTATTCAGCTGAAAACTACATAAAATACATATATTTTTTTTTATAGTATAAGGTATAGTATAAGGGTGACAAACGAGCACACAGTCCACCTGATGGTAAGTGGTTGCTGCGGCAAATAGACATCTACATCTATCCTCTATCACAAATCAAAATGCAGATGCGTTGTCACCCGTGAGGACTAAGATGGAATGCCTCATTTCCAGTAAAAAAGGGCCTCCGGCCACCTGCACTCACCAAGCGAAACGCAGAGGTAAACCTCTACTTCACGCTGGTATTCTGTAAGGTCGTGGTACCACCCCGGTTCGAGCCGGCCCATCCGTGCGACAGCAAAAGCCGCCACGTGGCTCTACCACTTTTATAACATATATAAATATAAAATATACGATTTTTATATATTTATATAAAAATCGTATATTTTGTATAAATTGTTGGATCTTGTCGGTTCTCCACACTAAAAGACTTCCAGTCTTTTCATAGTTCGATAAGTAAACCCTCCCACGCTAAGAAAAAAAATATAGTCGTAAATATATAGATATTATTTGTCCTGACACCGGATTATTTGCCACTTTCGAAAATATTTTGGAATTATTATTTGGGTCTAATTTCCGATAGACCTTAAAACTAACAATAATTATGATACGTAAATATTTCACTATAGTTTCCTTTCCTTTGATAGTTATAGAGCAGGAAAGATTCCAGCGCACTGCTCGTGTGTGAGCGAGCTTGTAAACTTCATCTTGTCCTCATAATATTTGGAGCAAAGCTTGTTAAAGTTAAAATATTCACGTCTAAAACTGTACGAATATAATTTAATCACACAAAATAATTATGTCAATTTTATAACATACAAACCACAAGCGATATTCGTGTCGAATTCGAAATCTGAACATAGATGTAAAACTGAATTTCATATTTTTGATTGATAATTTCCTGTTATGTATAATTTGATTATTTAAAATTTCACTCAAGCGCTTCTCGAATATGAGAGTTCAAAAACAATATCAATTTCTAGACCAGTTTGTAATAATCGACGTTAAGTCTCGCCTGATTGATTTGCGTTGGAGCGAGGCTATTAACTGGATCTCAGTGCACACGCTAAGGCATTTACGACAGTTCGCTCGACCAGTTACATTCAACAGCTTCTATACTATCACTTCCCGATATGGTCGGATGAGTTAACAAGTAACTGTTAGGTATTCAGGGGCTCGCTACAATCTTAAGTATGTAGCGAAATACGGTATCAAGAGATTTCATTAAGAGATTCATTAAGTTTGAAAAGAGTTAAGGTGATCATTTTCAGTGTTCTATAATATGGTCGCGGATGCAATGGGTCACGCATGTACCAGAATTAGTAAAACACTTAGAATCTAATTTGCAAATGACAATTTTTTCATATTCGTTTTATTTTAGATTGTTGAGAGTTATATGGATTGTGATAATTATAGCGGGATAAGAAAATCCATCACTCTATGTCGTGCTGTCGGTCTAAGGTTACGACTATGGAAAATGCCAGAAAAATCGTACGGCTGCCCATAGAATGGCGTTATAACCATTCTCACCCGATACTGATATAAATATATATGGGATATTTTGAATTTGCCGATATTTTGAGTTGGGTTTTTTTTTATAGTATAGGGTGACAATTGTGCACACAGTCCACCTGATGGTAAGTGGTTGCTGTGGCCCATAGACATCTACATATATCCTCAATAAAGACTCAAAATGGAGATGTGTTCTCACCCGTGAGGACTAAGATAGAATACCTCTTTTCCAGTAAAAAGGGTATCCGGTTCTCAACACTCACCATACGAAACACAGCAGTGTTAAGCTGGTATTTTACGCTGGTATTCTGTGAGAGCATGGTCCTTCCCCGGTCGAGCCGACCCATTCGTGCTACAACTATACTACTAATATAAGCTGCAGCATGGCTCTACCATGTAAAAAATGGTACAACGATAACCGATACGTTTTAAATTTCGCGCTTCAATAAACAATATTAATGCGCGGTCGCAAATCAAGTCATCAGATAAATTCTGTCGTATCCGAGAAAGTAATTTCCACAGCAAGTCTCATCCAAACCGACTTACAAAATCTACTTTCGCCACAAAACTTTTACTAACTTCGGCAATTAATCATACAGATTTCTTTAACAGTGGTAGAGCCAGGCAGCAGCTTTTGCTGTCGCATGGATGGGCCGGCTCGAATCGGGGCGGTACCACGACCTCACAGAATACCAGCGTGAAGTAGAGGTTTACCTCTGCGTTTCGCTTGGTGAGTGCAGGTGGCCGGAGGCCCTTTTTACTGGAAATGAGGCATTCCATCTTAGTCCTCACGGGTGAAAACGCATCTGCATTTTGATCTGTAACAGAGGATAGATGTAGGACATCAGGTGGACTGTGTGCTCGTTTTTCACCCTTATCCTATAAAAAAAAAAGATTTAATTTTCTGTGAGTGTCTTATTTTAACTTCTTTAAATTTGCTAACCGTGTCGGTATCGGTATCACATCGGCTGAATCGCGTATCGTCGTAGCATCCCAAGAAAAAAATTTCTTATTAGAACTGAGTAAAAACATGCATTACTGTAATGATTTTACACTTACGCGAATACTACATTTAGAATAAAACTAATTTTGTGCTGCTATTTCAGCCGTAGATTGATTATCATCAGTTACCACAATCGACGACCACGGAGTTCTTTTTTCAGATCGAAATTTCCAGAACGGAAGCGGGCAAACCGGGCAAAGGTGGTGCGTTCGTTTGTACTCGTAGTATTTCCTCCGTAAACGTCGTAGATGTTGCGTGTCGCTTGTGCCGCGTTGCTGCCACGACGGCACTTGAGTAAAGAAACCGGCTCTTTACTCTGTGACGACGGTACTCATATTCCATTATTATTCGAATTTTTAACGTATCCATGATGACGAATTTTCAACGTATCCAAAACTCAAATGCGATGAAAAAATAACGCTAATCAATAAACAAATGACTAATTTTGAAAAAATAATTCCATGTTTTTAAAATAAAATTAATTTGAAATTAGAATGCAGAACGCCAATTTCATAGGTAAAGACCAATAATTATTTGGATTTTGGTATTTTCTAGAATCACATCTTTAAAGAAAGTAATAATAATATTTATTTAACAAGGCGTTATTGCATTTAGATACACACATTTTAATTAAAACAATCAAACAAGAAATATTATTTCTTTCATATAAGAGTTGCAAGTTGTAAACGATATACAGTTAATTATTAAAGACTTTCTATGTAGCTTTTCGATCCATTCATGTTTTTCAAGGAATAAAATAGTTGTGCATATCTGTCTACTATAACGGTACCATTGTACTTATAGGGCTGGACTCACCTATTATAAGTCTGACCAGTATTTCACCGTTGAGATAGCCATAGAAATACAATATACCTAACATTACTTACTGAACGAAGTAAACATCCGCTGTGCAAAGGAATAAATCTGTAATCGAGTAAACTTTCTTATTTGTTAACACACCTTACAGTTGTGTATATTAAAATGTTACCAAAATTGGGTCAATGTTTATAACCAATAATTGAAGAGTAGGTTACATGAACCAATAATTGAAGAAATAAAATGATGTGTCCTGCCCAGTTTTAAGGGGACCTCCCACCCTCCCTCAATCGCGCGCACTATACCCGCCGCCGTTAATCCCAGCACTACCACTCCCAGCACCAGCAGGTGAAGTAGACTCTGTGGAGGCTGGCCGCTAAGTAAGCCTCTTCTTAGCGGCCTGCCTCCGCAGAGTCTACTTCACCCATCGATCACTAATAAAAACGATGACTTCACCTGAGGATGCCTCGTGTAGAGGCGAAACACGTGTCGTATTTTCGAGAGTAGTGTTTCGTGCCTAGTGTGCTGGTGCTGGGAGTGGTAGTGCTGGGATTAACGGCGACGGGTATAGTGCGCGCGATTGTGGGAGGGTGGGAGATCCCCTTAAAACTGGGCAGGACACATCATTTTCTTTCTTTACGCGGAATTAAGCAAATTAGTTTATAACAACCCCATTATAATGGATTTCCGCGAAGTAACGCCTGATTCTATCAATTACATAGAATTATATCACTATAACTCTATGTAATTGGCAGCACAGAAATCTTTTAATTAGACTAAAACTTTCTTAATAATAAATAAATTATTTTTAACGAATGAACTAAATCACTCTTAATGTGTATAAATGAAAATTTCACCAGGAACATTAAAAATCAGAATTAAATTAAATGATATTTGATTAAATATAACCGTAATGAACACAAAAATGCCATTCATTTTTAAAGCCTTGTTCGTAAATCAAAATCAGATACATCGAAATGCAAAAGAGCGGCATATATGTTTCATTTTTCATTTTGAAGAATTGAGGTTAATATTTCGGTAGAATTCATTATGAATTTAATCTTCGTTTCAATAAAATCTAGTATTATATTTGGTATATTAATCTTAAAGCATTTTTAAATAACTTTTTATGTCGCTAAAAATAATAATAAAGATATATAAAATATGAGTTCTTATTTTTTAATAATATCAAGGGTTGGAAACACAACAGAATTCAACAGTTTAGTGAAGGTATGCGATTATATGAGTGAGTTACTTATGTAAAGTGTATCTAGGGTTGCAAGCTTTAAAGAATTTAGCTGTAAACGTTTATTTTTTGTGCTAAAGTATCTTTAGATTTCTTTCAATTTATATTAATAGATTTGTCAATCTAAACTCTCTCTTCAGTCATCACGATATTTGCATGAAAAATACAGCAAACTAGTTATTTATAAAATATATAGGATTTTAAGATATTTAATAAATTAATAAATTATAGGAAAATAAAACTTCTATCCTTTTTCAAAATTGTTATTGAGCTTGTTTGATACGAAGTGTTGGTGGGACTCTGAAACATTGATAAAATTGACCGAACGATTTCAACGTCGTATTTGTGTCAGGTTGTTCTTCCTTATTTGGGATGAAAATTGAAAGTGCTCTGATAAAAATTGTAACAACATAATCCGAAGTAATTAACGTAGCAGCAATTTATTGTTTAAAATTAAAAAATAAAACAATTTAGAGCAAATGAATCCGGATTCCGGATGCAACCGCTTTCTGCTATTAAAAAGTAATTAAAAAAATCATTTCGAAACACTATCGTTTTGTTTATTTTAAAAGCATTATATAAACTAATGACTCCCACGTTGGTCTAGTGCTCGTAAATGCGATTACTGATCATGAGGTCTCGGATTCGAATCCCGGGTCAGGCCAAAATAAGTTACTGTTTTTTTTTGGTTAAGAAATTATAACAGGCCGGAGTCAGAAAGGGCGTTTCACGCCCGTGCCTCGGAAAGCACATAAAGCCGTTGGTGCTACGCCTGTTCTCTCTCCGGTCGTGTCGAATAACCGTCCCATCGGATTATGAGAGTCAGGACATTATTTGATTACATAAACTAATATAATAAAGGTCTAGCCACCAACAACAATAAATATCCAACCAAAAATGACGATGAACGCTCATGGCCGTATACTCCACAAAAGCTCCACCTATATATAATTAAACCCCGGGACGATTACGAACCCCGAAATTCTCGCGAGGCTTTTACGATGTTTCGGTACCCAGGTCTTCCTTCAATAGTTCCTTTAGCGATGAACGTGGTTCACATTCATTTAATTTTCAAAATGAAAATACTGTGTTATTCGTAACTGGGTTCGCCCAGTGGCTGCTTCACGACGATGTGTTTCTTCATTCTTTTTCAGCAGCCCGTAAAAGTCAACTGCTGCATATGCGCCTTTTTTGTTGTAGAGAAGATTTGTCTTAATTACCACTCTTGGCAAGTGGTTGGACTATCGTATTATAAATAACAGCACGAAAGTCTAGCGGTGGCTTTTTGCGCATAAGTAGCGCTGATTTGCTCGTGCATGTCGTCCGCACGCGCTGATTGGCTCTCCATTCGCATCCATGCAATGTAATTCGTGCGTGTCCGCTCCACTTTCGTTAAGTGCTAGACTTACGTGCCGCGACTTATACCAGACGTCTAGTACCATTGACGGTATGTATATATTAAGTCTGGCGTACTGTTCTGGCGATGTTAACTGCCTATGGTTTGTCTAGCTGTCGTAAGCACGATTGCTGATCATATGGTCTTGTATTCGAATCCCAAGTGAGGCTAAAATAAGGCCAAAATAAAGATGAAATCCTCAGTAGCAGCCGGGAATCAGTTATATGGCGGTGTTTTAATTTCGTGCCTGGAAAAACATGAAAAACCGATAGTTTTGCGCCTGATCTCTTTCTGGTCGTATCGAATTGCCATCATATTGGACTGTGAGAGTAAGGGAATCGAGATTACAGCTGTGCAAACACATAATCATAAGCTACAATCCTGTCCAGGGAAGCACCTCTCCGTTGAAACTGTCTACTGTGGTCGATATTCGGTTTGGAAGACATTATTATTTTAATACGTCTGGCGTAAACGACATGGTTGCTACATTTTTTATTAAGTTCAGCCAGCAACATTCCAACGCATAATATGGATGCATATTATTTTACACACTTACTTGGTTCTAACCAATGAGTAGATCATGTTTATTCTGAAATTTATATTTGGCCATCCATAAATAAAAGATTATTACAACTATAAAAATAAGTGTTACGCTATAACAACTGTTTTATTTCTTATTTAAGTGATGGTAGTGGTCAATCTCGAAATGCTTTAGGTCATAAACGATTTATAACGCTAAAAATAAGGTTTATGAGAAACATTCGGACTAAAAATGAAAATAAATGTTGGGCTTTAACTTACGCAATAGGGTCATTTGAAAAAAAAAATTTTATAATTTAGTTATAGTTTTTGTCACTTCGATACTGCAATGGTATCTAAATAACTAACAAAACATCGTTGTGGATTATAAATTTCATCTTCCAATGAATATTTACTAATAATTGTATTGATACTAATTTTATAATTTATTTATACTGTTCCCGGTCACAATCATCTTAATTTGAAACCGCTTACTTATCGTAATTGAAAGGATGCCTGGGTCCTGCAGTGCATTAAAAGGCTGTGACTTTTCTATAATGATATAGGATGATGACGTTCCCGATAACAACTTCCGTATAAATTTCTGATTTATATGCTGCCAATAATACTTTATGTTAGTATTTTAGAACAAATTTAGACGTTTTTAAGCAAAACAAGAAATAGGCAATAGGTAGTATTATTTTCAAGTTTATTTAATAAAGATGTAAATAGATTTACTATTATTAAAGTTTTATAAGCTGAGGTCAAGGAAATATTAATTCAGCTATCCACTTTATATTATCACAATCTTATTTAATAGTATTGCCTGGCGCTCCACGCTTGCTTTTAAAGTTTTAATCTGTGTTTTAAAGTAACAAGTTGTATCTGTTACATACTGTTTTATAATCTTGATTCATTATCATTGCAAGATGAGACAACTGCGTACGCGCGAATTTAAAACATATATGTAGGAAAGAGACGGCTAAGATCACGACATGACCCTAATTTAATATCAAATAAGGGATATTCACGCACGACAGCGATTTAATAATTTAAATACAGTTGTTACCAACTTTGTGTAATTTGTGAGACATTGTACAATTCCGTCTTCATTTATGTTGTATAGAAATTTTGTTTTGTATATTGTAAAATGAAAATGTATTTTGTTAGTATGCATACCAAAACATGAAATGTTATACTTGGATTAGATAAAAAAGACACATAAAATAAAGAAACGAATATACGGTAACGATTAACGAACGAGTAACGAACTAACTTCTTACTCGGTTACTTACTACTATTATTTATTCTGTGTTACTCCCTAGTTTTACCACTGAATGTACATGGTGATTGTAGAAACAAATAAATGCCTTATCTGTCTATCTCTATATCTTCTAATCGAAATAAATTTAACTAAGGTAATTACATCTAATAAGGGCCGGGTTGTTGGAAATCCTTATAAATCAATTTTGGGAAGTCTTTTAATTTGTAAAACATCATGACCAAATAAACTGTTTATATTTGAAGAGAAAATATTATACATAAACAGAGTACCAAGGTCGAGGTACTTACAAAATAAGTTTTTTAAAAGCTTGTCTATGGTCCCTATATGATCCATAATTGAGCTGCAAGATTTTAGGCGTAATATACCACAAAAATCACACCTTTATAAAGCAATGGCTTTAAACTACTATTAAATTCGTGGCTTTCGCATAATGAAACAGAAATTCATATGAATTAGTGTCGTGGCCCCATTGAGTTATATGTAGGTACTACGTACTAGAGAAGCTATTCCAAACAAAAATTGTGCGCTACTCTATGTCTTCGCGCATGCGCGGGATTTAATATAAAATAAGATATTAATATAAAATAAATATAAGAATTTAATATAAAACCCTCTTATTTTAATCTAAACAAACATATTTCATAAGAATAACATAATAACAAAACAGAAGAAACATAAGATAATTATTATTATAAAATGTAATAATAATTATCTTATGGGTAGTCAGGGGGTTCTCATGCTGGTCTACCTTTCCGGTGATCCTGGTATGGAATACGGGTACGCGACCCCGGCTCCCCGAGCTACTGTTATTCTCATACCTTTCCTGCCGAGATAACAGTATCCTTACACCTATGCTCCTACCCCCAAACTTCTTTTTCCTTTTCCCAAAATGGTAGCTTCCTCTACCAGCAATAGCATACCCAAAGAGGGTTGGTGTCAGGCAGGCGGCCGACTGTAAAACTTTTGCCAAATCCCATGCAGTAAATGAATAGTACGAGTTGTGGGACATATGACAGGGCTAGGGCGTACCCCGCAGGCGACGCGCAGGGGCAGCACCCGGCTCCTGTGGGAAGTGGGCAAGGGTTGTCGCACCTTACGGAGCGGGTGCGACGTAAGAGGCGAGCCCGGAGAGAGAAGAATGTCAGAGTGAGGTTTGCAAGCTGGAATATAGGTACGATGACTGGAAGAGGAAGAGAGTTAGCAGATGTTTTGAAACGACGAAGAGTGAATGTTGCCTGTTTGCAGGAAACAAAATGGAAGGGCAATAAAGCAAGAGAGATTGGGGAGGGATACAAGTTTTATTATTGTGGAAGTGATGGGAAGCGAAATGGAGTAGGAGTTGTGTTAGATAGTGGAATGAAAGAACGAGTGACAGATGTGAAAAGAGTAAATGACAGAATGATAGTTGTTAAATTAATGATTGAAAACAAAGTAGTGAATGTTGTAAGTGTGTATGCTCCGCAAACAGGCTGTGAAGAGAGTGTGAAAGAGAAGTTTTGGGATGAATTTGATTGTATGATGATGGGAATACCTGAGCGTGAGGATGTTTATATGGGAGGAGATTTTAATGGACACGTAGGGAGAGTGAATGACGGGTATGAAAGAGTACACGGTGGATGGGGGTACGGAGTGCGGAACCGGGAGGGGGAAGTTCTTCTGCAAGCAGCATGTGCTTTCGACCTGGCTGTAGTAAACACGTGGTTCCAAAAACGAGATCAGCATCTTGTTACTTATAAAAGTGGCCACCACGCGACACAGATCGACTATCTTCTGATAAGACGGAACCAAATCAAGAGTGTAAAAAACTGCAAAGTGCTTCCAGGTGAAGACTTAGTATCCCAGCACCGAATTCTGCTGGCTGACATCTGCTTAACTGTTTGCCTCAACAAACATAAGGATCGTCCCCCACCCAAAATAAAGTGGCATTTGTTGCATAAGGAGGGGTATGCAAGTGAATTTAGAGAGCTAGTTGTAAACAAGATGATAGAGATGGGTGATATGGAAGAAATGAGTGTGAATGAGTGCTGGAAGGAAATGGCTGATTGTATCCGAAGTGTGGCAAGGAAGGTGTTAGGAGAAACAAAAGGGAAGCGTATGATAGATAAGGATGGGTGGTGGTGGAGTGAAAGTATTAGAGAAGTTTTGAGAGAAAAGAAAAATGCCTTTAAAGAATGGCAGAGCGTAGAAGACCAGAATGAATCCATAAAAGAAAGTAAGAGAGGGGCGTATAAAGAATGTAAGAAGAGAGCGAAGAAGGAAGTTGCTATTTGTAGGGCAGAGGCGCACGATAAATTATATCGGTCCCTTGAAAGCCCCGAAGGTCAAAAACGACTTTTTCAAATTGCAAGAGCGAGAGAAAGGAATGGAAGAGATGTTTCACATGTAAAATGTATAAAAGATGATTCTGGAAGGATTTTGACTGACGATGAAAGTATAAAGAAGCGATGGAAGGAGTATTTTGAGAAATTGATGAATGAGGAGAATGAATGGAATGGTATGCTTGAAAACCCACCAGTGAATATGGGCTTAGTGAGAGAAATTAGTGTGGAAGAAGTAAAAATGGCTGTTAGGAATATGAAGAATGGGAAGGCGGTCGGCCCAGATGGAATACCAGTAGAAGTGTGGAAGTTGCTGAGGGCGGATGGATGGAAGTGGTTGAGTTTATTTTTCGGTAAATTGTTGCAGGAAGAACAAATACCTGAGGAATGGTGCAGTAGTATACTGGTTCCCATTTTTAAAAACAAAGGAGACGTTCAAAACTGCAGCAGTTACCGGGGAATAAAGCTCATGTCACATACGATGAAAGTCTGGGAAAGAATAATAGAGAGAAGAATGAGAGAAGAGTGTGAGATAACAAAAAACCAGTTCGGATTCATGCCCGGTCGAGGTACGACAGATGCCATTTTCGCATTACGCCAATTGTGCGAAAAGTACAAGCGCGTGCATAAAGATCTGCACATGGTTTTTGTCGACCTTGAAAAGGCGTACGATCGGGTTCCCCGTGAGGTCTTGTGGTGGGCGTTAAAGATGAAAGGTATGCCTGGGAAGTATGTGAGGTTGGTCCGTGCTATGTACAGAGCATCCCGTACATGTGTACGATCTGCCGCGGGAACTACGGGCAGTATCGATGTGGCGGTAGGGCTGCACCAAGGGTCGGCACTGAGCCCTTACCTCTTCCTACTGATTATGGACGCTTTGACGTCGGACCTGCAGGATGAGGCACCCTGGTGCATGCTCTTTGCCGATGACATCGTGCTTGTCGGGGAAGAAGGCATCGAGGTACAGAGCAGACTGACGGGGTGGCAACGGAGGCTGGAAAGTGTTGGCCTGAAGATCAGCAGATCCAAAACCGAATATCTGTGCTGTGATTTCGGCGGTCTTTCCAGTCCTGTACCCATGTCGTTGGATGGCGCTATACTGCCTATCTGCTCAGATGTCAAGTACCTCGGTTCCCTCATTCAAGACGACGGCGGAATAGATAGAGCTGTGCAGCATAGGATTAACGCAGGGTGGATGAAATGGCGACAGGTCACAGCCACAACGTGCGATCCCCGAATGCCAATAAGGCTGAAGGGGAAAATTTACAAATCGATCATCCGACCTGTCGTCATGTATGGAAGTGAATGCTGGGCCGTCAAGAAGAAGGATGAAAATAGACTGCATGCGAATGAAATGAGAATGTTACGATGGATGTGTGGTGTGACAAGGATGGATAAGATAAGGAATGAGTATATAAGAGGAAGCCTGAAAGTAGCGCCAGTGGTAGAAAAGGTGAGAGGAAGCAGATTGGCATGGTTTGGGCATGTGATGCGGAGGAATGAAAGTCATGTCACAAAACGAGTGTTGAATATGAATGTGGAGGGACACACGGGCAGAGGAAGGCCGAATAAAAGATGGATCGATTGTGTGAAGAGTGATATGAGAATGAAAGGAGTAAGTATGGAAATGACGGCTGATAGAGAGGAATGGAACAAAAAGATTTACTGCGCCGACCCCAGATAATGGGAAATGGTTTAGAGAATGATGAATAATTATCTTATGGAATTCACAAATCTTCAATTTACGCAATATTTACTTTAGTGTACGTATTGCAGTACAGTTCAATTGAACATAGTCAATGTTCGGAATGCGAAATCTAGTGCGTAGTACATATATATCGATGCGTGGCCCTTATAAAGTATTAGGAAATGAATATAAGTTATAACTAATTTATTTTATAGTTATAAATGAAACAAATTGTAGTTGTGTGCAGATTTTTATTAACTCTAGTAAAGAAAATCACAAAATGTTAATAATCAGTAACTTTTTTCAATCTTAGTACTTGGACCTTATTAGGTATTATTACACTTCTGTAATCATAGTAGATTCTTTGTCACTAAAAGGATTTTTTATGTTGTTTTTTCCACAAAATAAGTAAATTTGTTTATGTTTTACTTTGGTGTTAAAGGTATCAGGCAAAGGTAATATTTGAAAACTTCTTAATTCTCTCTACCAATTCCTTTTCCTGTGTGTCGGTAAAAACAGCTTTCCTTCTCATTCTTCTCACCACGCTTCCAGATTTTATGTGACTTTTCAACGTTCGCCGTAGTTTTGTAGTTTGATTTGTGTAAATAAAGTCTTATAAAACTACTTAAAAACGAGTGGATAAATGTGTTGCTAAGTATAAAACTCTAAAGCGTCTGGATTATTTTTTTCAATATTAGTTGAAGTGCCAGGAAGGAAAGGTGTCTAGACATGTAGTATTTTTGTACGATAGCTATGGTCTAGCGTGGTGATCTGTCGTTATCACCGCACAAAAGTGCCACTTGTCAGGCCAACTGCTTATTTACACTTATATAATTCATTTAAGTAACTGATCAAGCCTATTTTAAAGCTTCTTGCCCCTAATAAGGTCCGGCCCTTATTTTGAGACAAAAAGTGGACCTTGTTAGGCACTTAGATATGTCCTGAGAAAACCTAACAAAATCGTGAAATAAAGCAATAATATTGGTAACTTACCTCGTCAATCCACATTCTGAAAGTATTTTAACATTACTATTGCAGAACTATTACATAACGACCGGGTTTTATTACTAAAATAACGCAAAATTGAATCAGAATATTTTATAGATTGAGTCACGTCGACCGCCCCTGAAATTATACCCAGAGCCACTGAAAAAATGGCCACCGCGAAAGCAATGAACGCCGGTGCACTTTTGTAATTGGTTGCTTGGGAGTGGCAGCGAGATATCCATTTTGGTTTAAGTATTAATTCCGATAAGTTTGAAGAGATGGACCTTATTTGTAACCGGCCCTTTTAGGCGGACCCACCTTATGCAAGAAATATCATAGTACCTTATATACACATAGTACAAGCAAGTATAAACTTACTGGTCCAAACATAGGTCGTACCTGTGGCTCGCAGATCGTACTCGTAAATTAGATTGGTCTATGCCGCTGTGTCTTTTGCGATAAGGTAAGAAGTGTAAAATGGAGTACCAGATACATGAGGAATAACTCAGTTGGATCTGAAAACCAACAATTTGTGTTCTTGTTCAAATATCTACAAATATTAGCTCCAGTTGAAAAAATTCAAGATGATCGAATGCAAAAAAGTACTGAGATGAGATGAGATACATGGCTACATAATATAGAACAGAATAGCTGTTATTGAAATGAAAATGTTAAAAGATAAATTATATTATACTTATCTTTTAAAAAAAATCTGCACTCAAGAACCCCGAACAGAGTACAGATTTGCCCAGAGTGCTAAAGCACCTCTTTTTTTCTCTTCATCTTAAAAGGGCTGTTTTTTTTTTATTTTCCGCCAATGAGTATACCGTCCTTGTTGGGAATTTATTGATAGTTTTACTCAGTAGGGTACATAAAATGGCTTAAACTATGTTGTATATATTGTTAATCTCTAAGACAAGATAACGCTACCATCAATACGATTTGACACATTGCATTGATGAGGTATCAATCTTCATCATATTATCACTATTACACATTTATTTTACACCAAATGTAATTAATAATAACAAAGCACAACGTACAAGTATTCTCAGTAACATGTTCATATATATTGGAGCCAGGTGTATATATTATATGTATACTCTAAATATTATAACTTAATTGCAAATAAATACGAACATATCTTAAAATGGTTACTCGTAGTATAATATTCTCCTATGTCGTTGAAGAAGTATAAAAGCATAAATTGCATAAGGCATCCAGACCCTGAACAATTATTTGTAGACCCTACAAACACTTCTTCCCTCAAGGGGGGTGCACTTAACCCCCCCCCCCCTCCCATCAGGAAATGAAATATATAGAAAAACTGAAGGCATCTAGGTTGCTGCAAGAATTGAAAAAAAGACAAAATTATTCAAGAGGAAGCTTTATATGTATTATACACGCAAATTATATAATATATAATTCTTCCGTGTGTATGTGACAGAAATCCTCTTTAAGGGCTGGATCGATTTTGATGAAATTTTATGTGTGTGATTACTTAAACCAAGTTGATTAGAGAATGGTTTAGACTTACAATTGGACCTGGTAGGTGGAGTTGTTGTTGAGATCCAGAAATCAACCGTGGGAAGCCGGGACGGATCGCTAGTAAATAAATAAAAGCCGCAATATTATTCAATGTACTCTGTGGCCGCAATTCAATCCAGGCTTCATTAACCATCCTGTTAAGACGTCGACAAGTTTAATACATGATAGAATAATATAATATTTTAATGAATGATCGTGTGATCGAGTAAATGAGAATAGGATTCTTATTTCAACTTTAGATGTGACTGCGATCTCAAGGTAAGACAGTATTCAATACAAAGTCACAATTTAAATTTATCGAACTTGTGACCCACATACGCTATTGCTCGGCAAATGAATCGTACATATAATTAAAATTAAAGTGTCTGTCTATTATACTGAAATAACTGGCTTCTATTGAGCTTAGGGAGTTATATGCGTGCTCAATAATTTTTAAAATTGTTGTCTTTCTTTCACAGCAGCGTTAAGCTGCTATTTTACACTGGTATTATATAAGAGCGTGGTCCTTCCCCGATTGAACAGACCCATTCGTGCTACAATTATACAATTAATATAGCTACAACATGACTCTACAATGTTTAAAAGGTTGTAGGTTATATTTTATGTGAAAAACTTGATGATTTTTTTTATTATCTATTTATTTATTTTGATATATATATTTTCATTTATTCAAAAAACGAGAAATTGATGATGGTTTCTAATTATTCTAAATATAAATAGCCCCACAATAATTGATCTAAACCAGGCGAAGCCTGTGCAGGTCGATAGTTTATAATATTAATCAGGACATGTAATTTCGATCTAAATGGGATTACATTTTAAAGGGAAAAAACATTTAGACTGGTTACTTCGCCGATCTTTCGAAAACCTTATAATAAGAGGTACGTTAAATAAAATGAAATTGTAATTATGAAAACAGCTTTTCCGAGGCACGGAGTTTAGACGTCGCCAGCTTCTGAACTCCGGTCTGTTGCTGAGAATTTCTTTACAAAAACCCATTAATTGATTTTGTCCCGACCAGGCATTCTGAACCTGAGACCAAAGGATCAGCTGTCGTGCTTACGACCAACGAGGCAACCAGTAAAATTTATCACATAACATTATATATCAATAAAATACATTTATCAAAATAATAAACTTTACAACAGCGTAAGCCTTACTGAAAAATATTATCAATAAAATAAATTTATCGAATACAATAAACTTCAAATATATATCGAGCTCCCAGTATTAGTTGGCGCGAGAGGAATATATCCATTTCCGATAGGGTTATAAAATTCGGTATTTATGACAGACAATAAATAGGTGTATTTTAAAATTGGAACTTTTACTAAAAATATATTATTATTAAATATTTAAAGGTTAGATTCCGCCCTATATTCAGCTAGCACCATTCTAGCACAGAGACCAACATAAATCCTTAATATATTAAATTCGAATGTTTTATATAGACTGACCAATGATATGTTGCATAACACCAGTATGCAGTGTGGTGGCGGTGTAAGAATATCAAGTACCCCAAATTATTCTGTGGCTATCCTTAGAGGCGCCAAAGGGAGACTCAAACCGGAAATGGAACTATGGCAAAGTTCCCCCTTTGAGGGAATCTTCGGGATAGACTTATGTTCAGCAGTAAACACTCGATGGGCTCTGTGTAACTGAAATTAAATGTAAAAAGAGTAAAATACATGCGCCATATGTGGTAACATTCAAAATCATGCAATATTCCCTTTAGTTTTTTGAAGTTAAAAACTTTCAGCCTATCAAAATTCTATTGCTGAACATATAAGGCCTCCTTTTAGGATAGCCTCGTAGATGAGAATTTGTCTATGGTTAGTAACCGCAGTTTTTTATTATTTTTAATTGTTACGGGTTGTTGGGAGTTCTTGTCCATCTGTTTTATTTCGAACTGTCGCTTCTTACGACATCCACAGAATGATATTATGGCCTTTAATTTTTCTTAATTTCCTTTATCCCAACCATGCAAAAAGATGTTATCTATTGAAATTAGTACGTTTTTATAACTTAGATATAGAATAGACTTACAAATTATGTTTAGTAAGTAATTATGTATAGGTAATGAAAAAATGTAATAAAAATCAATATCAAAAAGTGCCTATTCGTGTTCTCTTGAGTTGTGTGAAACAGTCCGTTTCTATAATATGGGAAATGGTAATCTTTTCTACTTTGCGTTTCGTTTGGCTTGCTTTTGACACAGATTAAATAATGTTAATTTTGATTTATTTTGCTGGCAAGCTGTCCACACACTGTTGTGTTTCGGTTTGCAGGGTACCAGTACACTAATAGGTACAGTATAAACAAACTCAATATAATGCACTCGTTGCTTTTATTGTTTGAAGTTGGTTACAGGAGTCTATGGACTGCATTTACCATCAGGTGGACTGTTAGCTCATTGTCGTTGTCCACTTTACTAATATAAAAATAATAAATGTGTTTGTTCGGAAAAACAAATTCGTATAAGTAATTAGATTTATTAAAACATAATAATAGTAAAACAATAAAAGTAAACTTATTGTTTAGCAATTGACAATCATGTTGTTTCACAAGGGTATTTGTTTTGGTGGAATTGGTGATAATACGTTTAACTATGATAATTTTGTTTACGATATCTATCAGAAAGTTTGTACCTATTAGCACAGAACATATTATAATAGTACAAGAAGTTTTAGCAAGCAGAAAGTTAGGTACCTAGTACCCTAGTAGGTTCTGTGGTTGAAACTTGAAACGCGGTCGGTGGCCGCAAGGACGTTGGTGCGCGGGCGGAGGCAAGCTCTCGACGACTAGTAAGCAGTACGCACACTAAGAAAACTTGTAATCGTGTGCGTTCATGCGTAAGTATGTGTATATCGTATACTATCACTGGAAATGACTTTAAAGATTAGTGTTGCCCGTATAGCATTATTTGCCAATAAAAAAGTTATTTTTACACTCTATTGATAAACTGCTTATTAATATTAATATTCAGTCACTACCTTTTTACTGACAAATTTATTCAGAATATCTACATACTATACTATATGTAAGATCCGTGGTAGCTCAGGGGCTAAGCGCTCGTAGTAAACACAATACTCGAGTAACCCGGGTTCGATCCCCATCAATGGTTAATTGCAATTTTAAGTACTGATTTACCACGTACTCAGCGGTGAAGGGAATCATCGTGAGGAAACTTGCATGTCTGAGAAATAAGAAAAAAATTTCGAAGACATGTGACGTTCGCCAACAGACAATGGGGCAGCGCGGTGGACATTTCCTTGCCCTATAACCATCTCAGAAATGAGAGGAGGCCTGTGCCCAGCAGTGAGACGTATATAGCCTGTAACTTTAGCCTTATGCAAATTTGTACCAAATAATGTATTTAAAAAAGGCACAAGTTATTAAAAATATTTATATATTCGGTTCTGCCTACCAGTCTATGGCTTCGCCCGCGTGGAAACAAAATCTCCCTTATGATCATTTTCCAACTTTTATTTAAATCCTTAACTATTTATTATTATTTACATTATTTTGCGTAGTAAAGGTATCACTTAAGGTTAAACCACAAATTATGTTTCTCTCTGTAAGATTACAAACTTGCACATATTTAATAAAAAAGGGTAATACAGCCTCATGCTCCTTAAGCCAGCAACATGTTCCACTGCTGGACATCTATTAAAAACTTATACCTAGTATATTTTTCTTTTTCATTTTCTATATCTTTTAATGTACTGCTGGCTTTAGGTTTTCTCAAGAACATGCAAGTAGGTTTGGTATTTAAAGAAGAAATTGGTACCTATAATATCCCTCTTACACCATAATGTATTTTATATATAATATATTAATGAGACATAACACAACTTAATAATGGGAAAGTTTACAGTTTGCATAATATGTACCTTTCCCTTTATTTCAACCTTTATACGTTTTTATATTTGTGATATTTAAAGATACCTCATCAGCTGTAATCCATTTCATACGTTATAAGTAAGTAGTATTTTATGATAACAGAATATATTTTCATTTATTCACGAAATTTTATCAAAATAGCTGGATTGTGGTAAACAATGATTAGATATTAAGAACATTTTTTGCTTCTGCCGAGAGCGGGAGAGCTGACTGCGGGCGGCGGCATTCATTCACGCACACTTGTGCGTTGCTCGTGTAGGTAGACTCGTAGCTTGTAGTGTATAGTGTATACCGTTGAGCGTTGCGCTTCGGTTCGACTTGAAAATTTTTGTTTTGTTTTTTCGTCCTACGGGCGAGTCGACCGCTTGCCTTCCGCGCTTTACCTGTTAGAGTACGGACTGTGATAAACTTTTGGACTGTTTTGTTATGGTATAGTGAAACTTTGTGCAGGTATTCTTGCAGTAGTCAGTGAAAACTTTGTCCAGATGTTCCATCAAACGGCAATAACCTCGCTTCGTGTCAATAAACAGTGATAGAATCAAGTTGTACCTAGTTAACATTTAAAACAAAAAAGCTAAGTGATGAATTATACAGTGGTCTAAACTGGAAATCCAGGACGAGAATGGGCTTCGTATATTTGCTTCAAAACGCGAATTTCGTTGCAACTTCACCCACATAACATATATGGTAAGTAAAAAGTTTCGTTTCTTGTTTCGTAACTCAGTTTTTACGATCGAACCTTATTTTTTTTTTGTTAACAACATCGTGCCTATTATATTTAGTTATGAATTTTTGGTTGTAAGTTTCTAAAAGGAAGTAATAGGACCATGCAGACAGGTTCCGTGTAAGGTACTTGGCGCAACTACAACCTACAGACCTTTTTGGTTCGGTTTGTATGTGCCCACACGAAATTAACGTTATAATAAAATGTATTACTTACAAAATAAAAGGTAAGATACATTTTTTCAATTTAGTAGAAGATTGGTTTCCACTTAGTACAGGAATATAAAAAATAGGTAAATACTGTAAATTTGTTGTATAAAATTTAACACCCTCATTAAAATGTTATTCAATCTACCATTTCGTTCACATGTGTAATTCGTTCCTATACCTACAATTATTAATACAATGTCAGTGGTCACTGGTCACGGTCATCAGACCATTAATGCTTCTGTAAAACTGTTTCGTAAGTTCAGATCATATTGGACTTAACTTAAAGGACAAATTTCTCTCAAAAATACCATCAAAACATTTGAAAAGCGCTTTCGAATATCATTGAGTAGAATATACCTATTATGTTCATTTTTATTATTAAGTTTTCTGTGATTTTTTTCGTACACAGCTAGGGTTACCAGATGAAAAAATTAAGAGTCCGGAGAAGAGGCCTGATTTCCATTTAAAAATCCTGAGATTTTTTTACAGTTTGAGAAAAAAACCTTACTTAAAAAGGTATCTTCACATATTAAGTATGATAAAACTGTTTAAGTATCTACTTGGATAAATAAGTTTTGATTTTAATTGTGTTTGTTTTAAATGTGTGAATGTGTGTTAAAGGAAAATTATTTTTAATTTGTTTAATTTTTTATTAAAGAGATCTTTAAAATGTAAGCTGTATTATATTGAAAGTTCTAAAATCCTGAGATTTCATGAGATTTGCAGAATCCAGCCGCAATCCTGAGAAGAGACTAAAAATCCTGAAATCTCAGGACAAATCCTGAGATATGGTAACCCTATACACAGCTAAATTTGATTAACTATAAAGGTACCTATTTAGTAAAGTTCAGATCCAATAAAAAGGTACATGATACTGTAAAACGTTGCTTTAAGATATTTAAATTTTATGATTAAGTTTTATGCTTTCTAAAATGACGTAAACATTTAATCAGATTAAAAATTAAAATGAATAAATAGAAATTATTTTTTTACGTGGTAGAGCCATGCTGCAGCTATATTACTGGTATAATTGTAGCACGAATAGGTCGGCCCGACCGGGGAAGGACCACGCTCTCACAGAATACCAGCGTAAAATAGCAGCTTAACGCTGTTGTGTTTCGTATTGTGAGTGTAGAGAACCGGAGACCCTTTTTACTGGAAACGAGGCATTCCATGTGACAACGCACTTGCATTTTAATTCGTTATGGAGGATAGAATGTAGATGTCTATGGGCCACAGTAACCCCTTACCATCAGGTGGACTGTGTGCTCGCTTGTCACCCTAATCCTATAAAAAAAATTCCACTTGTTTAGCAAGGACTTTAATTTAATTTTGCTCTAAATCAAAGACCTACATAAGACATGAACTCTAACTTAAAGAAACTCTCTTATGCCAACAACATTTTTGTATGCTTATTATTTTTTTATAAATTTTAGCTAGAGGGCTCGACTCCGGTAAAGGAAAGGTTAGGAAATTCCAGAAACGCCTCCTCAAATAAATGACAAATATTTTTATAATACACATAATATTGCAGTGATAAACAAAATCAAAACAAAAACAGTCCACCTGATCGTAAGTGGCTATTGCAGCTAACGTACACCGGCAGCCAACTTCGAACGAAAATAGCAACATATGGCTTGTGACTTGTGAGGACTAAGAGGGAATGTCTTATAGTCTGTAATAAATTTTTTTACCCTTCCAATCGGAACTTGGCACATCCTGTTCCTCGGAGATGGGTAAGAAAAGGTTGCATGAAGCCCTACCATCTTGTACACTACCATCCTTTTTATAATGTACAAATAATATCAGAACAGGTACTCATACTTGGAATGTAAATTGGAGATCTTGGTACTAGATCCCGTGCAGGTCGCTACTCCCATTATAATACTGGATAGTTCAGGTTTGAATTTTGAGATGTTTACTTAGTTATCTGTCGTGAGTTACTACATCCTACTGACATTTTCAATATAAGCTTTATTTCCGATAATATTAGTAAGTTCTCATCTTGTTCAAAATTGATGGGAAAAAGCGGTCAAAGCGGGAAATAACTTTTTGAGCATACTTACAATCAAAATGAACCCATTTTAACTATGTACTTTTCTACACGCAAACTAGTGGTTAAGTAATAATACTTCTAACCAAGAAATTCTCGATGCGTATCAATGGTAGGTACCTACTATCACGGGTTTCATTTTTTACTAAACAACCGCCGGAACTCACGGCAAAAACAAGAATCAATCTTCGCAAGCCAAATCAAAATGGCGGTCAGTTATTTTTTTTTTTTGCTTATGGAGCAGTTGAATGTATAGTGTCTATTGATGGAGCATTAAGTCACGAACTATTTGTAAAATGATCTGTAGGATTTTATGTAATAAGTTCTGTTACAAGTTAAAACGGTACCAAGCAGATTTTGTTTCATAGAATAAGGGTGATAAAGGAGCACATAGTTGACGTAGTCCACTTGTTGATTAAGAATCAAAATATGGATGCGTTGTCACCACTGAGAAATAAGTAAAAAGATAGTGCGGGTATCGACACTATGTAGTTTATTAACTAATTATATTAATTGTACATGGTGCCTGTAAAGGATACTCAGTATGTAAATCTTTGTTCATTGTCAAATGGGTTTTTTGAAGTGACAAACGAACATATATTAAGTTATACTTCTTTTGGGGCGTTTGGGGAAAATGTTGAGAGTAATTTTTTTACGATGCGCGCGCACACCGACCCCTAAAAACGACACCATGAAGTTGTTACGATGCGCGCGCACACTGACACCTAAAAGCGACATATTCAGTGGGTAATTGTCTCTCAAGTATTCGTGAGAACTGATAACTATATTTAAAGTAGTTATTCAAATATATATGAATCTACAACACGTTTTTTATTATTATTGTCGAGTATCTAAGCTATATTGTAGGCTCATGAAAAACTAAGATCTGACAGTTGTGTTGTCATTCAATAAAAGGTATAATTTTCATATGTGTTTTAGTGGTGAAACTATATTTCGCGGCGAACTTCTTATTCACGCATTATTGAGTACAATAAAGTTAAATAGTTACGAATAAATAATGTCAAATAAAGGAAATGTGTTGTTCGGCAAGAACCTGGCATTTGATCACCACATGCAAGAGTGGGATATTTTTAAGAGGTGATTTTTGTCCAGTTCTGTATGGCAAATAATTATCATGATGACACTGACAAAGCAGGAGTTATGAGAAGAGCTTTTTGCTCACATCATTTGCAGAAGATACAAATCGCCTGATACGCGATTTAGTTTTTGCGTTAAAACTAGAAGACTTACCTTATAAAACTCGTATCGAAAAGATTGACAACCAGTTTTCCACAAAGAAATCTATGTTTTCGGATAGATATGTTTTTATAAAGCGGAACAAAGACCAGGCGAGGATCAACTGAATGGGCGGCTCGGGTTCATCTCGCACAGTTTTGTGGTTTTAAAATAGAACTTGAGACGGTATTATGAGACAAGTTTGTGCTAGGATTGGCGAATGCCGAGGAAAAAGAAAAGTTTTTTAAGTGAAAACATCGATAGCTTGACGTTCAACAACGCGTTGGAATTACCACAAAGCGTACGATGTGTTCGAGTTGCAATTCAAAGGTCATTGCAAAATGAGGGACTAGCCATATCATCAGCGACAGCGCAATACATTTTCGCTTTACGAGTCCAAGAAAAATCTGGTCGTCAAACTACAGAAAAAAAAGATATTTTGATCGGTTTGTGGACATAAGAACCATACTAAAGATAAATATCGATATGCGAATTATTTTTGTCAAAAGTGTAATAAAAAAGGGCATTTAAAAAAAATTGATATAAGAGCAACAAATATTTGGAGGTTGAACTTCATATTCCACGTAGATCATCTACATATAAGTACAGAGATATTGAGCCTGTACCTAGCTTATCTGCTTATATTATTACATCAATCAGTGGTGTTGAAGTGACACCAAGAAAAAGGGAAAGATTAAAAATAGTATCTTAATTAAAGAGAATAATAGACAAAGAAAAAAGTAAAAAATGTACATGCTCAAAACAAAGTATAGGATCTAAAATAATTCAACATGTATATTATTCAAAGTTTATTAGCTTTCCACGCACATAAGACAAAAAAATTGTTTTGCAATATATTAAATGTGGATAGCGAGTACCTAACAGTTTTGTAAAACAAACTTAAGTGTGGAGATTGTATCGCAGTTTTACATTCTCAGCATAATGATGTAAAGTCGTTAATTATATCTTTATTTATATCTTTATAAAGATTAAAAACCTTAATAAAAACAAATTACAATTTTTTTAAAACGTTACCTACACACTAGGATTTCCTCCTGTATCGCGGAAGCGGTTTGCATACATAGATTTTACAAGTACAAACATCCAAACCCAATACAATTATTTGTAGGCCATACAAATACTTGTTCCGTGCGGGAATCGAACCCGTGGCCATTAGCGCTGCAACTCATTGCTCAGCCACTGCGCTACGGAGCTGTCAATTAATTGTCACCTGGTTCTTAAATAATTTTTAGTTTTTTTTTGTTACGCTTAAGAAGTATAACTTCCTACGTACGTACACATATAAGTATATATTTTCTATTATATTATATAAGTATATAGTCAACATAATTTCTTGTTTCAATCATAAAAATATCATCATCATCATCAACCTGCGGCAATTCAGTTGTGGATGTTACTCTCTCGAGACATAATCTATACAGAATGAGAAAATATTTGTTTGGCTAACGGTGTACTATATTTAGCAGTTTATTTGGGACATTTAGCAAATTAGAGGCGCAATCGTGTAGATTCCCATACTTTGAAAAAACGTGTTGTGTAGAATTTTGTACCTACTATCTAAACATTGTTTAGAGGTTTGTGTTTGTAGAACTGTTTAGATACTTTGTATTAAATATGTAATTATGTAACTTAGCAGCAATGCTTTTGAATATTGTTTATTGTTATTAAAATTTATTACACGTTCAGACAATCATGACTAATAACTATGATCATCGCAATAGAGCAGTAGTGCTTCGGGACCGCAGGTTTGAATATACATACACATACATTATACATACTGTCTTACGAATAGTAATAACTTAAATTGAACATTTTAAAACCCCAGAAAATAACTCTACCGCAGCTAACAAAACAGCTGATGACCTTGAAACGGCTAAATCGATATTGATAAAACATGTCTAAGAACCACCGCTAGAAAACCTGCTTTTAAATAAATCAAACCGCATCCAAATCGGTTCACCCGTTTAAGAGCTACGGTGCCACAGACAGACAGACACACAGCGGTCAAACTTATCAACACCCCTCTTTTTGCGTCGTCGTTTAAAAATCGACTTCAATTACTAAGGCCGGCCACATACATACGGAATTCCGTTTCGAGATTTCGTTTCGATATTCCGATTCGGAATCCCGAACGCAGCAAGTCCATATAAAATCTATGACCCGCCACACACGTACGGTAGTTTTCCGTTCGATATTTTACGGGCAAAACGGGATTCCGTTTGTGTGTGGCCGACCGTTCGAAATTCCGAAACGGAATCTCGAAACGGAATTCCGTAAGTATATGGCGGGCCTAAATGCTTGAAGTCGTTTTCCCTCTTTCTTCACTAAGGCCGGCCACATACATGCGGAATTCCGTTTCGAGATTCCGTTTCGATATTCCGTTTCGATATTCCGATTCGGAATCCCGAACGCAGCGAGTCCATATAAAATCTATGACCCGCCACACACGTACGGTAGTTTTCCGTTCGATATTTTCCGGGCAAAACGGGATTCCGTTTGTGTGTGGCCGACCGTTCGAAATTCCGAAACGGAATCTCGAAACGGAATTCCGTAAGTATATGGCGGGCCTAAATGCTTGAAGTCGTTTTACCTCTTTCTTCACTAAGGCCGGCCACATACATGCGGAATTCCGTTTCGAGATTCCGTTTCGATATTCCGTTTCGATATTCCGATTCGTAATCCCGAACGCAGCGAGTCCATATAAAATCTATGACCCGCCACACACGTACGGTAGTTTTCCGTTCGATATTTTGCGGGCAAAACGGAATTCCGTTTGTGTGTGGCCGACCGTTCGAAATTCCGAAACGGAATCTCGAAACGGAATTCCGTATGTATGTGGCGGGCCTAAATGACAGTAGAAAGAGATAGGTATAGAGATAATAAGTATATAATTTAAGTGAACGATAATCAAAGATCTGAACGGTCCTAATTTGTTTAACAAATACAATAATTATTTCGGCCCTGGTTATTTGTCCATGATATGTAAAACTCGGCGATACACGAGTAAATCATTGTATGGGGTATTCTGTAGTATAAATGAAAAAAATAACCTTGCCGGGTGATGTGAAAAAGCGTCTAAAATGTGAGATATTTGGTAGAACGACAAATCTCCTAAACGGGAGAGTTCTAGTCTAGCAGTGCCTGATGAGAACTGTAAATACAATTATGAATAGAATGAAAAGTGATTTACAGCCAACTTTCTGTGTTTTACCTTGTATTATTAGTTATTCTGTGACTTTACTAGTAGGTATTCTGACCGGATATGCGGCAAATATGACTTTATTTAGATATATGTTTTATGCAAGTAAAAAATAATCACTTGTTTACAATAAATTAATACAAAAGATTTTTTATGTTACCATAGTGAGAAATGTTGTTAGGTAGAATTTTCTTTTAATACAATTTACAAAAAGTTTCTAAATAACACTATAAAACTAAGATTAAATGGCTTATAGTTTGTAATAATAATGGCTCTTTTACTTCTCATCTATACATACTATACAGCAGTAGTTTTACTGTTGCTAGGTTGCAGAAATATAAGAGCATAGGTACCATACGCACTTCTGGTCAATAAAGCAGTATTAATCAAGGTTAATAAAAAACCCCTAAAATCATCTTACTTACTTGGAAATTCCCTATAAATAAGTACACTGCTTTTTTTTTATTTCTGATGGTTTATATTAAAAATCATGCATTATAATATTAAATAAACATACACTTTAGTTAATGGATTAAATGTTGTAAATGATGCGCTATTTCGTTGCAATGTGAATCAGATCATCATCACACTTGGTAGCATTTCAATAGATAACAAGAAATTGCAACCGTGATAATTAATGCAAAACATACAACCCGAATTTCGAGACATTTTCAAAAAGTTTACAGCTGCGCCGCAATCATCATGAACCTCTAAACAAAAATCAACTTAAGTAGAAAAAATATAAAAGTCCCTAAAATATCCTTAAAATATACAGCTCCTAAAAAATCCCATCCCATTTATTTACCCCCTAAAGGGGAAACCTAAGTTGGGAACCCTGCAAAAAAGGCACAATACCAGTTTGCATAATAACACTTATATCACATACTAAATAACTATAATGACACTTATAATTATAACATATATAACTATAATAACACTAATGACACATATATAACTATAACAACACTTATATAAACAGTTTACCTGACAATAAATGACTACAGCACCCCTCGATCTCTGCATCCAATTATAAACAAAAAAGACTTAAGTGCGGGACACTTCTGAGGTGAAGGTCGAATTATAATACTTCACAGCTGTAAAACTGCGGGAAAATAAATTAGGTCGTAAAACAGCGCTTACTTTCCACGAACAATCGTTAAATCGAAGGCTCGTTACAAAATTTTATTTAAAACTAAGTATATAGTATATTTAGTAACCAGAACTATAATCAAATTGCAACATTGAAGAATTGACTGAATTTTGTGCGGTGAAAACAGGTACACGATAAATTTATTTTGAAATTTATTTACAACGGCGGCTTTCAAATTTGAAATTATTATTACAGATCTACATATAGATTAGAAAATAAAATGCTGTAAATTACAAAAATATGTCGATACTCTTACTTACTCGAAAATAAGTGAATTTGATTTTTTTTATATGAGATGGGGCAAACGATCATACGGCTCACCTGATGGTAAGTGACTACCGCCGCCCATCAACTACTGCAACACCAGGTTAATTGCAGATGTGTTGCCGGCCTTTTAAAAGAGTAGACTCTTTTCTTGAAGGTCGCTTCCAGAAAAATTGCTGGTGGTATTCGATTCTACAAGGAAGTTGTGCGAGAAAAAAACTTCTAAATCGCACAGTAGAAGGCCTCCAATCATCCCGATGGTATGGATGGTATCTCGAGTTCTGTCGCGATGTACGATGGTGAAATTGAATCTAAACTACAACAATGGGAAAGGCCAGAAAATACCATCTATGGCTTTTGTTAGAAATGGTGGTACAACCATCTCGTTTACGTAAATACAGACCGGTAACAAGCAACAGCGTCAAAGGTGATAGATATCAAGCGTATTGAGGCACTTGCCTTTCTAAAGCGCGGGGTCCGATTCCAGCCGTGGATTTAGAAGAAGAAAGACCATTATATAAGGTGGCAAATTACTTTTATACGTTGTAGAGTCACGCTGCAGCTATAGTATGGTTATAGCACGAATGGGTCGGCTCGGCCGGGGTAGGACCACGCTCTCACAGAATACCAGCGTAAAATAGCAGATTAATGCTGCTGTATTTCGCAAGTTGAGTATACAGAAGCGGAGACCCATTTTACTGGAAACTGGATATTCCATCTCAGTCCTCAAAGGTGACAACTGACAACGCATTTGCATTTTGATTCTTAATTGAGGATAAATGTAAGTTAGTGTTTATGGGCCACGGCATCCATATGGACCGTTAGCTCGTTTGTAACCTTATTCTATAAAAAAAATCACAAAATTATAAACAAATAAGTATTTATTTTGTTTTTTATTTATATAATATATGAAAACTTATTTCTTTATATAATTTATTTTGTATGTATATTAAAGATTTATTTTATTTATACATAACTTTGTGATAACTATGTATAATACAACACACTTCCTCCCTTTAAGTAAACCGTGAGACAAGTATAACATAAATTTGTGTTTTCTCTCACAAAATAACGTCAAGTGTAATATTAAACAAACGTATTGAATATAAAGGAGTGGCTTTGAGACAATTTATATATCCAGTGCTTGTTACCCAGAGAGTAAACATTAAGCGCTAACAAGCACAATGTATAGGAGTTGCATCGCTCGTTATTGTCTCCGATTTCGCTAGCAGCGGTTCTATTACGATACGCGACCCCTTTCTGTTGTCGCTGCGTGATGATAATATTATAGTCACCTTACTCACCTTTCATAATGCGCTAACGATGTAACGTTAGACAATGGGAATTGACTAAAGTTAGGTTTTGACAAGGAACCCTTACTTTCCTAAAACCATCGTAAAGAGAAGGATTTTGGAGGCCTCTTCAGGGACTGATTGCACTGTTTTTTTTTTGTGTTTTATAGGATAGGGTGACAAACGAGCACACAGTCCACCTGATGGTAAGTGGTTGCTGTGCCCATAGACATCTATATTTATCCTCGCGAATCAAAATGCAAATGCGTTGTCACCCGTGAGGACTAAGATGGAATGCCTCTTTTCCAGTAAAAAGGGTCTCCGGTTCTCTACACTCACCATACGAAACACAGCAGTGTTATCTGCTATTTTACGCTAGTATTCTGTGAGAGTGTGGTCGTTTCCCGGTCGAGTCGACCCATTCGTGCTACAACTATACTACTAATATAGGTGGTAATAATGGTAGTGGTGGTGGTAGAGCCATACCACGTATGAACATATATGTTTACAACTTCACGTGCCTATGATTTAAAACTATGTGTGTAATGGTTGCGTGTAGTGTGTCTGTATAATTATGACGTCATATAAAGTTTAATTCGAATTTGTAAAGTTATAGCACATATTAGCACAGTAATCAATATTGATGGCGGCGGGGTTGATTCCGGATTTCTCAAATAATGTGTAATTTAAAATTACAAAAGTCACCATATCATCCACACCTCATGGATGCTTGGTGGTCCATCACTGCGTGATTTACCAGAAGTTTTATTTCTCGCACAACTTTTTTGTGGGATCGTTTACCACCGGCGGTTTTTCCGGACTGGTACAATTTAGGGAACGTCAGGTAACGAGCTTTCTTTTTTTTTAATGTTCGTCAACGTAACTGCAATTTCCCTGGTGTTGCAGTTGCTCATGGGCAGTTGTTTAATAGTTCATTGTATTAAATAGTTTTTGCATTTGTCTACTATTCCATTAAGCACTTGTTTCTAACATCCTTAATTAGTAAGTCCAAATATATAATATTATTAATAATAATAATTATTATTATTTTATTTCAGAACATAATTTGTTAGTAATACATTGCGCACTTTAAATACTAATGTTAGTTTCTTAAATATGTATAATTACTCTAATTCACTGTTTCAGTGACTTCGCATTTGCCCGTCACATCGTTCGGCAAACATGTTCAGAATACTGTTGCGGCTGCCACGCAATCTACTCAACAGGGAGTATACTCGTTTACGCATTATTGCAAAGAATTCATCTGTTCTTGCTTCTGCGAACATCCCTGATGCGCTACAAAAGCGAGGCAGCCCCAACAGGGCTCTGAAAATGTTATTACATAGAACACAAAGGTTGCATGCGTAAAAAGATTGGCAGTAGGTTTTAAAAAGTGCAATCTTGACTTCGTAGCTACACCGTGCAAACCTACCAATTAACATATTTCCACGGACCGATAGTGCCATTCGCTCCCTCTAGATGTCCATACTCCATATTATCATCTTTACAAGTTTCACTAATGTAGTGGCCTAAATATTTAAACTGTTTTACTCTGGCTAGGGCAACTAGGGCATGTACCATTAAGCACAATATGAGGCACATACTTGGGACAATTATTTCCAGCTCTAAACACCTTAAACTGACTTTTCTTAGCATTGTATATTAAACCATGTCTAACAGCATGATCCTCACAAACACGTAACAATTTTCTAAGAGCACTGACAGACCGGGCGAGCAGCACCATACCATCTGCATAACTTAAATTGTTAAAGCATACTCCATCTACATAGCATCCGATATACATGCTGCTCAACTCACCAATTAAGTCATTAATGTACAGGCTGAACAGGTTTGGTGGACTTAAACCAATATGAAATCCCTGAAATTAGTTTTATTCCATTTATTCCCAATACTAAATTCCATTTCAATATACAAACAACTTATTCAAAATAAAGTTATTATAAGTAATACAAAATAAACCACGGATGTATAAATAAATGAAATTCAAATATTTTAGTGATGGCCTTGTTCGGTATAATTTTAAATTCATATGAATTTAGAAACTTGAGATTTTATGATAAAACATCACACAATTTGTGAATCAGATTCACTATTTATTAACAATGGATCGTGTCATACTTATAACAATTCTAGTTCTTAATTCAAAAACGTCGAAAGTAGTTTTGATGAAATCAGAAAATTATTGCGGTGCTAAATTTAAATACAAAAATAATTACGGACGTGGAAGAGCCATGCTGCAGCTATATTATTATGGTTGTAGCACGAATGGGGCAGCTCGACCGAGGAGGGGCCACGCTCTTACAAAATATCAGCGGGAAATAGCAGTTTAAGGCTGCTGTGTGAGAACCGCGTGAGTGTAGAGAACCGAAGATGCTTTTTACTGGAAACGAGGCATTCCATCTTAGTCCTCAGGGATGACAACGCATCTGCATTAGACTCTTAATCGGGGAAAGATGTAGGTATCTATGAACATAGCATCCGTACACATCATACATCCATACCATATACATCAGTAGGAATAAAAAGTAAAAAAATAAATAAAAAATAAAACGCAGTGCTATATCTGAAACGTACCAGGTTTTATATGTTGTAGTACATCCCATATTTCTATTATTTCTATTATGAAAGACTTAAATAATTTGTTTTTTAATAGTTTCGTCCTACTAAAACGAAAACGCTTAGCAGCACCGTAGCGTCGGACGCGACCTATTCCAAGAAACAGTAGCTTTCTTGTTTGCGCTGCCAGCACACTGCTTGACTGTTACCCTGTGAGAGTCCTTTGTTCCGTGGTGTTTACATGTTATAATAGCTATGCTTTCAGCGATATGCTCGCTTCAATTGTGACTAACATGCTTGGAGGCACGTAGTGTTTTAGCGTAAGGTACCTTGGAGAAAAAGGTCTTGATTTGTGTCATGCCAAAATGTAAACGACAGAATGATTATAATGTAAAATGCTTTTTGTTTAGGAGCTTAGCCGCAGACTACTTGTTTTTCCTTCTTTTTTTTTTTACGGAAGTGAATGAAATTAACTGTATGAGATCTTATGTCTCAGTTATTTTGTTTAAATTTCGTTTTTATTTTTTTAAATCTTTTGAGTTGAAATGAAAAACATACATTTTAGATTTATAAAAAAATGTTATGTAAATGTATGTCAAATATAATATTAATGGCATCGGTAATTTTTTTTGTTATGACAACTTATGAACTACTGCCAATGTTAAGCCAATTATATTAATAACATAATATACAGAAACAGAAACTTTTTTAGTCAATATAGATTATAAATAATACTTATTGAAAGTCACTCTTTTGTTTAATTACCACTGGTTCGAAAAAACCTCTGTCCTGGGAAGAACCAGCAAGAAACCCAGCGGGACTTTTTTTTTTAAATTGTAAATTATTATCATGTAAAGTAGATGAGAAAGTTGTGTTTGTTCCAGTAATCCACGTCGCTTGGAGAAGTTTAGAAGTATTATTGTTTTACTATAGGAATTCTATAAGGAAGGTAATTATAAAAATGTATATGTCCCCCCACCAGATGGAGTGACGACCTGGTAAAACATGCAGGAAGTCGATGGATGCAGGTGGCTCAGGACCGTGCTTTGTGGCGTTCCTTGTGGGAGGCCTATGTTCAGCAGTGGACTTGTGAAGGGCTGTAATGAATTAATAAACGAAAGAATATGGGTTGTTTTTTTTTCAAAATAATAAAGGAGTGTAATATTTACATGTTTGCCGATTTTTACGCTTTGGGCCATTATAATCTATGTTTTGGGTATTTCGGTGAATTATGTTTAGAGTAGTAAGGCAATTTTCTTTCTCCGGTAATGTAATAATTTCGGAAAATAAAAACGTAAAAAGTATTCAGCCAGTATTTTTAAAACTAATAAAAATAAATCTATCTCATAAAGTAAATATATTAATAAAACATTAATACATATTTCAATACAAATATAATTATATTATATTTAAATTTTGAAGTTTTTCTCGTTTTATTTTTGTGTTATGAATTTACACATCATGTTCACGTGTACTAAAACTGATGATGTCGTAAGGCGAAATCGGTTAGTTATTATAGTTAATAAATGAAAATAATTATAAGTGAAACAATTACTTATGTGTCAATCCAAATCACAAAAATGAAGATGAAGTTTCACCAAGTGACAAACATAATTTTTTTACATTCAAATAATCTAGTGTTTTAATTGATTACTAACTACTAATCGATTATCTTTACGAATTGAAAAAAATAAGGTCAATATGGTTGGCATATTAATCCACCAGTTACTTTACTAAGGCAAGTAATGTTAGGTTGATGAGCGAGCTATTTGTTTTTACGCTCGACATTGGTATTTCCAAATATTGATATTATAACCTCGTACTAAATGACGCAGTCATTGAACTTAGCTAAGCGGTTATCAATGCTTCAAAAAATATTTACAATCATTTGTAGGTGGGCTATTTCCTCAAGTTTATTTTGTAATTACGCATTTGATAGAAACCATTATCAGTTTATCCGTTAAGAAGTTTTACTACCAATGTGAGTAAATATCGCCCTTATCAAACCAGGGCAATCGACTTGATGCTCTTTATCACTCCATATCTATTTGCTTTAAATCGTTGACATATTTACTTTATTATTATATGTACTGTTTCATAATATGTATCAATAACACAGTTTATAGTAATATTATTATTTGTTGCTATTGCTATACTTCCTAGCGTAGTGCTTATGGCAAATTCTTTTTCCGATTGGACAGGCCTATGGACTGCTACAGCCGTGGACTGTTACGGACTGATGAAAAACACTATGTTTTTAATGGTTGTTACTTACTTACTTACTTACTTATCTTCACGCACAATCCGTGACGGGGTAGCCAGAGAGAACACATCGCCAAGTGTCACGATCCTTACATACCTCTTTCGCTTCTTTCAGATTCATTATCTTCTTCATACATACACGTCTAGGTATCCGAGTACTCTTGACCCTCTCCTCTTCGAGCAATTTGCTCACATGGTCTTCGAAAGTTAGTCTCGGTCTACCTTGACACCTTTTAATATTAACTTTCGCGCTATATATTTTCTTCACCATTCGGTCTTCACTCATTCGCTCAACGTGCCCAAACCATCGAAGCACGCCCTTATCAATTTTTGTGATAAGGTCATCTTTCAAACCTGCCATATTGCGAATATCTTCGTTTCGCTTTCTCTTTCTTTCTTTCTTTCTCTTTCTTTCTTTCTTTCTTCTTTAATGGTTGTTGATTGTATAATTACATACTGTGTCTAACATTTTTTATTTCAATCTCTACTTATATGTCAAAATTACTGTGGAAATCAATCGGGAGTCGTCCTATTAGTTTAGAGGCTTAGAGGGTTTTAGGACAAGAAATTGTCCACCGTGCGGCCCCAACGCGTAATGGCGGACTACACATGTTTTACAAATATTTTCTTAGACTAGACGGTTTTCTCTGGATGTTTTCCTTCACCGTTAACCACCGGCATCATCAGTACTTAAATTGCAATTAACAATTTCAGGTGCCGGCGGGCTTTGAACCCCGTTCTCTCGTGCACACTGAAATTTACAGCAAATACGAACTTGAGTTGAAATGACTTAATTATTTTAAGTCTTGCTACAAATTATTTTTGTGTTTTAATCTAGCGCAAGTTAATTATGTGCTATCTTACGTGGTAGAGCCATGCTGCAGCTATATTAGTAGTATAGTTGTAGCACGAATGGGTCGGCTCGACCGGGGAAGGACCACGCTCTCACAGAATACCAGCGTAAAATAGCAGTTTAGTGTTGCTGTGTTTCGTTTGGTGAGTGTAGAGAACCGGAGACCCGTTCTACTGGAAAATAGGCGTTCCATCTTAGTCCTCACGGGTGACAACGCATCTGCATTCTGATTCACAAACGAGGATGGATGTAGATGTCTATCTCACTTACCATCACTCACATCAGAATTTCTGAAATTATTTTATTCTTTTTAGTTTCTTAATGTCGGCTTAATACGTTTTGTTAAAAGTTTTTTAAGTCTTTTAATTGGACTCAGGAATATCACAATTTCAATATAGTCTAAAAAGTTACCACCCCTAGAGGTGTAATGTTTTCTCCAAATTTATATGGGATTACCCCTGAAGTAAAACCTATTTAATAAAGGAATAAAATTATTAAAATCAGTTCGCAATTATCGAAGATATCGTTTAACATACGTACAGTGGAATTGTACGTGTCCTCCTTTTTTGAACTGGACTAAAACCATTTAACAAAGTTATATGTACTACGTACTAGAGAAGCCATTCCAAACAAAAATTGTGTCCTACTCTATGTCTTCCCGCATGCGCGGGAGTAGTAGTCGCGCATGCGCGAAGACTTTAATTTAATATAAAGAAGATATTAATATAAAATAAATATAAGAATTTAACATAAAATATCTTAATTTAATCTAAACAAACATATTTCTAAATAAAATGTAATAATAATTATTTTATGGAATTCACAAAACTTCAATTTACGCAATATTTAGTTTGTATGGATTGCACTACAGTTCAATTGAACATAGTCAATGTTCGGAATGGCTTCTGTAGTACGTAGTACATATAACTCAATGACTAAAAATAATTATCAAAGAATAATGAAAATAAAAGAATAAATATTTCAGTTCATAACATAAAATTGTAGGTAGCCTTATGCAACTTATAATTTATTAATACCGATGATTTTTTCGAAGCATTCCTCATATTTACGCGAATATTTGCATATGCATACATTGAATTATGCTAATTTTACGTATTTTCTCGTGTTTAATTTCTACTTCTCTATTACCACGTTTTTATTAAGTCATTTTCTTGTTTGTTTCGTTCCGGGTGGAATTTAGTAGTAATTGATTTTAAATTAACTTCCCGATAAGCTGGAGACTTGAAATAATTAATTTAAATTCGGATTAAAATGCAAGTATATGATAAATAAACTTGGTAATTTTTTTAAAAGTTTGTATAAAATAAATCACTTGTTCAATTCCGTACATTTCGGGTGCTTAACATTTTCAGCACCCATATTCACGGGGTAATCGAGGTATTTGGCATCTTGATGTTATATCATAATATGTTAACCCCTCAGCTTTTTAATATTAATTTTAGTCCGATCTAAGGAGAACGAGCTTACAGTATCTTGGCGTCTTATAGTGGTATGCTTGGATTTTTTCTTTTTAATTTTTTAGGAGCTTTTATCTCGACCGAATATGTTATGCTTTCATTTTTCTAATTATAGAGTTCCGAGTAAATGGTAGCAGCAGCACCCAGGTTTTAAGAATGGGTAAAAAAAAGTTAAGCTTGAACCAATAAATAGTCTATTATAAAAGAGCCCTCATTGCGCTGACTAATAAAATCGTGGACTATGCTCCGAACTTTATCACATTGTTATTTTGTTGTGCCGCGCGAGACGTGTAGACTGTATGTCGTTAATATTGTTTATTATAAATTATATCTATTATAATGATTAATGTATTTGTCAGTCTTTTTGTTAAACAACTTGGTTAAGGCTAGTCTGCTACGTTTCATAGATAAACATTTATTTTTATTTGTAAATAATGAATGTTATAAAATCGCCGTAATAGGATTAAATATGGCGTCACGTTCAGATATTTAGTATTTAGGTAGTTAGAAATCGTAGTGAAGTATATTATACGTGGTAGAATCACGCTACAGCTATAATATGTAGGTATATGGTTGTAGCACTGATGGGTCGGCTCGACTGGGGAAGGACTACGCTCTCACGGAATATTAGCGTAAAATAGCAGCTTAATGCTGTTGTGTTTCGTATGGTGAGTGTAGAGAACCGGATATCTACTACTCCTCAGCATTTGCATTTAGATTCTTAATCGAGGATAGATGTAGATGCCTATGGGCCACTTACCAACAGGCGGACTGTGTGCTCGTTTGTCACTCTTTAATATAACTATTTTTGAAAATATTCCATAATTTCTGACTGTCAATTAGAATAACTGTCACATCTTTAAAGTGAACAGTGTGGAGGCGCGTGGCGTTTAGTAATGCTATCGCCAATTTCATTTTTACCGCTAATAAACTTTGAAAATGTTCGATGTTTCCATATCAGGTGTTCATCACAATAAACCCTAAATTGTACGAATTGTGTTTTTGCACAAATGGTGGTTCGGATTGGGTTTCGAACCTACGGATTCTCATCGTCTTACCACTGTCTTATGGACTGTTTCAAGCTGATGTAAATCTTATTATCACACTTGTTCATTGTGGGAATTGTTTATTTAGTTGTTATCTTGAGTTAAAGACCCTGATGGTTGGTAAGACAGGCCTATATCTAATACAGATAGCAGACGTTTAGATTATATTATTATTTTATTTTATTGTATTTATTTATTGCATCGTGGATCTAGTGGCCGTAAGCCTGACGTCTGATTATGAGATCCCAGGTTTGAGTCTCAGCTTAAGAGTCAGAAAGTCAGCGGTGTTTCACCCCAGTGCCTGGGCAACCACGTAATACCATTGGTCCTGCGCCTGATCTCTCTCCGGTCGTGTCTTATTGCCGTCCCATTGGACTACGAGAGTAGGATCACACTCTACAACATTAGCTACATGTATCTATAATAATATTATCTCCATTAAAATAATATTTTCTACAACGTTATTATTATTTGAATTGTAAACATAAAACGACTAATATAAGCAACGAAGTCACAGATTACTAAATAGTTTGTAACAACAAATAGTTGACAAAGTTGTGTGATTGACAAACTCTGATCTGAATCAACATTTACCTGTGTATCTTGTTTGAGGTCAAACATTGTTATTCCTATAACTGTATGGGAACAAGAACAACGGGTCGCGCGCTCTCATGCTGCCCACGCGTGGAAAGGATAGCTTTCGTTCTGTAGGTCAAATGTTAAACTTGAGACAATAATGCTGAGGCTAGTTCTGAATGTGGGAACTATTAAATGGTACAGATTGATTCATAAAATTAATATTAGCTTTCTATTAAGGAATTATATTAACTAATCGCAGCTTTGTTGATTAGTATAATTTCTTTATATAACATTCTAATAAACATTATCCATTAACATTATAAAAAACGAAAATTAAAAACTTAAATTGTCATACAGTCCCTGCGGTATAGTGCCAAGAACACTGGCTGTGTGTTTTCGCTTAAAGGCTATACTTAGCCTTTGAGCGAGAAAATAACCAGCCCTCTTATCATCAACAGCGATGATCAGTCCCGGATACAGTTCCTTTAGGAAATTCACCGCACGTGGATCCCACGGACGAATAGTCACCACTCTCCAAGAAAATGTGCATAAATATGTAGTCATCATCATCATAGAGACTCATATTTGTGCCACTTAGTTCAGCTGCCTCTGATGCCATCCCGAACGATTATTTTTATATCTGGATTTTTATTATTTTATATAAAATTAAAAGGACCTACGAACTTATCTGTTCCATTTACCAGTAGCCACTTACCTGATACTCCAGTCTATGGACACCTGCACCCAACATCAAACAAAAAATGATGCATATGCGTTATCACCTAAGGATTAAGGTGGAATGTCCTACAGCCTATAATTATATGGCTCTCTAGACCCTTCAGGCCGGAACATAGCAAGCATTGCTATTTGGTGGCAGAAATAGGTAGGAAGGTGGTACCTACCTAGACGAACTCCTAGGGAGATAAAGCGGTCCTGACACTTAGTAAAATATTGGTGATCATCTGTTTTGAACGGGCAGGTTGGTTGAAGAAAGGTTGAAACAAAGCAGGCGTTTTGTAAATCTAACGACTAAGGGGATTGGAACCGTACGTTACAGCAGATTTTTTTTATAGGATAGGGTGACAACCGAGCACACAGTCCACCTGATGGTAAGTGGTTGCTGCGGCCCATAGACATCTATCTACATGTATCCTCGTTTACCAATCAAAATGCAGATGCGTTGTCAGCCGTGAGGACTAAGATGGAATGCCTCTTATCCAGTAAAAAAGTTCTCCGGTGCTTTACGCTCATCATACGAAACACAGCAGTGTTAAGCTACTATTTTACGTTGGTATTCTGTGATCCTTCCCCGGTCGAGCCGACCCATTCGTGCTACAACTATACTATCAATATAGCTGCAGCATGGCTCTACCACGTATAAAACCGATGTTATAACTACTAAAAATTTGTTCGTGCTTGTCCCATGAATGCAGTCCACTGTACCTGAAACGTTTTCGTTACACTCGCTGACGATTTCCACGACCTCGTTACTCCGACTTCGTAACCAAACTTTCCCGACGTAGAGTATCCGCTGTTACGTCAAATAACTCTCTTCTAAGTACGGACAAATACATGTATAATGTTAGACATGCGCGAATTTCCTCTAGACCTAACCTCTTAGTTTCGTAACGTAATGCAAACTTAGTTATATTTTAAGGGCGTATGCACATTGGTTTTGTATTAGTGTAAACATTATTAAAAAAAAGGAATATTTGAGGAATTTCTATTGATGTTTCTTCTCCAGTTTGTGAAACCTCATTTCGAAACTAGCGGATTTGAAAAAACGAAATTTGACATACGAAATTTTTTTTTACGTACGAATGAAAAATATTTTGAAATAGTTCGTACAATAAGTGTTTTTTTATAGGATAGGATGACAAACGAGCACACAGTCCACCTGATGGTAAGTGGTTACTGTGACGCATAGACATCTACATTTATCCTCAATAAGGAATCCAAATTACTAGTATTCTGTGAGAGTGTGGTGCTTCCCCGGTCGAGCTGACCCATTCGTGCTACAACTATACTACTAATAATATAGCTGCAGCATGGCACCACGTATAAAACTCGAAGTAACTCGAAAACTCGAAGAAGAAAAGTGTTGTGCATACTACACATTAAATAAAACTTTTTAAGGCTTTTATCGCGTTTTATTTTAAATTATACAAACTTAGCTTGGGAAGGATCTATTAATGTGACGTTATTTAAATTTAAGAATATCATCAAAGACCATTTACCTATTTTATCAGTTTTCGATTTCTCAAAAAAACGTTGCAATTTTCTCGAATAATTTATAGCCTAAATACCTCGTGGTATTGGTCTGTTGGTTGACTTTATCTGTTCGTCGAGTTTCATTACAATCGTTTTAGCCATTCCAAAGATTAACTCTGACAGACAGACTGACAAAATTATAAAAATAGTTATTTATGTCTAACTCATATTTTATTTATTTTTATCGATTTAAATTACGACTCCGGACAGCTACTAAGAGTTTCTTAACAGGAAAACCCAATTGCTGATTATGAGCCGACCCGCGATTCGAACCAGGGACCACACGATCAGTAGTGGCGTTTACGACTAGACCGACGAAGCAGTCTTGTAATAGTATAACAACAAAAGTTCCGACTAATTTTTATGACGATGGTCGAATCGAATACCTACTAGTGAGTGCACAAACGCCCTTAGGCCCAACACATACATACGGAATTCGTTTCGATATTCCGATTCGAGATTCCGAACGCAGTAAGTTCATATAAAATATATGACCCGTCACACACGTACAATAGTTTTCCGTTCGAAATTTTGGGGCCAAAAGGGGATTAAGTATGTGTGTGGTCGACCCGTTCGGAATTCTGAAACGGAATTCCGTATGTATGCGGCGGGCCTTATAGTTAAAAGTTTATCTTAGCAAACACTTGACGGTCGTTGCAACATAGATATAATAGGAAAACATATTTCAAGTGGTCGTTATAACCGATCGAAATTAGAACGTCTTATCATTAATATAACAGCCAACTTCACCTGACGCACCCGCGCTTTAACTGAAAGCAAAACGCAGAAGCCCATTTGGAATAATTTATGTGCTCGTCTTTATTAGGACGTATGCACACTTTGATAAATATTTACGTTAGTACAGTTACAAAAGTATTAACTATATTAATTTTAGAAGATATAAACTGTGTTCTTTTTCCTTATCATCTAATTCCATTTTAAAACGTTAGATATTTGGGAGGTTCGTGATAGCGAAAGATCAATGAGAAGTGGTTTTAAACGAATAAAAGAAAAACTAACATTATATTGTAAAAGAAAGTAAACGAGACTGCAAATAATAGGATAGATTTAACGTCGATTATTTTATCGAACACAGTACAAGTTTTTTTTTATAGAATAAGGGGACAAACGAGCATACAGCCCATCCTAGATTGAGCATCATAATGCAGATGCGTTGTCAACCCTGAGGGCTAAGATGTAATGCCTAGTTTCCAGTAGAAAGGGATCTCCGGATCTCTACATTCACCATGCAAAACATGCATGCTGCTATTTTACGCCGGTATTCTTTAAAAGCGATGGTCGTTCCAAAGTCCAGCCGACCCAATCGTACTACAAACATAATATAGCTGCAACATGGCTCTACCATATATAACTATAGTTATGTTAAGAAAGTTTGATTTAATACTTGTGGCCGAAAATACTACTTTTTCTTTTAGCTTCTTACATTTACTTCTTTTCTGCCTAGAAGGCCTGGGTAGGAAACCGAAACAGAAATTGTTTTATTCAATATAGATTATAAATAATACTTATTGCAAGCCACTCTTTTCTCTAATTTACCACTGGTTCCGAAAAAAACCTCTGTCCTAGGAAGACCCTTTTTACTGGAAAGGAGGCATTCCATCTTAGTCCTCACGGGTGACAACGCATCTGCAATTTGATTCATAATCGAGGATAGATGTAGATGCCTATAAGCCACAGCAACTACTTACCATCAGGTGGACTGTGTGCTCGTTTGTTACGAACTAACAAGAAATCCAGCGGGACTTAAAAAAAATAACAGCATACAATCATATATGTATTATGTTACACAATTAACAAAACAAAAGAAATTAGAAATAGCTACCTGTAATAATTACCACCCTCTCACCTATTTCTGCTACTAAACAGCAGCGTGTGCACTGCTACTCCGGCTCCGTAGCGCAGTGGCTTAGCGATGAGTTGCAGCGCTGGGGGCCGCGGGTTCGAATCCTGCAAGGAATAAGTATTTGTATGGCCTACAAATAATTGTTCTGGGTTTGGATGTTGGTCCTTGTGTAATTTAACGTTTAAAAAAACTATATAAACTATAATTACTATGAGGCATCCCATCATAGTCCTCAGACGTGAAAACGCATCTTTTTTATTTTTATGGGTAGGAAGAAAGACTACAGATGCCTTGTCACTTCTGAGAACTAAGGTGGAGTAGCTCACAGCTTGTAAATATACTGCATATCTACATCCTTCAGACTGTAACACAGGAGTTCCAGCATTACTATTTGGTGACAGAAATAGGTAGAGGTAATAGGATATACACTTTCGATAAAAAATCACCAATATCACCTAAGTAGGTATACTCGCTTATTGTTTTACCAAATTTAACAGTGGAGCCACGCGGCACCTTTTGCTGTCGCACGGATGGGCCGGCTCGAACCGTGGTGGTACCACGACCTCACAGAATACCAGCGTGAAGTATAGGTTTACCTCTGCGTTTCGCTTGGTGAGTGCAGGTGGCCGGAGGCCTTTTTCACTGGAAATGAGGCATTCCATCTTAGTCCTCACGGGTGACAACGCATCTGCATTTTGATTCGCAAACGAGGATAGATGTAGATATCTATGGGCCGCAGCAGCCAATTTCCATCAGGTGGACTGTGTGCTCGTTTGTCACCCTTATCCTATAAAAAAAAACACACTTACATTTTTATTTGTTAATATGTCAATCCCATTATAACTAATTTAAAATCTATATATTTACTATTAATCTGTACATACTCAATGCAATATCCGAGGTGGGTGCATGTAGAATGCCTTGCGCAATACCCATATTGTACACATTTATCTTATAGGTCCTTATAAATAATTCCCTTGCACACTTACTTTAAAAAACAGTCGAATTCTCTGCTTCTTTTGTACATAGTAGGTCAAAATAGAATTAAATTTGAATATCAAATACTACATCCCAACAGATTACGTACAGTACGGATGTATAAGGTAGTTTTTATTTTATTTAGTCAAATTTAATTAAAAAGGCTAAAGGCCTCCTTTCAAAAGGCAAAAGCTTCCTTCTTTTTCTCCTAGAAAACCGTAATCAAACATATAAAAATACAATGCAATACAAATTGACATCATGGCATTTGTTAAACAGAAAAAGGCTAGTTATATTTTGTTTTTCAAATTTTTTTTATAAGCATTCGATTGTTTCGACCTGGATTCGGTCGAAGAATACGACATCGACGAGTCACTCACTCACACACACACACACGCACATGATGTGATTGCAATAGTATTAAAAATATTAACAAATGAAATTTATAAAAATGTATTATTTTATATATATAACCTTTCTTCTTCTATCTTATTCTGAAATTGTCATCCGTTTCTGAGCTATGTTAGAAATTTCTTATTGGGGAGTTAGTTTAAAATCCATTATTAAATTCGACTCGAACAGACATACATGAAAGCGTTTTGATAAAAAACATGGTAAAATAGCGGTGATTCTATTTTCTAAACGGTGGTAGAGCCCCGCAGCAGTTTTTTTGCTGTTGCACGTATGGGCAGGCTCGAGCCGGGTTGGTACCACGACCTCACAGAATACCGGCGTGAAGTAGAGGCTCTGCTTCTGCGTTTCGTCTGGTGAGTGCAGGTGGCCGGAGGCCCAATTCCCCCCCCCCCATCAACATGGTAGCGGAATTACAAAGTAGACTACCCCAGGAGGGTACCAGTACCCCTGGAGAATCCCTCGCTGAGCATCCACGACCATGTTATTCCAATCCTGAGCGTGGGTGCTCAGGCTGCCCCGCGTATTCTGGGGGGGGCAAAATTCCGCTCAAAAACAAAACTGCTTGGGGCAAACTGAGCAACAATACCAAGGCGACCCCTGCCACGCTATCCGTGAATTTCTGCAACATCAGGGGACTTCACTCTAACCTAAACGCCGTCCACTACCATCTCGAGACGGCGAAGCCGGCCTTGCTCTTTCTGACCGAGACGCAGGTTTCCTCTCCGGCTGATATTTCGTATCTCTCCTGCCCGGGGTACAAATTGGAGCACTCCTTTGTGCCTCGGGCTGGAGTTTGCGTGTATGTCAGAGAGGACATCTGTTCTCGACGCCTCGGCAGTCTTGAAGGTTCGGACCTGTCCATCCTTTGGCTACGCGTAGACAGCGACGACCATCCGCGCGTCTACGGGTGCCTCTATAGGTCCCATAGCGGTAATGCCGAAACAGACCGACTCATCGACCACGTCCAAATGGCTACAGATTCCTTGCTACAACAGGTCCCATCCGCAGAAATCGTGATCCTTGGCGATTTTAACGCCCACCATGCCGAATGGCTCGGTTCACGTTTAACCGATCATGCGGGGAGATCTGTTTATGACTTTGCTTTGGCATATGGTCTGACACAACTGGTTACTTCGCCTACACGGATTCCAGATGTGGAGGATCATACACCTTCCCTGTTGGACCTTCTGCTGACCTCTCATCCGGACGGATATCAGGTTTCCGTCCATGCCCCTCTCGGCTCTTCGGACCATTGTCTGATCCGGAGTATGGTGCCACTCACGCTCCCTTCGCGGTTGCGTTCTGCAGGTTGCCGCCGTGTTTGGCATTACAGGTCGGCGGATTGGGACGGAATGCGGTCTTTCTTTGCATCCTACCCATGGGGGCGTGTTTGCTTCTCGCCGGATGATCCCAGCGCTGTTGCTGACTCTGTCACTGATGTGGTGCTACAGGGAATGGAACTATTTATTCCATCATCTGTGGTACCCATTGGAGGCAGATCTCAGCCTTGGTTTGGTCGCTCCTGTAAGACTGCATTGCGCAGAAAGCAGGAGTGTTATCAAGCCTGGGCTGCGGCTTCGGTGACTCGGGATGTAAACACCAGCACACTTAAAAAGAAGTATAACTTCGCCTCCAGGTCCTTCAAAAGAGTTATTGCCAAGGCAAAGTCTGAGCACATAGGCAGAATTGGCGAGAAACTAGTTCGCCTTCCTTCGGGAACCCGTGCATTCTGGTCTCTCGCCAAGGCTGTCCAAGGGAATTTCTGTAAGCCATCACTACCATCTCTGCACAGGGAGGACGACTCACTGGCCCACGACGCAAAAGAGAAGGCCGACCTTTTAGGCTCCCTTTTTGCGTCCAACTCGACTGTTGATGACGGGGGGAACACACCGCCGACCATCCCGCGGTGTGAGTGCTCTATGCCGGATGTGCTATTCTCACAGCGCTCGGTTCGCAGAGCACTCCTCTCCCTTGACATCCACAAGTCGAGTGGGCCTGACGGAATCCCCCCAATTGTGCTGAGGACGTGTGCTCCGGAGTTGGCACCGGTTCTAACGCGTCTTTTCCGGTACTCCTACTCCCATGGCGTTGTCCCGAACTCATGGAAGACAGCTTTTGTCCACCCGATCCCTAAAAAAGGCGACCGCTCAGACCCGTCCAACTATAGGCCTATCGCGATCACCTCCTTGTTCTCCAAAATAATGGAATCCATTATTAACTGCCAGCTCATCCGGTACCTTGAGGATCACCAGCTGATCAGTGACCGCCAATACGGTTTTCGTCGGGGTCGATCAGCTGGTGATCTTCTAGTCTACCTGACCCATAGATGGGCGGAGGCAGTAGAGTCCAAGGGGGAGGCGTTGGCCGTTAGTCTGGACATTGCGAAGGCCTTCGATCGGGTTTGGCACAAAGCGCTTCTTTCGAAGCTCCCTTCCTATGGGCTTCCCGAGAAATTGTGCAATTGGATCACCAGCTTCCTTGCAGATCGGAGCATCAAGGTCGTTGTAGACGGTGCATGTTCTGACTACAAGCCTATTAACGCTGGTGTTCCACAAGGCTGTGTGCTATCACCAACGCTGTTTCTTCTGCATATCAATGATATGTTGCTAACTGGTAACATTCATTGCTATGCGGATGACAGCACTGGTGATGCTCTATACACCGGCCGGGCCAATATTTCTCGGGAAAACGTCGCCGAGTACCGGAACAAACTTGTGTCTGAAGTCGAGTCTTTGCTGGACAAAGTCTCGGATTGGGGGCGACTAAATCTAGTCCAGTTTAATCCTCAGAAGACACAAGTTTGCGCGTTTACCGCTAAAAAGAACCCCTTTGTCGTATCTCCTCAGTTTCAAGGCACTCCCCTTCTTGCCTCAGCCAGTATCGGTATCCTCGGAGTCGACATATCGAGTGACGTGCTGTTTCGTGGTCACTTGGAAGAGAAGGCCAAATTGGCCTCTAAAAAGCTTGGCGTGCTCAGCAGAGCGGGACAGTATTTCATGCCGGCACACCGCCTGCAACTTTACAAGGCGCAGGTTCGGCCTCACATGGAATACTGTTCCCATCTCTGGGCAGGGGCTCCCCAGTGCCAGCTCCTTCCACTTGACCGCATCCAGCGCAGAGCGGCTCGAATCGTCGACGACCGAGCCCTTTCCGATCGGCTCGATTCATTGGCACTGCGAAGAGATGTTGCATCTCTTTGCATTTTCTTTCGCATCTACCATGGGGAGTGCTCTGAGGAATTGTTCGGATTAATCCCAGCCGCCAAATTTCATGAACGCACATCGCGGCAGAACTCCCGATACCATCCACACCATCTGGATGATTGGCGGTCCACCACTGTGCGATTTAGAAGATGTTTTCTTCCTCGCACGACTTCCTTGTGGAATCGATTACCATCAGCGATTTTTCCGGACCGATACGACTTAGGGACCTTCAAGAAAAGAGCCTACTCCTTTTTAAAAGGCCGGCAACGCATCTGCAATTCCCCTGGTGTTGCGGTTGTTCATGGGCGGCGGTAGTCACTTACCATCAGGTGAGCCGCATGCTCGTTTGCCCCCTCTCCTATAAAAAAAAAAAAAAAAAAAAAAAGCTTGTATTCTGTGCGAGCGTAGTACTTCCCCGTCAGAACCAACCTATTCCTGCTGCAGCTCTAAAACGTTGCAGATTGGCTCACGAATTAATCAGTGTGATAGTCAAATGAATCACGTAACGAAAAATGATGATGATTCAAGCCTAATAACAGGTGATGCGTATTTGCTTTTAAGAAGGTTTCTGTAGTTGCTATTGCTCATCCATGTGCTCACACGCTTCAGCACTCTGGTGTTCCGATTCGATGCTTTTTACAGGCCTCCCCTTAGTTCTGAGGGGGTAACAGCTTAATGCTGCCGTGTTTCTTATGGTGAGTGTAGAGAACTGGAGACCCTTTTTACTGGAAACGAAGCATTCCATCTTAGGTAACCAGGCATCTGCATTTCGATTCTTAATCGAGGATAGATGTAGATGTCTATGAACCACAGCATCCACTTAACATCAGGTGGACTGCGTGCTTGTTTGTCACGCTTATTATATAAAAATGACCGACAATGAAGCGGACTTTATATTATCGATATATTTTATTTATCAGACATGCAGATTTTCTCTCGATGTTTTTCGTCATCACCGAGTAATCATAACTGAAAATTCACTTACAAATTTATTGGTGCCGGAACGGTTCGAACTCTGGTTCCATGCGTACAATGAACTTAGCATAGCCCCTGAGTTACTTAGAAAGCTGGCCGAAAAATAAACGTCGTGGCCTCTAAAAAAAAAATGCTTCCACCATACTCCAGACTACTTTTTATATCACAGTAGATAAAGATATATCGAGAATTACATCGATTATAAACCTGTTTAACGGCACTTACGTGTAACCATCATGCGCAGGCACATGCGTTCCTCTAAAATACTGATTTGAAAATTAATAAGTAAATTCTCACGCTATATTTGAAAGATAAACAAATTTCACCTAACGAAACGTAGTCAATTTGTAAATATTTACCGGAAATTCTCACAATCATACAATAAATGCTCAGGTTTTTTATAACTGTAAAAGGCTTTTAGAAACCTCAAAAGCTAGAATGATTTTTTAAATTGATATTATCTGTAAAATATGTCAATACTATGTAAATAAATTAGCAGTGTATAAATAAATATAAACTACAAACCTGTTTTCAGTCAATAAAATTATTTTATATTTATTTGACAAAGTGTTAGTTATCTTTTTGGGTCTCTTAGGTCACATAATTCATTCAATTCATTTTATTTTTGAAATAATCACTTGTAAATCAAAGTAACGATTTGTAAGCCAAATTACTTTAATCGGCAACATGTCTAAAATTGATATGGAGGATATTCTTTACCTTTCTCACGCAAATAAGCTTAATGGTTAAACAGTCATTTAAAAAGCCCAACTAACCCAAAAGTTTACTAAAGAAAACCTCCCCCTTGCTTTTTTTGTATTTGCAGATGCCAAATACAAATATTAGACAGCCTATGTTATTTCCACAATTAAGACGAATCTAACGACAGCTCATATTTTAAAATCCATCAAGCTGTTTAGGCTACAGAGCGTGCCCAAGAAAGACAGACATACATACGTACACTCGAAAAACATTACCCTCCTAGGGCACTAGGGTCAAAACCCTACTTTATACTCATACGTATTACTGGGCCGTGGGTCGTTACTCAAAGTAACGCGCAGTAATTCAGCTAGACGCTCATATTATCTATAAGTTTTTTTTTAATTAATGTTATAGTGTTTAATTTTACATTTTTATAATTCTATGCAACAACTCAAGGAAGTAAAAAAGACTCACTATCAGCCGGGCAACCGTTTGCTTATAATTATTTATTTTTCTCCGATCAACGCTAAATCAATAAATAATCATTACTCTATCTTTTATATTATTTTATTTTATTACTAACATAGATGTGGGCATTTCTCTGTAAACTGGGCAACTCGTTCTAAGAGAGTTGTCTAGGCAACTTTTTTGCTTATATATTTAAAAAGTCTTATTCTGGGAACAGTTCCACCAATTTAATAATAAACGGCAGATGAACCAAAAATTTTTCCATTACTTTAGAAAATATTGAGGATTTTCTAAAAAAATAGATACAGGGGACTGTTGCTTCTGTCAGGGGACTGTGTATTTCAATGAAAAATAACATTTTAATTCCAAAACTAAATCTTCTTATTTTCTATAAAATTTGAAGCTTAGCAATTAAGTATGTAAACAATAAAGAAACAAAAAATCTACTCTTTAGTCCTTCTCGTCTTTTTATAACATTCTACTCATATTCAAATTCTAACTCTGAAATCTTAATAAGTAATTAATTAAAGTATTCAATTAAAATCACGTACATTGAAACAATGTTTAAATACTATAAATCTTACACTTTACAATTAGTCTCATATAATTAAAGATAATTATTTATAACTTAAATATGGCACAAGTTGGTAAAGAAAAATAGTATTAAGAATTTGGTCTTACTGTTTTTCAAAAACATTTGCACGTGAATAAAATTTGTAGAAAATTCTATTGCCTTTTTAAAACTATATTTAAAAAAAATAAAAAAATAAAATAAATAAAATATTTGGAATAGGTAGTTTCTGTATCACCTGGTCCATTGTAACATCTGCCACATTGTCTTGTTCAAATCTGCATGTATGGTCTTAATTACCACAGAGCTTTAAGATTATTACATTCTTAAAGCTTCTACTATATTAATCTCAATCTTGTCAACAATGCTCATACGTGTGAAACATTCCATCTTTCTGGCAAGCAACTTGTCGAGGATGTAATATGTGTTTAATCCTTTTACTTTAGCAGAACTAGGTCCAGCTTCATTATCAGATTCCGAATCAGTGAACACATCTTCTACAATTAGTTTTGGCTTATACTCATAAATTACTTTTCTGAAGCTAATAATTTCAAATGTATATTCGTGTGGTTAATGCACAAACGAGTTATCGCGTTTATCAAGTTTGGGTATGATAATCTAAAAAGGTTGCAGTCTACAAAAGGCTTGATAACTCAGTTTGAAACTGCTCTTCTGTTGTTGGAATTTCTCGTATAAGTCGAGTAACAAATCAAGCATGTAGGAAAGCAAATTCATAGTCTAAAAATATACCGAACACTAAGTTGCAGAAAATGGCAGATACTCAAAGAAAAAAGGCTTTTAACAAAAATATGTTTCAGCAAAGATTGTTGGCAAACATAAGTTGAAAAGTATTACTGCAATACTTTTTAACTTATGTTTGCCAACAATCACTTAAAATCACAAAATCACCAAAAATACTTTAATTTTTAAGGACTCTAATTTCTTCATCTTTTTTCTTCTTTATTTTATATCTTAGCATTTATCTTTTTCAAATAATTTCAGCAACTTCAGGTGTTGACATTTGAGATGAATTAGATACAACAGAATCTAGAGTATTTTCTATCATACACGTGTTTGTAATACGTCTTTCTTATTGCGATACTTGGTGCAACGCTCTCTTTACTTCTTCTTTGCTTCCCGGTATTCTGATGGAGTCATATTTTTAACAAGTTTCCTAGTTCCATTTTCTTCTTACTCCCTACGTTCTTCCCTTTTCTACGGGTCGTTTTTAATACGTTCATAACTCCTTCGCTCGGTTTCTCATTTTCTGTGTAAAATATCCTCCTTAGAGTTATTTCTTCCTTGACGCTATACTTAAAATACACGTGAACCTGAAGCAATGACAAAGATAATATTAAGGCAGTCCCCTGGAGGCGGAAACAATTCCCTCAATAGGACAGGGGACTGTTGCCAGGGGACTGTTTAATTTGATTTAATTGAAAGGTAGCACAAAATGTAATTGAATCATGTTATTTTGCTGTACACAGGGAATATTTATCAATTAAATAATAAAGTTTCCAAGATGATTTCTTATATTTACGCGAACACTACACATTGAATAAAACTACTTTTTTACGGATTTTATCGCGTTTAATTAACTTATTTTATATTCCCGACGTTTCGGTTGCTTTCCAGCAACCATGGTCACGGGGGACTGAGGTGACTGACGTCCCGATGTCAGAGTTAACCCGGAGTACCTTCAGCTTTTTAATTATTAATTTTGGTCCGATCTACGCAGAATGAACTAACTGTGTCTTGAAGTCTTGCAGTGGTATGCTTGGGTTTAGTTTTAATTTTATGAATTATAGGATTCCAAGCAGGTGGTAGTACCCAGCCTCCCTCTCTATTGAAATTAGGAAATTAAATAACATCCTTTGGAACATTACATTAACAGAACGGAACGGAACATTATTTGCATGGCCTAAAAGTATGGGTTCTAGCAAAGAATAAATAATATTACAGGAAGTTCTAGTTCTAGATATGTGCAATTTAATTAATAATTTGTAAAACACCACGTTACTGAAGAAAGAATTGATTAAGATCAGACTACATTAAAATTTATATGTATAAAGATCAAAATCAAGATGCAGTTTAGTTACGTTCATTTGGGTCGGGAAAGGCCTGAGTAGGACACGCTATCACAGAATACCTTCGTAAAATAGCAGCATGACGTTGCCGTGTTTCGTATAGTGAGTGTAGAAAACCGGAAATTTTTACTGATAACAAGGCATTCCATCTTCATTCATCCATATTCTACATTTATATGGTCCTCCGGGACAACACAAGATGGAATGCCTCGTTACCAGTAAAAATCACTGGTTCAGACTTGTGATATACTGTAATGATGATGATGATGAATCAATATCAAGGTATGAACAGATAATGAATGGGAAAAATAATACTGGTCTGATGCTCGTTTAGTAAAAACAAAGCTGTTATCATCACACAAGTTGAAACTGGCAGTTGTTGGGATTGAAGAAAAAAAATTGCAAGTGGTAATTTGTGCGTAAGTACAAAGCAGCACATAAAACATCGTACTCGTAATAATTCGTGTCGTTAAATCATTACGTTGTTATGTTGATAATATTTGCCTTTTTTAAATTCTGCGCGTGTGGGATCGCAGTTTATCTTTGGTCTGTGTTAAGGCTGCAAAGGTCAGGATGGATAAACTATTAAGGCGTGTCAAGGATGTAGGATAAACATTAATTAAATTGCAAAACAGAGATATATTAACTCGCTTACGAACATGCAACTAATGTGTATGTATGTGTATTTGAACGAAGACATTTTTTTTTATAAAATAGAAGTGACAAACTCACAGTCCATCTGATAGTTAGTAGTATAGCATGCAATGGACACCTTTAGCCAACTTCAAATAAAGAAGGCAACAGAGGCGTTGTCACATCTGGGGACTAAAGTGGAATGCCTCACACAGTGTTACATTTTTTTTTAAATTATACCTCCCCACTAGGATTTTTTCTGGTATCGTACGGGCAGTTTACATACATAAATTTCACAAGGACAAACATCAATACCCGGAACAATTATTAGAAGGCCATACAAATACTTGTTCCGTGCGGGTTTCGAACTCGCGGCCCTTAACTCTGCAACTCATTGCTAAGTCACTGCGCCACAGAGCCGTCACAATACTGACTCTAGATTGTCCACACTAAACGAAACAAAATATAATGTGATATGTTCATGTGTATAGAGATATTCTGACTTATGGCTGCAATGAATGAATAAAAATAAATTAAATAAAATTAAGAATGCAAAATTAGCAAAGCAAAGGTGTGTACCTTAATCAACAAAAAATTTTGACCCTTTTCTATATAAATAAAATGATAAGGTTTTCAATTGTGCTCACATCACGAAAAAACTACTGGATAGATTTCAATTAGGTTTTTTACCGGATATTCGACATATATAGACCGGAAAACAGCAGTGCACAGACTGCTAATTAGCGCCAGACATAGATGAGAGGGTGTTAACCACCGAGATGGACTCTTAGACATAATTTCATAATATATAGTCTCTATTGATGATAGTTTGTAGTCATCATCATTGGAGCAATATACTGCCATTTCATTTTTAGGTTTCCGTATCGAAAGGGTAACCAGCGCGACCCTATTTAGTAATAACTCTGCTGTCTGTTCATCCGTCCGTCCGGTCCGTCCATCTATCTGTTAGCGGGCTGTATCTCATGATCCGTAATGGGTAGACAGTTGAAATGTTCCCAGAATGTGTACTTCTGTTGCCGCTATAACAAAAAATAATAAAAATAAAAATAAATTATAAATTAAAGGGGACTCCCCTTACTAGAAACGTGTTTTACGATGGTACGGAACCCTTTATGCGCGAGTCCGACTCGCACTTGGCCGGCTTTTTTTTCATTCACTACAATGTAACAAAATTTTTAACTTTGCCATAATTGCCAAAATTGACAGGTGTGTTCGCCGCCGTTTTTTATATTATTATTGGAGTATTTTTCCTGTTTAATTTACTTTTGTTGCCTCTTACGACACCTACGGTAAGATATGGGGATATATATCATCTTTGTTCGAGCCGACCCATTTGTGTTGAGCCATATAACAGCTTTACCGTGGCTCTATCACGTAGAAAATGTCTTTAAAGTGCACACCTGATAAAGTATCTTTTCTTCTTTGCAGATACCGCAGTATTAAAAACCGCCAAGATGTTGAGGTTTTACAAAGTTGCCGCTCTGATTCTGCTCAGCACTCTCAGTAAGGGCGAATTACCCGAAGATGACTTCAGGATAATAAATCGCCAAGGTAAACGCATATTTTTCTCACTTTACTGTTCATAATTATAAAGGTTCATGCCCATTACATTACCTGATTTATGACAGACTGGTGTTACAAAACATCTCGCTCTGTTTTGGGAAATGGAATATTATGTATACGTCGTGTATTGTTTCCAACGTGAGTAACCGTGCCTTACTTTTATTTTCTGTTTTGACAATTTGCCGATGAAAACCAAGAAAAAAGTTAACGAGTTTATACTCATCACTTTTTTCTATTAATCTCATATCTTTGAAGAATTTGAAATCTTTTGAAGAAAAGAATTGTGTTATGTGTTATTAATTAGCAAATAAAGTACCTAGTAGTTATTTGTTAGTATTAAAAATTGAATAATATACGACAAAAAAGTCTTGACAAGCTGATAAAATAGTTATTTACAAAATCGAGCCGTAGTTGTACATTAGGGGCAAACTATCTGTTATTATTTTGCAAATCTATAGCCTCAAGTATCAAGTTATAACTTGTTAGTTTTAAAAATTGAGTATAGGATAGAAATGTCTTGACAAACTGATAAAATAGTTTCATGTCGATGTGTAAGAGCATTCACTTACCATCAGGTGGACTGTGTGCTGGCTTGTCACCTTTATTCTTTAAAAAAGTGCTGACCCCTTCACCGCACGGTTGTGCAGTTACGCGTTCATTTAAACACTATTATACACTACTTCAAATTGACAATAATTGTTATTGAACTACTTTCGTCATACCATTTTCGTCGTGTCAATTGCGGTCCGAGGCCGTTCGCCAAAAATAACTGATAGGCAGGCGTAGGACAGTTGCCTTGAACCACAAAAATTTAATGGATGGTGGCGCCATCCATAACTTGTTTCCAAAAATAATTTGTTTATAGTTGGTCTTATGGCTTCACAGATGTCGCTACTTTGGAAAAATAAAATGAAATTTACTTACAAAATAAAAATAAGTGCACCAAAAAATTATTGGTGATTTTATTGATAAAAAATTATAATTTTAACATAAAAACACGTAATAATTATCGAATCAATCGATAAATATGACAATTATGATACTGGCAACCAGCATTTTATAATAAAAAATAAAAATAAAAAATGAAATAATTGTCATATTAAATTGTCATTCCTGTAACATCGCAAATACCCTTTTTATATAATATATATTATTATCTCACAAATACAAGTGTACTTATTGAAACTATTTACCTACTTTTAATATTAAAAGTATAAATTATTTTACAAAAAAAAGTAAAAATTGTTTCAGTAAGTATGCGAATTAAAGAACATAATAGTTACATTAATATGATGTACATAATATAGCTATCTATATATAGCGAATTAATTCGGATTCAATTTGTAGGAGACGCTAGTAGTTCAATTTGGTCTGCAATAAAATATCGTCAGAGGGCTCTCTTTTCCTGTATATACTTATTATACTCTTTGCTGATAGGTCATAACATTCATTTGTTCTATAATAGAGAAGTTGACACGTGTCAATTAAAAAGATTTTTATGTGGCGTCTAAACGAAACTTTCTATATAGTAATTTTATGGTGATAACCACAGAAAACACAGGAAGAGATCGTGATTAAGATGTATTTTATGTGTTCAGTTCTTGTAAATATCTAACTAAATCTAGGTAATCTAAATCTAATCTCAATAAAATTCATATGGGCTATAAATGACGTCATAGTTTCTTGAAGTCAAATAAACATATTATTTCTATAAAAGTATAGATACAGCCTATGTACGTCGCACTCCTGAGCACAGGCTTCTCCACATTTTTGAGAGGGTTTAGGACAAAGAAGTGCCTTAAATGCGTTTTTGCGAACTTCACGTCTTCGAAATATTTTTTTAATTTATAAATATGTGGGTCGCGATGTTTTATTCACTGTCGAGGACATGTTAAATCAGCACTTAAAATTGCAATTAAAGCCGCGTCTCCACCAAAGTTTTGTTGCCAACACAACAGTTGCCAACAAAACTTGTTTCCATTTTAGGCGGCAACATAAAAGGAATACGCTTGTTGCCAACATTTGTTCCCTCGGTGGAGACGCTTGTTGGAAACAGTTGGAAACATAACTGTTGTCAACATTTTTGGTGGATACGCGGCTTAACAATTGCAAAACTAAAAGTGGCAGCGCAGATCGGGATACGGCTTTGTACGGCTCGCGTACTGTGAAATTTACATCCAGCGCTTAGGCCTTGAGCTACCACAATTATCCCTTAATTCATATATTTTTAATTTTTTTTATAGGATCGGTGACAAACGAGCACACAGTCCACCTGATGGTAAGTGGTTACTGTGACACCCATAGACATCTACATCTATCCTCAATAAAGACTCAAGATGCAGATGCGTTGTCACCCGTGAGGACTAAGATGGAATGCCTCTTAGGGTCTCCGGTTCTCTACACTCACCATACGAAACACAGCAGCGTTAAGCTGCTATTTTACGCTGGTTTTCTGTGAGAGCGTAGTCCTTCCCCGTTCGAGCCGACCCATTTGTGCTACAACCATAATATAGCTGCAGCATGGCTCTACCACGTAGAATTTACGTTTACGATTTATTAAAATAATTACAATCGTATATACTAATTTCACGGCTAACTGACCGATTATTTTATGCAGTATGTACATTAATAATGAAATTTAGTATCCAATTCATTCGGAGATACATTTATGTATTACGTTATTAATGCATCGTAAGTATGTACGTATTATGTTGTTTATTTATATTACGAAAAGTATTTGGAACTACAATAAATATAACTTGACAGCTTTAAATGATTACCTAAATCTTTTTCGTCATTTTGATGTAATTTTATTAGTGCCTTGGTTATTTTGCTATGAAATAATTCTTGACGGATAAAACTTTTTAGAATAAATTTTGATATCTGGCTTTTGATGTTTTATAAACGTGAAACGGCTTCTTAAGGAAAGCAGTCTATGATGATTGGCATATATTATGCGTTGATTCGCAGAGATTAGCGTTTAAAACCGATCACTCGCTGTAACAAGTTATATAAATAGACGTCGTACTTTAGACATGTATATGTATTATAATAATGATTCTTGAATATAAATTTGCGCTGGAAATATTTATTTGATAGTTGGTATGGTGATTTTCCGTAAGTAGCGACTAGCAATGCAAAATGTTGATGTGGCAGTGTAATTACATTTTCAATTTGCAATAGAAATGACATAAGACGTAATATTATGTCGTAAAATGTGTACCCGCTGTATAATGTAAAGCCAATGAAATATGTGTTTTAGTTATTTTATATTATAGGTGCATCTCTCTTTTTAACTTATCATTCCGTTACAGTAATGGACACGATTTGTTGTAATTGCTGCGTGTTTGACAGTCTACTAGACTAGCCGTGTAAAAGTTATGGACCTTGAAAAAAACATCGATATATCAAAAAAAAATACATCGATGTTTTCCATATATCGATGTGTTTTTTACAACAGAGCAAGTTTCAAAATGGATTCCTACTTAATAATTTTGATGAAAACAATACATGCACTCGTTATTTGTTTTCCGTGATGTGAGAGCGAGTAAATCCTCTCAGGATAAAATTCGTTCGGACTTGTCTTTTCGGTTCGATGACTACTCGAAAAGTAGCGCTTATTCGAAAGCAATGGTGTCCTAGCAGGTTTGCGTCTTCGATGCATCGAGTATAAAACATCGTTGTTTACTCGATGTTGACGAATCAAAACAACATCGGTTTGATTCGACGTATCGATACTTTACATAGAGTGTTTTTGATACATCGATATGTATCGTCAATCAGTACCGTGTAGTATAGGGATGGGCAAGGGAAAAAATATATCGATATATATCAAATCGATATTTTAAACAGTATTGATATATATGGCGTTATGAATATCGATATATCATATATCGAAAAAAAAACGACAACCTACTTTTGTACCTCCTTTTTGTTACATGTTTTGTCTTAATACAACATTTTAAAATACATATATCCAAATTGATATTCTAAAATAACGAAGGTGAACTCTAAAATAAATATCGATATATCGCGATTTAAAATATCGATGATATACAATGATATTTTTATTAAAAAATATCGATATTTTTTGCCCAAGCCTAGTGTAGTGGCGCCGTAAGAGAATCCTCTACTTCATAATATCATCGCGCGGGTGTCGTAAAAGGCGATAGAGTTTTATTGTTCTTCTATTCTCTCCTATGTTTTATTGTTCCTGATAACAGCTCAAAGTAATAAAAGACTGCGGTGGTTAACCAAGCAAGCATGGCAGTCTATGGCAAATCATAGATTACCTCAAAGGGGGAATGTAATCTATTGGGTAGGCCTATGTTCAGCTATAGACTTTTGATAGGCGCATGAATAAATAACATATACATAATTACATACATAAACACTCACGCCTGTCACCCAGAGGGGTAGGCAGAGACTACGGACTTCCATTTGGCGCGATCCTGACACACCTCTCGCCTCTTTTACATCCATATATCTACGCATACACGCTCGTCGGTTAAGGGTACTCCTAATCTGGCTCATTTTTAATGTATCGCCGATTTGGTCGATAAACCTTCGTCTAGGGCGTCCCTTCCCGACCCTGCCGTTCACTTCTGCAACATAAATTTGCTTTGTCACTCTTTCCTCGTTCATTCTTTCTACGTGACCAAACCACCGAAGCATTCCTTTCTTAATCCTTGTCACAACGTCATCTTGCAAACCACACTTTTCTCTTATTACACTATTTCTCACCCTGTCATTCAGATTCAGCCCTAGCATACTCCTTAAGGAACGCATTTCTACAGCATTTATTCTACTCTCATGCTTCTTCAGCCAGACCTAACTTTCACTACCATACATTAAAGTGGGTACTAACACAGCATTATGAATTGCCATACGTGCCTTAGTTGACACATTCTGACTCCTCATAATAGCGTGTAGACCCCATTCACTCTATTTCCAAGCAAAACTTCGTTTGTAAGAGACGCGTTCGGGAGAAAGTTTCCTTTAGTACTTTTTAAAACTGAAGCTCATTTAAAGCGATTAGATCTCACGGTATGATTGGTAATCTACGTTCTGAGGTATTGGATTATGTTCTGAAGTGTGCTACTGTGGGTACTTATTGTCCCCTACTAATGGACATTATTCACCTCAGTTTTATTTGATACAAATTTATAAGCATAAGAAATTTGAATGATTCTATCTTTCCAATATTTCCATATATCGTATAACGCTTATATCCTACTGCTTTTTATGTACAAGTTGGTGTGACAAACGAACACACAGTTCGCGTGATGGTACGGGCGGCACTGAAAATTTCGGGAATCAAGGAAGTGACACAACATTACTATTTAAAAATGTATTTATTGCTTTTCGAAGTATTCTCCGCGAAATTTGACACATTTTTCCATACGATGGAACCAATCATTGAAGCAACCATTCCATTCGGAAGTTGGGGTCTCCAAAATGGCCGTTTTGTAGGCGGCCACAGCTTCTTCAGGTGATGAAAATCTCTGTCCACGCAATTTATTCTTTATTTTAGGGAAAGTATAGAAATCATTAGGGCTTAGGTCGGGGCTGTACGGCGGATGGTCTAATAATTCTATGTTTTCTTGCTCTAAAAACTCTTTTTTTCTGTGTGCGGTGTGAGAACTCGCATTGTCGTGATGGAGGATGATGCGGCGGTTGCAGTTCTCTTTACGGAGTTCAGAAACGACCTGTGGCAAACAAATACTAGCATACCATTCTGCATTAACCGTTCTTTGTCCCTCAAGAGGAATAGTCGTGACATGGCCGGTTTTGGAGACAAACGTGGCCACCATTTTTGGGATTTTTGAGCCCCGAAAGCTTCGACAGTTAATCGTAGAAGGTTCGCGACAAGATTATCATTTTGGTAGCTGATTGACTGGTTCACGCTTGATACACGCATGATGGTGTACGCAATTTGTATATAACTATACTCTATGGTACACGTGCCACTAACTATCACCGCGTTTGCTTGCTTTGCTTGATATAGTTTCACTGTTGCAGGGTAAGAGTGCGAAAGCGTCGCGCGAGCAATAATTGGTATTTGGTCACCATCACACTAATTAAAAACGCATTGCTCTTTGTAATCTTATTTTCTCTTTAGACAGTTTTTTAGGGGATTCTCTGAGAAATATAATAGAGGTATGTGGAACTATAAGTTTGAAGCCTGCACTACCTACTGAAGAAACAACATTAAGCGACTACCATGGTAGAGCCGATCCAATTGTACGTGGCTATATCAAGTACCATGTCTTTAAATGTATTTATTATTCATCATCATAATCATCATCGTCATCATTACAACCTTCACAAGCCTACTGCTGAACATAGCCCTTACCCAAGGAACGCCACAAAGCACGGTCCGGAGCCACCTGCACCCATCGACTTCCTGCATGTCTTAGCAGGTTGTCACTCTGTCTAGTGGGTGGCCGCCCCACACTTCGTCTACCAGTATTTATTATTATTATGAACGTTTAGTTTGCAAATAGTATAATAGTCCGTCCGACAGACATGTTACATATCAATATCTTCTAAATGTTTAATATTCATCTGGCGTCAACGTTCTACACCATGTGTTTAAAGGAAATTAAAATGCGAATCAATGTACCCGCTTCTCTTTTAATGTAGGCCACGTTAAAGTGTTTAGATTGGTGTCACAGACGCTGGTCACTTCATACGATTTCCTATTGAGGCCGCATCAGCGTTTGGGTAATGATGATTAACTATCATAAAGACGCTCGTTCGTTAAATACATACACTCGTTCTCCGGCCGCTGTTTATAATACATCAGTGGTAATGTGTTTGCATTTGAGTTTTTCTTACATTCACTTGTGTTTTGAAAAACATAGAAAAACTGGCTTAATTGTATTGCCGACACCGTTGGTGTTGTGAGTAAATTTGCTTGACATAGAAGTTAAGCTGATTTACTCAACTGGTTAAATTTATTTAAATCATAAGGTTTCTAACGCAGCGATTTCTACAAGGGTGACACTGAAAGTTTTTAGAACTGGCCACTTGTAAACGATATAATAAAAATGAAGTTCAAATTTTGAAAATGGAACTCTTTGCCAATATTATTGTGTACCTATGTATTTAATAATTTGTCATTTGTTTACGATTTGGCGGCAAATTGAAAATTACTTTTAAGTAGTAGAAAATTACTTCTAGTATTCTAAGTACTTGTACTAAATATTATGTTATATTATGTCATCATAACCATCATCATTAAAGCTTATCAATAGTCCACTGCTGAACATAGGCCTCCCCCATAGACTGCCTCATAGAGGTTGGTGGATGTTTGCTATCGTTGCCACGTTAGGCAGACGGGTTGCAACGATTTTGTTGCCCATCTACTCTGGCTTGTTTTCCTCTGCCGCCTCTTACGACACCCACATGACGATATGGGATAGTGAATATTTTTTCACCGTCCCTTCACGCTCATGTCAAATGTACGTATGATACGCAAAGTATTATTATAGTTCTGGCAGTGTCCACACTTTAAAAATGCTATAACAGGTGAATTGTGATCGACATAGAGACTATGCGGCTGGAATCCTTTTGTGAGACGTGCACTATTAAGGTAGTCAATTGATGCTGGTGCTTCACGGCCGTATTTGACAATATTTAATAGTAGAATTTCATGATTATTCTAGTTTCGCCCAATTATCAAGACTGATTCACCTAAAGTAAGCACTATGAAGCAAATTTGTACGTGGATCAATAAAGTACAATTGGCGCGAAGGTTTTCCGATAGTGTCATTTTAACATTATGTGTTGATAGCCTAGGGATAGCCAAAAGACTAACTTTCTATAATCGTTAACGCTGGTAGAAAGCTATAAAATTGCTTATTCGTGTACAACAAAGTGATCAGCCCTCGCGATATAAAACACTATTGTAGACTTGTTTTAAGTTTTTCTGTTTTTCTGTATTCTCTATTGTTATCCTCCATTGTAACGGATTTCATACTTTATGGCATTCTCTGCCAGTCAATCCAGCTTAGAAATCATAGGAAATCCTACTATTTTAATAAATTGAATACTCGAAGTAAAATTAATTATTTCCAAGCAGCGTTGTCTGGCAGAAGAAGCACCTCAGTACCATCTATATGAAAAGGTATTTAACGAAAACCCTTAATTAAATTTCTTTACCTTGAAATATTAATTCTTCCGATTTTCAAATTCTACTAAATTCACAATTTTGATGCCTGTTTTGTAATAATAATTCCTCACTGCTACTTGGCAGTAGCATTCAGTATTCCCAGCATTAATGTTTACTTTATATAGAAATTATTTTCTAATATTTAATTTAAAAATAAGCTTTCGATTTTGATTCTTATCGCACAACAATCAACGATCTGCAATAAAAATATTCCGTAAGTGCTCTCACGAAATATGAAGTGCATTACTCGACTTATACGGAGAATCTCATTTCAATATTTAATGCAACTGATCCATATCGAAAAATATTTGTATTTATATTCATTGATAAAATGTTTACGATTTCGCAGACCTGCTGGCGACGGACAGCGATATCTTTGAAGATAAGGATGCCAGATCTTTTTCGCAACTGTTATTCGACGTGGCACGGGACCAAGTTATCGTGGGCGCGAGGTGAGTGTTGAACTATATTTTACTGTGACAACATTTACCTATTTCAGCACATTTTTATTATAGTAATATTAGCCTACTTTAGACAACATCTAACTGTTGGTAATAAATATATTTCATTGTCGCTTTTATGGCGAAATCTTTCCATAGTTGGAAGCGACGATGGTGTAGAAGTGAAACAGTTCCCACACTTTGTTGTGATTTTTGTCTCGTAGGTGTAGTTTTTAGCCTCGGAGACTCCTTTATTGGAATATAAAACATATATTATGTAAGTATAGTCCGCGACCGCGGGTCATGGATTTGATTTAAGCCGGAGCAATAATTTTCATCGAAAGTATTTAGTAACAGTATTTCTTGTTTTTTTTCGTTGAATTCTTTACAAACTTATGAGGTACAATTAGAAGCTTATTTAAAGATTGATACATCAAAAAAAATCATTTTAAATCTTTCAATAAATCTAACATATCTATATAATATACTTCAAATTTCGATCTAATTTACAGTAGTCAATTCTAGAAGTCATGATGCTGTAATCAGGGCTTGCATGACCGAAAAATTATGGGTTATAACGGTTAAAGGTATGACGTCATATCTTTTTATTGCGATATCTTTAAAAAACGATACACTAATTTTTCGGTACCGAAAAGTAACTGTAGCGTTATATTTTTCACTACCTAATCATGAAATTACAGGTTTTCTTCTTGTGGTTCAAAATAACCTTAGTTTTCAATTAGTTTCTTAGATTTCCTTAAGTATCATTATCAAAACAACAAATACTGTTGGATACACAAACATATATTTTTGGTAACCAATATAATTTCGGTAAAGGTATAACGATATCCCTAAAAATAGCGTTATCGTTATTTTATATCGGTGACGTATCGGTGAATTACAACCGCTTTCATCTACCTTTAAAATATAGCGATATCAATATTTTATACCGGTAGCGTAACCTCATACCTTTACCGCAATCCACCCTTGGCTGTAACACACTATTTTCGACAGAGAATGACGACAAAAACAACGACAAAAAATTGTAAGCTTTCTTGTATGTTTTTAAACAAGTTATTGGCTTTAGGGTCTGGTTTTGTTGTCATTGTTCCTGTCTTGTGATTTAGTATGACAGAAGTAAAATAAGACTTATGAAACTGTATCGGGTTCTTTGCTGTTGTCTTAGATTTAAGGCACAGTGTGATATAAACCAATCCTTATTTTATATATTAAACTACGATAGCGACCCTGAAATAATCAAAGGAGTTATTTGTAAGTTATTCCTTTTTACGCATTAAGTTATAATGTACTACGTAGTACATTATAACTCAATGTTTTTCCGAAATTAAAGAAACACCGACGAATGAATATTCACTATGGGGTAACAATGGGAAAATAAAAGATATTATATTTGTACTTGGGCATCAGAAATCAAGTGGATATAATATTAAAACCGTGGTAGTTTTAGGAGATGACAATTTCTAGCTGCAATTTTATGTTCCGATTTACCATATTTACGGTGGCGGAAAAAAGCATCGTGAAGAAAACCTGCAAAAAATGTATCCAGGACATCTGAATGTGTGCTCGTTTGCCCCCTCTCCTTTTTTAAAAAAAAAAAGGCGCGTGCAGTTTTAAAGTGGACAAAATGTAGTGAAACTAATGTAAGGGTAACAAACAAAATTGAAAAAAAAATAGGCTATAACCCTATAACTTATCGAAATGTACACCATTATAAAGTAATTTTAATTTTGATAGTAGTGTTTACACTCGCCGGGCTCTAATGGCCTCCACATACAAATACTTGAGTCATTCACCTGTTTGTCAGCTTGATATGAGATAGTGTTATCATCGAACAGGTTGGTAACGGAATTTTAGGGCGCTAATGCACTTTGGAACGGTCAAGCTCAAACAAACGTGCACCTTACTGTATTGCGATAAAATCGATTATCGCCTATTTCATCACATTGTACCAATACTGTACAGGGCTAACACGATAATGATCTTCTTTGCGGTCGATATACGAGTGTTAGGCGTATTTACTCGGTGTTGCGTAAATTTTTCGTGAATATGTCATCACTGGGTACAAATTGGGTTCGATGTTATCGATGTTTTACGTAGATTAAAATGATAAATAAATAAAATAATTTGACTACTGTATAAAATAAAAATGAATGAAGGAGATCTTTTCTGCCGACTTCCAAAATGGAGACGGTAGTCAATTCGACCGTATTTTTTTATGTGTGTTACTTCATAACTTTTTATTGGGTGAACCGATTTCGATGATTCTTTTTTTATTTGAAAGCTGGCACTTCTCGTGTGGTCCCATATGAATTTAATCAAGGTCAGACCAATCGTTTTTGAGTTATTCTTAATAACTTATATTGAAGTCGGCTGTACAAAATTTTTAATTATTATTTGACCAAAGATGTAGCTTAGTGGTCAGCATAACGTTCCATTGAGTCATGAATCTCCAAAATTAACTGTTGAGTATTTTTACATAAAACTTCAAATGTTCACCTTCTACGATCAACCCCTGTTTTTTTATCGCAAATTTTAAAACTAAAAAATATTTCCCAGAAATAATGTACCTATATGGCAAAACAACGTTTGCCGGGCCAGCTAGTGTAGACATTAATATTTTTAACGTAGCTGTTTGCACTTTGCACCCACAATATCTTCTCCGCTTAGCCTCTAGGTAGACTGGTAGAGCGTGCCCTGTTGCATTAGGTCCGCCTTTTCTACCGACTTCAAAAAGGAGCCGGTACTCAATTCGACTGTATGTTTTTTTTATGTGTGTTATCTCATAACTTTTTACTGGCTGAACCCATTTCGATGATTCTTTCTTTATTTGAAAGCTGGTGCTTCATATGTAGTCCCATGTAAATTTGATCAAGGTCAGACCAATAGTTTTTGAGTTATTATTGAGGAGGCAGTAGAGTCCAAGGGGGAGGCGTTGGCCGTTAGTCTGGACATTGCGAAGGCCTTCGATCGGGTTTGGCACAAAGCGATTCTTTCGAAGCTCCCTTCCTATGGGCTTCCCGAGAAATTGTGCAATTGGATCACCAGCTTCCTTGCAGATCGGAGCATCAAGGTCGTTGTAGACGGTGCATGCTCTGACTACAAGCCTATTAACGCTGGTGTTCCACAAGGCTGTGTGCTATCACCAACGCTGTTTCTTCTGCGTATCAATGATATGTTGCTAACTGGTAACATTCATTGCTATGCGGATGACAGCACTGGTGATGCTCTATACACCGGCCGTGCCAATATTTCTCGGGAAAACGTCGCTGAGTACCGGAACAAACTTGTGTCTGAAGTCGAGTCTTTGCTGAACAAAGTCTCGGATTGGGGGCGACTAAATCTAGTCCAATTTAATCCTCAGAAGACACAAGTTTGCGCGTTTACCGCTAAAAAGAACCCCTTTGTCGTATCTCCTCAGTTTCAAGGCACTCCCCTTCTTGCCTCAGCCAGTATCGGTATCCTCGGAGTCGACATATCGAGTGACGTGCAGTTTCGTGGTCACTTGGAAGGGAAGGCCAAATTGGCCTCTAAAATGCTTGGCGTGCTCAGCAGAGCGGGACAGTATTTCATGCCGGCACACCGTCTGCTACTTTACAAGGCGCAAGTTCGGCCTCACATGGAATACTGTTCCCATCTCTCGGCAGGGGCTCCCCAGTGCCAGCTCCTTCCACTTGACCGCATCCAACGCAGAGCGGCTCGAATTGTCGACGACCGAGCCCTTTCCGATCGGCTCGATTCATGGCACTGCGAAGAGATGTTGCATCCCTTTGCATTTTCTTTCGCATCTACCATGGGGAGTGCTCTGAGGAATTGTTCGGATTAATCCCAGCCGCCAAATTTCACGAACGCACATCGCGGCAGAACTCCCGATACCATCCACACCATCTGGATGATTGGCGGTCCACCACTGTGCGATTTAGAAGATGTTTTCTTCCTCGCACGACCTCCTTGTGGAATCGATTACCATCAGCGATTTTTCCGGACCGATACGACTTAGGGACCTTCAAGAAAAGAGCGTACTCCTTTTTAAAAGGCCGGCAACGCATCTGCGATTCCTCTGGTGTTGCAGTTGTTCATGGGCGGCGGTAGTCACTTACCATCAGGTGAGCCGCATGCTCGTTTGCCCCCTCTCCTATAAAAAAAAAATTGAAGTCGACTGTACAATATGTTTAATTTTAAATTATTTTAGGTACTAGGTGTGCAAATAAAGCATTAATAAATAAATATGACATTTTTTACACACATAACAGGTTTTTTCCATTGCTTATTTTTTATTTTTCTAAAGCTCTGTGTGATAAAGCAACGTAGTCCATAGCCAGTTGCCTGTTTTTGCTTTTAATCCGACTCTGATCGTTTGCTCAATAAATGGCATTCCACGGGCGTAGGTAAACGAACTCATAACTACATCGTTTAATTTGTCGTGCTACGCGTGTTTCGATATACTCGTACACGCCGTATAAACTACGTTTATTACTATATTATACTAGCGACCCGCCCCGGCATAGCCTGGATGGCATCTAAGTAAGTGGCGTTATTTAGATTAAAGATAATTAAAGACACTTATTTTGTCAATTTTACGTGCTCCAAAAAATATCAAGTTTTTCGGATGAAATATAGCCCAGGACACTTATTTTGTCAATTTTTCGTGTTACAAAAATATTAAGATTTTTTGTATAAAATATAGCCCAGGACATTTATTTTGTCAATTTTTCGTGTTCCAAAAAATATCAAGTTTTTCGAATGAAATATAGCCTAGGACACTTATTTTGTCAATTTTTCGTGTTCCAAAAAATATCAAGTTTTTTGTATAAAATATAGCCCACGACATTTATTTTGTCAATTTTTTGTGTTCCAAAATATTACAAGTTTTTCGGATAAAATATAGCCCAGGACACTTATTTTGTCAATTTTTCATGTTCCAAAAAAATATCAAGTTTTTCGGATAAAATATAGTTATATAGCCCAGGACACTTATTTTATCAATTTTTCGTGTTCCAAAAAAAATCAAGTTTTTCGGATAAAATATAGCCCAGATCCCTTCTGACATTGCTCTATCTGCTCGTAAGTCGTTCCGAAGATTAGTCCGGACAGACAGACAAAAATTTTTGAAAGGGTTATTTGTGTTGAGCTGAATAGAAGCCAGTTATTTCAATACTACAAAAAGAGACTTCAATTATATTTATATGTATAGATGTTTAGATTAACCGTGTAGTGGCGGTGTAAGAATATCCACTATTCCATATTGTCCCGTGGGTGTGGTAAGAGGCAACATAGGGAAACGACAACAGGAGATGGGCAGGAGCATCTTCCTGATAACAACTCAAAACTGCCTGTCAAGCGTGGCAACTGTGACAAGGTTCATCTGTATTTTTTTATAGAACAAGGGTGACAAACGAGCACACAGTCCACCTGATGGTAAGTGGTTGCTGTGGCCCATAGACATCTACATCTATCTTCGTTTGCGAATTAAAATGCAGATGCGTTGTCAGCCGTGAAGACTAAGATAGAATGCCTCTTTTTCAGTAAAACGGATCTCCGGTTCTCTATACTCACCATACGAAACACAGCAGTTTTAAGCTGCTATTTTACGCTGGTATTCTGTGAGAGCGTGGTCCTTCCCCGGTCGAGCCGACCCACTTGTGCTACAACTATACTATTAATATAGCTGCAGCATGGCTCTACCACCTAAAAAAAATCTGTATTCCCCTAAATAAATGGGGGAGGTCTGTGGTCAGCAGTGGTCTTTTATAGGCTGTAATGGAGTGGATGACAATGGATAAAGTACGATGCGGCCACAATGTGGCCTTTCACCTTTCGCAGTGAACTAAAATAGATGTTGATTGCTTTGATTGTCGTATCTAGTTAACAGGTCATTTTGATTAAATAATGTTTTGCATGTGTTTTTTTGCATCTCCTTCTGTTCTTTAATTCATTACAAACTATCAAAGTCCACAGCTTATCATTTATACGTGGTAGAGCCATGCTGCAGCTATATTATGGTTGTAGCACGAATAGATCGGCTCGACCAGGGTACGAGTAGGACCACGCTCTCACAGAATACCAGCGTATTGTGTTTCGTATGGTGAGTACAGAGAACACGAAATCCTTTTTACTGGAAAGTTTGTCTTAGTCCTCAGGGGTGACAACGCATCTGCAGTTTGATTAATAACCGAGGATAAATGTAGATGTCTATGGGTCACAATATCCACTTACCATCAGGTGGACGGTGTGCTCGTTTGTCACCATTATTCTATAAAAAAAAACATTTACTCGACACACAAATCTTTAGCTTCAACGGAATTTCGGACTTCGCTACAGGCGACAACAGTGATGCAGACGTGTCACAAAACTCAAGCCAGTTTCACTACTGTGGCGGCGTTGTCGTCGCGCCACAAGCGAAACACATCGAAGCCTAAATCGCACTAATAAAGTTCCGTAGTTAAAGCAGCATATATAGAATAGCTCCGAACTACCACTCGGAGCGTTGGCCGCTGCCCGGGCAGAATACCTTGCCCGGCGGGAGATATCCCCTTTTCCTTCCACCGGCTACTCCTCTATAAATTCGACATCATTAAATTATGTGCTATTATTGCATACGTTAGTCTAATAATGTCCACCAGTCTGAATTTTGATCCTGCGCAATGACCGTTAAGACGGCCAGTCTTAACGGAAACTAGTCATTGCGCGGGATAGGAGTATAGTGCACGAGTGTGTGCGTAAGCACAGGTCCTTATTCGCTCACTCTCATAGTCCGATGGAACGGCAATCCGACACGACAGGATCAGGCACAGGACCAAAGGGTTACGTGTTTTCCGAGGCACGGTAATGAAACATCGTCAACTTCCTGGCTCCTTGCCGCTTCTGTGAATTTCTTGACTGTAAAACCCAATAAATAATTTTAGCCCGGCCTGGGGTTCAAACCTGTTTCGGGTTTACGACCACAGCAGTCAATATTACTACGCACATATATTAGTCTACTACGTGTTTATAAAACTTCAATTTGACACTTATTATTATTACACAAGTTTAATTAGAAAACCAATTTCAATATATAAGCAAGTTAATTCCTTTTTCCGTCATAATGCCTATTTAATGCCCGTCGATGTACGCTTTTATATAGATACTTTAGAATTACAGCACCGCTAGTGCATTACAATCCCAAGGTAAGTGCCGGCTATCACTTTACACTGAGTAGGCACATTAGAAATAATCGTAAACACGGCAACTCGACTGCCTACATACCTAATGCTGGCTTACAATGGAATCTGCGTGGGTATCATTTGTAATAATTTGATGCTTCAAACTAACGTGACCACCATGAGACCATGACACGCAGTGGAGAGTGTTCGACGCTGCGTGTGGCGTGGCTATGGGTTTCCCAAACAACTGCATGCTTTAAATAATAAAAAGACCCTAACTGAAGCAGTGCACTGCTGTTTCGGTATGAATGGTATAGCGGCATTCCTGGTTTGTCTTAGTTCTCAAAGGTGGCAACGCATCGCTAGCCTTCTTTATTTGAAGTTGGTTGCAGGTGTCCATGGGCTTCAGTAGCCACTTACCATCAGGTAGATTATAAGTTCGTTTGTCACACCAGTTTTATAAAAAATACTGGAGATGCACGCTCCACTAAACTATCTTTACGTATTATACGTAACTAGTGCAAAGTTGAAAGAAACGTTATGTGAATTTTGTGATTTACCTTTAATAACTGAATTAAATATATTAAAGATAAAACAGAGTTCAAAAACCAAAAGAAATTCATTTAAATCATCGATTGACGTGGTAAAGAATTATCCCATATGCCGTGATGAAGTTTGATGATTTTCTCAAGGTCAATCATCAGATCTTGACCAAATTTATATATGCAATCACCCATGACGTACCCTCTTTCTTACAAATAAAGAATGATTATCGATTCTAAAAAAATCAGATAATCAAAATCACCTTTTTTTAAAGTAGTTTATAAAAGTAATTTTCTGTGCTGCTATAGAGAGTATTAGCGTTCTAAAATGAAATGCTAGGTGAAAATTTACTTGCCAAGTCTTCCTCTACTACTGCAATGCGTATCAGAACGTAAAATGCTATTAGTGCATTAAGTGCCACCGAGTCGATCTCTGATTAATAAAGATGATTTTTTTTTAAATATAATTATGTTTTAATGGCATTTTGTGGCTACATAACGTTAATTTCGTTGTGATATGATTGAAGTGGAAATCAAGTAAAATTTTGATATAATTTATTGATTGCTTAAAGAGTATTGGCACACGCGTTTTTTTTCTTGTGGGATGGTGACAATGAAAAAGTAATGACCACAAGTTATAAACCACCTAAATATAAGGCGTTGCTCAACTTCGATGGTCATTTTTATAGAGTATATTAAAAATTCCTCTATAAAATTACCTAAAAATACCTATCCTACTACTCATACTTATTTGAATATTATAGGTTTAATAAAAAAATGTTCATTTATTATTGATCTGTGTAATTATGCGATTTACTTGCTTTTTAGTGTAGTTTACGTATGTTTGTGATTACTCTAAGGTGTAGTTATGTATGACATAATCTTCTCTTGATATACAAAGTATATATACCTTGTATATCAAGAGAAGATTATGGCATAAATATTAAATTCGGCAACTGTTGGTTTATCTATATGATATCGATATGAAAATAGTGTTGCCAGTTCCAGTGTGTCAAATTTCTGGACGGGAGATAAAAATTATTGGAAATTTGGTTTTCAAATCGAGTCAGCTACAATGCCAGCAAAAAGGCAACCCTTGGCCGTCATGAGTTATCTCCAAAGGTCGAGATAAAAATCCTTGCATTATACGCATAATGTCATTTTATTTATTGAGACTACAATACAACCGCTTGAAGAAATTAACTAGTGCTAGAAGCTTTACCGTAGAACATACCCACAAGACGTTTGTATTTCAATTAATTTACTTATCTTAACTGCAACATAAGTTGTAGATTACAGATATATTCATTATTGCTGTCAAAATTATTGATCAAAGTACAGACTAAGGAGGTTAGTGAAAGATCGGGATGTGTCACCACACACAAGACCCCTGAAAATCGGGACGTCCCGCAAAAATCGGGCCACCTAGCAACACTATGTGGAAATCACTGGAACGAATCTATACTTTTTCATTTCTAAACGCATTCCATTGGGAATCAACATGTATTTTAAAAGGTCAAAAGATCGAAAGTATAAATTTTCAATGAAAATATTACAATCCGTACTTAGTGTAAGTAAATTATCCGGATCGTGACACCAGTGTAGATTTCTAACAATTATTGATGCCGTGACAAATGAGCGATGCTGCTTTGAAAGCTGCTCGCCTGCTTTAAGTCGCGTTCTGTGGTTATTACAAGGTGTAATAATGCTGTTTGAATACGATTAGAATGTAAAGTCGTAATAATGATAAATTATTACATCCATTTGGTAAATAAAATAGATGATTTTTTTCGCCTCTGTATTCATTTTCAACATCTTTTGCTTAGTTTTAAAAAATGTTATTTTTAACCAAGGTGGAGGAAAAGGAGCATCATTATAATTTTCAGTTTGTTTTTGCCGGTTATAATTATACAAATATATTATTTATATGCGATCGTATTTGCGCTCCACATATTCGTTTGTAAGTCGGGACATATTTTACAGCATTGGAGCGATAAATCTACTAACATTTCTCCTGATGGATAAGTAGCTACTGCGACCCGTGGACACCAACCAACTACAAACAAAATAAAATGCAGATGCGTTGTCACCCCTGAGGGCTAAGATGAAACTTCAAACCGGATTTCATCAGTGAGTGCACTGCCGTTTGATGTCAGAATTAGGCTAGAGAATGTTTCCCACCGATACGGAATCGTAGGCGATATAAGGCCGTTACTAATACATGATTATTATAGATGTTTTGTAATAGTTACGTGTGTTTGACTCTGTTTCCACGGATCTCATGATTTGAATGCTATATACGCACGATTACATAGATTCTATGTAATCGTATAGTTATATCACAAAGCGCTCAACCGTAAAAATTAACTAATGTTTTATTCCATGTATATTTATACGCGTTTCGCGCCAAAACCATCCACTACGTGATTAGACTATAAACACGGATATTTGAAACCAGCTTTGTAAAATATATTTGTAATAACAATTAACAAAGAACTTAGTACAATGTAATATAGGTAAGACAAACATTCAAAGATTAGATTATAGACAGATTTTAAAGTATAGAATAACAGTGTAAAATAGTGTGAAATATAATATATCCGTTATAACTGTAAATGATATTTCAAGTGTATCCAGAAATATCTAAGTACTTATGTACATTAATGTACATTATGTGATGATGGGTATTGCTTAAATAATTAAATAAATATTTTTAGTAACGGAAATACCAGTGGTACCAGATTTACGTGATAGGACCACGCTGCGGCTCTGCACGAATGGATAGACTCGGGGTGGGACTACGCTCACACAGAATGCCAGCGTGTAACACCAAAATGTCTTTCGTATGGTGTGTAGAAAACCGAAGACCCATTTTACAGGTAATGAGGCATATCTGATCATAGTCCACAGGGGTGACAACGCATCTGCATTTTGATTCTTAATAGAGGATAGATATAGAGCTAGGCCGCAGCATCCATTTATATTTATTTGCTTTTAATTGTACACACTCGCTCACTCACTCGTTCACTCACTCGTTCACTCACTCACTCACTCACTCACTCACTCACTCACTCACTCACTCACTCACTCACACACACACACACACACACACACACACACACACACACACACACACACAAATATTATTAATTATACCTTTTTTATTTAATTCTAATTTAATGTAGTAATATAATTGTACTACGGAAGAGCGGGTCCCTCTACTACAGGTATCTATTTACTTAAAAGAGAGTACCCAACAATATTGTAACAACTTACTACTTATTTTAAAGCAATTAATTATTATTATTATTTGCTCGTTTGTTACTCTTATCTAATATATAAAATTTTACGTGGTAGAGCCATGCTGCTGCTATATTTCTGGTATAATTATAGCACGAATGGGTCGGCTCGACCGGGGAAGGACCACGCTCTCACAGAATACCAGCGTAAAATAGCAGCTTGATGCAGCTGTGTTTCTTATGGTGAGTGTAGAGAACCGGAGACCCTTTTTACCGGAAACGAGGCATTCCATCTTAGTCCTCACGGGTGACAACGCATCTGCATTTTGATTCGTAATCGAGGATAAATGTAGATGTCTATGGGCCACAGCAACCACTTACCATCAGGTGAACTGTATGCTCGTTTGTCACCCTAATCCCATAAAAAAAAATGTTTTTGTTTGTTCGTATTTTATGCGCTACTATACCGTTCATCAGATTATGGTAAAACTATGTCAACTTATTGCTCGTTATAGGCATAGTACAATTAACTTACAGTAGGTGGCGCGCGTGTAGTACCGAAAAATTTATTAGAAAGTTATACATCACTCAATTTCAATTAATGTATTATCATTCCTAATTAAACAATATAACTCTTCCAAATTTAAAATGATATTTCTACAATTATTTCTTCTGCGACAGCAATGCGATGGGTACCAGCTAGTTGTATATAAAAGAACGATTAAATAAATAACGAATAATAATTTATATTTTAAGTTTTTATATCGGTATCACGTACTGGCTAATAAATTAAAAAGGACCGTTATGCTTGGTCAACTATTATGAATCAACTAGCCGCTGCGTGTGTTGAAAAATTCGAAAAGCCTTTGCTCCAGGCTGTTTTTGATAAATTGTTGTAATAGTTAAATTAGCGGAAGCTGGATTGGTAACCTCAAGTCACGAAGTTATCTAGTCCGATTGGAGCCTAACATATAGTAGGTAGGTCTATTGGCCGTCTATCATTACAGTGATTAAGAGACCTTGTGTACTCCGAATAGCAATGATTGTTTAGACAGTTTTCAAGACCTAAAATATTCAGACTGATAATGTCATGCAGGGTCTGAAATGTGAGATTTATTCCACTTACCAAGCGTGGCGCCAATGCTTTTTTCATCTAACCCGTGACAGGTCATAACAACAACAAATAAAAACGATCATAACTAAGTATACTTAGTCGCATTTGTTTTACAAGTTGTTATAACACGTATCACAATTACAGCGAGGCTTTTCATTTATAACGCCATATTAGACCACTATATCAAAGTTTACAAATACACTTTGGGTGCTTTACGAGTTTTTTAACATAGTATTTCGAAGCGTTCGTGATTTTATTGATGAATTAAAGCGGCGGCTATCAAAAGGAAATGTGACTCTGTTTGCTTTATCGTGTCAATACGCCTTTTGTGGCGAACATTTGAGCAGCTATTACTAAAACATTTGTTGTTTGCTCAAGTGGTTCTCAACTTGATCAAGGAGGTGCGTTCATCTAACGGTGTGGGTGTGAGGTGTTTACAACCTACGTGTGAGTTAACTTTAATGACTGTTATGATTATAGGATTAGAACACACAAATTACGGTATCCCCTTTGTGAGTAATAATATTATTACTCGTAGTACAGTACATATGTACTTCCTCTTTTTGTTTATTGTCACTTTAATATGAAGTCGGCTAAAATGCAACCCACGTGACAAAATATCTGAATTCATGATTAACTAGCTGATCCCCGCGACTTCGTTCGAGTGTTAGTGTTTTTATGTTTCTGTGCGGAACCCTGATTCTTTTTCTAAAATAAAAGTAGCCTATGTTACTCCTTATGAAATCAGCTATCTGCCAGTGAAAGTCCCGTCAAAATCGGTCCAGCCGTTTCGGAGATTACCCGGAACAAACAGACAGACAGACAGACAGACAGACAGACAGACAGACAGACAGACAGACAGACAGACAAAAATTTTAAAAATTGTATTTTAGTTATAGGTATCGTATTTACTTTCATATGCATTTAGTAAAAAACTGTAATTTTGACATTACAAACAGACACTTCAATTTTATTTATTTGTATAGATAAATAACAATTGCTCGTTAGCGTAAAATTACACAGATCTCTTATATTTGCTTGTATCTAATATCGAAGTATAAAATAGTTTACCACTATTATGTGCCTCGATATAACTATTTCTGCTACTATTTTATTTCCGGTTCCCAAATTAATATACTATCTCAGACATTTTTATCCCAATTTTTTCACGATATTTTTCGATTACATCGTCTAATTTTGTAAATAAGTCGTACAGCAAATCTGATGTTGATTAATAGAATCAGAACTTTGCGGAAATCCATTGTGTTAAAGTTGGAAAAATTTACTTTGCCAATATTCGCTCAATAAAATAAAGTGTCTTACCTAGTTTGAGGAGCACCTCCCGACCTCCCTCAATTGCGTGCACTATTCCCGTCACCACTACTCCCACCGGCACTACACTAGAAAAGACACACCACTGACTACAATAGTCAATACGAGTACGACACGCGTTTCGCCCACAGAGTAAAGAAGACCAGAGGGGAAGCTTTCTAACAACGTCGAAAATCTATACCTATTCTGATAGGGTTATCACCTGATGCAAGTGAAAATTTGAAGGAAAAAATAAAAATATATTATTATGTTACTGTATAAAATAACATGTGTATTCATTGTTAAAGTCATGTCTGTTATTTGTAATTAAAATTGAAACTGCAAAAATTGTATATTTTGCTTATTTTCATGCTTATCTTCACATTACATATACATATCTATATTTCTATCAATATCATTTTCGTAATACAACATATTCATGAGTACTAAAAATCAGATGGTATTAGTAATGACTGTGATGATGGTAGTAGGCAGTGGCGGTGTTGATACACCACCACCACCAATGTTACTAACAGGATGATGGTGGCGGTAGTAGGGGCTGTGGTGGTGATGCTGGTCGTGGTGCTAGTGCCACTGTCCGCCACCACCACCAATGATACTACCAGCACCACCACAATTACCGACACCATTACCAGCACGTACAGCACCACCATCCGCCGCTACCAACACCGCACGATCAGCACCACCGTCCATCATCACCATTACCAGCACTACTACCACTAACACTAACTGCACCACTGATGGCTATTGTATTATTTTCTCTCGAATTTTTCATACATACTGTACAAGTTAGTCATTTAGCTTATACGAACACTAATTATCTAATATAAATATATACTTATAAATCTGTAATGACTTATTTTATAGTACACAATCCCTAAACTTAACTCTAATTGTAAAAAAAAATAATAGATTTATTGATCTATAAAATCACGAAATATTATTCGTCTATTTATTTCAATGCGCGTGACCAACAGCCCTTTCATTCACACTCTGACTGAGCCGGCGCAAACCGGTTTGTACCCTGACGGAGCGTCGGTGAACCTGTCGGTGAGAGCCTACGCACACATCGCTGCGCTATGTGTGGGTGTACCCGAAGCGGGGCATTTGTATGTAGCTTCCCCTCTGGTCGGTTTCTTTACTCATGTGTTTCGCCTCTACACGAGACATCTTCAGGTGTAATAGCACAGAGTAAAGAAGAGGAGAAGCTTTCTAACAACGTCGAAAATCTATACCTATTCTGATAGGGTTATCACCTGATGCAAGTGAAAATTTTAAGGAAAAAATAAAAATATTATATTGTATAAAATAACATGTGTATTCATTGTAACTTAAGTTAATATAATAACATGTCTGTTATTTGTAATTAAAATTGAAGCTGCAAAAATTGTACATTTTGCTAATTTTCATGCTTAGCTTCCATTACATATACATAATATATATATATTTATATATATATTATATATATATATATATACATATTAGTAATGACTGCGATGATGGTAGTGGGCAGTGGCGGTGTTGATACACCACCACCACCAATGTTACTACCAGGATGATGGTGGCGATAGTAAGGGTTGTGGTGGTGATGCTGATCGTGGTGGTAGTGCCAGTGGTGGTCCACTGTCCACTACCACCATCAATGATACTGCCAGCACCACCACAAACACCGACACCATTACCAGCACGTACAGCACCATCATCCACCGCTACCAACACCGCACGATCACCACCACCGTTCACCATCACCATCACCATCACCAGCACTACTACCACTAACACTAACTGTACCACTGTCTGGCTATTGTATTATTTTCTAATATAAATATATACTTATAAATCTATAATGTCTTATTTTATAGTACACAATCTCTAAACTTAACTCTAATTGTAAAAAAAATTTAATAGATTTATTGATCTATAAAATCACGAAATATTATTCGTCTAGTTATTTCAATGCGCGTGACCAACAGCCCTTTCATTTACACTCTGACTGAGCCGGCGCAAACCGGTTTGTACCCTGACGGAGCGTCGGTGAACCTGTCGGTGAGAGCTCATGCACACATCGCTGCGCTATGTGTGGGTGTACCCGAAGCGAGTCGTTTGTATGTAGCTTCCCCTCTGGTAGGTTTCATTACTCATGTGGTAATAGACTGTGCGGTGGCTGATTAGTTTCTCGCATCTGCTTGCGAGCTTCCTCAGCTTTGTTATCAATAAATTATGTAAAAATATAACTTTTGTTCAATACTTTACTTCCACAGCACGATAGCGTATCTGACGTTCATCCAATCTGCTATAACGGGAACAGCTTTCAGCGGTGTCCGATAGAGATCAATTCACGAGTTTTAAAGTTGCCTCGAACAAATCCTCTAACATGTTGTCAGTTTCTTCAATAAGACATGAATATTCCTGAGAATTTACTGCAAAGTCGGGTTTGACTACTCTAGTTAAGCTGTGGACTGTTATTTGCCGTTAATTACGCATTAATAATATATTTCAAGGAAACGGTCGAGGAGAAGAACCGTTTGATATCTGTATATGTATAGTGAGAAAGTAGGTTACTTATTGCAACGAAAAATTTTCGTGATATTATATACTTGGATATATAACTAAAGTAAATAATATAAAATTCGTTACCGTTGCAGCATATTAAATTGCCTCCTAGGGGGGATATTTGCTATAGTGGCCGCGCTTGGCAAGCGGGTTTGCAACCGCAGTTTTTTATATTTAAAGTCTGCAGCCAATCTCTTGATTTGTTTTCTTCTGTCGCCTCTTACGACACCCACGGGATGATGTGGGGTAGTGAATATTCTTACATCACCACTACACGATTAATATAACATGAGCTATTAAAACGTAAAAATCTAATATATTTTAAACAGTATGGTCTAGGTAAGGTCATGCATATTAGTTTATAAAGAATATTTCGTTCAAACATATGGATCTGTCCTTTTTCAAAAGAAAAAAAAAAAGAACTTGATACAACATCCGTACTGCTACCAGTAATGCATCTTTAAAAACTTGCTTTGGAATCACTACGCATTACCTAACACTGCTGGAGATCCGCCGCCAGCCTAACCGGAAACTTTATACATATATTTATTTATGTAGCGAACCAAGTTTAAAAAATTAAAGTGACAGATATACGAACTTATATCCCACCTGATGGTTAGTGGCTACTGGCTACTGTAGTCCAAGGACACCTTTTTTTTACATGGGTAAATGCCTACGCATTAGGGTAAGGACGGGTTATGTCGGACTCACACCGACTAAAACCCCATGGTGTGCCATCTTCGTCGCATATTGGCAAGGCCAAGGGAACGCTTTCGTACACATCCACGGCCCCACCAGCGCTAGCTGCCTCATGGCGGCCCCTCCTCGGGAGAGGATTACTTCTCCCCCATCTCCTTCTCAGGTAAGGCGCACCAGAAAACAGCGCGCCCTCCTCCGCGACCTCCAATTTCAGCTGCGCAACGGACGCATCCGTGTCCGATACGAGAAGCCCATGGGGCCAGGAAAAACGAGCACTCAGAAGCTATAGCCTTCCTGACCCCAGCGGCGGATCTGGTCTATGGCTCCGCCGCCAACCAAGATTTGGCTCGCAATACCGACACTCCTCGCCCCCTCATCAATCGACGGTGCGGCCCCGTCAGTGTCGCGGAGGATAGGGCCAGTGGCGCATCGTCATTCCAATACTCCTCTTCCTCTACAACTCCACTTCGGCTGCAGCGGTAAGGAGAGAGGGCACCCCTCTCGCCGCAGCCCACCACACATCCGAAGCGGGCCCTACCGCCTACCAAGCCTCGGCTACTAAGCCACAACAAGGCGGGTACTCGCTCGGGGGAGAGGGGGGCGGGGGGTGCAAGGACATTTACAGCTAACTTCAAACAAGGAAATCTACAGGTTGTCTCTTTTGCGGACTACGACAGAATGCCTCACAGCCTGTAGCCAGTGGCTTAGCAATAAGTTGTTGCGCTGGGGGCCGCGGGGCGAATCCCGCACGGAACAAATATTTGTATGGCCTACAAATAATCGTTCCGGGTCTGGATGTTTGTCCTCGTGCAATCTATGTTTGTAAACTGCCTCCACGATACAGGAGAAAATCCTAATGTTTTATACGTGATAGAGCCATGCTGCAGCTGTATTAGTAATATAGTTGTAGCACGAATGGGTCGGCTCGAACGGCCAAGGACCACGCTTTCACAGAATACCTGCGTAAAATAGCAGTTTAACACTGCTGTGTTTCGTATGGTGAGTGTAGAGAACCGGAGACCCTTTTATTACTGGAAAAGAGGCATTCCATCTTAGTCCTCACGGGTGACAACGCATCTGCATTTTTATTCGCAAACGAGGATAGATGTAGATGTCTATGGGCCACAGCAACCATTTACCATCAGGTAGACTCTAGAAGTTACACAAGTACACAGAAGATTAACTTTCGCTGCATATTGGCAGGGCCACGGGAACGCTTTCGCACCACCTAATTTCGAATTATGTACAGTTCAATATGTATTTCTGTTTATATCTATAATATTGCGTTTATGTTGTGTATGTCTTGTGTTATATTTTTATATCTAGTCCTCTGTTGTTATCTTCATTATTGGAATAATTCTTTATTGACCTGCAGTTAAAATGATAGAGAATGTCCACCTTTTTGTTCGCGTTTGTGTGCAAACAAATATAAAATAAATAAATAAACTTGAAAGGTTACAAATTTAGCTCATTGTGATTGTGTACGCATGTCTCTATGCCTCCTCTATCTTATCACTTTTGTTTTATAATTAAATCGACAACGGATTTTTTTTCAAGTACGTACAGAAATGGTACAGCGCCTATTTTCTATATTATATTTCTAGATGATGATGTGTATATTTATTTTATGATTGTGATGTATACGGCAATACCTTTCGTTGAGTTCATTCATTTAAAACGAGTTTACGTTATATTACAAACAACAATGAAATCGGAGACTTTACACAGCAGTCACGTTTCACTGTTCGCAAGTGTATAGTGTGTCTTACTATTGCGCATTATTTATCATAACTAAGGAACGAGCTTGTAAGAAGCCTATTTATTTTGAATAAGTATCGCCATTGACGTTACTCGAAAGGTTCTTAGCAGTTAGCAGGTAACAACACATTGAGCATTCTCTTGCGATGAGCAATTACAACCACATTGTTTATACAGGTAGAGGTAGTTGATTTTTACTCCACCTGATGGTAAGGTAAGTATGACCTCACCCCTGTAGCGAACAGATGTAATGATTTGCGGGTTGGTTTGTTAGTATTGCATGCCTTAAGCGCAAAGCGCGTAGGTATGTTCTACTAGCGCCTAAAAATCAAGATTCCAACATTTTGTCGCATGAAATCGTATCTAACAATCATATTGAACATATAGATGATATAAAAAGCATATTGTCAGAAAGATAGTGGCATAAGGTGTAGATCTATCAAGTCTGCATGGAGGCGTAAACACGATAACTTGAAAATATCAATTGTTCAACTGAATCTATTTTTAAATTCTTCATTTATCATGTGGGAAGCCATTCATCATTCATTATAGCCCTTCACAAGTCCACTGCTGAACATAGGCCTCCCCCAAAGAATGCCACAAAGCACGGTCCTGAGCCACCTGCATCCATCGACTTCCTGCATGTCTTACCAGGTCGTCACTCCATCTCGTGGGGGGACGCTCTACACTTCGCCTACCGGTACGAGGCTGCCACTCGAGAACCTTTCTTCCCCATTGGTTGTCGGTTCTTCGAGCTATATGGCCGGCCCACTGCCACTTCAGCTTACTAATCCGTTGGGCTATGTCGGTCACTCTGGTTCTACTGCGGATATCCTCATTCCTAAGTTTATCACGCAGAGAAACTCCGAGCATAGCCCTCTCCATAGCTCGCTGAGCGACCTTGAGCTTCCTCATACAGCCAGCAGTGAAGGACCACGTCTCAGTTCCGTAGGTCATCACTGGCAACACGCACTGGTTGTACAATTTCGTTTTAAGGTTTTGAGGTATGTCTGACGAGAAGATGTGTCGTAGATTCCCGAACGCTGCCCAGCCGAGTTGAATCCGTCGATTGACCTCTCGGTCGAAGTTGGACTTACCTAGTCGGACTATTTGTCCCAGGTAAACATACTCGCCAACAACTTCGAGCTTAGTGCTCCCAACAACTACCGGCATAGGTGTGACATGGACATTAAACATGATCTTTGTTTTGTCCATGTTCATCTTAAGACCTATCCGTTGGGAAACACTATTGAGGTCATTGAGCATAGTGCTTAGGTCCTCCAGCGATTCTGCCATAAGGACTATATCGTCGGCAAATCGAAGGTGAGTGATGTACTCGCCATTGATGTTGATACCGTATCCTTTCCAGTCCAGAAGCTTGAAAACGTCTTCCAATGCAGCGGTGAAGAGTTTCGGGGATATGACGTCACCCTGTCTTACACCTCTCTGCAATTGGATAGGTTTCGTATTCTGGTTCTGTACTCGGATAGCCATCGTAGCCCTACTGTACAAGCACTTCAACACTTCGATATACCGACAGTCAACTTGGCACCGCTGAAGGGACTGCAGCACCGCCCAAATTTCGACGGAATCAAAGGCTTTCTCATAGTCCACATACGCCAGACATAGTGGCAAATTGTACTCTTCGGACTTCTGTACAACTTGCCGAAGGGTATGTATGTGGTCTATGGTGCTAAAGCCCTTTCGGAAACCGGCTTGTTCGGGAGGCTGGAAGTCGTCAAGTCTGCGCGCGAGACGATTCGTAATGACTCTCGAAAACAGCACGTAGACGCGGCTGAGAAGGGAAATCGGTCTGTAGTTCTTCAAGAGAGCGTTGTCACCTTTCTTGAAGAACAAGACCACCGCACTTCTGCTCCACGCCTCCGGTGTAATGCCACCATGGAGGACAGAATTAAAGAGCTTCTGAAGGACTTCAAGTACCGGTCTTCCACCCGCTTTCAGAAGCTCCGCTGTAATTCCATCCTCGCCTGGGGCCTTACCGTTTTTAAGGTGCTGGAGAGCCATCCTAATCTCGCTCAGACTGACATCCGGGATATCTTCGGAATAGTGTCGGATGAGACTCGCTCTTGGATCGTTACTCACACTTGCGTGTGGCTCCAACGATGATGTGTACAGCTGCCCATAGAACCTCTCAATCTCACTCAAAATCTCAGGTGTCCCGGAAACGATGCTGCCACATTCTGTCTTCAGCTTTGACAGTTGGCTCTTTCTGGCAGACAGATCTCTGGCAAAGACTTTGGAGCCTTGGTTCCGCTCGATCGCTTCTTCAATACGAGCTGTATTGAAGTTGCGTAAGTCCCGCCGCATGCATTTGGAGATCTGTCTGTTCAGATGCCTGTATGCTGTCAAGTCTGTTGAAGAATGTAGCTTCATCTCCCGTCTAACAGCCATGAGATTAAGAGTGTGATCGGAGAGTTTTTGTGTTCTTCTGCGGCGGGTCTGGCAGAACTTAGCTCCGATCGCATGGACAGTTTCCACGAGCTTGTCATTCATATCGTCCACTTCATTGCAGTCTTCTAGGCACTGAAAACTTTGGTTAAGGTTTCAGGACTTTGGAACAGAGCACGAGGGGGACGGAGCGTTGACTTCATTAGACCAGACATCTCCAACTTAACGTTTAGGTTCAGTGTGCCTCTAACCATTCGGTGATCGCTTTCGGTGATTGATCATGAGCTATGATAATTCTAGTGACAATACTAGGTCTTCATAGTCATTAGTCATGAATTTATTGTATTGTGACCGACTCATAATACGTCTGCTAAATTTGGGATTATTCAAGACGTCTGGAAGTGGGTGAGAACTGAATTATAAAACGCCATTACTTTCATTTATGCATACATAAATACTTAACATACAAACATGCATACAAGTGTAGCTAATATACGTAAAGCGTGTAATAGGTAGAAAATGTTTTTAGACGTTAATGATTTTTCAGATCTTGTGGTTAGATGGAAACTAAGTGCTGGCGCGCATTTTCTGCCTAATAGTTTCAGGTTCAGTTGCCCTGTTACCTAATTCTACAGACGGCTGTGTTTTGGTTTAAAATTAAAGAGTATCAGTATAACGATAGGATATGCATCATTTTATCTTAGTTCTCAGGCATAATAACTTATCTGTAACTTTATTTGTTAAAGTTGGTTAACATTAAATAACTGCTAGGTTTTTGTCACTCAATATTATAAGAATACGTGATTACTTATTTAAATCTGCCGTATTGCGTGGATGCCATAATTTCCTGCTTGATAATTTTTCAACGGCTCCGTGTCGCAGTGGCTTAACAATGAGTTGCAGCTCAGAGGGTCGCGAGTTCGAAGTTCGAATTCTGAATGTTTGTCCTAGTGAAATTTATCTATTTAAACTGCCTCAATGATAGAGGAGGAAGTCGTAGTGTGGAGGAAACGTTATACAAATACAAAAATTAATAACAGTAGGTGATTAAATTTTTTCAAATATTTCAATTTACGACTGTCACATTGTCGGAGGCCGAATCGTGCCCACTATCGTGCAAACTACACTACAGCATCTGTTTTTGTAATAAATTATAATTTGCAAAATTTTATAATTGTTTTCTTGGATTTATTTGTGTTAGTCTGATAATCCTGATAACAGGAAAAATTGGAAGGCCAATGATAGTTCAAGGCTTTTGTCGTTATTTCTGACACTGACACTGTATCAAAAATTATTTAATATTAGATGTAAATATGGAAAACTGGGAATTAACGAGTGCTTTTGTGATAGCGCTAATGCTGAGACATTGATAATATGTTAAATCTTCCAGACCGAATTTCGCTCACCTGCTGCCATTTTTATCATAGACTTATGTATTACATAGCAGGACAGGATTATAGTGCATGATTCTCTCATTTTCGCAATTCAATGGAACGGCCATCCGGCACGATCGGAGAGAGATCAGGCGTACATCCAATGGATTTACGTGATTTCTGAGCCATGGATTGGAACACCGCCAACATCCAGACTCAAGGCTGCTACAGAGAAATTCTTGACAGAAAATGTAATAACTATTTTGGACCGGCGCGGTGTAGAATTTTCAACCGGACCACATGACAAGCAGTCGTATTATGACCACTACCCCAACAGAAACTGACTGACTGACTTGACTGACTTTCAATAAGTATTATTATATAAATAATATTTATTGAAAGTCAGTCTTTTGTTTAATTCCGTCGACGGCTCCGTGGCGCAGTGGCTTAGCAATAAGTTGTAGCGCTGGGGGCCGCGGGTGCGAATCCCGCACGGAACAAGTATTTGTATGGCCTACAAATAATTGTTCCGGGTCTGGATGTTTGTCCTTGTGCAATTTATGTTTGTAAACTGCCTCCACGACACAGGAGAAAATCCTAGTGTGGGGGTAAAGTTTTAAAAAAAAAAACTAAAAAAAAATTACCACTTGTTCGAAATAAAACCTCTGTCCTGGGAAGAACCAGCAAGAATCCCAGCGGGACTTATAAGAAAAAAAAAAACAATAATAGCTTACAACCACGTATGTTACACAATTAACAACACAAAACAAATTAAATATTAAATAATATTAAATAAATAGCTTAGTAGTGATCGCCTCATACTCAGGCGTTATTATCATCCATAAATTCCTTAATATTATGGTAACACTTTTTATACCTACAAACTTAGTTTAATAAAGTTTTTGAACTTTGAGCAGGTCTAATTTTGTATATTTTCTGTAAGGAGGCAGTCTACGCACAAGTACAACTTCATCAACTGTTATAAATTTGTTATACATTTTGTTTCAGGGATATCCTATACCGCTTGTCTTTACGCGGTCTCAGGCCTTTGGAACGCTCCGACTGGCCTGCATCAGCCGAAAAGACGAAGATGTGCCAGGTGAAAGGCCAGACTGAAGAAGACTGCCATAACTATATAAAAGTCCTACTGTCCTACGGTCACAAACTCTTCGCTTGCGGTACCAACGCATTCAGTCCTATGTGCAGTTGGAGAGAGGTGAGATCAATATTTTTTGATACGTATATGTATATAATTAATATAATCTAATCAAACCATGTCTGTGATAAGGATTTGTCCTGACTTCTGTAAGTGGGTTATGATAAGCCATGCTATATTTGTACCTATTATTCCATTTATATTTGTAAATAGCACAGACAACACTAAATTTTAAAAATAAAAAGAAAATTAATAATTTTAATAGTAAAACCTATGTACTGATTTTAATAAGGTTTAAAGAGCAGGTTTAAAATATTAACGCAGGTAAGGTTTATCTCCGCTGAATATTTAGTCAAAAGAAAAGAAGAATTTTTTTTTCTTTTGACTAATTGCAAATTGATCCATATAATATATTCGCGTATTTTTTTTGTTTAGTTAATAAAAACCAGTAAATGTGACTTATTTATAAAGTCAGGTAAATTTAAGCAATAATGCTCCCACTGTGTTTCGATTTTAAATAATAAATATGAGCCAGTTAAAAAACATATGAGGCATTGCATCTTATTATCTTATATATTGCCTTGTTTCTTTGAATTTCGTTTTATCGGGTATGATTGCCATTTACCGTCAAGTGGATTGTTACGTCATTTTTCACTCTAATATTAAATAATATAATAAAGCGACCTGAATGTCCAACTCCTGCTAGTTTCACTCTATCGCCTCTTACTACACCCACGAGATAATATGAAGTAGATGATGATCTTACGCCCAATAATTCTGTTTCCTTATAGATCGAAGAAATCAACAACGTATCGGAGTGGCTTCCCGGAGTAGTTCTCTGCCCGCACAACCCTCACTCCAACGTCACTGGTATCTTGGCCACCAATGGCGAGTACTACGCTGGGACACCCACTGACTTCACTAGCTCGGACACTGCTATATCCAGGTGGGAATCGTTTTTTTTTAAAAGATATTTAGGTGTTCCGAATACAAAAAGAAATAATGCTTTGTAAAATTTTGTTTAATGGTTTGCTTCTTCTTAAATAGCCATACTACAAAGGAGTGGAATATTCCCTTATCTGTTTTTCCAACCGATTACGAATATAAGCCAAGGCCAGAGTAATTAGGCATTGAGTTGTGCTAGTGGGCTTTATCATCGTCTCAGTTACCACTTACCATTATGTGAGATAGTAATTAAGCACTGGTTTGGTTCATGATACGTAAAAAATATTTGTTGATAAAATCATGCTTTTGTTTTGCATATTGAAACTCAAAGCGAAATAAGATATTCGGTATCTTGGGTTGATGTTACAATGTATACACCATTTATGTATACGGAAAATATATTACTTATGCTAAGAAATACCATATCTTGCCTAAAATGTAAATGTAAAGGCCATATTTATTTGTGACGTAAAAAAATCTATCACTCCTTTTCGTCTCATAGGCGATTGAATGAAGGAAAATTGTAGCACGTGTATTAAAAGGTAACTATAAGATCTGCCATAAATAACTGTGACTGTGTGGCTTCCGAAAGGCAGTAGCGACAAATGTGCGAGACGTCTCTTAATACAATCGCTAATTCGCCTGCCTAAGGTGGCGATTACAAAATTCGTCACCTCACCTCCAGCTAGGTAGTGTATGTATGTAGTGTAACACTACATACCTAGAGAGTCTAGCAGTTGATTTTTACCGACGGATAAAGAAGAAGAAGAACAAGATGAATTATTTTTTTCTAGAACAAATTACAACTATTACATAACATTGTCCAGTTATTTAAATCAAACGCTGCAAATCAGAAAAAAAACTTATATAAAAAGAAAAGGCCGACTTCAAATAACAAAAAAAGAATGTACAATCATTTTGATTTCGGGGCTTTATCTTTTCTTTTACACTAAGTCTTAGCACCGGTATTAAAAGTATTTTTTTAACTATTTTGAGTAATCTTAGGTAATATCACAACTAATTGCTGTAGAAATGCGTTCCTTAAGGAGTATGCTAGGGCTGAATCTGAATGACAGGGTGAGAAATAGTGTGATAAGAGAAAAGTGTGGTTTGCAAGATGACGTTGTGACAAGGATTAAGAAAGGAATGCTTCGGTGGTTTGGTCATGTAGAAAGAATGAACGAGGAAAGTGTGACAAAGCAAATTTATGTTGCAGAAGTGAACGGCAGGGTCGGGAAGGGACGCCCTAGATGAAGGTTTATCGACCAAATCGGCGATACATTAAAAATGTGCCAGATTAGGAGTACCCTTAACCGACGAGCGTGTATGCGTAGATATATGGATGTAAAAGAGGCGAGAGAGGTGTGTCAGGATCGCGCCAAATGGAAGTCTGTAGTCTCTGCCTACCCCTCTGGGTGACAGGCGTGAGTGTTTATGTATGTATGTATGTATGTATATCACAACTTCAATGTCGTGTAAATAGATACCTAGATAAATTATTACAATTTTAAAATTTTCGCAATCATTAGGGATGGATTTTTTTTACTTAATTAATAAATATAATTTTCTAAGGGATGACACCTATCTAGATAAACTTGAAAAAAAAACATTATCTTTAGGTATACAACATTTCATTCAATATCATGAGACCTGGTGAGAGTGGACACTCTCCCGCAGTGTGATGAGACGGTAGCCAACATAAATCATTACAGTCATATGGACGAAATATTAAATAATTGTATGTAACCTAATAAGGTGTAATTTTATTTCTATAGGAGTCGCGGCTCTGCCTCCCACGACACGGGTATGCTACGAACAACACAGTATGACCTGAACTGGCTCAACGAGCCTCAGTTTGTTGGCAGCTTTGAGGATGACTATTTCGTATACTTTGTATTTAGAGAGGTAGCTGTCGAGTATTTGAATTGTGGGAAGGTGAGTTATACTATAAAATAATATTTTTATAGTAGATTATTTACATGTAGATTATATTTTTTGTAATCACTTGTGGCGGCACTGTCGTCGCGCCGCAAGCGAAATACATCGATGTCTAAATCACGCTATCAAAGTTCCGAAGTAAAATAAGTATATATTATAGAATAGCTCTGAACTACCACTCGGAGCGATGACCGCTCCCCGGGCGGAACACCTTGCCCGGAGAGAGATCTCCCCTTTTCCTACCACGGCCACATACTTGATATAAAATACATCAAAATCTTCTTTTCACATAAGAAATTTGCTGCATTTAGTTTTGTTGCAAAACTTGAGCATTTCTCCTTAATATTTTATGAATTAAAGCCAATTTTCGTAAGTAACCTGTAACCTAACCAGTAACCAGCCGGAGTAGTTTAGAGCTACGGTAAACCCGGGTTTGATCCCTGCCGGCACTAATGAAATTGTTGATTGCATTTTTAAGTGCTGTGCGACTAAGTATTGTAGTTCACACGACATCTCATCCTCATCTGACACCTCTCACATTACAGCTGATGTACCATGTGCTCGGCGGTGAAGGAAAGGAAAGCATCGTAAGGAAACCTGCATGTCTGAGAAATTAAAGAAAAAAAAATAAAGACAAATAAAGTCCGCCAACACTTACTGGGTAGCGTGACGAACATTTCCTTGCCCTAAAATCCTCTCAGAAATGAGAGAGTCTGTTCCAAGCATTGAAAGACATAGCTGTAACTTTATTACTTTTTAAGTCTGTATTTACTGGTATATCCTCGACGAGTTTCATGGAAAGTTGCAACAACTTATAATCTATGGAGAGTTGCGTTTTGACAGAAGGAGTTGTGTTCAAAGAACTTAAATACTGTTATTAGTAGCTTATCCATTCCTTTTTTTATTACTTAATTTGACAAAAGTGTCTATGTTTATAATAATGTTTTTTTTTCGGTTTATTGATTGAACATTATAGACCTTTTTTGCAGACTATATATTCGCGGATAGCTCGCGTTTGCAAAAATGACTCTGGTGGCCATAGAGTAATGAAGGAAAATTGGAGCACGTTTTTAAAAGCTCGCCTCAAGTGTCCAGTGCCCGGTGAAATCCCTTTCTATTACGACGAAGTTCAGGGCGTGGAGTACTTGCCCCAAGAGAAGATTCTCGTCGCAACCTTCACAACTCCAACGTGAGTATTTTATTCAACAATGGTTAACCCCGCTAGGTATAGACATAATTTTCGTATGTGTTAAAGACTAAGATATTTAATATATATTTGAATATAATTATGTATTTTGATTATGGAATATGTTTTGCTGGCAATTAGTATAAATGGGTAAATTTCTAATCCTTATTGAGGTGATTGTAGTTTGTAGCGTATAATAACAGCTCAATGCTGCTGTTTTTCGTATGATGAGTGTAGAGAACCATAGTCCCTTTTTATTGGTAACGGAGTATTCTATCTTAGTCCTCAGTGCCTAAATTTAGATTCTTAATATATATTTAAAAAAAATAAGTTTTAGAATTAGTTCTAGTCGTCAATAGGTATATTTACGTTGGAGTTTATAATCGTCGTTAATAGTCATTTATATCTATAGCAAAGAGCTTTAATATTTAAAGAGACTTAGGCGAATTTAGAAATTAGTGATAAATCTTTAATAAAGGCTATAAAACAAAAGACCACAGCATGAGTAAATAAATATACGTGAAATTATAATACTCAGCATTAGTCATAAACGAGCTTACAGTCGACGTGATGGTTGAATGGATGATGGTTACAGGTATTCATGGTTCGCAGTTAAAGGGCTATTGCAGTCCATGGACACTTGCAACCAACTTCAAACTTAAGGCCACAAATGCATTATATATATTTTTACGTGGTAGAGCAATGCTGCAGCTATAAGTTGTAGCACGAATGGGTCGGCTCGACCGGGGAAGGACCACGCTCTCACAGAATACCAGCGTAAAATAACAGCTTAATGCTGCTGTGTTTCGTATGGTTAGTGTAGAGAACCGGAGACCCTTTTTACTGGAAACAAGGCATTCCATCTTAGTCCTCACGGGTGACAACGCATTTGCATATTGATTCGTAATCGAGGATAATGTAGATGTCTATGGGCCACAGCAACCACTTACCATCAGGTGGACTGTGTGCTCGTTTGTCACCCTTATCCTATAAAAAAAAAACACTCCAAAGTGTTTTACTAATATTCAAACCGAAACACATCTGTGGGTGTACTGTTGCTTGGCTACAAAAACAGAAATATAGGGAGCCCTATTATCTATTTGCTTAATGTTTTTCTATAACTTTTTTTAGGAACAGCATCGCTGGTAGCGCTGTATGTATATATAACATGTCGGACATTAACGCTGCGTTTGACGGCCCCTATAAAGTTCAGGATTCGCCAACTTCCATATGGGAACCGCGGTCCCCTTCTCGAGAGGCTAGGGAACATTTCCGGTGCGCTATTGATACCAGGTTAGTCACCAATTACTTAATGGCAATAGAAAGCTTATTCTTTGCTTAAAGCCTATCTTTGATTTTTCCTTTTTGAAGTTATTAAATATTAAAAAAATATTTAATTAATTATTACAATAAGTATAATTTTGTACAGTTGTACACACAACATGTTACTGTAATTTCGATACTAATCAGAGTCGAATGCCGCATTTAATTTTTTAATTCAGTTTCAGCCAGTTATCACAATTGCACTTCATACTTCATCATATTTTATCTTCAACAGAACCCACCCAACAATCGAATTTCAAAGATATCATCTCATGTACGAGTCTGTCCAGCCCATATCCGGCGAGCCCGTGTACAAGATGACAATGGAAAGATTCACACATGTGACAGTCGACGTGACAAAAACGAAGAATGTTGGCAAGCAGCTTGTGGTGTTTGTGGCGACACAGAACAGCGACGTTTTAAAGTTGGCCATACTGCCTCAACTAGAAGGGGCATGTTTGGTTGAAATCTGGAAATTGAAGGATGCCAAAGGGCGACTTAACATACTGACCATGCAATTCGTGAAGGATACCGTAAGTATAATCAGTTATTGATAGATCACAATTCCACTACAGCATGAAGGCACCCCCCAAAAACTTGCCACCAAAGCACACATATTATACGTAAAAATACGTCTCTTTTAACACTGATTTCCTTTATGTTTATTATAAGAATCTTAGTGTTATTAATTGTTGATCTACTCGCCGATAGCAACCAATATTTTAATAATTAGATTAGAATTGATGTCGTGGATATATTATTGTTCTATGCAGTGTGACTGAAAATGCAAATTAAGATGAAAAAATTATGTATTTATCAAAAAACGCGTAAACTTGTTTTTTTTTTCGCAGAGTTCCTTAATACTCGTAGATGTAATTTTTTCCGCTTCCCAAGGAAACTGCTATCGTGTTATCATACTAATTCACGGTTGCTGGCACACTTATTCTACACAATGCTATCATAGGATAGAATACTGATCAAGAAGTTGCTAATGGCTTTTGAGAAACATTTTACTGACGTTCCTTTTTTGACAACAAAATCATTAAATTCTTCTCCTACTGTCGCCGAATCATTGCTCAAACAAAATGTAAAGGCATGTTCAAATACTTTTAAATTCCATAGAGTACTGCCAAATGATATCTATAAATATTTTAAAACTATTGATATTAAGAAAACGGCAGACTTATGGGGGATTTCCGTTAAAGTTATTTTATCTATAATAGATATATTAGCACCTTATCTAGCCACTATATTTAATATAAGCGTCGAATCTGGTGTGTTTCCTGATTTAATGAAACATAGTAAAGTCATACCTATATTTAAATCTGGTAGTACATTAGACCCCGCCAATTTTAGACCAATTTCTGTACTACCAACATTTAGTAAAATTTTTGAAAAAATTATTTTAGATCAGATGTTAAGTTTCTTTAATATTAATAAATTGCTACATAAAAATCAATTCGGTTTTACAAGGGGTCGCTCAACAACTGACGCTGGAGTTGAGCTTATTAAACATATTTTTTGTGCATGGGAGAATTCAGAAGATGCTTTGGGTATATTTTGTGACCTTTCCAAGGCCTTCGACTGTGTTCACCATGAGACATTAATCAGGAAGCTACAGTACTATGGTGTCAAGAACACAGCGCTTAAACTTATTATTTCATATTTAAGTAATAGAAAGCAGAAGGTTATTATCAATGGTAAAAGTTCTTCCGGGTCACCTGTACTAATGGGTGTCCCTCAGGGCTCGATTCTCGGCCCATTCCTGTTTCTGGTGTATATTAAGGACTTACCTCACCTTGTAGGGGATGATATAGTATTATTTGCTGATGATACTTCCTTGATTTTTAAACTTAAACGTCAATCATTTAAATGTGACGAAGTGAATAATGCTATATCAAAATTAGTGCATTGGTTTAACGTTAATAATCTGCATTTGAACGGAAATAAAACTAATTGTGTTAAATTTAAATGAATGTTAAAAATCTGAATACCAATGTGTTTTTAAATGGGGATGAATTGAGCCCTGTTGTATCCACTGTTTTTCTTGGCATCACTCTCGACGCGAAGCTTCAGTGGGGCCCCCATATATCCAAATTAGCAAGCAGATTAAGTTTTGCAGCCTATGCTGTAAAAAAGATTAGAGGTCTCACTAGTGTCGAGACAGCTAGATTAGTTTATTTCAGTTATTTCCATAGCATAATGTCTTATGGGATTTTGCTATGGGGAAATGCGGCTGATTCAGAAACTATTTTTGTTTTACAGAAGAGCGCCATTAAAGCTATTTACAATCTAAAACCGAGAGAGTCTTATAGAGATAAATTTAAAAAAATAAATATATTAACTTTGGCCTCTCAGTATATTTACGATTTAATGTATGTTCACAAAAACAAAGATAGTTTTAGTAAAAAAGTGATATACATTCTGTAAACACTAGGAACAAACACAAGCTAGTGATGCCAGTATCTCGACTCCACAGAGTCAGTAATTCATTCTTGGGGCAATGTATACGCTATTACAACAAGGTCCCGGAAAGTGTACAGGTTCTTTCTATTACCAAGTTCAAATGTTTTATTAAGCTGAAACTGTATAAAAAGGGTTATTATAGTATAAATGAATACATGGTTGATAATAACCCCTGGGAATGAGGTGGTCGCTTGCAAGCGGTTTCTAAAATAAATTTTGTAAATAGTTCGTAATCATTTATGTTGTAAAATTTATTTAAAAAAAGTCCCGCTGGGTTTCTTGCTGGTTCTTCCCAGGACAGAGGGTTTTTTTTCGAACCAGTAGTAAAGTAAAAAATGACTTTCAATAAGAATTACACGTGTAATGTATATTGTACAAAAAAAAATATTTACTGTCGACGTTGTTTTTTCCAAGATTCCTTTCTTTTAATGTGAAACTTCGACAAAAATCGCGATTAATTAAGCTCCAAAAAAACGCTTTGTGAATTTAAGGTCGCGGCTTCTTTTTACTATTCCTTTTTTTTATAGGATTGGGTGACAAACGAGCACACAGTCCACCTGATGGTAAGTGGTTACTGTGACCCATATAATCTACATCTATCCTCAATAAAGACTCAAGATGCAGATGCGTTGTCACCCGTGAGGACTAAGATAGAATGCCTCTTTGCCAGTAAAAAGGGTCTCCGGTTCTCTACACTCACCATACGAAACACAGCAGCGTTAAGCTGCTATTTTACGCTGGTTTTCTGTGAGGGCGTGGTCGTTCCTCGGTCGAGCCGACCCATTCGTGCTACAACCATAATATAGCTGCAGCATGGCTCTACCACGTAGCGCCATGCTGCAGCTATATTATGGTTGTTTTTATTATTCATACGCCGATAAACATTTTATTTTGACAGTGGACATTGCAACTTATCTTGTAGTTGTTAAGATCGATGTGTGTGTATGTGTTTTACATACCGTTTTAAGTGCTGTCTTCCATCTCACCGATTACACACACCTAGGTGCAACGTGTGCCTTTGTGTAATAGTATGGTATTCTTAGATGTAAATATATATTATACATATTATAAAATAAAGTAATAGATTTTAATGATACACAGAATATACAAAACACATTACTGGGGTACACACATTGACGTAAGTATATCAGCAAAATGTTGCTTGGAACCGAAAGTCATCTTTTTTAATTAGCCTATAAACATTTTTGCATCCATGTGCATTTTTTATAGGATAAGGGTGACCAGCACAGTCTACTTGATGGTAAGTGGAAACTGTGGCCCATAGACATCTACATCTATCCTTAATTAAAAATCAAAGCGCACATTCGTTGTAACCCCTGAGGACTAAGATTGAATGCTTAAAATTTTCAAATATCCAAATATTTTTAACAGTTATGTTTATTCCACAGATGTCGCTGTACATCGGAAGTGATACCAGCGTGCTACGTCTCAGCGGCGAACGTTGCAGCCGCTACAAAAGTCGGCCGAGTTGTGTGGGTGCCACGGATCCGCACTGTGGCTGGGACGACGCGCGCGAAATTTGCGTCCGCGCGTCCACGCACTTGCACGACGCGTACTTCGCACAGTCGACCGCGGTCTGTCCCACCGTCGATACTCCCGGTTAGTGCCGTCGATGTTACTTTCTTCGGAAAGAGAGCTTTCGTGGTGGAAAAGTTTAAAAGTTACAGCCTATATACACGTCCCACTGCTGGCCACAGGCCTACTCATATTTTCTGAGGTTGTTTAGGGCAAGGAAGTATCCGCCGCGCTAACCCCAATGCACGTTGGCGAACTTCACATGGCTTCGAAATATTTTGTTTTTTATTTCTCAGACATGCAGGTTTCCTTAAAATGTTTACCTTCACTGCCGAGCACGTAGAAATCAGCACTTAAAATTGCAATTAACAATTTCATTGGTGCCGGCGGGGTTCGAACCCGGGTTGCTCGTGTACTGTGAAACTTACATCGAGCGCCAACCATCTGAGCTACCACGGTGGAAAAGTTTACTAACATTTAAATATTAAACTATTTTTTTTAAATAAACAACGCAAAATGTATAAAAAAACTAACGAATACTCTCACGACTATCCCCCAGAGGAATAGGAAGAGATTACGGACTGCCATTAGACACAATTCTGACACCTCTCTCTCTCTCTCGTTTCTTTCACATCTATTTATGAAATAAACGAGAGAGGCACATAGTCCATCTAATGATAAGTGAATGCTGTGTTAACAACAATGATAAAAAAGGAAATAAAATGTTCGAATATATAATAATAATGTCCTTAAGACTGAATTATGAACACGGTGGTTAGTCCCAACAGAGACTAGCCATCTGCGCAGGATTGAATTCTAGTGCCCGTGTGTGGGCGCTCTGCACCTTATTTAGTCTGTCGGAACGGCAATCCGGATAAAATGTGGACCGGAGACATCAGAAGCAGGACCAACGGCCTTACGTTTTTTCCGAGACACGGTTATGAAACACCGTTAACTTTTTGACGCTTGGAATTTCTTGACAAAAAAACTTTTGAATGTGAAAATATTCTAAATCGAGGATAGATGTGACTATGGGCTAACATACTAGAAATGTGCTCTTGGACTATTATATAAATTTAAAGTTACATACTATATACGCCCCACTGCTAGTCACAGGCCTCCCCTCATTTCTGAAGGGGTTATAGGGCAAGGAAGTGTCTTCCGCGCTGCGAACTTCACATGTCTTCGAAAAAATTTTTTAGACATGCAGGTTTCCTCAAGATGTTTTCCTTCGTCGCCAAGCACGTGGTAAATCAGCACTTAAAATTGCAATCGAAACTTTCATAGGTGCCGGCGGGGATCGAACCCTGTTAGCTCGCATACAGTGGAATTTACAGCGAGCGCTAACCATCTGAGCTACCACGTCTCTCTTGGACTATTATATGTAAAATACCTTGGCATCCTAAAGCAGTAGTTGTGTAAAAAATAAAAATATAATTGTTTATAGTGGACGGTGGGTGGTCATCCTGGTCGGAATGGGAACAATGCATGCAAGATGGTACACCTCACGTTGCATACGCAGACGACAAGCCGGACATGTGCTTGTGTCGGACGAGGAGGTGCGACAACCCGAAACCGGCTAATGGAGGACAACCTTGCGAAGGTATGGGGTTATACACACGTTTTTAAAATTGTTATTTGTTCACTAAATTTTATTTACCATGATATTATTCATTTCACCTTCTGTTATTGTGTTCTGTTATTCCCTTCCCGATGAGCTAGAGACATAACACATTAACAATAGCTTAGAAGTTATATCTTGCAATTACCTATTTGTTTGTCTGTTTGTTTGTTTGTTTGTTTGTTGGTTTGTTTGTTTGTTGGGCACAAAATTTGCAATGAATTTTAAAGTAATTAAGTTGAAACTTAAATAATATAAAATTTTGTAGAACCGATCTTCAATATAAATTATCAAGAAATAACTCAAAAACTGTTGGTCAGACCTTGATCAAACCTACATGGAACTACAGGAGTAGCACCAGTTTTCAAATAAAAAAAAAACAATTATCGAAATCACATAAAAAACATACAGTCGAATTCAGTTCTTTTTGAAGTCGGTAGAACATAGTTGTCTATTAGAATTATTATTATTTTTCATTCATTAATTCATTACAGGCTATCTAAAGTCCACTGCTGGACATTTTTGGCTCCAGTTGCTATGTTTGGAAAAAGGATTATCAACTGTAAATGTATTATTATTTGGAGTTGTTATCAGGTTATCCTATTTTGTACAATTTCCCTCATTTGCCTCAACGACACCCACAAAATAATATTGGATAGATTAGTAAAGGATAAGATGCTACCCCTACAAAATAGCAATAATAAAATTATTACAGTTAATGATAGTAAAAATAGCAGTACTAATTATAATCAATTAAACCGGAATTTTTTTTAAGAGTAGTCAGCTGGCTTCAAATTAGATAAATGAGTAAAAAATTGTGGCAGGCGCGAGCATATCCGTGGCGAACTGCACGACGCACGGCGGCTGGTCGGCGTGGTCGGGCTGGTCGGAGTGCAGCGCGACGTGCGGCATCGCGGTCAAGTCGCGGCGCCGCACCTGCTCCGCGCCCGAGCCGCGCTTCGGCGGCCGCGTGTGCGTCGGCGTCGACTCGCAGGACCTCTACTGCGCCAACCTGCCGCCCTGCCCAGGTAGCACACAGACACACCGCGCCAACCTGCCGCCCTGCCGCCCTGCCCAGGTAGCACACAGACACACCGCGCCAACCTGCCGCCCTGCCGCCCTGTCCAGGTAGCACACAGACACACCGCGCCAACCTGCCGCCCTGCCCAGGTAGCACACAGACACACCGCGTCAACTTGCCGCCTTGCCCAGGTAGCACACAGACACACCGCGCCAACCTGCCGCCCTGCCCAGGTAGCACATAGACACACCGCGTCGTGCGTCCACTCGCAGGACCTTTACTGCGCTAACTTGCCGCCCTGCCCAGCTAGCACACAGACACACCGCCCCGTGCGTCCACTCGCAGGACCTCTAATGCGTCAACCTGCCGTCCTGACCAGGTAGCACACAGTCACCGGGCCGTGTGGCCACTCGCAGGACCTCAGAGACACCGAGACGTGCGTCCGTTCGCCGTTATAATTGTTTGAGAGCTGATTTGCCATAGGTCAACTCGGAAAAAAGCATCGTGAAGAAACCTGTTATCATTTATTTTTTGGACTATACGTTATTAAGTATGAAATTGATATAAAAATTATGTGAAGTTAATCAACGTAAATAACGATAAATAAATCTCAATAATGAGAGGACTGTGTTCAGAAGTGAGATAATTAAAGCCTTTTAGGATACGTTGTTTATTGGTCACTTTTACTTGAATATATTTTGAATAATAATATTAATAATAAATATACTCAACAGATCCCAACCTCGCACCAGTGGACGGCGGCTGGACGTCGTGGAGCGCGTGGTCCGCTTGCACGGGCGCGGGGTGCGGCGCCGGCGCCGGCACGCGGGAGCGGAAGCGCGCGTGCACGGAGCCCGCGCCGCGCCACGGCGGCGCCGACTGCGCGGGCGCCCGCAGCGAGCGCCAGCCCTGCGACCTGCGCCCCTGCGAGCTCAGGAAGGCCACCGCATGGACGCCTTGGGTACACATACCCGGTAAGTCTACTCAATCTTACGAAAATTATTTTTTTTAGCTTTATTCCAATAAATGACGAACGTATGGTAGAAAAATGCTGCAGTTATATTATAGTAGTAGCACGAATGGGTCGGCTCGACCCGGGAAGGACCACGCTCTCACGGGACACCAGCGTAAAATAGCAACTTAATGCCGCTGTGTTTCGTATGGTAGAGAACCCGAGACCTTTTTTACTGAAAGCGAAGCATTCCATCTTATACCTCACGGGTGACAGCGCATCTGTATTTTGTTTCTCCCTAGTGCTACATGTACGGCTCAGGTTAAAATTGTTTTTCTCCACCAGTTATCCGTTTCTTTGTTTATTCATTCTTAATTGCATTGCATTTACCCAAAAGAAAATGAATTAGATTTTAAACGTATAAAATAATGTGTTTTAATGTACAAGTCGGTTGTACGCACTGTACGATTTCCCTGCTGACAACAGTTTACTAATTCTTGGGTTGTATCAGCTACTCATTATAATAGTAGATTAAATTGACTTTACTATATTATTGGAAAAAAAAAAGTATTATCTCCAGAACAAAATTTTCAGTCACATTTGCATTTTGTTGCAGGTAATACTTCTGATGGCAGCTACACTGAGAAGCGATTCAAATTTCTTTGCAAGGCACCAACACCAGAACAAATTAAAGTGAGTAGAATATTTTCCGCCAACTTCCAAAAAGGAGACGGTACTCAATTCAACAGTATGTTTTTATGTGTGTTACCTCATAACTATTTACTGGGTGAACCAATTTCGATGATTCTTTTTTTATTTGAAAGCTGGTACTTCTCGTGTGGTCCCATATGGATTTGACCAAGGTCAGACCAATCGTTTTTGAGTTATTCTTAATAACATATTGAATTCGGCTGTACAAAATTTTAAATTTTAAATTGTTTACTTTAATGAGAAATACAGTGTTGTTTCTAGTTCAATAAGTCTTGGCAAGTATTCTGAAGGAGAGTATCATACTCGTGAGGAGTATAAACGAGGACGTTGTTTTAGTCAATTTAATACAGATTTTTTTTATGTGACTAACAAAACGATATTATTATTTATGTGCGCACGTAACTTTATTTCATATTTGTATTTGTATTCTTTATTTGTTCTAAATGAGAGCTCACCAGATGTAGTGGGGAACTAAAGTGAAGTTATTTCTTACGTAGTATTATTTTTTTTCTTTTATTTTTTTAAATAACGTTACCCCCACACTAAGATTTTCACCTGTGTCGTGGAGGCAGTTTACAAACATAAATTGCACAAGGACAAACATCCAGACCCGCAACAATTATTTGTAGGCCATACAAATACTTGTTCCGTGCGGGATTCGAACCCGCGGCCCCCAGCACAACAACTGATTGTTAAGCCACTGTGCCACGGAGCCGTCATCATACAGTGTTATCATCATTAAAAAGTTGCGTTATAGTTTTAAGTTTTTCGGTTTCTAGTGTATGTATAATGTACATAAAACAATGCCTCAGTTCTATGTTCTTTAAATGTTTATACTAGTTTATCCATTTCTAATCTTATTTATATAAAATATTAGTGACTCGTCCGGCTTCGCACGAACAACAGCGTTACGTACCGGGTCCAATTGTAAATCTAAACCTTTTAGGGGTCCACTCATATAAACAAAAAATTTCATCAAAATTGGTCGAGCCGTTTTTGAGTTTTAGCGAGAGTAACGGAGAGCAATTGATTTTGAATATAGAGATAAGAAAGATGAATCTCTACACTTTTCTAGCAAATTATCTTCATCCGTCATGTTATCTGTCAATTAATATCACATCTTATGCCAGTGGCGCCGTTCTAGTGGCAGAAAAAGTCGTGAGCTTCTACCACTCATTGGTGGTCTAGTAGTATACATAGAAGTGTTTGCTTAATACTTTCACTGTCCGATTTTAGACAATAATAGTAAGACAATAGTAATGTACTATTTGTAGTACACAGGGTAGCGAATGGGTTAATAAGTAACGTGGTGGTGTCCGTGTGCAGCTGTCTGTGGCGCGCGAGGAGGAGCGGTACTGCAGCGCCGGGGGCGCATGCAGCAGCTCGCCGGCGGGCGCGGGTGCGGGCGCGGGGGGCGCGGTGCAGGAGGCGGGGTGGGGCGCGTGGGGTGCGTGGGGCGCGTGCTCGGCGCCGTGCGGCGGCGGCCAGCAGGCGCGCGCGCGCCGCTGCGTCCGCCCGCCCTGCGCCGGCGCGCCCGACATGCTGCGCGCCTGCAACACGCACGCCTGCACAGGTCTCTTGTTACTTACTTTCTTTTTTTTTTTGGCTGAAGCTAACTCATGCTGCCACCGACATGCTGTGCGCATGCTACATGCACATAGACGGGTCAGTTATCTTTTTTTATTGTTTTTATGACAACCGTGCGCATGCGGTCACCGATATGCTCCGCGCCTGTTTTTTTTATAACTGGCTTCACGGCTCTGGGTTCTAGCCCTTCTGAGCCTGTATAATTATTTTTCATACACTGCTTCACAATATCTTGATGCGTCACATTGTGCAGCCCTTGGGAGATTTTGATGGCAACTTGAGCCTGCAGACAGCTGACAGTTGGCGATGGTATGTCAAGGCGCCTAAGCAGACAGACACCTTTATCTTGAGAATCAAATCACTATCAAAGCACTTCTTTCACCGTTTCCACTAATAGCTCACATGCGCAGACACTTAATACACAAAATCGCAACACTTTTACATATCAAAATCCACTTCAAACCATTATTTAAACAATAATACAGGAGCAACAAACCACCGCCGTTCAAGTTCCCGCCAAAACCCTGCTCTGCGCCTACAACATGCGCTTGCACACGTCTGTTTCTTCGAATTTTTTATGACGAGCACACGCATACAGCCGTCAACATACTGCGCGGAGTTTTGGTGAGAACTTGAGCATCAACGGATTGTGGGTTGTGTTTAAGCGCCCCTCACTTGTCATGACGTCCGCAGGTAACTGACAGCTTATGCATGCCCGTGTGTCAGCCCACTCCGTGTGCCCATTTGGCAATTAAATACGCCTTGTCTTTAATCTATGTTGTTCAAATATGAAACGCTGTTTTAATCTTTAAGCAACATAGATTAAACACGAGGCCGTAATGTAACGTTTCCAAACGGTTTCGAATTGAACATTTTCGAATGTTTTAACCGATTTTTGTTTTGCCGCGTAAAAGGAGGATATTAAAAACTTTATGGTGTGAAAAAAAAAATGTATTGAAGGGGTGTAATTTCTTAATCTCTTTTGATATAATGTTGTATTATTACAGATACCTTTTTATATAATGGCTTAATTTCATAAACCTTACACTTTATGTACAAGAAACCGGCAAAATTACGTCGATACATATTTATACCGAGATTGATAGTATTATAATAAAATAATTTAATATTTATTATAAGATTTATACATAGCTGGCATACAAAATTAAAAAGATATCATTGGTTACATAAGCGCCTACCGGTATCGCGCGACCTCCCGAACGGCCCCTGATACATGACGCGGAAAAACATAATATGGTCGGGCACACGAGGGGCTAAGCGGTTATATAACGGTTAGAATACGACAAATGATGCGATTTTACGTATTAAGTGTCTGCACATCTAAACTATTAGTGGAAATGACGAAACAAATGCTCCGATGTTGATGTAAATCTCAAGTTTTTGTCCGCTTAGGTGCCTTAAGAACTTACTGTCATCATCGATTATCTGTTGAGCTTAACTGTCGTCAATACCTGCCTGGAACTTGTCAATGTGACGCATCGGCGGCATATTGTGAAGAAGTTTCTGTAACAAAATATTTGGAAGTAAAGACTAGAAATGAGTTGGGGGGTGACTCGAACTTTAGGCCTAGTCAGTTTGAATAGCCTATCATGTAGAGGATGTCATGGGGGCCATGGTTGAATAGGGGCAAAAAGTTCTCATTACACTCCTAAGGGGTCAAATTTTATTTAATGTATTTGTAACACGTTATACATATATACATTTTAGCTTTCTGCACCCCTTTTCCATACAAACTTTATCTATTCCAAATCTCACATTTCTTCCGCAAAGGGGTACAATTTTTTCCGTTCACGTATTAATATTATAAAGATGTTGAAGCGAGCGCATTGCACCCGCCATTCCCCTCGCGTACAACACGCACGCTCCGTCTTTTTTTAAATTTACTCTGGTAGCGCAGTTGCTAACATACGAGTACTCCGTGCCTGCAATGCACACATCTGCACCTGACCGGTCTCTAATTTTTTTTGTTTAATGTCCTCAAAGAGCGAGCACCACAGTCGTTAAATTTATATGAGACCTCCCCTAAAGTATGACCTATGAAATATAAAAGAAGCATCAAAGTGGGTTCACAATTGTCGAAAATAGTGCGTAACGTACATAGCCATTTCATAGGTTTATTATTTAATAATTTCATAACAATTATCCGAATTAAGATAATTTTAAGGTTCATAAACTTTTTACCAATTTTTAAGTTCTTAAAGGCGTTGAATTTAATTTATTAGTTTGACTTGCAGGTGAATGGTCCTGCTGGAGCGATTGGAGTGACTGTAGCGGGGACTGTTCATCGGGCGCCACGGGGCATCGAACCCGCACTCGGATGTGTCTGTCGGCCGAGGGCTGTGCGGACGCCGGTGCCGCACTTGAGCGTCGCGTCTGCGTAAACAATTGCGCAGGTATTTATGCTCTATGCTCTTAGGTTTGTTTTTCTGGAATAAGGGTGGCAAGCGAGCACATAGTCCAAGTCATAGTAAATTTGTGCTTTGGCCCATAGACTCCTATCTATTATCGATTAAGAATAAAAAATCAGATGTGTAGACATCCAGGAAGTCTAAGGTACCTCATCACCATTAAAAATCCTCGGTTCTCTACATTCACCATACAAAACACAAAATTAAGCTGCTAACTGACGTTGATATTCTGTGAGAAATTATAACCTCTAAGTATTAAATATTGTTTGCAATCAACAATATACTATACCATCTGATTGAGATTCCATAACTTATAAAAATAAATCAAACCTAAAGATATCACAACAAGACTGCTCGGTAGTGGTGGTGGTGTAAGTTCGTTCTGCGTTGGTCGAACCAAGAATTATTATATAATATTTAAAAGCTGAATGTAGCCCGAGTTAAATGTGGCATCTGGATTTTAACGTCGTATTCACCATGGGTGCTGTAAATAACGAAACCACTAACGTTGGTAATTTAAAAACAAGTTAAAATCAAACTCGATAAAATCAATAAAAATAGTTTTATTCAGAGCTTTATAATATAAGTTTTTTTTTCTTTCAAAGAGAAACAAAACTTTGTTTGTTGTTAAATGAATGGTCAATGAAATGTTGTCATAATTTTCAGAATCGGAAAGCGGATGGGGCGCTTGGGGGACGTGGTCGGAGTGTTCTGGGGGCGAGCGGTTTCGACAACGCAGTTGCGAAGCCGGCGCTTGTCTTGGCGCACAGTTGCAGGTCGCACATTGCGGGGACGACACTGAGTTGGACAACGGTGAATTTTATTTTATACTAACCACTCACCCCGGCTTCGCCTGGATAGGATCGATCAATGGCGACATTTATTTAGGACTAGCTGTTCCCGGCGACTTCGCCCGCGTGTTATTTGGGGTTTTAATTATAAATAACAATAATAACAGTGAAAATCCCGTCAAAATCGGTGCAGCCGTTTCGGAGATTAGCTGGAACAAACAGACAGACAGACGGACAGACAGACACTTTAAAAATTGTATTTTTGTTATTAGTACCATATATGATTTCATATGCGTTTAATATAAAGCTGTAATTTTGACATTACAAACAGACACTTCAATTTTATTTATTTGTATAGATAATCAAATGCCATGTAATTTATAAATTTTTGTTTAAAATTGTCGTTCAAGTTTTTTAGATAAAATATACTCTAGATCTCTCCTGGCATTGCCCTTTCTGTTTGTAAAGTTATATCACCATCGGTTCAGCCATTCCGAAAATTAGCCCGTATAGACAAACAAAAATATTAAAAATGGTTATTTATGTCTAACCCGCTAAACTGAATAGGAGCCAGTGTTTTCAATATGACAGGCATACACTTCAATTTTATTTAAATTTATTTATAGATTAGCGAATGCTCGCAACTTTGCATGCGTGATATTTATTTTACGTGATTTTATGTTATTCACAAAGAACAAACAATTCCGAGTAGAAGCCGTAAGCTAACAGGATTACGGGATTAAACTATGTACTCAACGGATTGAAGCAAAAGTTAGGGTTATGTTTATAAATGAGTTTAAACCGACCCTGTCGGTTTCGTATTAAACGTGTTCAAACAAACAGGCAATTTAACTGATCAAAATTCTAATAATGGTTGTATGGCTTGCTTCTAATTCTCAAACATATTCAATATCAGAAATACCAAAATTTTAACTCCACTGTGATTAATGATGATGCCGCTATCGTAGTAATGATGGTGATCGGTCTACTGCTCAGCGATACATACAAAAAAATACTAATTACTGTAGGTGGCTCAACCACCCGGAAATTTTGCCTAGGAGCACAGATTAAATAATGTTATCTAAGAGTCGATCCGAGTAGGAACCACCCTCTTAACTATTACTGCCGTCAAGCAGCAGCATGTATACCAGTCTGCAGTGTATCGAGAGCCATTATAATACAGGCCGTGAGGCATTCCATCTTAGTCCTCAGAACTTACCTGTAGCCTTCTCAGTTTTAATTTGGTCGCCGTAGTCCATCGGCTGCAGTAGCCACTTACTGTAGTTGGACTGTCAGTTCGTTTGTCACATCAATTTTATATAAAAACTAGCTGTTCCCCGCGATTTCGCTCGCGTGTTAGGGTGTTGATGTTTTTGCGCGGAATCCTAATTCTTTTTCTAAAATAAAAGTAGCCTAAGTTACTCCTTGTAATCAGCTATCTGTCAGTGAAAATCCCGTCAAAATCGGTCCAGCCGTTTCGGAGATTAGCCGGAACAAACAGACAGACAAAAATTTTAAAAATTGTATTTTAGTTATAAGTACCGTATTTACTTTCATATGCATTTAGTAAAAAACTGTAATTTTGACGTTACAAACAGACACTTCAATTTTATTTATTTGTATTGATGTGAATATATAAAATTTGTCATGTTTAAGGGAAATACCCCAGCTCTTTCCGTTTTTCTCAAATAACAACGTCACATACATGCGGTACATCATAGCGTTTGGCCGACGAAGCTCCAGCGCTAGAAAAATGCAAAATAGTGTGCATTCCTGTAGCGCATTGCATAAAAAAGCTATAATTGTGTTTATAGAGAATATTGAAATTAACAATTAAAATTTACTTGGTGGATAAAACAAAACTTTTTTTATAGGATAAGGGTGACAAACGAGCACACAGTCCACCTGATGGTAAGTGGTTGCTGTGGCCCATAGACATCTTACATCTATCCTCGATTACAAATCAAAATGCAGATGCATTGTCACCCATGAGGACTAACATGGAATGCCTCGTTCCCAGTAAAAAGGGTATCTACACTCACTATACGAAACACAGCAGTGTTAAGCTGCTATTTTACGCTGGTATACTGTGAGAGCGTGGATCCTCCGCCGTCGAGCCGACCCATTCGTGCTACAACTATACTAGATATCAGCTATAACATGGCTCTACCATGTATAAAAGACAAATTAGACTCAGACAAATTGAAAATAATAATAAATTAAGGACAATAAATGCATTCCGAAGTTTTAACGAAGATGATCACATCGATATGTTTCCTACGGTGTCTACTCCAAAAGAGTATTTTAACTGATCTATATTCCTGTTTGTTTTTCTTACAGAATTGTATGCAATGCCAGCATACAGCCAGAATGTGGAGATGGCGTCATTCGTGACAACAGCCGGCAACGATTCGCTGGGCATTGGAGCTATTGTAGGCTGTGTAGTGGCGGCATTTGTTATGGGTAAAATAAATTTTTTAACAAATTTTTATTCAATTTATGTAGACACATTTCTGTGTAGCTTTATTACCTAGAAAGGAAAGAAAAGGATTTAAACTAGCTGCTTCAGCAGCCCTTTTACTGCCCTTTTTTGTTTATGTGCGAATTCGCAAACTGAAAATACCCATATTTTTATGGTCCCCATAAATCTTATGTTGCATTTGTTTACATAGTGGTGCTGATAGATGGCGTTGTCTAAGATTTTTGTTGTTAATAATTCCTTTCCTTCTCGGTGGCATTGGTAGATGGCGTTGTTTGATATTTGTTGGGTATACTTATAATAACTCATTGAACAATAATTGTAAATGAAAACCAATACTTTTATGTAACATTTGTGTAATGTTACATAAAAGTTATTAAAACACCGGGAATATTAAAACGAATGAAAACGTATTTTTTATTTGTTTGAATATTTAACCAATAGATGGCGCCGTAAGGATTGCATTATACTAAATTTACATTATTTTTAATTTTGAACATAATATACACAAATATTTTTAAAATTTTATGCAAATTGTTAGAAATCATTATGCATTGTTTGTTTTACAACGTTTTTATCATGTTAAACTAAATATGATACAATTTAATTAAAAATATCTAAATCACACTATTAAGAATTTTTAGTTGATAAGTATATAAACATTAACAGAATCAGTTTTGCTGTGTCTATTGAAAGGAGAGACGGTTAGCACTCCCCTTGACAAGGATGGAACACATAAAATGGTTAAGGCACAACTTGACCACATTTTTTTTTTATAAAAAAAAATTCAAAATATTATAAAAATTTAAAATTAAAAAGATCTAAACTTATGAACTTAATAATTTATTATTTAATATTTTGTTGGTATTATTTTTAGAATCGTAAGTGTTTAAACTAAAACACTACAGATAATTTTAAATTCATAGTATATAAAAGTAAACCATACATTAATTTATAAATAAATTAATTTCATCTAAAATCTTACCACAGGGTGAGAGGTGCAAATTATTTCCTCCAGTTAATAGGATGTCATTAAAAATAGTTAATGAAGAAACTTTTTAAGGAACTATTATTAATAGGTATAGGTAGCTAGGTTGAGAAAATTACGTACATCATTTGAAAACGTTTTTTTTAAATTTATTTTCACTTTGTAGTGTTAATCCAGGAGTACCTCTTTTACATGTATTAACGCAAATAAAAGTCTACAAAGGGTACTTAGGCGTTCGCTCGCAATCAGCGCAGGTCAGGTTATAGTGAGATATTATGCAGTATGCAAATGTGATACGTGCATTTAAGTTGAATAACATTGCGTTATAAGTTATATTGTCTAAATATGAAATACGTAGAATAATAAAGTATTACAAAAAATCCTTTATAAATATAATATACATATATATATACATAGGTTATATTTTCATTGTTTTCGGATGTCACATAGGTTTAGCACTGACGTTTTTCTGTACTAAAAATACATCTTACAGATAAACACACTAGCAATATTTTCATTTTGTTATAGGTTGCCTTGTATGCTTGGCCGGTGTGATATACTGTCAGAGACGCGGAGGAAACCTTCCCTGGCGGAAACAGCCTCGCGTACCGTCGAGTCCACACTATATCACCGCCAAGCAAAACAGCTACGTGACCGTGCCTTTGAAGGAAGTAGTAAGTGTTCTCAAAGGTTTTCCTTTATTTATACATTTATGTATATATTTATAATAGTATGATAACAAGCATACAGTCGTTCTGATGGCAATAGGATGCTGTGGGCAAAGTCAGAAATAAAAGACTTTTTCTCATTGATCGGTGCGTCAGCAATACTTCTTCTGACTAGGCATGTAATATCACTCTTACCCTATATCAAATAGTATATATGTATTTGATTTGAATATCTGATATCGAATCAATCATCATCAATATCAACATATATATAATATATCGGTTGATTCTGTAACTGTAATAAAGTCAGTATTCAGTACTACACGCTACACGGTGATACGTGATTTCTAATGGATTTGGTTTGAAATCTAATGGATAGGTTAATACATATTTGTATTTCGTATCAGTTAATATATATTTAGGTATATTTGTTTTATTCAAATTTAATAAATATTTCTTATACTTTCGGGCGAAAATGGTTCGTTTCAAATTTCGAATTGTGTAACATATCATAGATATATTGCGTCATTATTATTTCTTCGTGTATAATGTTATATGTTTTGTAAAGTGACGCTGTATTGGAGCGGTTTCTGATACATAGTCTGTTGCCCCGTTATATAGATATTGGGTATTGTACAGATATATAGATATTGTATTTATATACAATTTGATTTGCCCACTACTACTTCTGCCTTGTTGAAGTCTGCGACACGGTGTTGTCGACATCACCCGAGGCGGCATACGATACTTTACATTTGTGGTAACAGCGTCATAAAGTTAAGTTTTTTTAGAATAATCAAGTAACAATCAAGTACACAATGCCTCATATCCAGTAAAAAGGGTGTCCGGTTCTCTTACACTCGCCATACGAAACAACGGTTTTCTGTAGCGTGGTCGTTCCTCGCTCGAGCCCGACCTATTCGTGTAACCATAATGTAGCTGCAGCATGGCTCTACTACGTAAAGGGGAGAAGCGGCTCTAGGAGTTTTCATATATATTTACAATAAAACGATTTTTTCACTTTTATGCCAACCAATTAAGAAATCAGGCAGATACTTTGTATACTGTATTACGTGTAAAAATTATTATATCAGCTAATTTTGCCATTCTTGTAAGTGCACCGACAATCACAGTATTTGGTCACTCAAGCCTTTTCAGATGTTGTTCCCTATCATTGCTCTGGATAAGTACACACATACATACACATAACACTCACGCCTGTCACCCAGAGGGATAGGCAGAGACTACGGACTTCCATTTGGCGCGATCCTGACACACCTCTCTCGCCTCTTTTACATCCATATATCTACGCATACACGCTCGTCGGTTATGGGTACTCCTAATCTGGCCCATTTTTAATGTATCGCCGATTTGGTCGATAAACCTTCGTCTAGGGCGTCCCTTCCCGACCCTGCCGTTCACTTCCGCAACATAAATTTGCTTTGTCACTCTTTCCTCGTTCATTCTTTCTACATGACCAAACCACCGAAGCATTCCTTTCTTAATCCTTGTCACAACGTCATCTTGCAGACCACACTTTTCTCTTATCACACTATTTCTCACCCTGTCATTCAGATTCAGCCCTAGCATACTCCTTAAGGAACGCATTTCTACAGCATTTATTCTACTCTCATGCTTCTTCTGCCAGACCCAACTTTCACTACCATACATTAAAGTAGGGACTAACACAGCATTATGAATTGCCATACGTGCCTTAGTTGACACATTCTGACTCCTCATAATAGCGTGTAGAGCCCCATTCACTCTATTTCCTGCGTTCACTCGTCGTTCTATATCCTTATCATATCTACCATCCCTGCTAAATAAACATCCCAAATATACAAATTCATCCACTTGCTCAATCAACTCCCCTTCTATTCTTATTTCACATAAAGTTTTACTTTCTTCTCTTTCAAAAACCATCACTTTCGTCTTACTTGCGTTCACTTTCATACCCCTTTCTTTCAATGACCAATTCATTAAAGTAACCATCATTTGCAACTCGGCCGCCGATGATGCAAATATGACTTGATCATCGGCGTACAAAAGGCATTTGACGGTTGACTCACCCATTCTCAACCCACATTCTTCAACTTTCAAAGTTTGCAAACAACTGTCCATAAATAAGTTAAACAGCCACGGGGAAGCCACACATCCACATCCACATCCACACATGGATAAGTATGTAAGTATTTTATGACAGTGATAAGCAAATTCGTTGTCCACTTGGTGGTATGTGCAATTGTAATGCATGGATCCCTAAACCATCAATTTTTCAACCCAACTTACAAAGGAGGCTACAGATGCCTCTTGGAGTGAATACTTCATAGCCTTTGCTTTGTATCTTTCTTAAATACACTTAATTTTTATAGAAAAATAATTATATTTTGATACCATTTTTATAACAGCCCCGAAAAGCAAAACGGCAGCCGTCTTTCACGGGTATTGGTGGCTCCAGTGGCATCCTGCTGTCTAAAAGCAATAACATTTCCAACGCAAACAACCACAACACTGCTTTAGCCACACCGAAGCTGTACCCCAAAGCCATCGCCAACGAATACGACTCTATGGGCACGTTAAGGCGACATTCCAACCAACCTAACAACAAGACTAACTTAGACATTGAAGAAGACAAGTTCTATTGAACGCAACGATTAAAACTTTTTTTTTTTACAAAAAATGATTCAGAGCAAGGGTGAAGTTGTACTTGAGTGACTGTTGGTCGAACGCAAATCCTGATTTTGGTATTATACATTATATACTAAAAGCATAGAAAATCAATTTGGCTTTTGGTTGCGCGCGGCGATTAAAACTTTTGCCCATAAAATGGTTGAGAGTAAGGGTGTGGTTATACTTGAGTGATAATTGGTCGAACGGCGAAACTCATTAGCGTCAATGAAATTTTGTATTAAGCAAACCAGAAAATTGATTTTAAATAATTGTATTAAAAAATAATGGAAGTGAACATCTAGTCGGTTTGCATCTATGATTTTATTTGAAAATTAACTACTTAACAATACAATTTCTTTTATTTGTCAGTGTTAATTGATGTGGCGTTTGAGCTTAGTATTATGAGATATTTGTGATTTGTCGTTTTAGCGAATTAAGTAAGACAATCTTAGTGTTAGTTTGTCCAGTGCCATGGTAACTAAGATTGTAATATATAGTTTTTATGTAGTAAAATAAAAAGAAATATATTTTAAATGTATTTTAAAAATGATATGTTTAAAACAGAGAACAAATAATAGTGCCATGTAAATAATAGTTATCCTGTGCTTAGTTTTGAGGAAATATTTTCACATAATCTCTATTTAAGAAGTACAAACTACGGTGCCTTTCCAGTGCATATAGATATATAATTAAAAACAGATTTTTATATTACTTATTAAAATGTAGTGTATATTTTACAAGGAATTTTTAAGGACCGTTGAATGATTTTCAACGTTTTTATTGACTCATGTTGAGTTCATTATGTTAGATGTGGCGAGTATTTTGTATTTTTATATGCTTGTATTAGGACAATAACTATTGTTGGATGTTGTGCTGTCTTTCAGTATGTTTGTATTAATTTGTTTATGTAATTCCGTTCGTTCGGTTTTTATCTACAATATACATACATATATGTTAATAGTAACTAATATTATATATTATGTATTAGTTTTACTAGTTTTTTTTAAAATTATATATATATATACATATTTAATTTTTCATAGTTCATTTTTCATTGGATCTATTTTTAGTTATCATTTTTGGTTATGTTATTCTGTAAACAGTTACTGTACCTCGTTTTCAAGATCTAGTTCCAGTTTAATCTCCATATATAAAAATCAATTGCTGTCCGTTAGTCTCGCCAAACTCTACTCTAACTCTACTCGACACTAACGGACTCGGATCGCTAGTTTAAAATAAATAAAATTATCTCCCAAATTATTTTTTTACTGTTTTTTGCTATTAACGTTTTTGTATGTATACAGTTCCTAATTGAATTAGAAATTGCATTGGTCTCAAGTGTTTATATTGTTTGTAGGTATTGTATTATATTTTTATAATTGATGTATTTTATTAATTACTAATATGACATGTTTTTATCTAAAAGCAGTTTTAAAGGAATAAAACTTACCGGCAGTGTCAGTAGTGTTTCAGAATGAAAATGAGATTTTATCGAAGACTTAATGCATCCGATTTAGAACAACACTTAATTTTTTCGTACTGATGTTTTTAATTGTTTATATTAACTTCTAGCATTCTTATTTGAAAAGAAAAAAACCATCAGGCCAAACTATTAAAGGGTAAAAAAAATTACATTTTAATATTTTGCCTTTTTTGTTATTGACACATAATTATATTAGACGAGAATGAATGAGAGTATTCGCATGTATAAATAAAAATTAAGGTTGAAACTCATGAAATATTAAATGAAAATAATATGAAATAAAAACTATAAAATAGTGGCTATTTTATTGTAGTATTTAACTTAATGTGCATTTTATTTGAAAATGTTTAATAAAGTACATACCGCTTTTATAAATGTATTTAATGTTAAAGCGTAATTATATGACTTCCAACAACGTGCCTTATGTAAAATATTTAGAGTTTCAACGTTTTATTTCTACTTTTGTATTTCGTCAAGAGGCTTTCTCTCAAACTCACCGATTAAATTGATACGTTTAAATTTAAGAGATTGTATTATTGTGATTCGTTAGGCCTATATTATATTTTTGATTTCTTAATACGTTATCATTCCTAAATACTTCTATTTTATATATTATAAAATGTTGATTTCAATGCTGTATATTGTTGTTAAGCTAAACACTTATAATAATAAAGACTATCGTTTATTTTCTTGTTTTATTTATCAACTTGTTAATCCCGTAAATATAATAGACAAGACTCGAAACAAATTAAAGAGAAACTTAGAAATGAGATATTTTGGAGCTATTTTTAGATGATTTTTCATTAAAATACCATTTTTTGTGCCTAGATGGAAGGCATCTTGGGAAACATAATTTAAAATTAAAAAATTTGTACAACCGACTTTAATATAAGTTATAAAGAATAACTCAAAAACTATTGGTCAGACCTTGATCAAATTTATATGGCACCACATGTGAAGCACCAGCTTTCAATTAAAAAAAGAATCATCGAAATTTGTTCAACCAGTAAAAAGTTATGAGGTAACACACATAAAAAAAAAACAGTCGTATTGAGTACCGGCTCCTTTTCGAAGTCGAAGTAATACATTTTTTAAATATATTGATATTGCTATTTACATTTAAAATTTACATGCGTTTGGGTTGTATTAAAAATAATTATTTTATTTCCTTTTCTAAGTCGGAAGTTGTAGCATATATAGAGCCATTTTTATAGGAATTAAAGTAAGGGTGAAACACACAGTCATGATGGTAAGTGGATACTGTAGTCCATATACCTCTATGGAGATTAGCTGTCACTCCTAATGAATAAGGTGGAATGTCATATTTCTAACGGCTTTCCGGCTCTCTATTTTAAGCTGGTATTCTGTATATATTTTCCTGTAATTTTATTACATGTATTCCTGCATTTTCAGTCCTATTCCTATACGATTCATGTTCGCCCAAACATCTGAAATTCAAGTTTCATTATTTCGATTCTTCTCACGAACGTAACCTGCTTTCTTCCTAAGGGAACTATTATTTTTGTTTTTTATTGCCGCACCAAATCTATGTCTCACTCTTCCACCGCTGAAGGAAACTGACTTCTGTTGCTGCCTTTGAGAGAACGGTGTCTGATCATTATCTAATTTTCTTCTTTCAGTGGCTAAATTTCTTAAATATTTCTGCTTATGTATTATGTTGATAAGTTTTAGGGTTCCGTAGTTAAAAAACAAGGATTCCGTATAGTTTCGCCATGTCCGTCCGTCGGTCCGTCCGTGGTTTTACTCAGAGACTCCAGGTGCTACAAATCTGTGATTTGGGATTCTTATAGGATATATTAATCTCGCCTACAAAACAAATAAAAACTTGAAAAACATTTTTATTTTGGGGACAAGGGAAGGGAGGATGATTTTTTTTTTACTCGTCTATTCCGTCTTATGGGGTGTAGTAGGATAGGTCTTCCGATAATAATGGGGGGTATGCAACAACATTTTTTCGACATTTGTGAAGTTTAACTTTATAGTGGTATTTTTTTATTAGTCATGTGTCCACGCAGCTATTTTTGGAAATGTAAAAAGTATGCACTATAGTAGTATATATATAATGAAGTTAAAAGGAAAATTTCAAACATTTTTGCTAAGCAAATAAAAAAGGTTTGTTTGTGAAAGGATAAATAATATATGTAATAAAAAATAAAAATATAAATATACTTAGCTAATATATTCTAAGCTAGTTGTTGCCGGCGACTTCGTCCGCATAGAACTTATTACGTTTGGATTTCATGGGTTTTAATTAATTTGCGCGAAATCTTAATTCTTTCTTCTAACATAAAAACTTAAATTATTCCATAATCAGCTATCTGCCAGTGAAAGTCCTATCAAAATTGGTCCAGCCATTTCGGAGATTAGCCGGTACAAACAGACAGACAGACAGACATACAAAAAGACAAAAAATTTAAAAATTGTTTTTTCTTATAAGTACCGTGTATACTTTTATATGCATTAGTAAAAGCTGTTATTTTGACATTAGAAACGGACACTTCAATTTTATTTATTTGTATAGATTCTATAGCAGACTTACAGAACGTTACGCTTAAGACAACGTGGACAAAGTTTAGCTTTTAGCTGAACCATTCAATAAACATAACGACGCTTGCGAAAAGGCGACCCAGTCATGAGAGAATAACGTAGTACTCGCTATTTGTTGTCTAGGCTCGATAAAATAAATAACAAATACGTAAGCCTCCAGGAAAATATGTAAAACTCAATAACAAAAGGTTTCCAGATCAGAGTTTTTAATTATATAAAGAACATAATAGTTTACGTGTGGAGTGATGTGAACGGGAGATTTTTTTAGGGATACGGAATCCTGTTTAAAACTACCGTACGTTTGTTGTTGTGACGGGTCATAGATTTTATATGAATTTGCTGCGTTCGGAATCTCGAATCGAAATTACGAAATGGAATCCCGAAACGGTATTCCATATGTATGTGGCCGGTCTTAGGAGTAATAATGCATTTGTATTTTGATTTTCAATCGAGGATAGATGTAGGTGAGTGGTCCTCCAGATCAAATTTCGGTCACGGCGGCAGGTCTCAACGGAGATTAGCTATCGGTGCAGGACAGGATTATAGTGCCTGTAGTGAAATTGGTGATAAGAAATAATTCACTGTTCACTGTTATAATGTTTACTCTTTTTATACATCAGCTCCACAATTCACAATTTTCACAGATTATAATTTAATTATAGTTTATGACAACACACAAAATATATATACAAACAGAAGGCTAATGCAATTTTTATACTAATTTAGCAACTAGATTTTATATCAGGAAAAAACAACGATATCCATGACACATAGGGCAGTTGACAGTTAAAAACTATATTTTGAATTTTTGACATATATTATGTGGCTACACGCCACATCACTCCCCCCCCAGAGACCGTCTCAAGAGGGGCGATAGTAATCTGGGAATCTCGCACTTCGTCCCGAACGTGTTTTTTTAAATTTTTGTGTCTTCTTTACTTTCAGGCGGCTGCATAATGACAGGACCTTGTAGTTCAGTGTTTTCCTGAATAGTGTAGGCTGGTTTTAGCCGATTTATGGAAACTGTGACTTCATTGTCTCTAATTAGAAGTTTATAAACTTTATCATTTCTTTGTATGACTTTGTATGGCCCTGTATAAGATGGTTGAAATGCTCGCGATTTTGTTTCATCTTTTGTACACGTGCGTAGCTGTTGGCAAGTCTTTGAAAACAAAGGTCTTGTATTTACTGAGCCGTGACGCTGGCAATGGACGTATATTTTCCATGTTAGCACGTAGGCGTGCAGTGAAATCCGTCACATCAGTAGTTGTTTTCAAGGAAGGATAGAAGAATTCTCCCGGTAGTCTTAACGATTCACCATAAACTAAGTCAGCCGGCAATGCTTGTAGATCTTCCTTTAAAGCACTTCTCATACCTAATAGTACTAGTGGCAAACTTTCAGTCCAGTGTTGGTTACTATGACAAGTTATGGCCGATTTTAACTGCCTGTGCATTCTTTCCACCATTCCGTTACATGCAGGGTGATAAGCAATTGTTTTCTTGTGTTGGAAACCTATTGAATCTGAAAGATATTTGAGCAGCGATGATTCAAACTGCCTTCCCCGATCAGTTATTATTTCCGCAGGACATCCAAATCGCGAAATCCAACCCAGTAGCAGGGCCTTTGCAACGGATTCCGCAGTTATATCTATTAATAGGATTGCTTCTGGCCAACGTGTGAATCTATCTACCGATGTCAGACAGTACCGAAAACTTTCTGATGGTGGAAGAGGTCCAATTATGTCTATGTGAATGTATTGGAATCGGGCACGTGGCAATTCAAATGTATGTAGCGGCGATGACACGCGTCGGTTAATTTTTGAGGTCTAGCAGGCGTGGCATGCTTTAGCCCATACTTGGCAGTCTTTGTTTATACCGGGCCAAACGTAACACTGTGCTACTAATTTTGCGTTAGCATTAGCGCCTGGGTGACTCAGTGAATGCAGTGTTGCATAAATTTGTCGTCGAAGTTGCTGGGGCACATAAGGGCGTGTTACTTGCGTTTTATTGTCGCAGTATAATTCTTCTAGTGTACCCGGTATTTTAACTTTAATTAGTTGAAGCGATGTTTGACTATTTATTTATTTTTTTAACTCAGGATCTTCTGACTGCTCTTTTGCGAGTGTGCTTAAGTCGACGGGCTTAGATAATTCTTCTATTCGTGAAAGAGTGTCAGCTACGACATTTTCTTTCCCAGAAATATGTTGTATGTCCGTTGTAAATTGGGATATGTAATCTAAATAGCGAGATTGCCGTGGTGAACATTTTTCTTTTCGACGTTGAAATGCGTAGCATATGTGCTTATGATCAGTAAATATGATGAAATGTCTCGCTTGGAGCATATGCCGAAAATATTTTATATTTTCATAGATCGCTAATAATTCTCGGTCGTATGGAGAATATTTTCTCTGCGAAGGACTCAATTTGCGAGAAAAGAAGGCAGAGGCTGCCATTCACCATCTTTAAATTGCTGCACAACTCCTCCAATTGCTATGTCTGAAGCGTCTGTCACTACTCCCAGTTTGGAATTTAAATCAGGGTAGGCCAAGAGGGTTGCATTGCATAATTCTTCTTTGCATTTTTCAAACGCTATTAGTGCGTCAACTGTAATATTTACTGGATGTGAACCCTTTACCGCTCCGGTTAGGAGTGAATTTAATGGAGCTTGAGTTTCTGCTGCTCCTGGGACAAATCTGCGATAGAAATTTAATATTCCCAGGAATCTTCTCAATTCTTTCACGTTCTTTGGCACTGGAAAATCTTTGATGGCTTGTACTTTTGAGGTCAAGGGTTTGACGCCTTCGGGTGAAACGGTGTAGCCTAAGAAGGATACAGTGGAGGCTCCGAATACACATTTGGACGTGTTTATTACCATTCCATAGTCTTGCAATTTTGTGGAAACTTGATGGAGATGTTTAAGGTGTGTTTGTTCGTCTTTTGAAAAAAATTAAAAAATCGTCCAAATAAGAGTAGCACAAATCGAGTCCTCTCGTCACTTCGTCCATGAATCTTTGGAACGTTTGGCTGGCATTTCTCAGGCCAAACGTCATATACGGGAACTCATACAATCCGAAGGGCGTCGTTATGGCCGTTGAAATATCTTCTGGATTTACCGGTATTTGATTTATAATCAAATACCGGTAAATCCGCTTTAACTAAATCAATGGTTGAAAATATTTTGCATCCTAATATATTGTACGTAAAATCTTGAATATTACGTATAGGATACCTATCAGGTATCGTGCGTGTATTTAATAGCCGGTAATCGCCACATGATCTCCACCCGTTATCTTTTTTAGGTGCCAGATGTAGTGGAGATGACCATGGACTTTCTGAAGGTCTTGCTGTTCCATTTTTGAGCATAGCTTCAAATTCTGCTTTCGCTATTTTCAATTTGTCAGGAGCTAATCGCCTTGGTGCACAAGAAACTGGAGGTCATGGAGTTGTCCTAATATAATGGAGATTATTATGATTAGGAACTTTATGCGTGCCTGAAGGTCGAGTTATATCAGGGAAGTTACGCAAAAGAGTGTGATACTTAAATTCACCGGAAATCGTTTTTACCGATGATATGGCGTTTGATGAAAGAGGTGATGTGGCGGAAGCTGATAAATTTGTACTGTTATCGATGAGACGTCGATTCCGACAGTCAATAATTATGTGGTAGAATGATAAAAAATCAACACCTATTATGGCTTTATTCACATCAGCGACTACAAATCGCCAGCTGTGATCTCGCCGAAGACCTAAGTCTAAATTAAAGTGTACGAACCCATAAGTAGATATCGGCGTTCCGTTGGCAGCAAAAAGTTCGTACGTCGTTTGCGGTCATCCTTGAGAGTTTTCCTATTTATAGTCGCATGGATTAAGGCATATTCTTGCTTTGTCACATTTGTGATGGTAAAAGCAAATTGGAAATTTTTTATAATTAGATTGGGACCGACGAGACCTACTATTTTTGTTTTGGCTTCGACTATAACGGTTCCTTGAACGGGATCTACTCCTGCTGTCCCTAGCTGATAGGGCTTGAATCTGACGAGTGAGCTCAGCTATTTGTTGAGTCATTTTGTTTAAAACATCAACCGATATTGCGTTTGTTGACGCAACTTGTGGCACAGTAGGAACGAGGTCGTGAACTTTGTCTGCCAAGTCTACTAGTGCTTGCAGCGTTGAGTCTGGTTGTGACGCTATGACAGTATGTAGGTTATTTGGCAACCTACTAGTCCAAATTGTTCGAATAAAATCATCAGGAACATTAGGACCTGCTAGATGTTGCAGATGCCTCAGGAATTGTGACGGGCGACGATCACCAAGTTCCTCATGCATCAATAGTTGCTTTACTTGCTTTTCTATTGATGCTGACAATCTTTTTATCAGCTCGGTCTTTAATTTCTCGTATTTACCTTTTGCCGGCGGTGAAACGATAATGTCCTATCACTTCAGCTGCATACCGATGATCCAGTTGTGAAATGATATAAAAATATTTGGTGTCATCATCTTTTATTCCAGAAAGTGCAAAATTCTTCCTTCTATTTGGGCGAACCATACGCTTGGTTCTTCTGGCCAAAACGGAGGCAGGCGTACTCCGACGCGACAAACGTCGGAAGGTGAAAATGAGCTACTTTCTCCTGCTTTATTAGAGTCGTTGGTGTTTGCCATTGCTATTTATGAGCTGCTGGAGTACTATTTTATCTAGCGTCTAAACTTCCGGGGTCACCAGTGTAGCGAAATTGGTGATAAGAAATAATTCACTGTTCACTGTTATAATGTTTACTCTTTTTATACATCAGCTCCACAATTCACAATTTTCACAGATTATAATTTAATTATAGTTTATGACAACACACAAAATATATATACAAACAGAAGGCTAATGCAATTTTTATACTAATTTAGCAACTAGATTTTATATCAGGAAAAAACAACGATATCCATGACACATAGGGCAGTTGACAGTTACAAACTATATTTTTAATTTTTGACACATTATGTGGCTACACGCCACAGTTCTCAAGTGTATGCGCAAGCACAGGTGCACTCTATTCCCTCACTCTCATAGTACGATGGGACGGTAAACCGACACGACAGGGGAAAGATTAGGCGCAGGACCAACGGCTTTAAGTGCTTTCCGAGGCACGGGGGGTGAGACACCGCCAACTCCTGACCCCGGGCAGCTCTGAGAATTTCTTGATGGAAAAACTCAAAGACCGGGTTTTTTGGCACGACCCGAGATTCGAACCCGGGACTTCACGATCGTCGCACTACTACACCCACTAGACCAACGAGAGTCAGGTGAGTGGTGGGTATGTGTCTATGAGTCACCACTTTCACTCACCATCAGGTCGTGGCCTAATGACCCGACTAGGTAAAAAATAAAAATGTTTGCAGTTTGAACATCTATTAATTACAGAACCACATTAATATGATTTATCTGATTTTATACTTCTTACTAATCACTACGCCACAGAGGACTGTGTGCGCGTTTGTCAAGGGCGGAGAGGGTAAAAATTTGATTTTTTTTTATAAAACTGAAGTGACAAGAACTTAATCTATGGTCATCGGCAGCAACGTCAAACAAAGAAGTCTGTAGGTGCGTTGTCACCTTTGAGGAGTAAGAAGGAATACCGCACAGCCTGGCATTATACTGCCGCTCTATAGCCTTCAAACCGGAATAATAACAGCAACACTTTCAGGTTTACTATTTAACGGCAGAAATAGGTAACGGCCACCTACGTTTTTAGGTGGTAGAGCCATGCTGCAGCTATATTATGGTTGTAGCACGAATGGGTCGGCTCGACCGGGGTGGGATCACGCTCTCATGGAATACCAGCGTAAAATAGCAGCTTAACACTGCTGTGTTTCGTATGGTGAGTGTAGAGAATCGGCGATCCTTTTTACTGGAAAAGAGGCATTCCATTTTAGTCTTCACGGGTGACAACGTATCTGCATTTTGATTCGCAAACGAGGATAGATGTAGATGTCTATGGGCCACAGCAACCTCTTACCATCAGGTGGACTGTGTGCTCGTTTGTCATCCTATCATATAAAAAAAAAATAATTGCACGGCACAATATCAAAAGGCCTTTTTTAGAAAATTGATGTGACGAACATACTTACAGTCCAACTGAAGGTGAGGAGACTCAACAGCCCATTTAGACCTGCAAAAACAATGAAGGCTACAGATGCGCTGTCAATAGCCTGTAATTATACTGGCGCTCTACCGAAAGTTGAAAACGTAATGAAGTAGGAAATGCATGGAAAACCTTTTGAGTATATCATATGCTGCTTTAGTGTTCAATGGTGGACTGAACATGTATTTTATATCATTTTATTACGTTGTAAAGAGGAAAAAAGCCTTTTCTCTAAATTCCAAGGTCGCATGGCAAAATGAAAATATAATTAATACTAAAACTTAATTAATAACTGAAATAATTAAGTTTTCTCAAGATTATCTTGCCTCAATTTTGAATTAAATCAGGTTACTAAGAAATAATTAAGGTCTGCTAATTGGAAGTAATAGATACTTTATTTTAATAATGAATCTTATTTAATCTATTTATATACTTTCTCCGCTCGAGTCCAGTCTGGACTGGAATGTTCGGATATTTTAAAAGAAATTGATAATAATCTTAAAATAGCTACAGAAAAATAATCTAAATTTATCTTTATATACAACAGCCTGGACTCCTTAGAGTATTTCTATGCAAGCGTTATTTACACTTTAAGCCGGACTCAAGTCCGGCTTAAAGTGTAAATAAACCTAGCAAGCTAACAACATAGCAAAGTGGCGAAGCAATCAGCTTTGTAGCGGTTTCTAACGGTTGCCGTTGAGCAATCAGTTTCAAAATAGGAGGTTCAGATGCCTGGGTGATCAGTAATCGATTGCTGAAAACAGAATTTGAAAATTCGAAACCGTTCTCGAGATAATCGTGGGACAGACGGACAGACGGACAGACGAACAGACGGACAGACATCGTGAAATCTATAAGTGACTTCGCAAGCTTCGCCACTTAATAAGCATAGGTAATGTACATATAGCTTGAGTTACTTTACCTCGCTTTGTCTTGCTTCCGTGCAAAGTGTCAGTGACATAATATGTAACATGATTTTAAATAATAAAGTAGACCTGACCTTTGCTGCGGAAGTAAGGCAGTCATGGAATCAAGGCAGGCACTCTGTCCTTGCGAAAATATTCCATTGGAAGTTAACCAACAAAAACAGCGTGATAGTCTGTTGTTAATGAGTGTTCAGGAAGATTTGTTACATAATTTACATAGTGACCAAGATCAGGCCCGCCTTCTAGCTATTTTGACTAAGGAATGTAGTCACTGGTTACACACTTTACCATCAAGTAATCTCGACACATTACTAGATGAGTAAAGCTTGCGCATCAACCTCATCAGTGCCGTTGTGGTAGCGGTTTCGACGAGTTTATACTCGACGGACTTCATGTAAGAAAATTGCTGGTAGGTTGTCCTGTCACGGTCCTCTGAACAATGTTATCCGAAGAGCTCCAGTCTCTATAAATGTTTCCTCGTTTTAGAGCCTTGTGGAATATTTAGAGACGACGGCGGGAGACCCGACCGTATGATTTTTGTCCTAGTGTGGGATGCTACGTGCGTAGACATTTTAGCAGCCTCTCATATAAATGGTACCACGTTTAGCGCGGGGGCGGCATCAGAGGTAGCTGAACTAAGTAAGTGGTGCAAATATAATCTCTCTGGGAGATAAATTCTTCACTGCTGGCCGGATGAGGAAGCTCAAGGTTGCTCAGCGAGCTACGGCGAGGGCTATGCTTGGAGTTTCTCTGCGTGATAAACTTAGAAATGAGGATATCCGCAGTAGAACCAGAGTGACCGATATAGCCCAACGGATTAGTAAGCTGAAGTGGCAATAGGCCGGCCATATAGCTCGAAGAACCGACAATCGATCGGGAAAAAAGGTTCTTGAGTTGCGGCCTCGTACCGGCGAATGAAGTGTAGGGCGTCCCCCCACTAGATGGAGTGACGACCTGGTGACACATGCAGAAAGTCGATGGATGCAGGTGGCTCAGGACCGTGTTTTGTGACATTCCTTGGGGAGGCCTTGGGCTGTAATGATGATGATGATGATGATGAGAGATAAATACATATTTGTGCCATTTGCTGTAGAGATTATCGGTCCGGGCGGTCCACGTACCGTGAATTTCCTAAAGGAACTGTATCTACGATTTGCTGTCGCTGCTACTGATAAGAGGGCTGGTTCTTTTCTCGCTCAGAGGCATTTAGCGAGGAAACACAGTGTACACACACACACACACACACACACACACACACACACACACACACACACACACACACACACACACACACAATATACCGCAGGAAGTAAGACTGTATTTTTTTACTTTTAGTTTTAAAAAAAAAGTTATAGTAATATATATTGTATGTATAGTATGTATACCGTGTAGTGGCGGTTAAGAATATCCACTACCCCATATCTTACCGTGGGTGTCGTAAAAGGCGACAAAGGGAAACAGGCAGGAGATGAGCAGCAGCATCTTCCTCATAACAGCAAAAATACAATAAAAAAACTGCGGTTGCCAACCCGTTCGCCAAGCGTGGCAACTATGGCAAACACCCCCCTATAAGTGAATGTAACAAAGAAACGGCCCCCAGTTCCCGGCGGCCCCGCTATTCCTGGCTACAGTGGCGACCATGGTAACGGCGGGGCAGGGGGTGCTAAGAATCTCCGGTGAAGGTTCGGTTGCCACTTACGACGACTCGACCTGGCAACATACAACGCACGCACCCTGAGGACTGACGAAAAGATCGTGGAGAAGAGATAGACAAGTTACGCTGGCATATTATAGGATTACCCGAAGTCCAAAGAGAGGTGGAGGAAACGGTAATCCTTGAATCCGGCAACTTGTTCTATTACCGGGAGGGCGACCATCTGTCCCAAGGAGGTGTCGGATTTATCGTCCACAAGTTTCTCGTTAACAACGTTGTAAAGATTGAGAGTGTGTTGACGAGGGTTGCGTACCTTATACTCAGAATCACCAAACGGTATTCGCTGAAGCTCATACAGGTTTACGCACCAACCTCGGCACACCCCGATGAGGAGGTGGAGGAAATGTATGAGGATATCTCTATACGGTGTTAATGGGAGACTTCAATGCAAAACTAGGCACAAGAGAGAATGGTGGCAAAAGAGGGACTCTTTATGATGAACACTTTCTTCCAGAAGCGGCCCCACAGGAAGTGGACCTGGTCGAGCCCCGACGGTTCGACATAAAATGAGATTGACTTCATTATGACGACCAGACGACAAGTTCAGTGATGTCTCAGTGATCGCGAGGGAGAAAACTGGTAGCGATCGTCGAATGGTTAGAGGCACACTGAACCTAAACGTTAAGTTGGAGAGGTCTCGTCTAACGAAGTCAACGCTCCGTCCCCCTCGTGCTCTAATCCAAAGTCCCGAAACCATTCAGATCGAGTTACAAAACCGTTTTCAGTGCCTAGAAGACTGCAATGAAGTGGAAGATATGAATGACCAGCTCGTGGAAACTGTCCATGCGGTCGGAGCTAAGTTCTGCAAGACCCGCCGCAGAAGAACACAAAAACTCTCCGATCACACTCTTAATCTCATGGTTGTTAGACGGGAGATGAAGCTCCATTCTTCAACAGATTTGACAGCATCCAGGCAACTGAACAGACAGATCTCCAAATGCATGCGGCGGGACTTATGCAACTTCAATACAGCTCGTATTGAAGAAGCGATCGAGCGGAACCAAGGCTCCAAAGTCTTTGCCAGAGATCTGTCAGAAAGAGCCAACTGTCAAAGCTGAAGACATCGTTTCCAGGGCACCTGGGATTTTGAGTGAGATTGAGAGGTTCTATGGGCAGCTGTACACGTCATCGTTGGAGCCACACGCAAGTGTGAGTAACGATCCAAGAGCGAGTCTTATCCGACATTATTCCGATGATATCCCGGACGTCAGTCTGAGCGAGATTAGAATGGCAAGGCCCCAGGCGAGGACGGAATTACAGCGGAGCTTCTGAAAGCGGGTGGAAAACCGGTACTTGAAGTCCTTCAGAAGCTCTTTAATTCCGTCCTCCATGGTGGCATTACACCGGAGGCGTGGAGCAGAAGTGCGGTGGTCTTGTTCTTCAAGAAAGGCGACAACGCTCTCTTGAAGAACTACAGACCGATTTCCCTTCTAAGCCGCGTCTACGTGCTGTTTTCGAGAGTCATTACGAATCGTCTCGCGCGCAGACTTGACGACTTCCAGCCTACCGAACAAAATAGGTTTCCGAAAAGGCCACCATAGACCACATACATACCCTTCGGCAAATTGTACAGAAGTCAGAGGAGTACAATTTGCCACTATGTCTGGCGTATGTGGACTGGAAAGCCTTTGATTCCGTCGAAATTTGGGCGGTGCTGCAGTCCCTTCAGCGGTGCCAAGTTGACTGTCGGTATATCGAAGTGCTGAAGTGCTTGTACAGTAGCGCTACGATGGCTATCCGAGTACAGAACCAGAGTACGAAACCAATCCAATTGCAGAGAGGTGTAAGACAGGGTGACGTCATATCCCCAAAACTCGTCACCGCTGCATTGGAAGACGTTTTCAAGCTTCTGCACTGGAAAGGATACGGTATCAACATCAATGGCGAGTACATCATTCACCTTCGATTTGTCGACGATATAGTCCTTATGGCAGAATCGCTGGAGGACCTAAGCACTATGCTCAATGACCTCAATAGTGCTTCCCAACGGATAGGTTTTAAGATGAACATGGACAAAACAAAGATCATGTTTAATGTCCATGTCACACCTATGCCGGTAGTTGTTGGGAGCACTAAGCTCGAAATTGTTGACGGGTATGTTTACCTGGGACAAATAGTCCGACTAGGTAAGTCCAACTTCGACCGAGAGGTCAATCGACGGATTCAACTCGGTTGGGCAGCGTTCGGGAAATTACGGCACATCTTCTCGTCAGGTATACCTCAAAACTTGAAAACGAGACTGTACAACCAGTGCGAGTTGCCAGTGAGGACTTACGGATCTGAGACGTGGTCCTTCACTGCTGGCCGTAGGAGGAAGCTCAAGGTCGCTCAGCGTGCTATGGAGAGGGCTATGCTCGGGGTTTCTCTGCGTGATAAACTCAGAAATGAGGATATCCGCAGTAGAACCAGAGTGACCGACATAGCCCAACGGATTAGTAAGCTGAAGTGGCAATGAGCCGGGCATATAGCTCGAAGAACCGACAACCGATGGGGAAAAAAGGTTCTCGAGTGGCAGCCTCGTACCGGCAGGCGAAGTGTTGGGCGTCCCCCCACTAGATGGAGTGACGACCTGGTGAGATGTGCAGGAAGTCGATGGATGCAGGTGGCTCAGGACCGTGCTTTGTGGCATTCCTTGGGGGAGGACTATGTTCACCAGTGGACTTGTGAAAGGCTGTAATGATGAATGATGATGATATTGTATGTTCATTTCCTAAGTCATGTAAATAAAAGATACTTAAAAAAAGGATTTTGATGTCGCTTCGTACGTAATATTAAATGTAGTAACTGAGATATAGGTCGTACAATAACGGTGACGTTATTGTACGATTGCGGTAAAACACCCCAGTTATCGTATTTTTTATTCATTATTAGCTATGTCGATGTCCATCATAATGTGTACGCCATTGAGCTAAAGTAATATCATCATTGCATACATTAAAGTACTGGAATCGCTTGTTGCTGGTATTCCAGTTACTTTGATGTATATAATTAATAGAATCAGGCGTTACTTTGCGGAAATCCATTACATAAAAGCTTTTACAAAAATTTACTTCGCAAATATCCGCGTTATAAAATAATAAAATGATGTGTCTTACCTAGTACGAAGAGCACCTCCCGCCCTCCCTCAATTGCGTGCACTATCCCCGTCACCACTAATCCCAGCACCGCTGATACACCAATGACGATAATACGACACGTGTTTCACCTCTACACGAGGCATCCTCAGGTGTGTTTATAATTTGATGTATGTCTGTCTTTAAGGCAAGAGGGAATAGACTTTGAATGGGCGACAAGACAGCGCGATCAGCCACGTAGGGCTACATCATCACGTACCACCAGGTGAGATTGTAGTAAATTATGGTAAAGAGTGAAGCTCTTTAGTTTTTTTATAGAATAAGAACAACAAGCGAGAACACAGTGGATGCTGTAGCCCATATATATAATGTATATATTAAGAATCAAAATGCAAATGCATCGTCTCACCCTTGAGGACTACGATGGAATGCCTCGTATTCAGTAAAAAGGGTCTCCGGTTCTTTAGTTAATTATGTTATTTAACCATCGGCATTATAATAACTTTAAGATCTTCTGCTGTTAAGTTTCTTGTTATTATTTTCCACGGTTTCCATCTTATAGATACAAGGGCATTAAAAATCGGTTATTTGCGAGCATCTACAATAAAGCTTGTACACACTTATCAAACTTGATTGTAAATAATTATGGTATCTTATATAGGACAAATAAAAAGATCCATAAAAACCGTTCAAGTAATTACCATTAATTTAATAATGAATAATTTGCCAGCACTGTACAATTTATAAACAAATGGTAAAGTACACAATTAGCTACTTTTATATAATTTATAATTAAAAATCCCTAAAATATGACCACGATAATGTAAATGAGAAAGGAAGAGCAAACTTGCGCAGATACTATGACGTCATAAGCGTTTCCGATACATGACGTCAGAAATCGCTTCAGGCTTACACCAGATAGATATAGACTTCACTTTCTACAGGACCCAGCGAAAATATATAGATAAACCCTAAATATATAGACTTTGTTTTGGCCCGACCCGGGATTCGAACCTTATCAGCAGTCGCGTTTACAAGCACTAGACCAGCGAGGCAGTCATTAATACATATTACATAGTTTTAAATAATAATAATCACCTACATGGAAAGCCGATTGGTGATCACAGTACCACACATTCCGTATGTATGGTCGTTAGCTTGCTCTTCTATAACAAAAACGCTCGTGCTGGTAACGCCGCAACCTGTCGTCAGCTTTAGCAATTTCTGCTTGGCTTTTTAACCGACTTCAAAAAAGGAGAAGGTTCTTAATACGACTGTATTTTTCTTTATGTCTGTTACCTCAGAACTTTCTTCTAGATGAACCAAATTCGATGATTCTTTGATATAAATTTGATCAAGATCTGGCCAGTAGTTTTTGAATTATCCTTAATAATGCGTATTTAATTGACTTTCGACTATATTGATGATGTTTTCATTTTATTTATATTGAAGACGGTAGGTATATACAAATTTTAATTTTACCACTTTGTTGAATGGATTATTTGCCACCAGTCAGTCTTTTTGGATGTGGTGCAGTGCTAAAGAATTTATCACCCCATTTCGTTGCGTAAAATGTAGGTTATTTTTCAAAGAGTAGCCAAATTTTAAACTTAAGTTCAAATATATAAATAATGATATACCGTTACTTACCTCACTACAGTTTTTGAAAATACGAGTAAATAAGGCTTTTATTTTTATTTGAAATTATCGCAAATTGAATGTGATTTATGGGCAACAACGTTTTTGCCTAACGATCGACCCTTACGAATGTGTGCGTGCGCAGTAAAATCAGTTAAAATAATGTATTTAACACGCTTTTTGAATTTAAAAGATAAAACAACAGAATGTATGATATTTTTTTAGATTAATTTTTCTTCACCATTTGGCTGTATATATAGACGGCGGTATAACCATCTAGCTTACGCCAGACTGGACTGGTGAATACCCAGACCTGCGACAGAGAGCAGCGTCAAAGATGCGAGAGTGCGGCACGTCTGGCACTGCTATCGTTAAGCCGCCTGCAAAACGTGACGATGTGGACAAGTCCACCCTAAAACTGGAGAGGCCCATTTCTAACAGTGAACTTTTACGGGCGAATAACAGTCGGTTCTTAGAACCTTGTCTCTAAATAAGTATGTTTCACGACGAGTAAGTAAAGTTTACAATTGGAGAGAGGAAAAGAAAAAAGTGAATCTAGTAGTTCCCTTTAACACCAGTATTTTTATTAATTTTTCGAAGGGAAAAACAACATATTCAATACATAGGTTGTAGAATGTAGGTTATTTTAAATAGATAAAAGATTACGTAACAAGATGGTGCAGATACTTTGACGTCACTGAAGAACTAACAATACATCAGAAATCGCGTCGCGCCACATTATAGGTATTATTATTTTAATAGAATATACGTGAAAAACGAGGACACAGTCCATCTGATGGTAGGTTCTCAATTGGTGTTCGAAACATCATTATGAATCACAATGCAGATGTTTTGTCACCCCTGAGGACTAAGAGTAAATGCCTTGTTTCCAGTTAAAAGCGTCTAGGGTTCATTACTAACATATTACTAACATAGGTGTAAGTTTTTCTTTACTAACAAATTCTATGGATCTTGTTGTCCGAAATAAATAATTTTTATTTATTTATTTACTACACGCACTATTCTAAACACGTCAGCAATAAGCTGATTTTTAGTGCTCGTAAATAGTGAGAGCGTGATCCCTTCCCGGTCGAGCTCGAGCCGATCCATGCGTTTTTTAGTTACAAAGCGTGACTCTACCAGGTAAAACAGTCTGTAAATTTACTTATCGTTCCTGCCCACCAGAAATCCTCTGCTGAACAAAGGTTTCCCCCAAATTTGCTTCATAGGAAGGATATATGCCAAAGTTGCCACGCTTGGCAGGCAGGTTGGCAATCACAGTTTTTATTTTAAGCTGTTGTCAGGAAGATGCTGCTGCCCATCTTCTGTTTCATTCCTCTTTGTTGCCTCTTACGACACCCATGGGATGATATGGGGTTATGGATCCTCTTCAGCCACGCCAACACTATTCGGCGGTACCTATTATTGGTATTCAAGAGCCCGAAACTCATAAATTTGATTTCATCGGGCCACGTCTCTACTGCAATGAACTCTATTACCTTAATTGTTGAAAAATAAAATGAGAACACGTAGGTATGTGTTGTGGATGTAGTTGTCATTCTCAAACACCAATGTATCTGAACCATTATATGTTTTCAACGTAGTAATGCCTTGCTGCAGCTAAATTATGGTTGCAGCACGAATGGGTCGACTCGATCGGGGGAGGACCACGCTCTTACAAAATACCAGCGTAAAATATTTGCCAAAATAGAAAAACCGAAGATCCATTTTTCTGGATACGAGGCAATCCATTTTAGTCACTCTCAAGGGTGACAACGTATCTTCGTTTTAAATTATAATGGAGGATCATTTATCCTACATTTTAGGTGTATTTTATGATCCATAATATCCACTTACCGCTCATGTGGACTGTGTGCTCCATTATCACCCTTATTCTATAAAAAAGAACTAGTAAACTCTTAGTTTATTTTTTAGTTATTAAACTAAAAGTTTATGTATATGTTCTAGGTTTTTTTTTTCTTAGAATCTTCAGTATTCTCACAGTTGAGTCGTCGTTAATTTCCGCTAAAATAATCTCACGCAATCCCGGATTTCCTGTTCCTACTCCTCATTCAGGATGCCGCTGTCCCAGTTTAATTTCCTTTAAGTTTCCTCTAACTGTCTTCTAATTATAAATCTATTATCAGGTAATTGCTTGTTTGCAGAACTACCATTTAGACCACTATCACTCTAATCACTAAACACTAAGCTGACTTACGATTCTCGCGGGCTAGATCGTAAAAATAATGCAAAGCGTTATCCACAAGGCGAATGTAGGTAGGCTGGTGGTGGCGAGATTTACTTTGTTATTATTTTGTTGTCAATTTTACTTATAAAACTTGATATTTCTTCTGAATAATTGCATCATGTAAGAACACTGCGCCACGGAGCTGTCAAATCTTTTAGTTTTGGAATGTGAAATGAAATGTTAAGAAATAAACATTTATTTAATTGAAAATAATATTCTACGTATTAACCATATTTAATGAAATACGTATACGGTATACAACTTATTTGGGACCACTCAATACTTGACTTTATATACAATTATATAATAATTTATTCATCATCATCATCATCATTACAGCCCTTTACAAGTCCACTGCTGAACATAGGCCTCCCCCAAAGAATGCCACAAAGCACGGTCCTGAGCCACCTGCATCCATCGACTTCCTGCATGTCTTACCAGGTCGTCACTCCATCTCGTGGGGGGACGCCCTACACTTCGCCTACCGGTACGAGGCTGCCACTCGAGAACCTTTCTTCCCCATCGGTTGTCGGTTCTTCGAGCTATATGGCCGGCCCACTGCCACTTCAGCTTACTAATCCGTTGGGCTATGTCGGTTACTCTGGTAATAATAATAATTTAATCAATTTTAGTCAATTATTATTCTTTGTTTCCTATACAGAATACAAAACGAGAATGTCACTTACACGATTGAAACATATTATATGAAGAATTGATGATGAAGATTGCGACATATTATAACATTAAATCTAAAGTTCAGGAAACAAAGTTGCGGTTTAATTTTATATGAGCTACAGAACTATTTTACTAAAAGGTACACGGGCTGCCAAGAGCAAAACAGATTTTATATTGAAATGAGAAGTACCTACGTCTCAGCTTTCAAATACACTCCGTTGCGTAAATAGGCATCATTTTGAGTGAGTACATGTCAAGTAAATATTTATAAGTTTTTTTTTCGTGATATTCGCGTAAAATAAAGAATTCATCATAAAGAACCTTTTGCGATATTAAAGTGAAAAAGAGTATCACGATTACTATTATTTGAAGGATAAAGTAACAAGGTAAGAGAAATACAATGATATGGAATGCGAAGGCTACGATATATATGTAATCTCATTTATGTAATCAATTTGAGCATTATGAGCACTGAAAAATGTAATTTTGAAAATAAAAATAATACAGATGCCAAAAAACATTACCTGTGTATTTAAGCATGTGCATTGATTATATTTTGGTGAAGGTTGTTGTTGGAAATGATAGGCTGCTTAAGTATTTTATTTATTAATAAAATCCTGAAAGAATTACTATATCAGAGTTATGATAATTTTTATTAAGTATTCCGTCGAAATTTAACCGCCGAGAACTCCAAGAACTCGTTGTGTTAACAGATATACATATATCGCTTGTTATTATGCCTGATAACCACAGTTTTTTTTATACAGTTCTTATCAGGAAGATGCTGCTGCAACAATTCCTTGTTCATTTTCATACGGTCGCCTTTAGCGACGAGCGCGGGACAGTACACTGTCAACTCAGTTGGGCTGCGTTCGGAAAACTAGGACAAATCTTCTTACCGATATTACTCGGAGCCTTGAGACGGAAATGTTCAACAGTGCGTGTTGTATCTTCACTGCTGGCCGTATAAAGAAGCTCAAAACCATACATACAGCAATGGAAAGAAGGAGGTACACAATCTGTATATCAGGGTATATCCACAGAAGAACTAGAGTAACTGACATAGCCCAGGGAATCAGTAAGCTGAATTAGCAATGGGCCTATCATATAGAAGAACTGAACACCAATGGGGATGAAAGCTTTTCCAGTGGCAACCATTACTAGCAAGCGCAGAGTTGAGCGACCCGCGCTAGATGGAATGGCGGTCTGATGAAATAGTCGATGGATGCATGTGGCTCAGGACTGTACTTTGTAGCAAAAATACTTTAGAGGCCTTGTAAGAGAACATGACTCCATTTCGTCGCGCGGGTGTCGTAAGAGGAGACTATTGGATATGACAGAAAGAACTAACGTCTTCCGATAGATGATATAATTATCTCATTTACGCCAGGCGTTAAATATCAAGACCGGCGACGGTAACTCCTACGACCTTATTTCAGTTACGTAAGTCGTTATAAGTAATTTAAAAAATCTGTATATTTTTTAAATTAATTTCTTTCCATTATTGATCTTGGTTTGACCTCGTTGTGAGCTACTCATTGAAATGAATACGGGCGTTCGGAGTCTACGGTATAGTATGTTTTTTGATTTTAATTAAGACTGATGCGCTAAAAATTAGTGAATTATTATGAAATCTGTATTGATAGTATGATACCGTTATGATAGTATTTCAGGGCTTTTTATAAATTAAGTTAGGAACAAATAATCATTATATATATATTATTATATAACATGAAAGAAAAAGATTAGGTTATGAAAAAATATGTAATACGCATGTACCAATATATTTCTAGTATACAGTATTTTATATTAATGCATTCTGACCATGCATTCAGCTTTCGTTTACGGTCGGAAGTAATCACCTTCGCTAGACGTGTTATAGTGCTCATAAACACAGAATCCGTAATTTATGTTTTATTTACCTCAATATAAAGTTAAATAAATAAGAGGCAGGCATAGATGCATTCAGTGGATGCAATTGTAACACATCGAGATTAGAAAATCATAGACTGCTGACTTCCCGGAGCGTCGTGAAGATGTTCAAGGTCATTCCTGCCATCACATCAGATTTAATAAACCACAAATATTCTCGTAAAAGAATACCGATTCCTATAGATTCTATAGGAATGAAAAAAAAATCAACAGAAAAGATGGTAGGGTGCTATTATATGATTGGGATCGTATAATTAACACAATTAAATTCAAACCTAAGTATACCACTGCAAGATTTCAAGACACTGTAAAAACGTTTTACTAAGATAGGTAATCAAAAGGCAGCCCAGGATACTTATAACATCAACGAAAGGAAATACAAACGAAAGGATTGCAGTAACCAAAGGCCAGCAATTAAGCTGTGTCGTACTTGTGCTGCAGTGAAGTTTCTGCAGCGTTGTTATTTTTTTATAGAATAAAGCTGACAAACTCTGCTTGCTTATCGCCCTTATTCTGTAAAAATTAGCTCACAGTCCATGTGATGGCAAGTGGTGGAACCGATAGGCACTTACAGCTATCCTCAATAGAGAATTAAAATGCAGATGCATTGTCACCCCTGACGACTTCTTCTTCGGTTTTCTACACACACCATACGAAACACAGTAGCATTAAGCTGCTATTTAACGCCGGTATTCTGTGAGAGCGTAGGCTGTCTCCGGTCTAGCAGACCTATACTTATAACCATAATACAGTTGCAGCATGGCTCCACCACACACAGAAACGTTTTTTCTGGCATTTCCCATGATCGATACGACACCCAGGGGACGAAATGGGGTGGTGGGTATTCTGACGCTACAATGATACGGCAATTTTATTTCTTGGCTCATTTATTTCTTTAACTTGACGAAGGTTATTAAAACAACGACGACAAAAAATAAACTAGAGCAGAAATATTTGTTTGATCTATCGAATAAACATGACAATGAGTTTGTCGGCGTACGAAATTGAGAAACTTTTTTTATTATGTATTTCGCCTCCGTTTAGGGGTTAAATGATGAATCCATTTAGATTAGTCAGCGTCCAAATATAAGAAATGTTTTTGTAGGTGTAAAAAGAAGTAGGTTCAGAAAGTCTATATACAAACGTATAACTGAATACATATTAACATAATGCACATACACACACACATATTTTATATATATATATATATATCGTTGTTCTGCCCTTTCCAAACGACCATTTGCTTTCCCAAAAAACACACCTAATATTAGCAATAAAAAAATTGAGGGTCACTTATCGGGATAAAAACTATCCTATCTCTCAAGTTGGACCAAACTGCACACAGTGTTCAAGATTTCATTGAAATCAGTTCAGTAGTTTAGGAGTTCATCGCGGACAAACAATGTGACACGTAATTTTTATATATAAAGATATATATAATAAAAAATCATATTTATACATACTAGCTGACCAGGCAGACGTTGTTCTGCTCTTTCCGACGACCCTTTGTCTAATAAGAGAAAACCTTAAATTCGCAATAAAAATATTGATGGTCACTTAACGGGATATAAACTATCCTATCTCTCAAGTTGAACCACACAGCACACAGTGTGCAAAATTTCATTGAAATCATTTCAGTAGTTTAGGAGTTCATCGCGGACGAACAATATGACACGTATATTTTATATATAAAGATATATATATATATATATATATATATATATATATATATATATATATATATATATATATATATATATATATATATATATATATATATATAATAAAATAAATATAAATCTTTATAAAAAAAAATTGATATTTTATGTTTTATAGCATAACAAAATTTTCGATACTTATTTTTTTTTAAATTAATTATAAATTAACTAATAACAATATATATATATATATATTTATATATATATAAATATATATATATATATATATATATATATATATATCTTTATATATAAAATATACGTGTCATATTGTTCGTCCGCGATGAACTCCTAAACTACTGAAATGATTTCAATGAAATTTTGCACACTGTGTGCTGTGTGGTTCAACTTGAGAGATAGGATAGTTTATATCCCGTTAAGTGACCATCAATATTTTTATTGCGAATTTAAGGTTTTCTCTTATTAGACAAAGGGTCGTCGGAAAGAGCAGAACAACGTCTGCCTGGTCAGCTAGTATGTATAAATATGATTTTTTATTATATATATCTTTATATATAAAAATTACGTGTCACATTGTTTGTCCGCGATGAACTCCTAAACTACTGAACTGATTTCAATGAAATCTTGAACACTGTGTGCAGTTTGGTCCAACTTGAGAGATAGGATAGTTTTTATCCCGATAAGTGACCCTCAATTTTTTTATTGCTAATATTAGGTGTGTTTTTTGGGAAAGCAAATGGTCGTTTGGAAAGGGCAGAACAACGTCTGCGTGGTCATATATATATATATATATATATATATATATATATATATATATATATATATATATATATATATCTATATTTATTTATTTACATCTCATGAGTAATCTTGCATAGGTGAAATTATTCAACAGACTTCAAATTATCCGTAAACCATCTGGGCAAAATATTGGCATGGACGTTATTTCATAATTGCAATGAATTTCGGCGAATATTTTAGTTCCACGACTTGCCGCACAACATTTGTAGGTCGCTACTTCTCAGCGTATATCAGCGCTGTGTATATTCGACTTTTATCTCCATTTATTAATCCGTGTATCCTGTTAACGTATATTGTAGAGACTTTTAAAGCAACTTTTTTGTGGAAGCTCAAAAACTACGATCTGTTCACATATTTTACGCACGATTTCTAGTCAGCAAAATAATAAATTCGGCTTACTTGTTCAACAAAATTGAACCACCTCTTTAAGCGAACTATGCAAATTGCCAAGTTTCTACCAATGAATATAAAAGCAAAATACTAATAGATCTATGCTGTGCAGATGAAATTGAAATAAGAAGGGTTGACAAATAGTCGTAGTAGTCCCTTTCTTCGACTTTAAAGCAGTAATTTTTTCTTTTATCAAGCACGAAATGGTAAAGAAGCAAAATGTTGCTAAAGCTAAATTACAAAAAGATTATTGTGAATTAATCGAATATAAAAAAACAAAAATGTATTTATAAAGAGTTTAAAGAGAGAGCTCAGTATTAATATTGATATTGGAAGCAACTCAAGTCGCTTAAAGTGTGTGTTTTAAATGAAAATGACATTGTCGAATTTGTGCTTAAGAGAAAGAGCGTGTAATAAAATTGTTGATGTGTTTGGTGATCTACAAGGGGTTCCAGAAGATTTTGAAGAATTTTCTCACAAATTAGAAAAAGTTTACAAATATTTTTTTATTTCGTTCGCCGGTGAAAATATTGGAAAAAGTTATGCCTTAACCAAAATTGAATTCTTACAACCATGTGATTGCTTTCAATCACGATTTTAATTAAATTATATGTAAGAATAAGAATAAATGTCGTAAATATTTGTCGATTTCACATTTGTAACGAGAAGGAATAAGCATTGAATAAACAGAACCAACGTATAATTTTAACCTGTTGTATTAATTCAGCTTTTTAAAGGGAATGCCTGAGATAACTAACATTTAGTAAAAATAGGTCGGTACCTACCTGCACAAGCACAAGCCTTTGTTTCCATCACGATGAATCAGGTGAAGCAGCGGGACACAACTAGTTTTGTAAAGTTTGTATTTTTGTAACTTTTTTTTAAAGTTTGTATTTTTGTTGTTGTTGACGCAACCAGTTTGTATTTTTGTAAAGAAAAATAAATTATTACGAGGAATACAGAGTAAATACTATGTTATGATTTTATTATGTAAGGAAATGTTTTTGTGACAACCCTTGCATATTATTGGCGAATAGATGTCAAGACAGCCTTGTAGGTATTTAGCGGTATAACAAAGGAGTTGACTCACTATTGAAATTTATTACACATAATATTAGGTCCTTACATATGAAATTAGTGTTTTGTCGTACTGACCACTTTGATTTGAAATATCTTCTCTTTGGTTAAGAATTCCAAACTCAAATTTATAAATTCATTTAGCTGGTACCAATGAGTTTTGAAAACAGTCATTCATTTCTTTTTTCCTCATTATTTTTTTCTATGGCGTCGCTTATTACCGCACAATGGAAAACATGAAATATCGGTATATTTACGAGTACGAGTTCTACCATGGCACCAATGCTGCAGAAACTGCTCGAAGAATTAATGATGTGTATGGCGTTAGTATCGCAAAAGAAAGCACGGTACGTTTTTGGTTTCAACGTTTTCGTTCTGGAAATTTCTTTTTTTGAGTGGACTGCGAAATATCACAAGCTCAACTTCGTCTAAAAAGTTACATTAAAAGTTTCATTCCATATCTTACCACCCTGTGTGTGTTCTCCAAACTTATATGTACGAATTTAATAATAAAAAATCATCAAAAATAATATAATAATAATAATAATAATAATAACGTTTATTTCTCACCACAAACAAAGTTACATTTAGAGTTAAAAGTAGCATATAAGTAGTACAAAACAACTTTGCCCGTGGATCGCTGGTGCCTATGGTGGGTAAGATACCCGTATTACAGGTCACCAGGTCTCCACCTCTACGGGGAATGCTATTATATCTAAAACATTAACACATAAAGTTTAACTCTATTCCTTTATTTGTACATACTTAATTGAAATAATTGGTTATGGTTAGGAAAACTTAGAAAAGTGTGCGTGCGTGTGTGTGTGTGTGTGTGTGTGTGTGTGTGTGTGTGTGTGTGTGTGTGTGTGTGTGTGTGTGTGTGTGTGTGTGTGTGTGTGTGTGTGTGTGTGGGTGTGTGTGGGTGTGTGTGTGTGTGAGAAAGAGAGAGAGAGAGAGTGTGTGTATGTATGTATGTAGGTGAATGTGTATATTACACGACAACCTCTAAAAGACTTTCTGTTTTTGTATAGGTTTGCTTAAGGAGCCACTTGAGAATAGTGTTTTTGCACTCATATTGATTTCGAGAAAAAAGGGATAAGGTTTTATGCAATTTATTATATAAATAGGGGCCAAGGAATATGAAGAATCTATGACTAAATGCAGTTTTAACTTGAGAAGACTTTGCAACTAGTTGGTTACGTCGTGTCCATTCAGGGATATATTTGGTTGAGGCATGTTGTTTGAGAGCGGTGGTTAAAATGAATAATTGTCTAACTGTTAGTACTTGGCAATAGTCGTAAAGTTGGTCTGTAGGAAACATACGCGGTTTAAAACAACATACTTTTAAAACAGCTCTCTGTGCCCGTTCAAGTTGTATAAAATTACTTTTAGCCGCACCACCCCACGTGGATATGCAATAAGATAAAATGGATTGACACAATGCCATATAAACCATCATCATGATTTAAAAATGGGTTAACTATGGACGAAGATATCGCATAATATACCAGCGTCTTCCTAATAACAACTAAAACGTAAAAATAAATCTATTGCCACCATGCATCATCATCATTTCAATCATCATTCATCGGATTCAAATCAATTATATGTTTAGCAGTGGATTAACGTGGACTATACCAAAACGGAATACATACCTTTTTGAAATCGGCTGAAAATTTGCCTTGCGTAAATAAAACTACTGAGAAACTATTATGCTTTATGTATTGATGAAGAAAAATACATATTGTAATAAAAAAAACCATTAAGTATAAATAATTGTCAGTAACAAAGAATACCAGCGTGAAATGGCAGCATAAAGATCCTATGTTTCATATGGTTGCCAGAAATTCAGTTTCCAGGGTTGACCACGAGTCTGCACTTTGATTTTTAATTGAGGGTATATGTATGCAGGTGTTTTGAAGTGGACTGTACGCCCGTTTCTCACTTTTACTTGTACTCGTATAAAAAAGTTTGATGATAAAACGTTAAGGCGACACATCGAAAACCGTTGAAGCGGGCTATCGCCGGAATAACCAGAGTAACACATATTTCTATAAAAACTTCAAAAACGCCGTCATAAGGTCTAAAATTGCGTAGCGCCCGCGACTGTTGAAATCTTAAAATATTTAAAAAAAATTATTGATTTTAGCAATCAAAATAATGAGCAAGTATATTACGAATATTGATGTTATGAATGTATTCGAGTGGTTTCCAAGCATATAGATGAAGTAATTTCGTTGTAATTTGAACTATAGTGATTTTTTAGAGGTGTTTTCGCGAATTATTATGATCGAGTCAAAATTTTACAATCGTGTTTTTGAGCAAGCGAACCCAAGATAAAGACATGGATTTACCTATATCAAAATTCCAGTTTCGTTAGTCCTGTCATACTCCTATACTATTCAATGAAAGGAGGTGCATTTTTTCGCGGTGTCGCCTTAACAGTAATACACCGACGTAATAAGAATTTCCACATAGAATCATCAGTATCACGTATCACGTATCAGGGATTAAGCTACTGGAACTGTCCGGATAAAAGAAACAGGCCGAAAGTAAATAAGCTTTGACAAGAAATAATACGATTGGTACAATTTCGGGAGATGACTACTACGCAGAATGAGCTCATAGTATCTTGAAGTCTTGTAGTGGTATGCTTGGGTTTGGTTTTAATTTTATTAATTATAGGATCCCAAGCAGATGGCAGCACCCATCCATCTTCTCTATTGAAATTAGAATGTTTTTAATTTCAATAGCCTCGCGAATCATCTTTGGTAGGAATCGGTGTTCTTTTGCAAGGATTTGTAGTCTATCAAATCTAATGTAATGGTGGGGACGATCTTGCAAATTTTTACACGCTGCAGACTTCCTTGTTGTGAATAAGCGTAGATTGTAGCAAAAATTAATATACAAAAACTGAAGGTAGACGGGCTAACTATGACATCGGGACCACTTCAGTCCGGGGGATTACACACCCTCCGTGACCATGGGTGCTGTAAAGCACCCGAAACGTCGGGAATTGAAAATTTAAATTAAACGCGATGAAATCCGTAAAAATTAGTTCCATTTAATGTGTAGTCTTCGCATAAATATAAGAAATCATTACGGTTCATAAATATCTCCAGAAACTATTCAATTTTGTCCTTTACGGTGAATCTTCACCAGAAGCGTGGAGCCTAAGTATGATTGGCCCGATATTCAAGAAAGGCGACAGCAACTGTGAAAAAACTACAGACCGATTTTCCTTTGAGTAACGTCTACATGCTGTTTTTGAGAATTTGATCGCACGTAGATTTGACAACTTCCAGCCCCGTGAACAAGCCAACTTTCGAAAAGCTTTATAAATCTTAAATTATACATTATATAATATTACGATATATATGAAAATTTTACAACAACTTTTACAAAATACCGAAGATTACAAACTGCTACTTTCTCTTGCGTAAGTGGATGAAAATCATCTTACCGTGGGTATCGTAAGAGGCGACAGAGAAAAGCAAATCAGGAGATGGGCAGCAGCGTCTTCCTATTAACGACTAAAATTAAAAAAACTGCGATTGCTTACCAGCTTGCCAAGCGTGGCCGCTATAGCAAATATCCCCTCTACGAGGCAATCTTTGGGGGAGGCCTATGTTCAGCAGTAGACTTTAATAAGCTGGTAACGGTAAGTGGATGAAAAGCTTATGATTCCATTGAAATTTGGGTAGTGATGTAGTCTTTGTTGGTGTCGGATTGTCTGAGCATGTCAGCATATCGAGAGTTGTTATTGTAGACATTACGTATGAAGTACTAACTCTATGTTGTCGGGTAAAGCTATGATGTCTACACGGCGTTCACATGACAGCATTCGGAAAATCTATCTTACTGTCTGAATAACTTATCTAAATCTAAATTTCATTTGATACAACCTATTCTTTTGCTTTATGGTGCATGAATTTATTTGAAATTAGAAAATAAAAAAATAATGCCTATTTTGTATGTTTGATGTTTTGTGTGTATTAGCATCAGACTCTTGATAATATGCCACTAATAAATTTTTATCATCGAAAACAAAGTAGCCGTTATTTTTGTCCAATGACTAAATAAATATGTTTATTAAACATTTAAAAGGAATATATCTTGTTTTATTCCGTTACATCACAAAGAGAACGTTCACAAAGGGAAGGTTTTCTTTTAACTTCTTACAAAGAGACTTTCATGGTAATATAATTTAACGTATGTACCCTTTCCTAAATTTAATATAATAATAAAGTACGAAAATACGTCGTCTGAGAAGGATATTAAAACCATAGTTTATACATAACTACTACTATAATAACAAGAAGTTAGACAAAGCTTAATTTCTTGTTTTAAGATCGAAACTAAATAACTGAATTTAATGATATTGTCTTAGACAAATTTTACCGAAATATATAAAGACGTCTATTACTGTACCCTATTCATCTTTCGTCTTTGATATTCGCAAGTTCAATTAAGTATCCTCTTTTCATTTGCATGTGAAAGGGCATCCCATTCGTCAACGAAGACACTGCAGAATTTATTTCACAGTCTTTTTCAGTCACCACTAAGAATTATGTTATTCCTTGTATGCTAGTCACGATCGACAACTTCGTTCTTTTAAACTTCACTATTGTGGTTTCTCTTTTTCTGTCGACTTCCAAAAAGGAGACGGTACTCAATTCGACTGTATGTTTTTATTATGTGTGTTACCTCATAACTTTTTACTGGGTGAACCGATTTCGATAATTCTTTTTTTTATTTGAAAGCTGGTACTTCTCGCGTGGTCCCATATGAATTGATTAAGGTCAGACTAATAGTTTTTGAGTTATTTTAATAACTTATATTGAAGTCGGCTGTAGAATTTTTTTAATTGAGTGTTTAAGGAGAGCTCATTTTTTCTACAATAAAACATATGATTTTTTATCATTCATTCTTTACAACCTATCAGAGTCCACTGCTGAATATAATCCTCCTCATTAATTGCTCCATAAGTATGTTATTTGTCATAGTTGCGCTTGGAGGCACGATGTCAAATGTAGTTTTTTTTACAATACGAGTATTTTATATTTGGTATTAGGAAGACTCTGCTGTTGCCTTTTTTGATACCCACGAGATCATATGGGCTAGTGGAGATTCTTACACGGCCACACTTAGATTTACGCGAACACTACACATTGAATGAAACTGCTTTTACGTATTTTATCGTGTTTATTATTACATATTTTTAATTTCCAACGTTTCAGGCGCTTTGCATGGATACTTCTGACTGAGACGATGACGGTTTATACCACTTTTTCCCACCAAATATCCCACTGGTGTGACAAAGTTAGACTCTTTAAAATGTGTCCGTCTACTTTTCCCCACTAATCGTTTCTTGGTGGTACAAATTACTCTGTTATAATAAATCTCGTCCACATTTCCCCACTAGAGCTGGCATAAGCAAATTCTAAAATATTTCAAACAAAAAAAAAAACGAATCATCAAAATGAAATAATTATTATCAATATAAGTTAAGGATTTCATCATCATTATTACAGCCCATCACAAGTCCACTGCTGAACATAGGCCTCCCCCAAGGAAAACCACAAAGCACGGTTCTGAGCCACCTACATCCATATATTTCCTACATGTCCTACCAGGTTGTCACTCTATCAAGTGGGGGGACACCCTACACTTCGCCTGCCGGTATGAGACTGCCACTCGAGAATCTCTTTCCCCCATCGGTTCTCGGTTCTTCGAGCTATATGGCTAGCCCATTGCCACTTTAGCTTACTAATCCGTTGGGCTATGTTGGCCACTCTGGTTCTACTGCGGATATCCTCGATTTTAAGTCTATCACGAAGAGAAACTCCGAGCATAGCCCTCTCTATAGCTCGCTGAGCGACCTTGAGCTTCCTCATACGGTCAGCAGTGAAGGACCACGTCTCAGATCCATAGGCTATCACTGGTTTTGTCCATGTTCATCTTAAGACCTAGCCATTAGGAGACACTACACAGCGATTCTGCCATAAGGACTATATCGTTGGCAAATCGCAGATGAGTAATGTACTCGCCATTGATGTTAATACCGAATCCTTTCTAGTCCAGTAGCTTCAAAACTTCTAGCAATGCAACGGTGAAGTTTCGGGGATATAACATCATCATGTCTTACAACTCTCTGTAGTTGGATAGGTTTCGAACTCTGTTTCTGTACTCGGATAATCATCGTAGCCCTCCTGTACAAACATTTCAGCACTTCGATATACTGACCGTCAACTTGGCACCGCTGAAGGGACTGCAGCACCGTCCAAACTTCGACGGAATGAAAAGCTTTCTCATAGTCCACAAACGCAAGTCAAAGTGGCAGATTGTACTCTTCGGTCTTGTGTACTATTTGCCGAAGAGCATGTATGTGTCTATGGTGCTAAAGCTCTTTCAAAAATCGGGAGGCTAAAGATCATCGAGTTTGCATGCGAGACGATTAGTAATGACTCTCGTAAACAGCACGTAGACGCTGCTCAGAAGGGAAATCGGTCAGTAATTCCTCAAGAGAGCATTGTCACCTTTCTTGAACAACAAGACCACTATACTTCTGCTCCACGCTTCCGGAATAGTGCCAACATAGAGGACGGAATTAAAGAGCTTCTGAAGGACTTCAAGTAGCGGTTTTATACCCGCTTTCAGAAGCTCCGCTGTAATACCATACTTGCCCGCGTACTTGCCGTTTTTAAGGTGCTGCAGAGCCTTTCTAATCTCGCTCAGACTGACGTCCGCGAAATCATCGGAATAGTGTCGGATAACACTTGCTCTTGGATCGAAACTCATACTTGTGTGTGTCTCCAACGATGATGTGTACAGCTGCCCATAGAACCTCTCAACCTCAATCAAAATCTCAGGTGTCCCGGAAACGATGTTGCCACATTCGATCTTTAGCTTCGGCTGGCAGACAGATCTGCGGCAAAGAATTTAGAGCCCTGGTTCCTCTCGATCGCTTCTTCAATAAAAGCTGTATTAAAGTTCCCGGATCTTCTCGTCAGTTCTCAGAGTGTGTGCGTTGTACGTTGTCAGGTCGAGTCATCTTCGGTGGCAACTGAAACTCCACCGGAGATTCTTTGCACCCCCTGCCTCGTTGTTACCATGGTCCTACTAGCCACATACCACCGTAGCCAGGAATAGTGGGGCCGCCCCCGACTGGGGGGCCGTCGTTTTATAACTCTCGTTATTGGGATAGTTAGTTGGGATAGTATATAGCCATAGTTGCAACGCTTGGTGAGCAGGTTGGCAACCGCAGTTTTTTTATTGTAATTTGCTGTTATCAGGAAGATGCTGCTGCACATCTTCTGTCAATGTTTCAATAAGAATTACACATGTAATGTATATTGAATAAAAAAATATTCTATTCTATTCTATTCTATTCTGTCTCAGTTTCCCTCTGTCGCCTCTCAGGACACCCACGGGAAGATATGGGGTATGGTCCTCGTGTAGTGGCGGGTAAGAATATCCACTACCCCTTATCTTCGCGTGGGTGTCTTCGTCCCGTGTAAACTTCTTTGCATGTATATCGTTGTAGGTGTCTTTTTAAGAGGTTATACATATAACGAAACATCTGTGTTTTCAGATATTATGTGAGTAATTCTTTTACTGTGATTTCTGTAGATAACTCTAAAACATGTTATGAACAATATGTAAATCTATGACTTATATTGATTAGAATTATTTAATTTTGATGATTTGATTTTCTGATCGAAAAAACTTCAAGATCTTAAAATTTGCTTATGCCAGACCTAGTGGGGAAAAGTGGACAAGATTTATTATAACAGTGTAATTTGTCCCACCAAGAAACGTTAGTAGGGAAAAGTAGACGAACATAGTTTTAAAGAGTGCACTTTTTCACACCAGTGGGACCGGCCGGACAAATTTCGACGATATTATTACTCCGGAAAGCGCACTTTAGTCTTCAATATCTCAGCCAATTATTTAAGATAGGAAAAAAAATATAAACAAACTTTTTTTGGAATTTTCTCTAGTTTTTTTTTTATATTTATATTATTTTTTTGGAAAAAGAAGTCCCCCCACTAGGTTTTGAAACAGTTTACATACATAAATTTTAAAGGACAAATATCCAGACCCGGAATAATTATTTGTAGGCCATACAAATACTTGTTCCGTGCGGTATTTGAGCTCGCGGCCAACAGATCCACAACTCATTGCTAAACCACAGCGACAATTATATGAAATACGGCTGTATTTTAATACAATTTATTTTAAATAATTATTTACTAACGGAAACACTGAATCTGAAAATAAACCTATTTCAATTATAATTTAAATGTAATCTTTATTTTCAAACGAAATGTGAAATCTGCTAGCAAAGCATGTACTAAAGATAAGTAAAGTAGTGTCATTACCATTCAGCTCGATTTAAATCGCTATCTACGTGCAGATAGAATCCACAAGAGAGATAATAGACAAGTTGCATTTCAGTTCAGAATGCACGAATATACTTTAGAATTTTCTGTATATTTATGCCATTTTAATGTTTGTAAAACACATTATAAAATTTTGCGACAAGTCATTTAAAAATACCAGCTTTGTAAACTGACGTCGAAATTCCAACAGCCAACACTCAAATACCAGGGTATTTTACTTGAAATTTTTGGCGTGCTTCTTTAGTCGCGTTTAGTGGTAGTTTTAGCTTACAATATTTTTAACTATACAAAGCTTCTGCTCCTGCAAAATTTTAATACTGTTCTTCATCACTTGTGTAGGTACATTACTTACATTACATTACGAGATCATCATCATCATCATCATTACAGCTCCTTGCAAGTCTTTTGCTCTCCGCCAAGGAATGCTTCGAAACATGATCCTGAGCCCCTACATCCATCAACTTCCTACATGTTTTTTTCATACAATATGGGTGGCCAACAAGCGCACAATCCACCTGACGGTAAATGGATGCTGTGGCCCGTAGGCACCTACATCTATCCTCAATTAGACTTAGGCAGACTACTAAGTTGAAATGCCTCGTTTACAGTAAATTGGGTCTCCGATTCTCTACAGTAACCTTAAGAAGCATTAAGCTGCTAATTCACGCTGGTATTCTGAAAATTAGCAGCTTAATTAAAGCCCTCTACTAGATGTAGTGACGATGTATTTTACCAGGTCGCCACCAATGATGTATATAATACGTCATTGGTCGCCACAATATGTAGTGGAAGGCCGCTTTACATAATGTTATAATTAAATATTAATTAATGCTCTTATAAAAATCATTCTGACATAAGAAATGGGCTGTAGAATTTTTCTGAAGCAACAAAAAAACTATTTCGTTATAATGCATATCGACAACTATACGAGTATATCCGCAATCTATCAGAAGCCATGACATTTTTCTTAAATCCCATTGTCCTTTTTACAACACTCACGGGACGAAATGATTGGATTCTTTTGTTAAGCCGCCGCGCCGTAACATGGCGCAATAAATGTGTATTTAAACTAAATAATACAATAACTTTAACGTTTAGTAAAAAGAAACCAATACTCTTACAAATTTGGCGAATACCCTTATTAGCGTAACGGAAGTCCTCAATTCTCAACTCCTTTGTCCTTCCTTCCACTAAAGGAAGGACAAAGGGGTTCCTTTAGTTGTAAAAGCGCAAAATTGTGTTTTTTTTTTATAGAAGGGGGGCAAACGAGCATGCGGCTCACCTGATGGTAAGTGACTACCGCCGCCCACAAACAACCGCAACACCAGGGGAATTGCAGATGCGTTGCCGGCCTTTTAGAAAGGTGTAAGCTCTTTTCTTGAAGGTTCCTAAGTCGTATCGGTCCGGAAAATTCGCTGTTGTAATTGATTCCACAAGGAAGTTGTGCGAGGTAGAAAACTTCTTCAAAATCGCAAAGTTGTAGACCGCCAATCATCCAGATGGTATGGATGGTAACGCGAGTTTTGTCGCGATGTGCGATGGTGACATTGAGCGGCTGGAATTAGTCCGAACAATTCCTCAGAGCACTCCCCGTGATAGATGCGATAAAATACGCAAAGAGATGCAACATCTCTACGCAGTGCCAGTGTATCGAGCCGATCAGAAAGAACTCGGTCGTCGACGATTTGAAATGCTCTGCGCTGGATGCGGTCAAGTGGAAGGAGTTGGCACTAGGGTGCCCTGGCCCAGAGATGAGAACAGTATTCCATGTGGGGCCGAACTTGCGCTTTGTAAAGTTGTAAACGATGTACCGGCATGAAATACTGTCTCGCTCTGCTGAGCACGCCAAGCTTTTTAGAGGCCAATTTGGCCTTCCCTTCCAAGTGACCACGAAATTGCACACTATTCGATATGTCGACGCCAAGGATTCCGATACTAGCTGACGCAGCAAGGGGAGTGCCTTGAAACTGAGGAGATACGACAAAGGGGTTCTTTTTAGCGGTAAATGCGCAAACTTGTGACTTCTGGGGATTGAACTGGACTAGATTTAGTCGCCCCCAATCCGAGACTTTGTTAAGCAAAGACTCGACTTCAGACACCAGTTTGTCCCGGTACTCGGCTACGTTTTCCCGAGAAATATTGGCACGGCCGGCATACAAGGTACCACCAGTGCTGTCGTCCGCATAGCAATGGATGCTACCAGTTAGCAACATATCATTGATATGCAGGAGAAACAACGTTGGTGATAGCACGCAGCCTTGTGGAACACCAGCGTTGATAGGCTTGAAATCAGTACATGCACCGTCTACTACGACCTTGATGCTCCAATCAGCAAGGAAGCTGCTGATCCATTTGAACAATTTCTCGGGAAGCCCATAGGAAGGAAGCTTCGAAAGGAGCGCTTTGTGCCAGACCCGATCGAAGGCCTTCGCTATGTCCAAACTAACGGCCAATTCCTCCCCCTTGGACTCTACTGCCTCCGCCCATCTATGAGTCAGATAGACTAGAAGATCACCGGCTGATCGACCCCGACGAAAACCGTACTGGTGGTCACTAATCAGCTGGTGATCCTCACGGTACCTCATGAGCTGGCAGTTTATAATGGATTCCATTATTTTGGAGAACAAGGAGGTGATGGCGATAGGCCTGTAGCTGCACGGGTCTGAGCGGTCGCCTTTTTTAGGGATCGGATGGACCAAAGCTGTCTTCCATGAATTCGGGACTACGCCTTGGGATTAGGAGTACCGGAAAAGACGCGTTAAAACCGGTGCCAACTCCGGAGCACACGTCTTCAGCACAATGGGAGGGACTCCATCGGGCCCACTCGAGTTGTTGACGTCCAGGGAGAAGAGTGCTTTGCGAACCGAGCGCTGTGTAAACCACACATTCGGCATGGAGCACTCACATCGCGGGATGGTTGGCGGTGTGTCCCCCCCGTCATCTAGAGTCGAGTTGGACGCAAAGAGAGAGCTCAAAAGTTTGACTTTCTCCTTTGCGGCATGGGCCAGTGAGTCGTCCTCTCTATGCAGAGATGGAAGAGATGGCTGACAGAAGTTCCCTTGGACAGCCTTGACGAGAGACCAGAATGCACGGGTTCCCGAAGGAAGGCGAACTAGTTTCTCGCCAATTCTGCCGATGTGCTCAGACCTTGCCTTGGCAATGACGCTTTTGAAGGACCTGGAGGCGGAATTATACTTCTTTTTAAGTGCGCTGGTGTTTACATCCCAAGACGTTGATGCGCCAGCCCAGGCCCGGTAGCACTCCTGCTTATAGCGTGATGCTATTTTACAGGAGCGACCAAACCAAGGCTGGGATCTGCCTCCGATGGGCACCACAGAGAATGGAATAAAAAGTTCCATACCCTGAAGTACCACATCAGCAACAGAATCGGCAACATCGCTGGGATCTTCCGGCGAGAAGCAAACCCGCCCCCAAGGGTAGGATGCAAAAAAAGACTGCATCCTGTCCCAAACAGCTGACCTATAGTGCCAAACACGGCGGCAAGCTGCAGATCGCAACTGGTGGTTTTGATTGGAACGTGAGTGGCACCGTACTCCGGATCAGACAATGGTCCGAAGAGCCCAGAGGGGCATCGACGGACCTGATATCCGTCCGGATGAGAGGTCAGCAGAAGGTCTAACAGGGAAGGTACATGGCCTTTCACATCTGGGATCCGCGTAGGCGAAGTAACCAGTTTTGTTAGACCATATGCCAAAGAAAAGTCATAGACAGATCTACCCGCATGATCGGTTAAACGAGAACCAAGCCATTCAGCGTAGTGGGCGTTAAAATCACCGAGTATCACGATCTCTGCGGATGGGACCTGTTGTAGCACAGAGTCTGCAGCCATTTGGACGTGGTCGATGAGTCGGTCTGTGTCGGCATTACCGCTATGGGACCTATAGAGGCACCCGTAGACGCGGGGATGGTCGTCGCTGTCTACGCGCAGCCATAAGATGGACAGGTCCGTACCTTCAAGACTGCCGAGGCGTCGAAAACAGATGTCCTCTCTGACGTATACGCAAACTCCAGTCCGGAGCACAAAGGAGTGTTCCAATTTGTACCCCGGGTAGGAGAGATATGAAGTATCAGCCGGAGAGGCCACCTGAGTCTCGGTTAAAAAGAGCAAGGCCGGCTTTGCCGTATCTAGATGGTAATGGACGGAGTTAAGGTTGGAATGAAGTCCCCTGATGTTGCAAAATTCACGGATAGCATGACAGGGGTCGCCTTGGTTGTATTGCTCCGCTTGCCCCGAGTAGCATTAGTCACGAGCGGAATTTTGCCCCCCCCCTCCAGCCTGAGCACCCACGCTCAGGAGTGAAGTAGTTTGGTCGTGAATGCTCAGCGAGGGATTCTCCAGGGGTGCTGGTACCCTCCTGGGGTAGTCTTTTATTTAATTCCACTACCATGTTGATGGGGGGGGGGGGAATTGGATCTCCGGCCACCTGCACTCACTTACCTCTACTTCATGCTGGTATTCTGTGAGGTCGTGGTACCGCCCCGGTTCGAGCTGGCCCATCCGTGCGACAGCAAAAGCTACCGCTTGGCTCTACCACGGTGTCTTCTGGGCATTGAACTCAATTAGATTTAGTCGCCCCAATCCGAGTCTTCCTAATCCTTGTGGAACACCAGTATATATAAATATCCAATAAGAATAAATAATATTTTTTCTTTTACACTCCTGTGCTGCCCCAGTCACAATACAAGTCACAAAAATCAATCGATCCGCTAGCACCAAGCGCATCGGAATTCAGAATCACTGGTGTAATAAAATAAACGAAAACTAAGTAAACAGGTTTCCACTTGTCGCGACACGCGCCATCTTTTTAGCTTTCTGCGGAATAAACCGTTTTTTACGTTCTCACGTTACATTCTCATTTCGTTTTTGTATCGAACAAAATGTTATATAAGGAACCGTTCTAAACGTTTTAAAAACGTTATTTTTAAAAACGTTTCCGAGCCCTGGCAACAAGAAGCTGTTGATGAAATAGTTTTGCACCTTTAAAGTATTTAGTTTAGTTTAAATAGGGCCCCAATTATCTTTTTGCCCCTTGGTTAGCCACGACCCTGGTCATAATTTAAGCATATTGCACTCACTATGGACTCAATATGGTTAGGTTTACTCTCTTAACTATTTCTGCCGCCAAATAGCAGTTTTCACTGCTGTGTTCAGGTCTGATGGGTGTAAAAACCCAGTAGGTTTAATTACAGGCTGTGAGGCAATCTATATTATTCCCCAGAGGTAATAACACATCTGCATCATTCTTAGTTTGAATTTTCCTGCAGGTTTCAATCGATTGCAGTAGCCATTTACCATCAGGTGGTCTGTAAGTATTTTGTTAAAGGATATGGGTGACAAACGAACACACAGTCCACCTGATGGTAAGTGAATGCTGTGGCACCTAGACATCTAAATTTATGTCACCCGTGAGAACTTGAATGAAATGCCTCGTTTCCAGTAAAAAGGGTCTCCGGTTTTCTACACTCACCATACGAAACACAACAGCGTTAAGTAGCTATTTTGCGCTGGTATTCTATGAGCGCGTGGTCCTCTTCTGGTCGAACCGATCCATTTATGTTACAACTATTATATAGTTGCAGAATGGTTCTATCATGTCTCTGGATAGGAAAAAAAGTTGTTTACTTCTGATGACGAACCGCAAAGAAGCATAATAGGCCGCAAATGTGTGCGTAAGAGTCCTCGTGAAACCTATCTATATGTAAGTGCACAAGTGGAGAATCGGTTCATAAATATCTCCAGAAACTATTTAATTTTGTTCTTTACGGCGATACTTCACAGAAGCGTGGAGCCTAAGTATGATTGGCCTGATCTTCAAGAAAGGCGACAGCAACCGTGAAAAAACTGCAGACCGATTTTCCTTATCAGTAACGTCCACATGCTGTTTTTGAGAATTTGGCGACTTCCAGCCCCCATGAACAAGCCAACTTACGAAAAGCTTTATATGTACATTAAATTATACGTTATATATTATTATGATATGTATGCAAATTTTACAAAAACTGTAACAAAACACCGAAGATTACAAACTGCAGCTTTCTCTTTCGTAAGTGGATGAAAACCATGAAGCAAATACAAAGAAGAGACGTTGTAATTAAATTTCACTATGTAACAACGCGTGACAATTTGCGGGGTGAGGGGATGCAAGCCCAGCCCACTTTACGCTACTAGATCTACCGATAAATAGTAAAACTACTCGAATCTTTCCATATCGATGTTGCAATGAAGCTTAGCTGCCTTGACGGTAGATGGCGGCATGTCCACAGAATGTTATAAACTATAAAAATAATATATTGGCGATTAAAATTTCTTTATGTCTGAATGCAAAACAAATTTCAGCACCTTCGTATGATTATTTTATCATTACTGAGCTCTACGTACCTTTATATTTTTAGTTCACAGGACACAAAGTGTCATATATTTAATTATATTTGAAAGCCGACGCAAAGAGATTATTCTGGAACTATTTTAATAAATTAGGTGTAAAATTACATACAAATGAAATGTGATGCCTTCCATATCACCGGAGCGTCTATCTCATGAAGCAAATACATTCAGACAAAGAAATTTTAATCGCCAAAATTATATTTTTATAGTTTTCATAATAATTTTGGGAACAGGCCGCCATCTATCGTCAAGTAAACCTCATAAAAAATAACAAAAAGACAGGGCCGCAATTAGAATTCAATTATTTTACCCAGTAACCCAACATTCAATATTAAAATGAAGGAAATTGTACTTGGCTGATTTTTACGAAATGTTTAAGTTATATTTAAGTGACATTCTATATGCAAAGAATCACCTTCAAGAAATATTTATTTTATCCATAAAATAAAGTCTCTTTGAAACTAAATATTCTATGTTTAATATTAAGTAGGATATTTAATTTGGAACTAAATATCCTACTTATCTCACTAATATTATAAAGGCGAAATTTTGTGTGTTCTTTCTGTCTCCTTGAGCTTATTCCACACTAAGTATGTGTAATTTTTTCACGCAGAAACGGCTGGACTATTATTTATGTGTGGGTTATACTACTTAATATCTCTGAGGGAGAACAAATAATAGACAAATTATTATATAATGATTTCTTATATTTACGCGAACACTACACATTTTAAATAAAACTAATTTTACGGATTTTATCGCGTATATTAACTTATTTTTATATTAGTCCAGACCACGGGTGCTGGAAAGCACCCGAAACGTCGGGAATATAAAAATAAGTTAATATACGCGATAAAATCCGTAAAATTAGTTTTATTCAAATTATTATAATTAATATAATTTTATTTACAAATCAAATAAAATATAAATATTTAATTCCAAATTAGGCATCCGAATGCACTTTTTAAATGCCAATCTAAGAACATTAAATTATATTTAAGTGATTCTTTGCATATAGAATGTCACTTAAATATAACTTAAACATTTCGTAAAAATCAGCATAAGTACAATTTCCTGCATTTAATATTAAAAGTTGGATTACTGGGAAAAATAATTGAATTCTAATTAGGGCCCCGTCTTTTTGTCATTTTTATGAGGTTTACTTGACGAGAATACGGCCTGTTCTCAAAATGATTATAAACTATAAAACTAATATTTTGCGATTAAAATTTCTTTATGTCTGAATGCAAAACATATTTCAGCACCTTCGTATGATTATTTTACCAATACTGAGCTCTACGGACCTTTATATTTTTAGTTCACATGACAAAAAGTGTCGCCATCTAGTGTCGAATATATTTAATTATATTTGAAAGCCGACGCAGAGATTTTTCTAGAACTATTTTAATAAATTAGGTGTAAAATTATTTACAAATGAAATGTGATGCCATCCATAACATTAGAGCGTCTATATGAGTAGTTTTTACACAATAAAACACAACACATCATCCTTTTCTTCGTAATACTACGAAAATACACCGATTTGCGATTTTTCAACACATAAGCGCACACGACGAATGCTGACAGTATACTAACTAAAGCCACGCCCACTATTATGACGTCAGGACCTACTTAGAATCACAGTGCACAGTTGCTTATGCCGTCTCCCCTTTGTATTAGCTTCATGATGAAAACCATCATCCCGTGGGTATCGTAAGAGACGACGGAGAGAAACAAATCAGGAGATGGGCAGCAGCGTCTTCCTAATAACGACTTAAATTTAAAAAAAAAAGTGCGATTGCTTACCCGCTTGCCAATCATGGCGACTATAGCAAATATCCCCTCTATAAGGCAATTTTTGGGAGAGGCCTATGTTCAGCAGTGGACTTTAATAGGCTGGTAACGGTAAGTAGATGAAAAGCTTCCGATATCCATTGTAGTTTGGTAGTCTTTGGTGGTGTCAGATTATCTATCGGCATGTCGAGAGTTGTAAAGCAATTGTAGACTTTACGTATGTACTTAGTACTCTATGTTGTCGGGTAGAGCTACGATATCTACATAGCGTTCGCAGGACAATAGTTACGACAAATCTACTCTACCAGTTTTCTCAAAACAAAAGTATACATTATACAACAAGTGCGTTTCGCTAGTGATGATTTATAGATACTAGAGGTTTAACGCTAGAAACTTCCTGTTCCTGAATAATGAAAGAAATATATTATATTATAATCTATTCAACTGAATGTATAACCTGTCTAAATCTATATTTCATTTGATACAACCTATTCTTCAGTGAATTTATTTGAAATTAGAAAATAAAAAGTTTATGTCTTAGATTATTAATCCTAGATCTATTAATAATCTAAGGTTTATGTATATTTTGGTACGTTTGATGTTTCGTGCCATCAGACTCCTTATAATGTTATGTATGTGTATATGTATGTATTTTTGTTTTTGTATTTTGGACTAAATAAATAACTTTATAAAACATTTAAAAGGAATATAGCTTGTTATATTCCGTTACATGACAAGGAGAACGTTTACAAAGGGAAGGTTCTCTTTTAACTTCTTACAAAGAAATTTTCATGGTAATATAATTAAACGTATTGTACCCTTTCCTAAATTTAATATAATAATAAAATAAGTACCTTGTACGTCGAAAATACGTTGTCTGAGAAGGATATTAAAACGATGATTTATACATAACGATTATTATAATAACAATAAATTAGACAAAGTCTATTTTTTTGTTTCAATATTGACATTAAATAACAGAATTTAATGATGATCTCTTAGACAGATTTTACCAAATAACTACGTCTATAACTGTACTCTATTCATGTTTCGTTTTTGATATTCGCAAGTTCAATTAAGTATCCTCTTTTCATTTGCATGTGAAAGGGCATCCCAATCGTCAACGAAGGCACTGCAGAATTTACTTTACAGTTTTTCTGTTACTACTATTAGAATTATGTTATTCCTTGTGTGCCAGTCATGACCGACAACTTCGTTCTTAAACTTCACTTTTTTATGTTTGCGTTTTTAGGTTTAATTTTTATATACCAAGAAGCTCTCAAACCGAAATTTCCTTTATTTAACTCAAACAGCTTATATTCTACGACGTTTTTGAAACCTAACACTTTTCGAGACAACGTTGTTAATTCCTGTTTGAAGATTAGTTTCCGACATTAATAGAAAACGATCGGCGGAACGTACGAGTATGGAGTGAGATGATGATGACACGTATCCCATATAACTGGAGCGGGCGTAAATTAGTAACTAATAAAATAGCATAATAAATTACATTATAAAATTGCAACTTACAAAATAGCTTGGGTATGTGATGACGCCACGCCACACGCCTTGCGAGACGCTCTCCACTACTCTTTCGTTCCTTAGATTTACGCTCGTGGTAAAAACTAGTGATTGTTATGCACACCCAACGTCTCACCCCGCTACAGGATATTTGCCATCATAGTTGCCCTGCTTGGAAGCATGATGTCAACTGTAGTTTTTTACCAATACGTATACAATAATAATATTTTATATTTGGTATAAGGAAGACGCTGCTGTCGCCATTTTTGATACCCACGAGATGATATGGGTTAGTTTATGTAATACATTGAATAAAACTGCTTTTACGTATTTTATCGCGTTTATTACTACATATTTTTAATTACGACGTTTCGGACGCTTTGAATGGTCACTTGGGACTGAGATGATGACGTCCCGATCTCAAAGTTAACCCGGAGTACCTTATGCTTTTTACTATTACATTTAATCCGATCTACGCAGCTGGAGTATACAAACTTGATTGTGATGTGGTCTCCCGTATATATAGGTAAACGTAGATTCATTCAACACTTATTATATAAATTTAATATAATTATATAATTTTGTATACTTATATAACTTTGTGTTATTACATGAATTAAATTTATTTCTTTTATTTATTCTTCCTTCTCTATTATTCATATTATACATATTAAATTTATTTCTACAAGTATAAATGTATTGCAAATAACAAATGAAATGAAGACAAGCGTAAAATTAAATTTCGGTATAAAGTACTTACAACGGTGCCAGTGGCGCTTGAAACTTGAACATTAAAGTTTTTATTTGTTGAGGGACAAATACCAGCTTTGATCCTCTTTCATTAAAGAGAAGTTTAAATCAGTTAAGTATTTACTGACCTAAACAAATTTATCAAGAAGGCTGGAGGTATTAACTCCATCTCTTATCCCACAAGTATCGTAAGCCAAACTAACTTAACTAAATGATGGTATGTGACTACTGCAGCTCATACACTTCTGAAACCACTTTAAACAAAGAAAGATACGAAAGCATTGTCAACTTCTGTAGACTAAGATGGAATACCTCAGAGCCTGTAACTATGCAGGCTCTCTTTAACACACGAAACAAAGCAGTGCAAGCACTGCTATACCTACCCAGATAGACTCCTAGGCCGAAAAGCAGTTTTACCATTTAAAATAGTTGGTTCAATCGTCTCGAATTTATAGCAAATGTAAAATTTCCAGACCGACAATGGGAAGCACTAACAAAACGTGTGAGGCGTCTGGCACAGCGATCGCCAACATCACTGCCAAGTGTGGCGTTAATGGCAAATCTTTCCTGCAGTTGGTGAAGCCACCAGTAGACAGTCTACGAGTAGATGGTGATGACAAAATAAATTATTTCTTATATTGTCAATTAATCACCAGAGGCATTAGAGGCGGCTAAAAATGTAAATACTATATAATAATAGACTTGAATCATTTGTTATAGAGACCGTCGTTCCGTGGGGTCCACGTGTGGTAAAGTTTGTAAAGGAACTATATCCACGTCTACCCGTCGTCACTCGAGAAAAAAAGATCTAGTTCTGTTCTGGTGCAAACAGTGGTAAGCGTGTTTTTAAGTGGTAAGGTATGTGTTACCAATCAGCGAAAAGACGCAACCAGCGTTCTTGACACTATATCTCTGGGAGTAGTGCTGTTTGATAATATTTTTTTTATTAAAGATGGAGGATGAGTCGCTCGCGTCCGTAGGCTTCGACCACCTAATACTAGGGCCACCCTACACGTGTCCAACGGGTAGTGCTAAACGAGCGACTAAGCCGATAGGATAGACTCGGCTCCTCGCCGTATGGTAGCGGCGTAAAATCTACCACCCCTTAGTTCGCACCATGAGCCAAGAAATAAAAGAAATGACCCCGAGTTCCCGGCGCCCCTTTAATGGGGCAGGGGTGCGAAGAATCTCCGGGAGAAAAACCGGCGACGAGGTTCACCACCCGTCACATCTTGTCTCCCGGAGGGGCGAAAAGTGGATTGCGGAGGCCTGTCTGGCTACGCAGTCCACATACATTACGCTGAATGTATGTGGAGCAATGAATGATAAGATGGATGAAGTATGCGAAATGATGAATGATAGAGGAATAGATGTGTTATGTGTAAACGAGACGAAACGAAAGGGAAGAGATGTCACTCAGATGACAGACAGATGTCAATCAGATTCTTACACGGCCACAATTATATTTACGCGAACACTACACATTGAATAAAACTGCTTTTACGTATTTTATCGCGTTTATTACTACATATTTTTAATTACCGACGTTCCGAGCGCTTTGGATGGTCACTTGGGACTGAGATGATGATGTCCCGATCTCAAAGTTAACCCGGAGTAAGTACCTTATGCTTTTTATTATTACATTTAATCCGATCTACGCAGATGTAGGAGTATACAAATTTGATTGTGATGTGGTCTCCCGTATATAGTTAGTAAACGTAGTTTCATTCAACACTTACTATATAAATTTAATATAATTATATAATCTTGTATACTTACATAACTTTGTGTTATTACATAAATTAAATTTATTTCTACAAGTATAAATGTATTGCAAATAACAAATGAAATGAAGACAAGCGTAAAATTAAATTTCGGTATAAAGTACTTACAACGGTGCCAGTGGCGCTTGAAACTTGAACATTAAAGTTTTTATTTGTTGAGGGACAAATACCAGCTTTGATCCTCTTTCATTAAAGAGAAGTTTAAATCAGTTAACTATTTACTGACCTAAACAAATTTATCAAGAAGGCTGGAGGTATTAACTCCATCTCTTATCCCACAAGTATCGTAAGCCAAACTAACTTAACTAACTGATGGTAAGTGATTACTGCAGCTCATAGACTTCTGAAACCACTTCAACTTCACCTGCGCAACGGATGCCCCAGTGTCCAATGCGATAAGGCCATAGGGCCGCTCGAGCGCTCAGAAGCATCCCGTCATCAGATCTGGTCTATGGCTCCGCCATCAACCATGGTTCGGCTGCGGAGGGTAGGGAAAGCGGTGCCTCGCAATACCGTTACTTCTCTCCCGCTTAACCCCACCATCAACGCCTCAACGGTGTAGCCCCGCCAGACTAGCGAAGGATAGGGCAAGTGCTCTATGTACAACAGTAAAATTGTGTTGAGATGTAGATATAATAAAGATAACGTAACCGATTTAAACTTATAATACTTTTCTTTATTTTTATAATGATTGATTGTCATTTATTGTTTAGCCTTGAAGTAATACCGGAGATAATATAATATAAACATTCCGTTTTTGAACGCTGACTAATCTAATTGGATTTATCGTTTAACCCCTAACTGGAGACGTAAAACATAATAAAAAAAAGTTTCTCAATTTCGTACGCCGACAAATTCAGTGTCATGTTTATTCGACAGTTCAAAGAAAAATTTCAGGTTTATTTTTCGTCGTCGTTGTTTTATTAGCCTTCGTCAAGTTCACATTGTTATGGGATTAAAGATAAACTGAGCCAAAAAATAAAATGCCGCGTGGTTGCGGCGTAAGAATACCCAACACCCCATTTCGTCACGTGGGTGCCGTGTCGACCATGGAAAATGCCAGAAAAAACGTTTCTGTATGTGGTAGAGCCATGCTGCAGCTGTTTTATAGTTGTAGCAAGTATACGTCGGCTTGACTGGAGAAAAACTACACTCTCACAGAATACCGGCGATAAATAGCAGCTTAATGTTGCTGTGTTTCGTGTGGTTTTATTCGTAGTAGAGCCACGCTGCAGCTCTATTATGGTTGTAGCACGAACGTGTCGACTAGACCATAGAAGAATCACTCACAAAATACCAAAGTAATGTAGCAGCATAATGCACCATATGTTTCGTGTGGTGAGTGTAGAGAACCGGAGACCCTATTTAACTGGAAATGAGGCATTCCATTTTCGTCCTCAGATGTGACAGAGCATCTGCATTTTGACTGTGGACTGTGAGCTAATTTTTTTATAGAATAAGGGCGATAAGCAGCAGTTTGTCAATTTTATTCTATAAAACAAAACAACACTACAGAAACATCACTGCAGCACAAGTACGATACAGCTAAATTGGTGGAATTTCGTTACTGCAATCCTTTCGCTTGTGTTTCCTTTCGTTGATGTTATAAGTACCCTTGGCAAACTGGGAGAACGCTTTTACAGTATCTTGAAATCTTGCAGTGGTATGCTTTGGGTTGGATTTAATTTTATTAATTATAAGATCCAAGCATGTAATAGCACCCTACCATCTTTTCTATTGAAATCCGAATGTCTAATTTTTTCTTCCTTTCAATAGCCGGGGTAGGCATCAAATAGGGATTAAACCACAAACAGGGAAATATTTGTGGTAATCGCGGGAATGATCTTGAACATGCTCACGAGCTCACGACGCTCCGGAAAGTCTGGAGTCTATGATTTTCTAATCTCGATGTGTATGATTGCATCTACTGAATGCATCTATACCTGCCTCTTATTTATTTAACTTTATATCGAGGCAAATATAACATAAATTACAAACTCTGTGTTTATGAGTACTATAACATGTAGGGCGAAGGTGAGATTACTTTCGACCGTATACGAAAGTTGAATGCATGCTCAGAATGCATGAATATAAATTACTGTATACTACAAACTTATTGGTACATGCGTATTATATATTTTTTCATAACCTAATCTTTTTCTTTCGCGTTATATAATAATGATTATTTGTTCCAACTTAATTTAAAAAAGCCCTGAAATACTACCCGTACAACTTTCATAATAACTCACTTGTTTTTAGCGTATCATTCCAAATTAAAATCAAATAAACTACGGTATAGTAGTTTCCCAACGCTCGTATTCATTTCAACGATTAGCTCACAACGAGGTCAAATCAAGATCGAGAGAAATTAAAAAAAAAAAAAGATTTTTTTTAAATTACTTATAACGACTTACGTAACTAAAATAAGGTCGTAGTAGTTAACGTCGCCGGTCAGGATTTATAACGCCTTACTTAGACTAGACTTAAGGTCTTTCTGGCATATTCAATAGTCGCCTCTTACGACACCCACGCGACGAAATGGACTCATTTTTTCTTACACGGCCTCCAAAGTAGTTATTTATGTATATGTACTATCACTATCACTACATACTATCACAAGTTCACTGCTGAACACAGGCCTTTACCATTGGTTGCCACAAAGTACGGTCCTGAGCCACATTCATCCATAGACTGTTTCATCAGACCGTCACTCCATCTAGGGTTCGCCCAACTCTGCGCTTGCTAGTACGAGGCTGCCGCTGAAACTTTCATACCCGTCGGTGTTCGTTTCTTCTATATGATCAGCCATAGCTAATTCAGCTTACTGATTCACTGGGCTATGTCACTTACTCTAGTTCTTCTGTAGATATACGCTGATATATGAATTTGTATCTTCCTCTTCCATTGCACGCTGTATGGTTTTAAGCTTCTTCTTACGGCTAGCAGTAAATGTACAACACGCACTGGTACGCTTTCGTCTCAAGGCTATGAGGAATATCGGTAAGCAGATTTGTCATAGATTTCCGAACGCATCCCAGCTTAGTTGACAGTGTACTGGTGGTGTAGGATAAAGGCGACGTAGTAAGAATGAACAAGAAGTTGGGCAGCACCATTTTCTAGGTAACAAACTGAATAAAAATTACGGCTGGGTGACAATAATTCCTTGTAATAATTCATTCATTGATTACATAAATGAGATTATATATCATAGCTTTCGCATTCCATATCATTGTATTTTTCTTTCCTTGTTATTTTATCCTTAAAATAATAGTAATCGAGATACTCTATTTACAAGTTTTTATTTAACTTTCTATGTAACTATGTTTGTTCAGGTGGAATCTTGCAACTCAATTTTGAAGCAGATATCTTCAATCGATTGAGCTAAAATTTTGTATACACGTTAAGTTTGGATGACAATGCATGGTTAGCTATGTAACGTCATAAAATCCAACATGGCGGAACACCCAAGATGGCGGATTAGTTATTTTTAATGCACTCCTACAATATGGGTATCAAATGAAAGGGCTTGTTTAGTGTAACTAGAAAAATAAAGTGACGTTACTCTAAATCCAATATGGCGGACTTCTAAAGATGGCGGACTAAGTTTTTTATACTTTCCTACAATATGGGTGTCAAATGAAAGGGCTTGCTTTTGTTGAAATTGATAGTAAAATTTTTAAAGTAAAAGTTTATTTTATTCTTTTTAGCGCATTTAAATAAAATATTGTTATAAATAAGTTTTTTTTTACTTTTAATTTAGTCACTTTAATATCGAAAAAGGTTATTTATTATAAATTCTTCATTTTACGCGAATACCACTGGAAAAAACTAATAAATATTTACTTGACATGTACTCTCTCAAAATGATGCCTATTTACGCAACGGAGTGTATTTGAAAGCTGAGACGTACTTCTCATTTGAATAAAAAATCTGTTTGCTCTTGGCAGCTCGTGTACCTTTTGGTAGCTCATATAAAATTAAACCGCAACTTTGTTTCCTGAACTTTAGATTTAATGTTATAATATGTCGTAATCTTCATCATCAATTCTTTATATGATATGTTTCAATCGTGTAAGTGACATTCTCGTTTTGTATTCTGTATAGGAAACAAAGAATAATAATTGACTAAAATTGATTAAATTAATATATAATTGTAATTAAATTGAGGGGTCCCAAATGCAATAAGTTGTATCCGTATACCATTAAACACTGTTAATATGTAGAATATACTTTTCATTCAATAAATAAATGATTTCAATTTTGTATATATTTTTTGTATTACTTAACATTTTATTTCTCATTCTTTAAATGAAATATTTGAAGACTTGCTTTATTAAGATAAATAAAAAACTCAATACATGCGATTTATTATAAGATTCCTTCTTAGCAATGCGAGGATTATGGACTGTTGTAAATAAATCATTTATCAAACCTTAGCCAGAATCTCCCAGTTAACGAGCATGAAATTCCCCATTTTCAAATCGTTGTCCGATTCTGCTTTCCCTGAATATTCCTACATCAAGTGTGCTACCCCTCCAGTGTGCCACTATGTCCCTTATCTTTAATTGAGCATCACAAATTACCTGGACATTTACGGATGAAAATCCCTTTCTGTTTATATAATATTGAGCACTACCGTCTCCGACTTTTTTAATCTTTACGTGTGTGCAATCGATAGCACCAATCACTTGATTAAAGCCACAAATGTTTCTATATCCAGAAACCACTTATTCTTGCTCTTCTGAAGTAGGTACTAGGCAAGCGTATAAATTGTGCCGGCTTACTTGCCAAAGCAAGAGCTAATCTTCGGCATATATTCGTGATGAACTGCTGACTAAATCCATGAATGTCTGCTGTACAAACTGAACAGTACAAACCTGAAGTTCTACAGACAGCCCGCCACAACTAGCTTGTAGTTCGATGTCACGCTGAACTAACTCAACTATTTTTCTCATATGTATTTTACTGAATCTATATTTTGTTCCAAAATCTTTTTCTTGGTGGTTCCTCACAGTCGATTTCATCAAAAATATCTAAATACTGTAAATTATCCATTATTTTCAAAATCGCCACGCGTCAATTTAAAGTTATACACGTTTTAAACAAAGGTTGAGAACTGTATAACAGTTGCGTAATTTCTCATACAATTTCACACTAACGAGTGTTAACAGATGTGTACAACTTAACTGTTATATGTCGTTTATTAGTAATGTTAGCTGATGTTAACGTTATAACTACGTCGTGTGTAAATTATTATTAGTAAGGCTGATCTTATATAGAGATTTACACGACATTCTAGTAGTTATATTGAGCGTTAGATATTCCTAACTCCACTTCACCGAACTAAACATAATATCATATAATAAAATAACATATAATATAATAGTGTAATTTATCTATAATATTTATGTATTTAGAAATATATAAGTATGTTTATCAGTTGTCTAGTACCCATAACACAAGCTCTGCTTAGCTTGGGACTAGATGGCGTTGTTTGATAGTTGTGGAATATTATTATTATTATTATTATTATTATTAAACAGGATATCAAAGAACTAGAAAGATTAAATAATGATATTTAGCTATTATGTGGAGTTCTTTAAACGTAGCATTTATTTTCTATTAAAAGTTTGATTTCGCTTATAGCATCTTCAATAAAACTTCAAATACAATGAAATAGTCTAAGTTAAACTTGATAGGCGCTATAAAGTTGATGGTGCTAATAACTTAATGGACTGCGGCTCATAAAACGTATCGATATATTGAGCAAAAACATTGTAATACTTATCGTGCTATTAAATTGTTATCAATAATTCAAGAAAAGATATCTTTATAAAGTAAAAAATGAAACACCAATACGTAGATTTTGTTTTGAGTGTCGGTTCTCATATTTTAAATGTAAAATCATCATGTAATTTTTTAAAAGTGAATATCATAATTTCTTTTTCGGTTTTTAAATTCTTAAAATTATAATATACTTTAATTTTATAATCACTTAAACCTTAAAAAGACTTTCGAATTAACATTTTTTTTTGAAATATCAATTTTTACAGCAAAGTTCAAGGCTTTTAATCTTTCCTCAACTTCTGTAATAGAATTCAAATCCAAAATTCACAGACTTGCGATGTACCGCATTTCAAGTGCGTGGTTAGGCATATAATAAAAGGCACACATGTTTACCGCCCATATAAGTTTTATTTTATCATCCGGTGATAGTTTACTGCTAGATATGAGCCTCTTCCAATCAGAATTTGGAGGATTTGCCTTAACCACGCTTGGCAGCGGATAGACCGATCGCAGTACTAGATGTGTCGCACCAATGACACTGCAACTGCTACCTGTCGCCTGTCTGCAAATTTTACGTCTCGTCAGAAGTGAACGAAATGATTATACCGCCATTTACCACCAATAAGATTTTTCTGACATTTACCTTAGACGTCTCTTACGAAAACTACGGGGCGAATTAGAGCGATGGATTCTTTTACACCTCTACCACAGACACGGCTACTAAATACTTACTAATTAAATACAGGGTTATTTTGCAATAACCGACCAAATTTGTAGAGAAGGTACAGAATAAGTATTATTGGCAATTGGTGAAGAAAAATTCATTTAAAAATCTCAAACATTCTGTCCTTTCCATCTTTTAAATTGAAAATGCGTGGTAATGCATTATTTAAGCTGATTATACAGCGTACGCACACATCGAAAACGTTGCTCAATTTCAATTAAAGTAGAAGCCTTATTTATTCCTATTTTCTAAAACTGCAATAACGGTATATCATTATTTATATATATGATCTTAATTTAAAAATTTGGCTACTCTTTGAAAAATAACCCTGTATATATGGAGATGGTCAAAGAAACTCTTAAATATTAACGTTGGTTGAGCCACGTAGCAGCTTTTGCTGTTGCATGTATGGGCCGGCTCGAGGCGGGTTAGTACTACGACCTCACAGAATACCTGCGTGAAGTGGAAGCTCTGCTTCCGCGTTTCGTCTGGTCAGTGCACGTTACCGGAGGCCCAATTCCCCCCCCCCCCATCAATATGGTAGCGAAATCACATCATAGACTACCCCAGGAGGGTACCAGCACCCCTGGAGAATCCCTCGCTGAGCATCCACGACCATGTTATTCCCCTCCTGATCGTGGGTGCTCAGGCTGCCCCGCGTATTCTGCTAACACAATAACTGCTCGGAGCAAACTGAGCAACAAGACCAAGGTGACCCCTGCCACGCTATCCGTGGATTTCTGCAACAACAGGAGACTTCACTCGAACCTAAACGCCGTCCCTTACCATCTCGAGACGGCAAAGCCGGCCTTGCTCTTTCTGACCGAGACGCAAATTTCACAAACGCACATCGCGGTAGAACTCCCGATACCATCCACACCATCTGGATGATTGGCGGTCCACTACTGTGCGATTTAGAAGATGTTTTCTTCTTCGCACAACTTCCTTGTGGAATAGTTTACCACCAGCGATTTTTCCAGACCGATACGATTTAGGGACCTTCAAGAAAAGAGCCTACTCCTTTTTAAAAGGCCGGCAACGCATCTGCAATTCCCCTGGTGTTGTGGTTGTTCATGGGCGGCGGTAGTCACTTACCATCAGGTGAGCCGCATGCTCGTTTGCTCCCTCTCCTATAAAAAAATACTAATAAGCTTTATAAAGCTGCTATTAAGAGCTGGTAAAATTCGTAGATTTCCACTACAGGCCTTATTAGAATGCTCACTGACTAGATCGGGTTATGCTCAGGGTACTTGTAACAGGCTGTAGTGATAGTGATAGTGATAAAAAGGGTAGAGGCCGCGTAAGAGAACATAACTCCATTTCGAACCGTTGGTGTCGTAATAGGTGATTATGGGTATACGTGGTATACGTAAAGTACCCAGAGGGAAGACAATAACTACGACGACCCACTTTATTTCAGTTACGTTAGTCGGTATAAGTAATTAAAAAATTTGTAATTTTTGAATTTCTCTGGATTATTGATCTTAATATGACCTCGTTGAACTGATGCGTTAAACAGATCTGAATTTTCATGAAAGCTGTACGGATAGCATTTCAGCGCTTATTATAAATTAAGTTAGAAACAAAATTATGTTTTAATCATTATTATACAACGTGTTACAAAATACCTCGTAAAAATATAATTAATTATCAAGGCCAAAAATTTTGTCAACCCTAGTAAGCTGTCATGTCAGGGAACCAGATTATTTAACAGAAAGGTCTACGTACCTATTTTACCTGATAATTGTCTACTTTAATAGTTTACTATTTTTCATTTATAAATGTTTGCTAGCTCAATACAATGATGTCATTATACTCAAATACTGGCTTCAAAAATGTCAAGTTGGAAAAAAAGTATGTTGTCAATTTCAAATCTTCTAATCGATATCCTACAACTATTTCGAGTTTTTTTCCATTATTTTTTTGCAAAATAACAATGCTTTCTAACTCGGAATATTACGATATGATGTTATGCATAGACCATGAAGATAGCAATATAAATCGTGCTCGCGAACTGTATCGGCAACGATTTATCGATGGTAGACTCCCCACTGAAAAGCGACGGCTGCCGTCGTACCGGTATTTTCTGAACATATCAAGACGACTACATTCCACCGGCTCTTTTTATCGGTCTATTGGAAGTGGACGTCCAAGCACAGTCAACGCCAGGCAGGCTGAATTAGTATAATTATTGTTAGATTGTTATAGAATTAGTGTTAGAACATTTTGAAGAAGAGCCGACCATAAGTACGAGACGAGCCGGAACAAGATTCGGCATAAACCATGTTGCAGTTTGGCAAATTCTTCGTGACGACAATCGTCACCCTTATCACTATCGCCGTACACAAGAGCTGATACTCTCCGATTTTGCACCCATGAGGAACTTCTGCGAGTGGTACCTCAGGCAGTTAGAGGAAAACCTTAATTACGTAAACTATGTTCTTTGGACGGACGAGGCAACATTCACGAGGTCAGGACTAGGCTTGCCAACTCCAAAAAAGGCATTTCCGGGATTACCCAGCTCGACATCCGGGACTTGGATATATTACGCGGGACACAACACACCACATACAAATTGGTCAGAAAAAAAATTAATAATGTGTAACAAATTAGTGTAGTTGGTACAAGATAGATACTAACATCATATAATCACTAATTTCTGGGACAAAAGCCGTCCCGCATGGGGTCACGGTGGGACGGCCCACAATTGACCCTTAAGCTGGACGTCCCGGAAAATCCGGGACGGTTGGCAAGCCTAGTCAGGACTTTCAAATATGCATAAAGATTACGTTTGGGCTTGCGTGAATTCACATGCTTCACGGCAGGGCAGATTCCAACACCAGTGGCGGCTGAATGTGTGGGCTAGCCTTTATGATGGGCATGTCATTGGTCCCGTCATTATGTCATCACGTCTGAACGGTAGCAACTATCTAACGTTTTTACAAACGGAATTCGAAGAGGCGATTGACGACTTTCCTGTGGCTGACTGGTATTACTTTGTGAACCAAAGAAACATGGTGTTTCAGCATGATGGAGCTCCGGCACATTTTGCTCGCAACGTACGAGAACATCTTAACATTCGCTTTCGTACTATGGCCTGCTCGTTCTCCGGACCTCACACCCTAGGACATCTTTTTGTGAGGTTATGTGAAGGACAGAGTGTATTTCTCTGATTGCCCAACAGTTGCTGAGATGGAACAGCGTGTTAGATCGGTTTTCGCATCCATAATACCGACGATGTTGCGAAATGCCACACAAGCCATATCCCGATGAGCAAGGTTGTGTATTGAGCAAGGTGGAGTACACTTTGAGCCGTTTCTGTAAATTTGATGTTTATTATGAAAAAGTAAGTGTTCGTTTAGGTTGTTTCGTTAGATTAAGTCTTTTAAAATTTTTGTCGGTCCGCGAATCAGGTAGAAATGTAGGTACATTCTGCTTAGTTTACTCTTTAATTTTACTGAAATCGGTTTTGCACATCAGTGAAAATAATAATATCTTTTTATTTTTTTGGGGTATGTTATACAGCGTTACTACAGTTCTTAAATATTGTGAATGAATTCATTATAAGGCCCCATTTAACCTCCTTTCGGCTTTACGGGTAGTTTTGTAACAGGCTCTATAACATCTAGAAAAAAACATTAGTTTATGGTAAATCATAATACGCATGTACCAATAAATAATTGCAGTATACAGTAGTTTATATTAAAGGATTTCAACCATGCTTTCAACTTTCGATTACGGTCCTAAGTAATCACCTTAGCCCAACATGTTATAGTGCTCATAAACACAGGGGCCGTCATTTATGTTCCATTTGCTTCTATATAACGTAAAATAAATAAGAGACAGGCATAGATACATTCAGTAAATACAACCATAAAGAGAAAATCATAGCCTGCAGACATCCTGGATCGTCGTGAACATGTTCAAGATCATCCCGCCATTACATCAGATTTAATAAACCAAAAATATTCTCGTAAAAGAATGCCGATTCCTACAGTGACTATTGAAATTAAAAAAAAACATCCAGTTTTTAATAGAGAAGATGGTAGGGTGCTTGGAATTCTATAATTATAAAATTAAATCCAAAACCCAAGCAGAAGCAGGACTATCATGTTTAACACGAAAGCTCGCTATAAAAACACTCTTGAGACTCCAACGACACAAGACAAGAACAATCTGCCTTTACAATGTCCCAATCCCTTGGGACAGAAATGTTAAATACCTGGAGTTAACATTATGTAGTAGATGAGCTTCTCTCAACACATTAAATCAGTTCAAAATAAGGCGAAATATTTCGTCTATTCAGCCTAACTCAAAATCGCAGTAAGCTATCTTTAAGACACAACCTGCATAATTTTTTGCATAATTAAGACAAAACCTGTGTACACCCCATTATGATGTATGCAGGTGTGTCCTTTGACCACCATCCCTATCAACTCCGGCAACTACAAGTTGTCCAAAACCAGTTCCTGCGACGAATCACAGGAGCTCCATATTATGTAAGGAACTCCACCGCGACCTAGACATGCCCACCAGTATCTTAAAAATTATTCTTAAGATGCTTCAATTCGACCAAAAATCATAACAATCCGTTGGTGACTGAGGCGGGCTCGTACTCCCTCGTACTCCTCCGAGAGAGATGCTGTCCCCCACAAGAGACGTCCCAAGAATATTCTTCTTGATCCCGACGACGAGATCACTTCCATAAATAGGTCGATCCCGCCCACCCCCTCCACAGGAGAGGAAATCCGTATATCTAACTCTATCACACACACACACACACACACACACACACACACACACACACACACACACACACACACACACACACACACACACACACACACACACACACACACACACACACACACACACACACACACACACACACACACACACACACACACACACACACACACACACACACACACACACACACACACACACACACACACACACACACACACACACACACACACACACACACACACACACACACACACACACACACACACACACACACACACACACACACACACACACACACACACACACACACACACACACACACACACACACACACACACACACACACACACACACACACACACACACACACACACACACACACACACACACACACACACACACACACACACACACACACACACACACACACACACACACACACACACACACACACACACACACACACACACACACACACACACACACACACACACACACACACACACACACACACACACACACACACACACACACACACACACACACACACACACACACACACACACACACACACACACACACACACACACACACACACACACACACACACACACACACACACACACACACACACACACACACACACACACACACACACACACACACACACACACACACACACACACACACACACACACACACACACACACACACACACACACACACACACACACACACACACACACACACACACACACACACACACACACACACACACACACACACACACACACACACACACACACACACACACACACACACACACACACACACACACACACACACACACACACACACACACACACACACACACACACACACACACACACACACACACACACACACACACACACACACACACACACACACACACACACACACACACACACACACACACACACACACACACACACACACACACACACACACACACACACACACACACACACACACACACACACACACACACACACACACACACACACACACACACACACACACACACACACACACACACACACACACACACACACACACACACACACACACACACACACACACACACACACACACACACACACACACACACACACACACACACACACACACACACACACACACACACACACACACACACACACACACACACACACACACACACACACACACACACACACACACACACACACACACACACACACACACACACACACACACACACACACACACACACACACACACACACACACACACACACACACACACACACACACACACACACACACACACACACACACACACACACACACACACACACACACACACACACACACACACACACACACACACACACACACACACACACACACACACACACACACACACACACACACACACACACACACACACACACACACACACACACACACACACACACACACACACACACACACACACACACACACACACACACACACACACACACACACACACACACACACACACACACACACACACACACACACACACACACACACACACACACACACACACACACACACACACACACACACACACACACACACACACACACACACACACACACACACACACACACACACACACACACACACACACACACACACACACACACACACACACACACACACACACACACACACACACACACACACACACACACACACACACACACACAAATTCTTCACATCAGCTATCAGATCTTTTAGTTTGTCCTATATAAGAGAGACCACATTCACAATCAAGCTTGAACATCTTGCAGAGTGACATTACACTTGACTGATGGTAATAATACAAAATTTAGCACACAAATTTAATAATGACATCTAGACGTCAACCACCTAGGGGGTACCTATGATCAAGGGAATCAAAATAATTTTACCGTATAGTGGTGGTGTAAGAAAACCCACTACACTAGACTAAAAATATAAAACTGCGGTTGCCAACCCGCTTGCCAAGCTTGCCAACTATGGCAAATATCCCCCCTATGAGACAATTAATGGGGGAGGCTTATGTTTAGCAGTGGATTCTAATAGGCTGTGACGGTAAATACTAAGTTAAATAAAACGAAACAAAATCAGTTAAATTAGTTTTATTTAATGTCTAGTATTTATGTGAATATAAGAAATCATTGAATAAATGTTTTTATCGCAGTTAGGCTGACAAACAAGCACACAATTCATTTTATATATAGTAAGTTGATACTGTAGCTTACAAACATCAACATCAACTCTCAAGTGAAGATCGAAATAGGGATGCTTTCTCACCCTTGAGAACTACAGACGTGAAAAATACGGTACTCCCTCATAATATAAAGTATAATCAGAAGGTAATCGGTAAAAATAAACAAATTAATGGAATGGATTGTACCATCGAAAACCGACGGTGCAATCCATTATAGCAGCAGAATATTGCAACGGAAGACGACTAAATCCACCCGTTAGGGAGAATTTGCTTTAATTGCCACTATTAGTAGACAGATTGGTGATCCGAGCATCAGATTACACGCACCTGTAACGCTTTGCAGATTTTTATAGCACAAGGATGACAAACTCAGCTCGCTTGGAATAAAAATAATTATATGGCTTTTATCGCGTTTAAAGCAAAGGGGTGAAGACCCGCTGACCACCTGGTTGGCCGATGGTGAAAAGATAATAGTAGGATAAGATTAGATGTCGGATCCAAATAAATTATATAGTCATAGTAGTGAAACATTTGCAAAGGCAGAAAAGTGGCAACATTGAACCTAAATTGCAATATTCGATATTTTATTTCTTTTTTTTGTGTTTTTTACGTTAATATGAAAAAATAAACTAAAATTTACGTGTGGAAAGTGATTCCGCTTGATTAATTATTTTTTTGTGACCTTGAATCGCATTCTTTCAATACGCATTTACCCATTTTTTGTCGTGAATCGATCGGCTCGACTCGGTCGGCGTCACATGAACACTGAACCGACGTTAGCTGGGCATATGGCCGTGGCCATATGTGAAGTGGCAACGCTCTGGCGCGGCAATTATCTAGTTCTAGTGTAACATATAAATCAATGGCAATAAGAGTCTAAATATCTACGCATCACTGTCTAAAAATTTAATCATATATTTCGTTCAAGTTTTAATGCAATATGTCTCAGCTCACGTCTTAATGCGATTGGCGAGCAGGGGTCTCAGAGCAATATACGACATTAGTTCTACTTTTACTGAAAAATGTTTCAAATAATGTTATCAGACGAAATCGACGAATGTTATCAATGCTCGACTGTCTGCGTATTCGCTTTAAACTTTAAAATTACTTGATGGTTTTTGACGGGGTTTGTATTATCATTTAGACAATTTTCTGGAGAAAGCTTCCGTGTACACACAAAGCAATAAAAAGGTACCAGAATATTAAGGACTATAAGTTCCTTTTACAGCCAATAAAATTTCTCTCAAATTGGTTTATGACGTTTTCTGGTTGTTCGTGTTTATGAGGTGCCATGTGACAAATTGCTTTTACAGTCTGGTGATACGGAACAGAACCACTGTTGTGTGACAAATATGGATAGTATGGTTGTTCGTGTTTATGAGGTGCCATGTGACAAATTGCTTTTACAGTCTGGTGATACGGAACAGAAACACTGTTGTGTGAGAAATATGGATAGTATTACTTAATCTACGGGAAACCCTTCTAAGGTAAGCGAAAAAGTGATTGCCCTCGGACGGCTGTTACTAACTGTGAATAGGTGATTTGAAAATTCAGCACATATTGAAGATTAAATCGGGAAGCGCTCACGAGATTTTGTACGAACACCTTTATGATATTCTGATATTTTGGCTATTTCTCACCCAAATAAAAACATAAAGCGATCAAAAAGCGCAGGCAAAATTTTGATTCGTCCCACCAGCTTCACTCCTCTCTTATATGGCATCTATGGGTTGCCGTGTCAAACTTGTGGTAGTATGTAATTGCGTTCCCGTAACCAAGCGAAGGGCGAAGAGATAAACATCGTGAGGATTAAGCCAGATTTCACTACGTACAAAAATAAAGTTTAAATATTTATTGAAAGTATGTGTACGTTCTACATTTTAACGTAATCATATTTCTTTTTGTTTATTTCAATTTAAAACTAAGTGTTAATAGTTTTCACTCTTCCCAATTTCCCCAAAATTCTCAATTTATTGTACGTTGTAATCAGGAAGATGCTCTTGCCCATCTTCTGTTTTAGTTTCCCTCTGTCGCCTCTTACAACATCTATATTCTATTTCTATATCTATATCTATATTATATTCTTACACCGCTTCTATATGGATTAATAATACCATGGGGTCATAAATTTTAACGTAATGCCGAAAGTGGTTTGGGCCTATTAATCTAAATGAAAAATACGTCGGAGGATTGATAACGTTACAAAATGATTTTAATGGGAGTTGTACAAGCAATTACAAGACGAAAAATGTGTTGCTGACACTGAATCTCTACATTTGTCGTCTCTATGTTATTTGTCGCTGTCTCTCACAGTTTATAAGTAATTTGTCTTCTTATTGGTGTAAGATCTTATTGGTGTACCGAAAAACAACGCATGTGATTATCGAAGTTTGACCTTAAGGATTCTTTGTTATCGTTAGTTATTTCGTAGACTAGATGTTAAGATAAATATGATTTTACTTTAGATATTGAATTATCTATATATTATTATGTGAAGAGAAAACATTGTACGCCTCTTAAAGCAAGTAGCGTGAAATTTGGCATAGTTAAAGGTTTAATCAACAAGACGTGTAGAAAGCTAAAAGCTAGTCAATTTTTCATATAATATTGGAGATCCGCCCCGGCATCGCACGGACGATTTCTAGATCTCTACAACAGCGCCATCTACCGGGTCCAATTGAGAATCTAAACCATCCAGGAACCCACTGCAGACGCAGACAAAAATTTCATCAAAATCGTTCGAGCCGTTTTCGAATTTTAGCGAGATTAACTAACAACAATTGGTTTTTATATATAGAGATGTGTTACGAAAACCCAAGTTTTTTTATATAATTACATAATATACAATATTTTATTATATACAATATTACAAACTATAATAAAAAAACTAAAACTAGTAACTTAATTATCATATATACATCCCCGCGGTATCGTGCCAAGAACGCTGGCTGCGTTACCCCGCTGAATGGCTATACTTAGCCTATAAGCGAGAAAAGAACCAGCCCTCTTACTACCAGCAGCAACGACCAACCGCGGATGGAGTTCCTTTAGAAACTTCACCGCACGTGGACACCACGGACCGATAGTCTCTACAGCAAATGGCATAAATATATAGTCATCTCTCAGAGACTCATATTTGCGCCACTTACTCAGTTCAGCTGCCTCTGATGCCGCCCCGGCTCTAAACGACGTACCCCTCACACAGGCCGCCAAAGTGTCTTGCGTAGACGTAGAGATGCGTAGAGTAGCATCACATATCTCTCCCAAGGAAACCAATGTTATAAGGTCGGGTCTCTTGACATCATCTCTAAATATTCCAGAAGGCTCTAAAACCTAGGGAACATTTATAGAGACAAGAGCCCTTCGGATGATATCGTTCAAAGAACCGTGCCGTGAAAACCTACCAGCACTTTTTTTACATGAAAGTCCGTGGAATATTTTCCGAACATTTTCGCCGGGACAGAGCGTTTGCCATGTCTCTCCTGCCTCCGTTGCAAAGCACAGGTCTACTTTATTATTTAAAACTAGCTGTTCCCCGCGACTTCGCCCGCGTGTTATTTGGGTTTTAATTTTTTTGCGCGGAACCCTAATTCTTTTTCTAAAATAAAAGTAGCTTAAGTTACTCCTTGTGACATCAGATTTCTGCCAGTGAAAATCCCGTCAAAATCCGTCCAGCCGTTTCTGAGATTAGCCGGAACAAACAGACAGACAGACATACAGGCAGACGGATAGACAGACATACAGCAAAAACTTTAAAAATTGTATTTTTGTTATTAGTACCGTATATGCTTTCATATGCATTTAGTAAAAAGCTGTAATTTTGACATTACAAACAGACACTTCAATTTTATTTATTTGTATAGATTATGTTATATAAATTACTGACACTATACATTGAAGTAAGGAAAGCAGCCAATGCAACGCTAGAAAGATTTCTCACACCAATACCACCAAATTTTATAGGTAAAGTAGCTTGAGTTCAGGTTGTTGTATTCAAAGTTAAATTTACAATTTTTCTATAGCTATTTTAAGATTATTATCAATCTCTTTTAAAATATCCGAACATTTCCAGACTGAACTCGAGCGGAGTAAGTATTTAAATCTAGGTACAAGAAGACAATCTTTTAAAATAGTAAGAGCAATGTGGGGGTTAATTTATACAATTTATCAACGTGGTTTAAAAACTGATCGAATTTTGTTTTTAAAACAGGTTTAATACTATCGAAAAGCAACAGGGCACCTAGCTACTCAACCGTCCACGGTGACTGAGTCACCAAACGACATCGTCCCGTTTAAACGTGTACAGCGCTGTAGACAGCTGTTAATAATACAGTAAAAAATGAGAGATGGTGCTATTTGAAATTTGTCATCTGTGAGAGTGAATTTTATCTGTGTAATAGTAACAAAAGGTATACAAAAAAAAATGTGAAAATGACATTTCGTCAGTTTTGTTTGTTTACTGTTCGTAGACTTCTCTGTTTACGGTACTGTAAACGTGTGAGGAACTCGATCAAAAATGTGATAAGTTTTCTTTTTTTATACATTATTTCTAATGTTATTGTACATCAAATTAATTGTGAAGATATCTTCTTTAGAAAATATGTATCAACAACAATTCAAAAACGTTTACATATAATAGTTTAAAACAAGTTTTAATGAAATTATTAAAACATATTTTTTTATTTATTTATTTATTAAAATTTATATTGAGTAAATATTATATCTTTATCTATATTGAGTATATAACATATTATTGATATTGATGTCATTTTAAAGGGAATATCATGTACTGTGAAATATATAGAATACACTCGTAATAATAAGCGACAGTATCCTAATGGTAGGAAGCCGACCGCGAACTCAAAGTCATGAGTTCAAATCCGTCATACGACTGCTGTCATGAACCTTCTAACACAAGCATTATAAGCTTACCTGGAATGGTTAACGGGAATATTCGTAATGTTTAAAGCATTGCTAGTATTTTTATAAAAAAAAAACCAAATAAAGTTGATTTAAACTTTCAAATTCAGAAATATTCATCATTTGTCCTGTTATTTAATGTCTACTAGATATGTATACTAGTCAAAAAAATTCGTAACGTAACATTCTATATAATTTCTTCACGAAATTCTATTGGGGGTTTTCCATTTTATCGCCAACATTTTATTCCTTGGAAAAATATGATTAACGGAAAACTTATCATCGCAGAAAAGAAAATTAATTTCTATTCCTGTCTCGTCATCATTAAGTTTATGAAAGAAATAACCAACAGATGTAGTGTGAACAGGTTTCTTAGGCGAAATTCCATTTACATTGATTAAAAAAACTTTCAATATGCTTTCTTTAATACGCTTTTTTATCAAAAGTCTTATGATGAACATGGGCCTGCCCAAAGATCGCTACATAGGTGGAATATTTGTTATATTTGCCAGGCGTGTTGGCAGCTTATTTATTAATTTGAGGTGTTGTCAGGAAGATGCTGCTGCTAATCTCCTGTTCCATTTCCCTCTGTCATCTCTTACGACACGCACGAGTTGATCATACACCGCCACTACACGTCATGAGCATAGTGAATGTGCAGGTATTTTATTTCCAATTTTTCTAATGCTCTAATTTTCTTTATGTATTCTTTGAATCTATTTTAAATTGGGAGCATGAGCAGCCCATTACTGAACATGGGCCATCGCCATAGGTGAGAGGGTATTTGGCAGGGGGAGGCAAATAATATCGTTGCACGCTTAAGAGAACACATGATTTTAATATGACATGATCTTTCAAAAAATATGGCGGCAATGGGATGTATTGAGGTTGCTGTTTTTTTTAAATTTAAACAGATCATAATTTTTAGATATTCATATATGTTAAGCGTTTTGCAATTTTATATGTATATAGTACCTACATACTTATTTTTAACAGTAAAGTAGAATTTACATACATGTTTACTACATTTCGCCTATATTTTATTATGTTTATAAATGTGACCGTGACGAGACTTTAATAGAAAATAATTTTCTTTTGTTGCGAGGGAGTAAACTATTTTGTCCTTCGCAATCATATTTTTACGAAGAGTAATAAAATGTCGGTATGCGAGTATCTCATAATAGAATAAAATTCCACAAAATGAACTGAATGTTATTATGAATTTTGTCACTGCGGACACAGTTTTAAACTGTTATACATATAGGTATATAAATCCTTTATTTTGATTTTAACATTTAATACATGTTTTATAATATATTTTTGTTTTTAATTTTCATGAAGTATTTTTGTCGGTGCAGATATATTATATTAAAAAGTTGATTCAATTAAGAGCACACCTGGAGGTCCATACCATAAAGTATTCTAGCTTGAACTTTTGTCGCCCACAAATATATATACTCCCACTTTTCGCTTGTTTATCGGCCTGTAATAATACACTGCTGGACATGGATCTCCCCCGTCACTTACTGGGTGGACGGTAAGTTTGTTTGGCATTTTAATTGTATAAAAACGTCACCTCTTATGACACTCGTGGGGTGACATGGAGTTAATGCCTTCAGCATTCATTATATTTTTTTTAGGTCAGTAAATACTTAATTTATTTAAACTTCTCTTTAATGAAAGAGGATCAACGCTGGTACTTTTCCCTCAACAAATAAAAACTTTAATGTTCAAGTTTCAAGCGCCACTGGCACCGTTGCAAATATTTTATACCGAAATTTAATTTTAAGCTTGTCGTTTCATTTGTTATTTGCAATACATTTATACGGGTGTAAATAAAGTTAATTTATATTGTGTACATAAATAATAGAAAAGGTAGACTAAATAAAAAAATAATTTAATTAATGTATTATTATAAAATTATGTATTATATTTTATTCTTTGTAATATGATTAAATAAAAAGTAAATATTCTCATACCGTCACTACCGAGTAGTCACACCACTGCCATGTGTCGGTGTAAGAATATCCACTACCCCATATTATCTCGTGGGTGTAAAAGGAGGCAACAGAGGGACACAAAACAGGAGACGGACAATATCGTCTTCCTAAGACCAACTACAAAATAAAAAACTACAGTTCATAACCCGCCTGCCAATCTTATCAACTATAGAAAATATCTCGTTTATGGAGCAATCAATGTGGAGGCTTATATTTACTTAGACAGGCTGAATTGAACGAATGAAAAAAAATCACTTAGATAAATTTGATTTGTTGAGATCTGTTTTGAATATAAAATTGAAAAAATCGGGGTGTTTTAATATTAGACGTTTTATGAATATTAACGTGTTCTATAAAAACTTTCCTTAAGTAATCTAGAAGCTGTAGCGGGGTAGGACATTATAATAAAGGCTTTAGTAGTAGACAGCCCTGCCAGACGTGTGGCGTGGCGTCCTCACAAAACCAAGCTATTTTGTTAGTTGCAATTTTATAATGCAATTTTATATGCTGTTTTGTTAGTAACTAAACTGCGTTTCTAGCATTAAACTCGTACCTCTGGGAGTTATAAGTCATCACTAGCGAAACGCACTTGTTGTATACTTTTGTTTTGAGAAAACTGGATGAGAAGATGCGTCGTAACTTTCCGAATGCTATCCTGGGAACGCTGTGTACATATCGTAGCTTTATCAGATAACATAGAGTGTACTACATACGTAAAATCTACAAAAGCTTTGACGGCTCCGTGGCGCAGTGGCTTAGTAATGAGTTGCTGCGCTGGGGGGCGCGGGTTCGAATCCCGCACGGAACAAGTATTTGTATGGTCTACAATTGATTGTTCCGGGTCTGGATGTTTGTCCTTGTGAAATTTGTGTTTCTAACCTGCCTCTACGATACAGGAGAAAATCCTAGTGTGGGGGTAACGTTTTTTAAAGAAAAAAAAAAACTCTCGACATGCCGACAGATAATCTGATACCACCCAAGACTACCCAAATTTCGATGGAATTATATGCTTTTCGTCCACTTAGAGTTACCGTTACAGCCTAAAGTTCACTGCTAAACATAGACTTCCCCCAAAGATTGCCTCGTGGGAGGTAAGTAATGATAGTTTTTTAATTTTAGTTATTATCAGGAAGACGCTGCTGCCCATATCCTGATTTGTTTCTCTCCGTCCTCTCTTACGATACCCACGGGATGATGATTTTCATCCACTTACGCAAGAGAAAGCAGTAGTTTGTAATCTAGGCTATTTCGTAAAAGCTGTTGTAAAATTTGCATACATATCGTAATATTATATAATGTATAATTTAAGGTACATACGAGTATAAAGCTTTTCGAAAGCTGGCTTGTTCACGGGGGCTGGAAGTTGTCAAATCTACGTGAGATCAAATCCTCAAGAAAAGCATGTAGACGTAACTCAGAAGGGAAGTCGGTCTGTATTTTTTCAAGATTGCTGTCGCCTTTCCTGAAGAGCCGGTTCAATGGAGCCAATCATACTTTGGCTCCACGCTTCTGCTAAAGTATCGCCGTAAACGACAAAATTAAATAGTTTCTGGAGATATTTATTAACCGGTTCTCCACTTGTTTTCAAAAGCATCTCTGTTATTGCAACCTCACGCGCCGTGTTGCCATTTTTAAATAAAACTTGAAGTACATTCTTTTCTTACGCATTCTTGCATGCGTCGTTAATGACTATACGTACAGCTGTTCACGTCTTTAAACAAAAATTTTAGGATCAATAACTAGATATTTTATTATGGGGTAATACCTACACATACCGTCTTAAGAGAGCTAGGGTGGATTTTGTCAGACTTGAACCGATTAAAGCCTCTTGGTGTTGCACCTTCATACAGACAGTGTTCACGAAGACGTGTGTGTAAGCACACACCCGTAGCCGTTTGCGGTCCTTTATCGGAAGTTGACAATTTTTCTCCCTAGCCTTCCTACAGGGCCTCGATTTCACACAAGTCCGCCGCGGTTCTGTAATACGTGTTGGACTACATAATACATCGAAATATTTAATATTAGATTCCTCCTACCTTCTGTAGATTGCTACAATGTACGATAATAAGCCACATGCATCCATCGACATGCTATATGCTTGCATTAAGATATCACTCCATATAGTGTGGGTCACCCGACACTGGGCTTGATAGTGTGAGGCTGCGACTGGAGAATCTCTTAACCACTTGAGTAAAGAATCTCTACGGTACGGTTTCTTTACTCATGTGTTTTAACTATAGGATATTATTTTACGCTAATTAAAATAATATAACGTAATAACTTAGCAATGTCCTCCAGAACGATTTGCCAGTTTAAACGAAGACTAGCCATCTACGTAGGTAAGGATTATATTGCCCGAGTGCATGCGCAAGCAAGTCTGATGGGACGGCAAACCGACACGACCGCAGAGATCAGGCGCAGGATCAACGGCTTTACGTGCTTTCCGAGACACGGGAGTGAAACACTGTTACGGCTCTCAGTTGCCCAGACAGGAGTCGACTGTATTAGGGCCCATCAGTAATACACTCGACGAGCAACCAGAGAGTTCGGGCCCAATGGCCTTATGGAGAGTTGACCTAAACGACAGTGATAAAGCTAGGCAAATAAATAGTACGTACCTGTTCAGAGGCGAAGAAGGATCACAAGGCTCGTTCAGGCGTTAATTGTTGTGAATGTAAGTAGTGTGTGAGAAGTGTAGATATGTGTAACCTGAATTAGCCCTTTTTAATCAGCAGCGACCCTGACTCCAGCCCCGCCACCCTATGTGGTATCACTCCAGCGGCGTCAATCGGTGTCACTCAAAATCTAGCGTCCATTAGCACAAATCTATAATCTAATACGAACGCTTCTCGCGAGTCACAAAGTTTTAGTCACAAAGCGGTTTTAACCGACACAGGAAAATATCTCCGAGTTAAATCAAATGGCACAAAGCAACTCGTTGACGCGAATTAATATTGTCAGAATGCACTTATGCATGCAACCACTATACTACTTGACGTTCAAACTCAACTAAATCCCGTTAATTATAATCAAAACGTAACACGCCGCAAACGTAACCGACTGATGAACGGGGGTTAAAGTTCACTTCCGTTCACGCTGCAACAAATTATTTCGAGAACCGAACGCGTTACCTTTTTCGGCACTTAACGCGACGGTATAATTAAACATTAACTTCCCAACGATTAGTCAACCCGGCGTCTAATGTTCTAGACTACACAATTCCTCTTCGTTGCATAAATTTGCTAACAAAATCGACACGATCAGAGGTAACTACGCGGCTGGAGTCGACTCACAGCAATTTAAATATTGCAAAATGCACTTCAACACGCAATCACTAAAAGCGAATTTAAACGCGCTCAAATCCTAAAGTCTAGACCACAACCGAAACTGGTCGCGCGAACAAAGGCTGCAGCGGTCACTACAAAATACGTGGATTTACTGCACCGCTGCTGTGAAGCTACTGTTTTCAGCCCGCGCGTTTAGCGACAGCCAGCGGCACGCGGCTGCTTTCCCACGCCGTCGGTGTTACCTCACCTCGACACCATCGGGTGATTCGCCAAGTCGAAGGCGATTGGATGCCGTCTCAAAAGTCCATTTTTGGACATAAACAAACCCCCGTCCCGGACATAAGGACTTATGTCCGCGAGCAAACCGGCAAGCGGGACAGGATCGCGACGGCACGTAGTAAGACCGAATCTACAATCAAACCTAGGCCACCCTAGGCACCCCATCAGATTTTGCAACGCCAACCACCGCATCAAAATTACCGCCCCATTGTGGGCAAGCCGGAGGGTCGAACCTCCACTGGATGCCCTTCCTGGATAACGCAGCACCTAAATAAGTCCTGTTACTGGACAGAAGTCTGACGACCTCTTTCAAACACCTATCTGTGCCCCTATGATTCGTTTCGCAATCCGACCGGATCAGGTCTGCAAACAGCGACGCGACACGAAGCGACCCAGCGTGGCCACCTAAGCTTCAGTGCAGAGAGCACGCACCAGTTCCACATGAACGGCGTCTATGGAGAGCCAAACGAAACGCACAGATAGTCCTTATTATGATTTTTCAAGCAGGTAGGCATAACCAAGCCATCTACCATATAATCATCTACTCAATTGTGCGGCAGCTGATTTCAATCTGATAATCTCACAACTAGCTAGCCCTTTCAGACATGTACTCCTATGCTCATATTTTAACCCATTTTCAAAAGCATCAATGTTCAACTGCGGAATTAATTCAAACAAATTAATTTATCGATGCGAATAGATCAAACAGACAAATTAAACAAACGATAAACGTAAGAGACAGCCCTATTTCTCTTTCCAAATAAATATCTTCGACAGTGCCAACAAAAATGTGAAAACAAAGAGAGGATTGATTTTTATTTCCTTCGGCACAAATAGGGTTATTCAATTTCAATTTTCTTTTCAACAAAGCAAACATAATAATCAAATATATTTACAAAACATATACACACGCATTCAAAGAGTACATCATTCAATTTCAACTTTCTACTAACAACCGCTACAACTATGAAACATTTCGCGGAAAACCCAAAGTATTTTTATTTTAATTACAGCATTATTAATTAAGTGCTCAACCAAACCAAATCTAATAGTCCTTAACAGCGTAATTCAACGCTCCCGAGGAGCCCTAATCTTCCCACCAACCAAGTGGAGGTCACACAGCGTTGTGAACCCGAATCCAATCAAGCGCGAACGGGCAAAGAATCGCCGCTCGGGTTGTACGCCTTCACTGAGGCCGTCGGCAACAGAAAAATTTGACAAGTGGACTGTTGACGGCTCAAAGGCTCAGTGGAGGTGGCCGTGGTGGGAGCTAGGGCGGCAGCTAGCTAGGGCTGCCTCCATTAAAGGGGGGACGGCGGTACCCCAGCCGCGGCCACTCAGCTAACGAGGGTGAGAAGGGTCTAGCTGACTGATGAGTGGCCGTGAAGTTCCTCTCCACACGCTGAAGGGGGGCGACGACACCCCCGACCCTGGGGGAACAATCCCCCGACTGGTTCGGGGAGGGACCCCTTTCAAACCTAGGGCTCGGTGGGTGGCAGGCGAGCGCCGAGCGTCGCCCGACAGGGAGCGCGGTTGAGCGCCCCCGCCCGTGGGGGTCGGGGGCGCGGCGGATCCCGGAAAGGAAGCGCCGTTCGCAACCAGGCAAAAACGGCATGGTGCTTGCCCTGGCAATGCGGACAGGGCCGCTGGTGCGGGCAGTCTCGCTGGAGGTGCCCTTCCAAACAAGAGTAGCACCAGCGGCGCTCCTTGGCGATAGTTCGCCTAGCCGGAACCGGCTTACCTAATAACTTCGGGCACGACGTCACCCGGTGACCGGAGGTTCGGCAATAGGAACAGGGGGGCGCCTCCCTGGCCACTAGGCCACTGTAAGATGGTAGGGAGCGGCGCCCTCCCACGGAAGCTCTGATCGGCTTTAGGGGGGTTGACGCCGACTTGCCCGGTGGATCCCGCCTCTCACTGGGCACGGCTTGTAAGTCGTCAATGGTGCCCGCCGCGTTCTCAATCTGCCAGCACTGCTCCTCCAAGAACCGCAGCAGATCACTAAAGGGTGGAATATAGGAGGCGCCGTCCCCGCCATACCTCTCCTCAAAATGTATTCAAAGTTCGAGAGGCAGGCGGGACAGCACGATGTGGAGCAACAAGAAGGACCATGCATCAACCGGTAAATCCAGCCGCCTCAAAGCATTACAGGCCACCAAGACTGGATTCAAGAGGTCCGGACGTAGCCTGGACGTAGTCCATAAGCAGTGGGAGGCTTAGAAGATGCCTGACATATTCGTCCGCAATTCGCCGGACGTTGGCGTATCTTCCGGCGAGGAGGTCCCGAGCAGTCTGGTAGGCGTCGTTCGACATTCTCAGATGGCCGACGACGCCCAGGGCCTTCCCCTCCAGTGAGGCTAGGAGGTACCCCATCTTCTGGCTTGGTGTCAAGTCCCTCCGGGCGTCCACCAGACTATCAAAAAGGCCTACAAAAGTCATCCAGTCGGAGAGGGCCCCGGAGAACCTTGGCAGGTCCAGAGTTGGGAGTCATCCCAACAGCTCCGGCTGAGTAGGTTGCTTTCGAGAGGACTCGGCAAGGCCACTCAGCCGAGCTTCACGTACTTCATTAGCATACTAGGCCCCCTACTCGATCAAATCGTCCGTGAGCGAAAAAAAATTCTCGTAGTCCGCGAGGCAGGAGTCTAGGACTCCCTGATCCGCATCCGAGGTCAAAAGCTCTGTGCAAGCATCCTCCACTACAGCCCTTCGGGCATCGACCTGCTCGAGCCGCTTCCCTAAACTATGGACCCGATCGGGTCGCCCTATCAAAATATGAGCATTAGCGGCCCAGCGCGGCTCCACCTGCAGGCGAAGCGCCGGTAGCTTGTGCGTTGGCATTACTACTAAATACAAATTACTTCGCGGCACAAATACAAATCAATTAACAAATAACAAATACAGTTCCTGTCAAATCAAGTAAATACAAATTACACAAATACAATTACTATTTATTAAATTAAATACAAATTACACTACAAATAAAGGTACACACCACAGTCGATCAGCAAAATGCCTCGCTCAGATAACCGACTACTATAATTATACGCCAACGATAGTTATCCGATTACGTGATAACCTTATCTACCTAGTAAAATACCTAACGCGTTCCTAGCCCTAACAATTACGGGCGTGGTTCCTCCTTCGACCCGCCAACAAACAAAAAATATTTATATATAATTTTATTACGTAATATTTTTATCTATATTACGGCCGGTGGATTGGAGAACCAATCAACCACGCTCTTACTACCAAAAATATTACGGCTCTCAGTTGCCCAGACAGAAGTCGACTGTATTAGGGCCCATCAGCCTTATGGAGAGTTGACCTACACGACAGTGATAAAGCTAGGCAAATAAATAGTACATACCTGTTCAGAGGCGAAGAAGGATCACAAGGCTCGTTCAGGCGTTAATTGTTGTGAATGTAAGTAGTGTGTGAGAAGTGTAGATATGTGTAACCTGAATTAGCCCTTTTTAATCAGCAGCGACCCTGACACCAGCCTGCCACCCTATGTGGTATCACTCCAGCGGCGTCAATCGGTGTCACTCAAATTCTAGTGTCCATTAGCACAAATCTTTAATGTAATACGAACGCTTCTCGCGGGTCACAAAGTTTAGCGGTTTTAACAGACACAGGAAAATGTTACTTGACGTTCACAACTCAACTAAATCCCGTTAATTATAATCAAAACATAACACGCGGCCCGACTGATGAACGGGGGTTAAAGTTCACTTCCGTTCGCTTCAACGCTTCAACAAATTATTTCCAGAACCGAACGCGACCTTTTTAGGCACTTAACGCGACGGTACAATTAAACATTAACTTCCCAACGATTAGTCGACCCGGCGTCTAATGTTCTAGACTACACAATTCCTCGTCGTTGCATAAATTTGCTAACAAAATTGACACGATCAGAGGTAACTACGCGGCACGAGTCGACTCACAGCAATTTAAATATTGCAAAATGCACTTCAAAACGCAATCACTAATAGCCAATTTAAACGCGCTCAAATCCTAAAATCTAGACCACAACCGAAACTGGTCGCGCGAAAAAACGTCGCAGCGGTCACTACAAAATACGTGGATTTACCGCACCGCTGCTATGAAGCTACTGTATTCAGCCCGCGCGTTGAGCGACAGCCAGTGGCACGCGGCTGCCTCCCCCCGCCGTCGGCGTTACCTCACCTCGACACCATCGGGTGATTCGCCAATTCGAAGGCGATTGGATGCCGTCTCAAAAGTCCATTTTTGGGTATAAACAAACACCATACATTACCGACTTTCTGACTTCGGACTGCTACTGATAATTTCTTGATAGAAAAACTCTATTATTGTCTATTATTATTAATAACTTATTTCTTTTAGCCCACCCGGGACATTCGAACCCAGGACCTCATGATCAGCAGTCCTGTTTACGATCATAAGACCATCGGACCAGTAAATAATTTGGAAGTGGTGGAGTTAACTATATGCTTTAAGTTGCAACAGTCACATATGTTGGGCGGATTGGTAATCTCATTATTGGTGTTTGGATAGTATTTTAGATAACGTGTTAAAATGATTAGCTCACCAAATTATACCAATCTTATAATCCTGTCAAAGCTTATTTACTGTCGGCCTGTTTCTGTTATCCGGACAGTTGTAATTTGCAATAGATCTAGCTTAACCCCTGATACATGTCATGATTCTATGTGGAGATTCTTATTATGTCGGTGTTTTAATGCCAACGTTTTACATCTTACTTTTTATACTTACTTTATACTTATTTCACCTGATGGTAAGTGACTACCGCCGCCCATGAACAACTGCAACACCAGCCGAATTGCAGATGCGTTGCCGGCCAATGGCCATGGTCAAGTCAATTTATGTATTTAAAACATAAAAGATTTTTAATATTGATATGGTCACTATAAGATGTTGTTAGGTTAGCTAACTACTTACTAACTACGTAATAACTTGAGACAGAAGGACCCTTAAGTAAGGACTGAATAAATTAACCGACTTGGTATTACATGGATCTCACAACTTTTTAAGGTAGACGAACTGAGTTGCGAGACTTCGTTTTTTTACAAGTTATGTTTTGATGACATTGTAATCTCACCTCTATTTTTTGAGCTAATTTGACCGGGCTACTTATGACAACCTTGATATGGGGTAGTGGATCCTTTTATACCGCCAATATCATATGCCTAGAAACATATACAATTTTTTATATTGGAAGTGCCTTCCGATGTATCCATAAGAAAGATAAGTTGTCTTGGAATCAAAATTTATTATTATTATTTACTCTTTACATTTTTATAGAAGAGGGGATAAACGAGCATGTGGCTCACCTGATGGTAAGTGACTACCGCTGCCCATGAACAACCGTAACACCAGGGGAATTGTAGGTGCGTTGCCGGCCTTTTAGAAATGTGTAAGCTCTTTTCCTGAAAGTCTCTAAGTCATATCGGTCCGGAAAAATCGCCGGTGGTAAACAATTCCACAGCGAAGTTGTACAAGGAATAAAACTCCTAGTAAAATGCACGGTGGTGGACCGCCAAACATTCAGATGGTGAGAATGGTATCGTGAATTTTGACGCGATGTGCGTTCGTGAAATGTGGCGGCTGGAATTAATCCGAACGATTCCTCAGAGTACTCCCAGTGGAAGATTCAATAGAAAATGCAAAGGGATGCAACATCTCTACGCAGCGCCAGTGAATCGAGGAGATCAGAAAGATTGCTGCGGTAAATTGGAAGAAGCTGACACTGGGGTGTCCCAGCCCAACTTGCGCTTTGTAAAGTTGCAAGCGATGTGTCGGCATAAAATGCTGTCTCAATCTGCTGAGCACGCCAAGCTTTTTAGACGCCAATTTGGCCTTCCATTCCAAGTAACCACGGAATTGCACACTACTCGATACGAGTATGTCGACGCCGAGGATTCCGATGTTGAGGCAGCAAGGGGAGTGCCTTGAAACTGAGAAGATACGACTAAGGTGTTCTTTTTAGCGCAAACTTGTGTGTTCTGGGGATAGAACAGGACTAGATTTAGTCGCCCCCAATCCAAAACTTTGTTCAGCAAAGACTCGACTTCAGACACAACATTGTCCGTGTACTCGGCGACGTTTTCTCGAGAAATATTGGTACGGCCGGTGTATAAGGTATCACTAGTTCTGCCATCTGCATAGCAATGAATTTTACCAGTTTGCAATATATATTTGATATGCAAAAGAAACAGCGTTGGTAATAGAACGCAGCCTTGTGTTCTGTTCTTATACGCTGTAATGCAGTGGTAGACAGAGATATCCGATGCCGCCAACGTCTGAATAGACCATTAATTCGGCATAAGACCAAGTAATGATCCGTCCCTACGTTGGACCCTCGGTAAACCCTTTTAACTACCACTGTGCTCCTCATTCTTTAATCCACAGTTATGAAATCTATCATGCTTCTATCATCAACTCTTTCCCTTGTATACATGTGAATCCGCTTATGACAAAAGAAAGTGTTCGTCACAAAAGTATTCTTTACCACAGGTGAGGAGGCTTTCACCATTCGCATTTATACTTTCATCAACAAACGTTCCCAATATCCTTTCATAACCACGCCTTTTCATCCTTCCATTAAAATCTCTTAATATAGTAAATGTATTATTTAGTTTAAATACTCATTTATTGAACCATATTATGGCGGCTTAACAAAAGATCACAATTATTTCGTCCCGTGAGTGTTGGGATAGTGGAAAATAAGAAAAATGTCATGGCTTCTGTCGTTGTCGATATGAATTATATCGGTCTCATTTTGTGTTGTTGCTCATGGGGATGTTGCCACGCTTGTCAACCGCAAATTTGATCACATGCTTCGGAAAAATGCTACAGCCCGTGTCCTGTGTCAGAATAATTTTTATAAAAACCTCAACTAATATTTAAATATAACAGAATGTAGAGCGGCCCTCCACTAGATATAGTGGCGACCTGGTAAGATATATTGTCATTACATCTAGTGGGGGCTATAATTAAGGTGTAGAGTAGAGTGATAAGTGAATGTAGATAACCGGAAACCTTTTCTACTGTAAACGAGGCATTCCATCTTTGTACTCAAAGATATAACGCATCTCCATTTCTATTCTTAATCGAGGATATATGTATCTATGAGCCATAGCATCCACATATCATCGGGTGGATTGTGTGCTCGTTTGTCATCCATATCCTATAAACAAACCACGTAGGCATTTTATAGATGTACGGGCTGAAGATCGCGTTTTGTAGGATTTCTTGTGGGTGAGCGCAGGACTTGAAAGCGACTGTAATAGTAATGATGATGATGAGCTCATATATTATACTAGATATAAGGCGATAGAGAAACAGTAAAATTTCGAATTTTGCAGAGCAGAAGCTTTGCATTGTTAAAAATATTGTAATCTAAATCTACCACTAAACTAGACAAGAATTGCAAGTAAAATACACCGGTGCTTGGGTGTTGGCTGTTCGAATTTCGTCGTCAGTTTACAAAGCTTTTATTCTTAAATGAAATTCGACTATACAAACATTAAAGTGGCACAATCTTGAAAATATTTCAAACGAAAACGAAACAATAATGAAAGATGACAAAATAAAAAAAAAATACATAGAAAATTCTTAAAATATATTCTTGCATTTTGAACTGAAATGCAACTTGTCTATTCTCTCTCTTGTGGATTCTATCTGCACATAGATAACAATTTAAATTCAGCTAAATGGTAATGATACTGCTTTACTTATCTTTAGTACATGCTTTGGTTGCAGGTATCGCGTTTCTTTTGAAAATAAAGATTTAATTTTAATTTAAATAGTTTTATCTACAGATTTAGTGTTTCTATTTGGTAATAATGACTAAAAATAAATTAATTTGAATTACAGCCGTATTTCAATTAAAATCGATATAATGTGGCGCTGTGGCTTAGCAATTAGTTGCGGGTCTGAGGGCTGCGAGTTCGAACACCGAAACGGTACAAGTATGGCCTACAAATAATTACTCCGTATCTAGATGTTTGTCCTTTAAAATTTATGTATGTAAACTTATGTACGTAAATTTATGTATAAACTGTTTTCACGATATGCGAAAAATCCTAGTGTAACGTTATTTTATTTAAAAAAAAAACACACTTGACAAGACCTATTTTTATTATGTATTTGTTAGGTACAAAATCAGAGAAAATTCCAAGAATAAGTATGTGAAGTTTAAACGAATACGAAGATTGCTGATACTTAAGAAAGACGAAGTGCCTCACAAGTTTGCTTGTTAAAAGCAGTTAAATGAAAACCTGTACGGTCCGTTGTAGAAAAACGTAAAAAAGTGGAAGTTATTGGTAAAATTCTGTATGAAAATGTAAGTGAACTTGTTGCGTCTACTTCACACAAGTTTAATTGTTACTAAACTTTTCGAATAATGCGACCTTTAGTTAGCTGTGATTTAGTTACGACATGACATGTAATTGTCTAAACGAACCTTCTACTATACTTCATAGATAAGTCAATGCTTACCTTGCTGCTATCGTCACTATTTTTTCAATAAAACCATTCGCTTTAGGTATTTTTTTTTACTTGGTTTTATTTATACGTGGTAGAGCCATGCTACAGCTATAATAATAGTATAGTTGTAGCACAAATGTGTCGACTCGACCGGGGAAGGACCACGCTCTCACAGAATACCAGCGTAAAATAGCAGCTTAATGCTGCTGTGTTTCGTATGGTGAGTGTAGAGAACGGGAGACCCTTCTTACTGGAAACGAGGCATTTCAACTTCGTCTTTCCTCAGGGGTGACAGCGCGTCTACATTTTGATTCTTAATCGAGGATAAATGTAGATATCTATGGACCACAGCATCCACTTTACCATCAGGTGGACAGTGTGTATTTGTTTATCATCCTAATTCTATAAAAGAAATGGACCGTGTGCTTATTTGTCACCTTTATTCTATAAACATATTTTTATTTTGAAGGGATACTTACCTAGTAATTCGTAAGGCGACGTCGATTGCCCCGTATGGCTATATCCGATAGGAGTTTAAAAAAAGTCGGTGTTGTAGTAGATTGTAGATAACATAATATGATATTCCCTCAATGCTTAATTTCGTAACGCCATGGTCGAGCCAGTTTTGAGTTAAAGCGAGACTAAGGGACAGCAATTGAATTTTATATACAGAGATATAAAAATAAACCATTTGTTGTACCAGTGATCATACGGGATCAGTACACAATCTTTTGAAGTTCAACGTGAGTAATGTTTTATATATAATCAATCTGTAAACGAAATAAGCTAGAAGATCCTCTTCGTAATCCTCCAAAATAATTTAAAATAAAAAAATTGTACAACCGACTTCAATATAGATTATTAAGAATAACTCAAGAACTATTGAACAGACCTTAATCAAATTTATATGGAAACACATGTAAAGCAGCAGCTTTCAAATAAAAAAGAATCATCGAAATCGGTTCACCCAGTAAAAAATTATGAGGTAACATATAATAAAAACATACAGTCGATTTCAGTACCATCGCCTTTTTGAAGTCGGTAGACAAAAAAGAATTAGGCGATAAGAGTTATTTTAAATATCTACGGATCTTTGTCTAAAAATATAATCATATATTTCGTTCAAGTTTTAATGCAATATGTCTCAGCCCATGTCTTAATGCGATATGTGTGTAGTGGTGGTCTCAGAGCAATATACGACATTATAACTTTTGATAAAATTATATGAAAAAAAATTCAAATAATGTTATCAAAAGAAATCGCAAATGCTCGACTGTCTGCGTCTTCGCCTTAAACTTTAAAATTACTTTATGGTTTTTGACACGGTTTTTATTATTATTTAGACAATTCTCTGTAGAAAGTTTTCGTGTGCATATGCGCAATTTTTCTGTAAAGGGAGCAGAAACATGTGGCGCTTTATAATCATGTCGTAATAAAGGTAACACCACACTGGTGATTCGCAACATGCGAAGCCGGGGCAAGACGCTAGTAGCAATAAAAAAGTACCAGAATATTAAGGACTATAAATTCCTTTTACAGCCAATAAAATTTGTCTCAAATTGTTTTATGACTTTTTCTATTAACTTGGTGCCATATGACAAATTCCTTTTGCAGACTGGTGATAAGAAACCGCGCTTGTCTGCGCATGCTAACCAGCATTCACAGCTTGCAGAGTAAGTGCGAGTCATCCATGTAATGCCATGGCAGCTGGCAATGGTACATTCTCGGAATGGGCTTTGCCCTACTGTAAACTTAAAAAAGGCTGCTAATATTACAAATATTGTGAAGGCTGATAAAATAACCTTGTGATTTTAGCATTTGGGGAAACAAAAGCTAAATTATATAGAGATTTAAATAGATATACTCAAAGACATAGATATATGTAGATACACTAGATATATTTAGATATAGATATACTATATGCTTATATTATAAGGCTTAAATAGATATTAAGTAGATAGACTTCAACATTATTTAATGGTTGTACCCTAACAATATCCCATCAAACCCTTTTAAAATTCTCAGTGTTTTATTGGTCTTACTTACTTACTTACTTATCTTCACGCACAATCCCTGACGGGGTAGCCAGAGAGAACAGATCGCCAAGTGTCACGATCCTTACAAACCTCTTTCGCTTCTTTCAGATTCATTATCTTCTTCACGCATGCACGTCTAGGTATCCGAGTACTTTTGACCCTACCCTCTTCGAGCAATTTGCTCACATGGTCTTCGAAAGTTAGTCTCGGTCTACCTCGACACCTTTTAATATTAACTTTCGCGCTATATATTTTCTTCACCATTCGGTCTTCACTCATTCGCTCAACGTGCCCAAACCACCGAAGCACGCCCTTATCAATTTTTGTGATAAGGTCATCTTTCAAACCTGCCATATTGCGAATCTCTTCGTTTCGCTTTCGGTCGGCCATGGTAACGCCGCACATTTTACGAAGAGATCGCATCTCCACTGCATTCAACTTACTTTTATGCTTCTTCTGGCATACCCAGGTTTCGCTGCCATATAACAAAGTCGGTACCAACACTGCGTTATGTATTGCAAGGCGTGCACTCTTCGCTAAACTACTGCTACTACTCTACTGCTCTTGTTTTATTGGACAAATGACTTTTACCCTTTTTTGCATTTTAAATAAATTAAATTCTTTACATAAGAAACTGGAAATTCGGTATTTATTTATTTTTATTATCTTAACATCACAGAATGATAAAAAAACAACTACCACGACAAATATTAATTCTAACAACAGATGACAGAACAACAGCAAACATTTTGTGATTTACGGCAGTTGTGTAAATGTTTACTCTATTATTTTGCGTTATTAGAACTCTAATATAGCTGAATTCGCACGTGTATGATTTAACTATAGCATGGCATTCTAGAAACTAATATCTTAGAAAAAGATATGTTTCTGTTTCAGCATACTGATATATTATACGCAAACGCCGATTATACGTAATTGGTTATATTGGAGTGACAATAATAGTAAATAACAAAGTTGCGCACTTCTACATATACTAGGAAAAATGAGTCTAATTAATATTGAAAAGATAACAAAAAGTAATTATTTTATACGTGTTAGAACCATAATGGAGCTACATTCGTGCTACAACCATTTGTGTCACGAATGGGTCGTGTCGAGCAGAGGACTACACTCTCACACAACGTGAAATAGCAGTTTACTGTTGCTGTGTTTCGTATGGTGGGGTTACAGTACCGGAAACCCTTTCACTAAAAACGAGTCTGTGACTGGAATGATGATGGAATCATCATTATATATAGTTCTCTGAGTTGATGATACATTTATATCTTGATTATTAATTTAGGCCAGATGTGTGCCCGTTAGTCATACTTATCCTAGAATAACCGTTAGTCATCCTTATTCTAGAATAAATAGTTTATTTATTACTTTTTGATTAATTTACGAATCTCTCGAGACCCATTTGATAATCTGTCGCGACTGGGATTATCTGCGACCTGAAATTTTAAATAACACTCTTTCTAATTTTCGGTTTGATATTTAATTTACAAATCAATTTTACTTATCACTAAGTCTAGACGAAGCATTACTTACATACGTCAAAAAGCACTCAACTGATTAGACTTTTCAATTTTAGTAATAAAAAAATATTATGGAGAAGATTTGAAAAATTTATCTAAAGTAATATTAAGGATTTATATACAAGGTGTATCTACCAAGATGCGGTGTGTTTTTTTTTTATATAGGAGAGGGGGCAAACGAGCATGCGGCTCACCTGATGGTAAGTGACTACCGCCGCCTATGAACAACTGCAACACCAGGGGAATTGCAGATGCGTTGCCGGCCTTTTAAAAAGGAGTAGGCTCTTTTCTTGAAGGTCCCTAAGTCGTATCGGTCCGGAAAAATCGCTGATGGTAATCGATTTCACAAGGACGTTGTGCGTGGAAGAAAACATAATCTAAATCGCACAGTGATCAAGATGCGGTGCGTTTTAATCACATGCTTCGTTAGCCTTCCAGGTTAGAATCCCAGGTCAGGCCAAAATTAGTTATTAGGTTTTTCTGGACGACATTACTAGTTTTAGAATAGAATAGAATAATTTTCATTCAATATAGATTACAGTAATACTTATTGAAAGTAATTTTTTATTTTTACCACTGGTTCGCAAAAAATCCTCTGTCCTGGGAAGAACTTGCAAGAATCCCAACGGGGCGTTTTTTTTAAAGCACAATTTGCAATATAATATTTTATGCAATTATTATGAAAACATTTAGAAACAACATAGTAGCGATCAGCTCATTCCCAGGGGTTATTATCAGTCATGTACTCTTTAGTAGTATAATAACCCTTACTAGACAATTTTGGCTTAATAAATATTTTAAACCTTTTGATAGATAAGGTCTGCATATTTTCTGGGATTTTGTTGTAAAAGCGTATACAGGTATTGAGATACCTTTGTTTTAATTACCAAAGTACGTATATGGAAACGTTTGCTATTACATCGAACTATGATCACACGGTGTGATTCATACCTAATTTTAAGATTACTTGTATAATATGTTATAATATGAAAGCAAGTAAAGTAAAATGTACCTTAAAGTGATAGTTTAAAATGTTTTTAAATTAATACAGAAGTTAAAATTGTGACATCTTAAATAGTTTTATTAGTTTCACATCGAAAAATGCATTATCTTTTTCTTAATTACTTTTGCTAGAAATATGGTGTTTATTTTATCGTAAACACAACATTATTGAAAAATCACTACAACTACTATCAAGTTTATATAGCAAAACATTAATTTATTTGTACATGAAAAAAAAAACAATTTTCATTTTTAAGTAGGTTATAGTTAGGTAATAAAACTTTAAGATTAATTGTTCTTAAAAAAGGAAAAAAAAACTTATAAAAATAATATAAAGCAATAAAACAATAACTGATTAAAATTCAATATAAAATCCTCTTGTCCTTTACAAATATGACACAGAAATGCTTACGTAACTTAATTTATAATTATTTCTTTCAGATACGGTAATAAATTTATAAAATATCAATTAAATCGTGAAGTATTTGATTAATAAATTCAAGTTTATCATATATTAAATACAAAATGTTAAAAACATCACATTTTTTTAATTATAGTTAAAACATTTTAAAGAAATCTTAAAAAGAAATGACAAAAAAAAATACGCTGATTCGATTTTACCTCAAATTTTCTGCTTTGTTCTTCTTGGCTCAATTTTGACATTCTTCTGATTCTGGACGAAGCTTTCAAGATTACAACCGCTTCTTTCCTTTGTAAATTAAACTGCCGCTTCTTGAATAATTTTGGTGTTTGGTCATTATATAAAATAATCCATAATTTATTTTCCTCACTCTTTGTAGCTGTTGTCTGTTGTCTTCAGATACTATACGTACTTTTTAATTTTTAGTTTCGGCAAAATTATTATTATGGCCTCTTTTTTTAAAATTCATAGTCATTTAATTTTCGTCACATCCGGTATTGCGTCCATTCCGTTATATTATAATTATCTTTTTTAAATGGTGAATCCATGATGATTTCCATTTTTTTTTTTTAATTTTTTTTTTACCTTTATGCAGGCCTGGCGGTGCGCGTGCAATGTAGCAGCGCACCGCCTGGCAGGGTCGCCATGTGATATATTAAATACGTAAATGAAATAGAGACGTCTTTATGCTTCTATAACTTTAATTATACTGATGTTATTCTACCTTAACACTAATATATATAGTCGCGGGGGCTATACTACACTACAGCCTCTAAGGGATTCCTCTTAAAAATTGCTCTTAGGGTTCTCTTTTGCAAAACAAAGATAGTTTCAATGTCAATCGCATTACCCCATAGCAAGGTTCCATATGACGTTGTGCTATGGAAATAACTAAAATATTATAACATTCTAATAAATTATTATAACATTATAAGCAAAAAAATATAATAATATTTTTTAATCATACATTAATTTGGTTCGTTTCACTTGAAACTCTGCAAGCATAATTTTTAAACGTTAAAATTATAATGGTATAATCGACGTATTCATCATCATCAGCGATGGATGCAGGTGGTTCAGGACTATGTTTTGTGGCATTCCTTGGGAAGGCCGATTATTCACTCTCAGTGTCCGATGAGACGGCAATCCGACACGACCGGAAATAGTTTAAGTGCAGAACCAACGACTGTAAGTGCTCTCTGAGGCACGAGGTCGAAACACCGCCAACTTCCTGATTCTAGGCTGCTCCTAAGAATTTCTTTACAAAAAAAAACTATGGTAATCAAACTCAGCATGATCCGCAGTCACGCTTACTTCCTTTGTTAGACTGCTTAAGAAAAAGTAAGTACGTGTTTTTTTTTGTATATGGTTTGACGGTTTTATATAATACGAGTGTATCCTCTGCACTGTGATCAACTTACTATCTTACTTTTTACCTGACTGCCAAGGAAGGAATGACAAGGTATGTATGTTTGTAAATTTACTTTATTACCTCGTATCATCCAAACGGGTGGATGGATTTCGACAGATTGGGTATCGTTATATTTGTCTTAAAAACTCAAACGTTCTTAGATAGCTATTTCAAAAAAAAATGACAGATTTTTGGCGCGAAATAGTAATACGTTAATAAAAAAAAATTAACTAACCCATCGACTAGGGTATCAAAATAAAGGAAATTAAAAGGGGATTAGAAAAATATAAATTATAAATTATATATAAATTGGTCTAAAAAGTTTCGTCGCTATATGTGTGTCGGACCCATGAAGCAAATACAAAGTTTGTATTTGCTTCATGGTCGGACCTCATGCTATATATGAAATTTACTTCATAAGAGTGTGCCAGGACACTGAAAAGTCTAAACTAAAATAAATAATTATAAAATTAAAAACTCGTTAATTTTCTTTAGGTTTATAATTTGCAATTGTGTCCCGCCTGCTGCTAAGCTTAATGCGGGTATTTAACTTAGGCTTTTAGCTCATAATATAGTCTTTTAAACCGAAGTAGAGTTTACTTTGTTTATAGTTTATATTAATTGTGTTTTCTATTTTCAATATTGTTTCGGTATTTTTAGTGTATTCGTTTTAAAATGTGTTTTTTGCAGCCAGGTTTTTGATTTTTAAATTATTTTTTTAATTCTATAACTGTCGCAACGGCGATGAATGTAATGTGTTGAAATTAGTTACTTCCATCGTCATCACATACAATTAAAGTCGAGTCTAGTCTGAACATATGTCTCCCCCATACATAACCTCATAGGATATTTGCCATAATTGCCACGCAAGCAAGCAAGCATTACAGGGTCCCCAAATTACGTATAAGCCATAACACGAACCACAAGGACTACAACATTGGTCACAACTTCGCGGATTGCAGAGTTCACAGCATGGACCGTAAGGACCGCAACAAGGTCTGTAAGGTCCACAGCAAGGACTTTCATGTACTATCCTGTGGACCCCACAGGTTGGACCACAGGGGCCACATGGGACCTCACGAACCGCTGATGCCATATTTATATTGGAAGGGGGGATTGCACAGCTTTTTTATTTTTTGAATTATTTTTGAGATGATGCTGCTGACTATCTATTCTAATTCTGTTTTTATTTTCCCCTGTCGTTTATTAAGATACCCACAGCATATGGGGTGGTGGATAGTCTCTTGCGCCGCTACAATATGGCGCTATTAGTCAAAGAAATTGGAAGAAAATAATTATCTGTTTACTTTTTTCATTATAAAATAGTATTAATGAAATTATTAGAATAAATACACTTATAATCGTATAACTGAAGGATACATGCCAATCAAAAATACATAATGAAACAAATCGGTTAAATAACTTCATCTGTAATCTATCTGTAATATTTATTTCGTCGAACAATGTGTATCAGTTCGTAAATATTTAATAATATGACAGAAAAATATTTCGGTTACATCAGTTAATTTTTTTTCGCCTACTTTTTGTCAACGTTTCTCAAAGAAGTAAACACATTTGATTTTCGATGAGACGGCAATCCGACACGACGACAGTTTAAGTGCAGAACCGAACGACGACAGTTTAAGAAGAGGCACGAGGTCGAAACAACTCCAACTTCCTGATTCTAGGCTGCTCCTAAGAATTTCTTGACAGAATAAAACTATGGGAATCAAACTCAGCATGATCAGCAGTCACGCTTACTTCCTTTGTTAGTCTGCTTAAGGAAGAGTAAGTACGTATAAGAGTAAGTATTAATGAAATTATAAGAATAAATACTCTTAAATTCGTATAACTGAAGGATACATGTCTATCAAAAATACATAATGATACAAATCGCTTCAATAACTTCATCTGTAATCTATCTGTAATATTTATTTCGTCGTTCAATGTGTATCAGTTCGTAAATATTTAATAATATGACAGAAAGATATTTCGGTTACATCAGTTTATTTTTATGTCGTCTACTTTTTGTCAACGTTTCTCAAAGAAGTAAACACATTTGATTTCTGAGTTGACAGATTATTTTCATTCGTTTATATCAAATGAACGAGCGTCATCTGGGTTATATATGTATTGTGACAAGTTTGTTTTATCGTGTAATAATGTTTTACTACAGTAAGAATACGTATGATATATTTACATATAATATGTAAGAAATAGTTTTTGATTTTATGTTCTAGCCACCGGCAATTATTTTGGGCTAAATAAAAAGTGATTTCCTGTTCGCGGTTTTATTAAATTATAGCTTTTTCAGTACTTTGTAACACTTGAACGTAATCAGTCGCCGATAAAAAAATTATTCTACGTACGATTATCTCGTCACAGCCCCGTGCTAGACATAGGCCATTGCCATTTTTTTATTTTATTTTTATAACGTTATACCCACACTAGGATTTTCTCCTGTCTGGTGGAGGCAGTTTACAAACACAAATTGCACAAGGACAAACATCCAGATCCGGAACAATTATTTGTAGGCCACACAAATACTTGTTCCGTGCGGGATTCGAATCCGCGGCCCCCAGCGCAACAACTCATTGCTAAGCCATTGCTCCACGGAGCCGTCATTTCATTGATTTATTAAAGTCAATTAAATAATATAAAGTAATAAATAATAATTGAATTGAATCGAAATCCTTCCTATCCCCTGTCATAATCACTCATTTATAGTAATGGTACAGTGCAGCGTGGCGTAACTACGTATATACTATTTTAAACCTATATAATTTAAATTTGGCCACCAGTTCTTACACTCTCTCGATACTCGATACCCTCCTCCGAATATGACTTTCAACCATCAAATAGCAAAATTGAGTGTTTATTCGAATAGAACCGTGTTGGTAATCGAATTTCGATGTTGGCAATCGATGTTTTCATACATATTTATGTTTTTATTTAGCGTGGATTTTTGAGAAATTATTTACAAATGTGTTGTGATATGTTGCCAAATGTAATATGATATGTTTTACAGTAAATACATGGATTTATGTATATAACAAATATAACATTTACTTACTACTGGCGACCTACCCTGGCTTACCCGGGTAAGATCTAATACGGCTTTTAACTTTTAGATAATGAAAGACCATTTATTTTATAAAGTTTTCGTTTTATGTAAAGAAAAAATCAAGTTTTACTGAGAAAATATAGCTTAGATAACCCCTTCTATTGCTTTTCATCTGTTCACAAAGTTTTATTACACTCGTTGCAACCATCCCAAAGATTAGTCCGTACAGACAGACAGATATTTAAAAAGAAATGGTTATTCATGTCCTATGGCATGCAAATAATCCATTAGGCAGTTTTTTCAATACTACAGACAGACACTTCAATTTTATTTATATGTATAGATAAAATATATTAATATTTAACCGACTATTGTGAAGCAAAAAGGAGGGTTATGACTTTGACCGGTATGTATGTGGGTATGTGTGTATGTGTGGGTAGTTGTGAGGGAACAGATGTTCATCTGTCCCTCACAACTTCTACACTATTTATAATTCGACAAATGCGGTATCATTGAAAGTGTCTCGATTGTCTATTCGTTGTAGGTTACGTGACGTCACATTTAATTTAATATGGCGCCCTCTAGAAGACAGAAAGTCATAAACTAAAAAACTACTTTTTTAATGATGCCGTGTTGGGTATCAAATGAAAGTATTTAATTAGCACATCATACTTTTTAGAGCGTGGTTTTTCAGTAGTCGGGTTTTAGTTTTTGAATTTACTTTTTACTTTCTTTCTTTTTTATCCATTTGTAAAAGTCTTTTGCTGGACATGGAGCTCACTCGCAGTAGTGATAATTTGCTTAATCACCACGCTTGACAGGCAGACTGGCGATATAAAGCGTCTTACACCTTTGACGCTGCTTCCCGTAGCCGGTCTAGTAATTTTGTTACCACTATGTGTCGAAAGCAATGATATCTTTATAAGATTTCCAGTAGTCGCCTCTCACGATACCCATGGGACGAAATGGGGTGATCGATTCCATTACGCCGGCACCACACGGTGTTATTATCATTTGAAGTATTGTTTGAGTAATATAGATTTGTAAATAACGATGTCACTATTTTTTATATAGAATGACGATGACAAATGATCACAGAAACCAACTGATGGTAAGTGGATGTTGTATCCATAGACATCCACATCTATCCTCGACCAGGTATAAATGCAGATGAGTTATCAGACTTGAGGACTAAGCTGGAAAGCTTCATTTCAGGGAGGGTTTTCTGCATAATATTATAAAGCTTTTACTAAACTTATAAAAATAATACAGTAAGTTATTGAATCCATCACTTAATCTCGTCCTTTAGGTGTGTATACGAGTCGACTTGTCTTGAATGTTAAGAAGATGCCAATTTATATCTACTAGTGTTTTTATTTAGGATTTAATCTAATACGACATATTCGGGGATAGTTTGATAGCGTGTAACCAATGTTAGTAAATACCGCGTAAGAATAAATAATATTAAAAGAGCGAAATAAATGTTAACATTTCTTTATTTTAACATTTATTATGCTCTTTATTATTTATATTGCCTTGAAGTGGAGATGTAAGAATATTTACTACCCCATGTCGTCCAGTGGGTGTCGTAAGAGGTAGAGGCTACTGAGAGACACTGAAACAGAAGATAGGCAGCAGCATTTTCCTGAAAATAATTCAAATTTATAAAAAAACAGCCGATATCAACCCGCCTGCCAAGCGTGACAACTATGGCAAAATCCCCCCCTATGAGGATATTTTTTTTATAGGATAAGGGTGACAAACGAGCACACAGTCCACCAGATGGTAAGTGGTTGCTGCGGCCCATAGACATCTACATCTATCCTCTATTACAAATCAAAATGCAGATGCGTTGTCACCCGTGAGGACTAAGATGGAATGCCTCATTTCCAGTTAAAAGGGCCTCCGGTCACCTGCACTCACAAAGCGAAACGCAGATGTAAGCCTCTACTTCACGCTGGTATTCTGTGAGGTCGTGGTACCGTCCCGGTTCGAGCCGGCCCATCCGTGCGACAGCAAAAGCCGCCACGTGGCTCTACCACTGTTAGAGGTACTATGGGGGAGGCCTATGTTCAGTTTTTGATTTTACGAGGGATATTGGAAATGGAAACGAGAAGTTTGGAGGTTCTTTTGTATATATAAGTAAAGTTATTTTCGATAATCATAATGTTAACCACACGTCATTTTGCGTTATACACTTGTATATAAAAGTTTCAAGTACACAGGTATAAACATGATTCAGCATCGCTTATTTGAAATATGTTTCCCGATTGTAACACAACTTAAATAAATTTCGTGTTCTATCTTCTAGAACATACGTAATTCAATTTTTTTTATGAATATTGTATTTATATTGTGCATTTTTAATACATTTACAGAAGAGTTGTGGTAGCTTAGGGGCATGTTGGTACTTCGCTCTTAGTCTTTTCTCGACTTAGCTGATATAGTTTGAATTTCTAAAGAATATCTCTACATTTATAAAGAAACTTCCTTTTGTTTTGAGGGTCTTGTAATATACCGTAGTTTCCTTAGAGTGCTGCGAGCGATTGCTTGATTCCGGTTCCGAAAGGCGGCCTGAGGGCTTTTGAGTTTGAACTTTGGCAGACACTCCAAACATATGTATTGTTTACCATACTATCGGATATACTACGCCGGGCCTTTGCCGGTTCTTTTCTGATGTTACTGTTAGTGTCAATTTAGAGTTAATTTTGCCAGATCTATTATTATATTTTGTGTAGTGAATATACACTCAGTTTTTATTTCAAACACTATTTCATAATAATCAATTAATAATTCTTGATAAGATATAATATACAAAACTAGCTGATACCCGACGCATTGCTGCCGTAGAAGAAATAATTACCGAAATTTTGTTTTAAAAATTTATCCTCCAATTTAAAAATTTGGAATTTGGAATTACATTCATTGAAATTGAATAATATATGACTTTTAAATAAATTTGTCGGTACGATACCCGCGCCACCTACTGTACGTTAATTTTTCTACGCCTATTACTTTTGCGCAAGTGCAAGCAATAACTTGACAAAGTTTAAGTGCAATCTGGTGTAACGATATGGCAGCGCATAAAATACGAACAAACAAATATTCATTTTTATATATCAGATAAAAATAAACACAACGAATAAAACTCCAAACTTTGCAAAAACCTCAGTATTGACACTCTTGTTGACATTTATTTTAGAAGACTCTTTAATACGAAAAAGCTAATGGACATGATATAACCTTTTAGATCGTCCCGTAATAGAACAATATTTATTTTCCGCGTTTTGTATTTGTTCATCATTCTTTTGCTACTCGCGTATAGTCATTCCAAGTGTAGTTATATCTTATGATAGCACAGAAAAACAGTACAAGGCTTTACCCGAGATTTAAGTCGTAGAAAAGTTTATCCTTGGTATAATTAATCGTGTATAATTAATCGAAGTTTGATTGAATCCACCCTAAGTTGTGATTTCAATTATTTTATTTTAGGTTAGATATTTTTGAAAAAAATTAAACAATGAATGCTGCTTCCCATAGACACTACTACTTATAACTTACTATTTAAAAACAAAACGATCTTTATATAGTAGTATAGTAAACAGTTGATATGAAATAATCTTTTATATAGACATAAAAGACTCTGGGTAGTGAAAATATAAACAATATAGCCTACATAATCCTCTTTATATTACCTACGCTCCAACGTATAGCTGCTGACACATTCACCAGTAAACGTTATTTGCTTGAACTCACTTCAAACTTATGCTACTGCAGTTTACTCGAGAAATTTAATGAGTACTTTAAAAGTTTCGTGCAAGTTCGTCTAAAATAGTACGAAATTCAATGCAGAACGCTATGTGAACTCATCGTTCACGTTTTAAGTGTTGTTCAGAAAATAAATTTCAGTTACGAGCAAGTTATAAGTGTATATATGACAATTGAATATGTATTAAAATTTGTACACTGCAACATTATATCATAACTTAAAATCCGCATACATCAATAAAATTGTTAAATTAAATTTTAAGTCATGATATATCACGTACTCGACTGTGAGGTCGGGGCTTGCCTTCAACTGATCCGCATACTCGTTTGCCCCTTCTTCTATAAATAAAAAATGAAGTTATTTTAATAAATACAATAAGAAAAACATGTCAAAACCATTTGTTCGAAATTCTCTGTGTGGAACTTGGCGTTAACCATGCTTCGACCAGTAAAATAAGTTAACACATTGGACATGAAGGTTTCCTCACGATATTTTCCTTCACCGCCAAGCACGTGGTAAATCAGCACTTAAAATTGTAATTAACAATTTCATTGGTGTTGGCGGGGATTGAACCCGGGTTTCTCGCGTACTGTGAAATTTACAGCGACCGCTACCACGGCTCCTAGCTACCACAGTTCTTTTCCAGTTTTTTAATATTGTATATATATAAAGTCATAATCATATCATAGATCGCAATAAATATATCGTTCCTTGCTCTACTAGATAGCAGAAGGCGTTTCTTATCTAGGTGTTATTCTGGGTAGGTAACACCCCTTTATCTATTTGCGCTGCTAAACCTGTCTACAGTGATTTATTCCGATCTGTAGAGAATATGTAGAGTTCTATGTGATAGAGCCATGCTGCAGCTATATTTTGGTTGCAGAACGAATGGGTCAAGTCGACCGAGGTCCACACTCTCACAGACACCAGCGTAAAATAACAGTTTAATGATGCTGTGTTTCGTATGGTGTGTATAGAGAACCGGAGATTCTTTTTACTGAATACGAGGCATTTCATCTCATTTCTCAGGGGTGACAACGCATCTGCATTTTGATTTTCAATTGAGGATAAATGTAAATCTCTATGGGCCACAACATCCACTTACAATCAGGTGGACTGTGTGCTCGTTTGTCACCCTTATTCTATAAAAAAATACATAGTGAGTAGAAAAATTAACTTGTCACCCTTATTCTATAAAATAGATAACCAGTATAATTATATATTTGTGAGGCATTTAAACTTAGTCCTCAGAGGTGACAGCGCATCTATAAAGTTCTTTATTTGAAGTTGGTCGCAGGCCTATAGGCTTAACTAGCCAATTAACATCCGGTAGGTTAATTCACTTCATTTTTTACTTCTATTTAAAAAAAAACTATATGCAATCCACACCCGTACAAGGAGTACTTAATTATCAGAAGGATGAGGCTATACAGACAAAGCGGAGAAAACTAATCCAGTTACCAACTCAAATCTCATTATTGGAAATCAGCATTACAAGTGCGAAGTTGTCTCGGCTATGCGCTCACCAATACGTCTGCCCAGCTAATGTGAATAAATAGTTCAAGAAATTCGTCATTTACGTGTCAAAGTGGAGAAGAATAAATAAAGAAGAAATATTATATTGGGGACAATTATTGATAATGTTGTAGAATTTTCACAGGACATCTGCTAAAAAAATATTGAGTATGTACAGAAAAACAAACTCCTGTTTTTGTAGAATGTTCACCTTGAAGTTTCCTTATTATCGTTAGCTATTTCGTAGACTAAATGTTAAGGCAGCCTCCCATCTTAGGGGTACCTCGTTTAGAGCCGGGGCGGCATCAGAGTCAGCTGAACTAAGTCGCGCAAATGTGAGTCTCTGAGAGATGACTACATATTTGTGCCATTTGCTGTAGAGACTATCGGTCCGTGGGGTCCACGTGCGGTGAAGTTCCTAAAGGAACTCCATCCGAGGCTGGTCGTTGCTGCTGGTGATAAGAGGGCTGGTTCTTTTCTCGCTCAAAGGCTAAGTATAGCCATTCATCGGGGAAACGCAGCCAGCGTTCTTGGTACGATACCGCGGGGAGTAGGACTATATGATAATTAAGTTACTAGTTTTAGTTTTTTTTTTATTATAGTCTTTTAATATTGTATTTAAATTATATATAATATGTATTACTAATAAATTGTATTTTAGATATTGAATAATCTATATATTATTACTTGAAGAGAAAACTTTTTACTTATGTAAGTAGCGTAGACAGTGCTACGTCTGTAAACCGGATTGTTGGTTATTGTTGTGTCGGGAGCTATTTATCAGTATTATATATATTTTACTTATTATTTTGCTTTTTAAGACGTTCTGTCCAAAGTTTTACACCTGCAGCCCATGGGTCAAGTGTACTCGCGGATTTGTAAATGCTCTACGTGTTCAGTACAATAATGGCTTTAGGATGCTGATGGGACTGTCTCGTAATTGCAGCGCATCAATTATGTTGACAGGGACAGTTTTGATGCAATAGTGCGGAAAAGAGTGGCCTCCCGGATGCGACGCGTGGGAGACAGTACCAACGGACTCCTACGTACCGTATTGGGGGACTTGATCGCCCGGATGTGTAGCACTGGAACATGGGGTCCACAACTGTTATTTTTAATCTATACAAATAAATAAAATTGAAGTGTCTGTTTTATAATGTAAAAATTACATTTTTTTACTAAATATATATGACAGTAAATACGGTACTTATAAATCTCTGTCTGTCTGTTTGTTCCGGGTAATCTCCGAAACGGCTGGACCGATTTTGATAGTACTTGGACTGGCAGATAGCTGATTTCATAAAGAGTAACTTAGGCTAATTTTTTTACAAAAATAATTAGGGTTCCGCACAAAAACATAATATCCCTAACACGCGAGCGAAGTTGCGGGGAACAGCTAGTATACATTTTTTTAAAGGATAAGGATGACAAACGAGCATACAGTCCATCTGATGGTAAGTGCTTGCTGTGGTCCATAGACATCTACATTTATCCTCGATTATGAATCAAAATGCAGACGCGTTGTCACCCGTAAGGACTAAGATGGAATGCCTCGTTTCCAGTAAAAAGGGTCTCCGGTTCTTTACACTCGCCATACGAAACACAACAGCATTAAGCTGCTATTTTACGCTGGTATTCTGTGAGAGCGTGGTCCTTCCCCGGTCGAGCCGACCCATTCGTGTTACAACTATACCAGAAATATAGCTGCAGCGTGACTCTACCACGTGTTAATATATATATGTTTATAATCGGTTTGTGTAAGTGATTTACATGCTCCTGTAATATGTTGTATAGTTTCAGAAGAATTGTTGCAATGTCTGCACATGTCAGTAGTCTGATTGGAGTCTTTTATCATGTATTTTATATAATTACAAGTTGGTACTATTTGATCCTGTATAGCAAGCATAAAACCCTCGGTCTCGGGAAACAGTTTACCTCGTTTGAGCCATTCGTTCGACTTAATTTTATCGACGTGCTGCTGGCTCAGATAGGCTCGATGTCTTCCATGTAGGGCTTTTTCAGACCATGCTGCGTGTTCCTATAATGTGTTCATTAATTTGCGTGTCTCTGTTCTGTAAGTTAAGTGGTTATTATTATTATTATTAAACAAGGATTAGTTTTTGTAATTTTGCTTTTATCTATTATTAGGCACACGGCGCATTGCTACCGTAGAAGAAATAAATGTGGAAATATGATTGTGGACATATTGTTTAATTAGGAATGATAACACATTCATTGAAGTTAATGATATATAATATAACTTTCAAACAAATTTGTCGATACGATACGCCCGCCACCTGCTGTAAGTTAATAGTACTATGCCTATAGCCTTCAGACAAGTGTAAGCAATAAGTTGACAAAGTTTTACCGCAATGTGATAAACAGTGTGGTAGCGCATAAAATACAAACTAACAAACATAAACGTTTACATATTAGATGATGACTATATCAGAAATAATTTTTACTATAATATAAAAGTTGTAACGATTAGGTCAGATGATGACTATATCAGAAATAATTTTTACTATCATTTGAAAGTTGTAACAATTAGGTCAGATGATGACTATATCAGAAATAATTTTTACTATCATTTGAAAGTTGTAACAATTAGGTCAGATGATGACTATATCAGAAATAATTTTTACTATAATATAAAAGTTGTAACGATTAGGTCAGATGATGACTATATCAGAAATAATTTTTACTATCATTTGAAAGTTGTAACAATTAGGTCAGATGATGACTATATCAGAAATAATTTTTACTATCATTTGAAAGTTGTAACAATTAGGTCAGATGATGACTATATCAGAAATAATTTTTACTATAATATAAAAGTTGTAACGATTAGGTCAGATGATGACTATATCAGAAATAATTTTTACTATCATTTGAAAGTTGTAACAATTAGGTCAGATGATGACTATATCAGAAATAATTTTTACTATAATATAAAAGTTGTAACGATTAGGTCAGATGATGACTATATCAGAAATAATTTTTACTATCATTTGAAAGTTGTAACAATTAGGTCAGAAGATGACTATATCAGAAATAATTTTTACTATAATATGAAAGTTGTAACAATTAGGATTACTTGATAAATTTATGATAACTATAACTTTTATACGACCCTGCCGTAAAGGGATATCCGTATATATTTTGAAAGTAGGTGAAAAAAGCTTTCTCTAATAGTGCAATTATGATTTGAGCCATTACTTGATTTTCTCTTATTTTCAGAGAAGCTTTCATCTTTTTATTGGAATTCCAACTGGCGTTATTGCCTTGAGGAATTGTTTATTTATTTTGTATCTGTGCAATTTTTTCCACTTATTTTTTATCACGAAACGACGGTCAATTAACTTTCATAACATTTTGTTAAACCTACTGGAAAGGTTTTACTGAATACAGGAAATAGAAAAGTTGAAAAAAGCGAATACAAATTTTTAGTTTAATTATTCTAACGGCGTTGACGTTCAAATATATATTACACTGTTATTATACAAATTAAAAAAATCAGTGACAATATAAAAAAATGGCTAACGAGAAATTGACAACCGATGAGGAAGAAAGTATCTAGAGTGACAGCCTCGCAGCGATGCCGTAGTGTAAGACTCTGAGATCAAAAATGGCTGTAATGATGACAACATAATGATGAATCATTTTTATAACAATTACCACGATATTCAAGCACTTAATACAACGCAATAGCAATGTAACTCGTTTTCGGAATGACCCATGGAATAAGAATCCATCATGACTTGAGCGGTTGAAATGAGAGAAAGAAATTAAAATCCTATTAGTTTCATTATTATCTAATTTAATTAAACTTCATGTCACAACATTATCTTGCACCCAGTTATTAGAATACTAGTGTATGGGTTGACGTCATAAGTTGTTGATGGGTCAGCATGGTTACTTTGACGATTTCTTACCTAAGCATTTCTGGTTGGTCTAGCAAGATGAGGCGTTGTGCCGAACCTAAGTCTAAGTTAAAAACCTCAAAGGTTCTTTTAAACCGAACTTAAGTCCACTCGTAATAATTACTATCATTAAATTAATATTTGGAATAAATTGGTCAATTTGTAGAAACATAATGGCTGCAGGAAACTTGATTACATTTTTTGCTTAAAGCTAAACATAAGCTAGCCTCGTCACCGTCTGCTGACGTTCTTTACTTGGAAAATTTACCCAGATAGTCATTACGTTTGACAACTATTACTGCTCCTCACTACACATCTGTGAAACTAGGGTTCAGTGTTTTTGGATGGATATTTCACCAACAGTCGATAGTTAGAGCCCCGTCCGTTGATCAGTGAGTCAACGCATGCACGTAGAATCTCCCGTGCCTAGTCATGGTGCACTTTCTATTGGTGATCACCAACATCATCGGAAACTTTAAGGCCTCAGGTAATCGCAGTACGGGCCCAGACTGCCCAGTAAAGTGGCCTCTGGGCGATAATTTAAAGTGATTTTGAAATATCGTTACAGCTCCGCAGGTGTTTTAGTTCCGTGACCCTTTGTCGACGCCGAAAACGAACATTGTAGTGTTTCAGAAACAGAAACAGAAACAGAAACTTTTTTATTCAATATAGATTGCAAATAATACTTATTGAAAGTCACTCTTTTGTATAATTACCACTGGTTCGAAAAAAGTTCGACATAACAGCTAGCATATTATTCTCCCTTAAAAATACTAATTTATTCACATTTTATCTTACCTCAATTAATATCACTATTACATACACATTACATACTGTATATTTATTACAAACATATAAAGTAAGTCATATTCATCATTTAGATAATATAAACAGTCGTAAAGTAAGGAGTCCCATGTGTATTCCAAGCAACTTTTATTTAGATCATCAATCATTCTAAATGTTCCTACACAGTTAATAAATCCCATATGCTACACACAGTTATAATTACTATTAAGCAAACTTCAACATTCAATTTATTTTAATTAAGAAATAATTAATCTTGTTATTTTTGCCGTAAGGGAATCCATCACCCTATTACGTGGCATGGATGAAGTAGTTACCCACTCTGGAAAATTGCAGAATAATATTATGGTTCCAATAAATAGCGATAAAACCACATCAGAAATTCACTGCGGAAAATCCTTGATTGGGCAACGGGAAACAGCATCCATATTGAAGCAAATCCTGTATAAAGTATAACGGGAGAAGCTCATGTCCGGTAGTGGAGTTTTACCAGATATAGAGATAGATAAGATAAAGAAGCTACATTTATTTTATTTCTATGAATTTAATTTGTATGTGGGCGGCCTAGGTAAAGTGAGGCGGAAAAGGCTTTAATCCTTTTATACACCTTGTCTTAGTCCCGACTTTAAATTTCATTCATTTTAATTCTTTGGAGTCGGCCTTACTTCTTAATAAATTATTTTTACCATATTTAGTGTAGTAAGGAATATCACAATCTCAATTTAGTCTCAATCGTTACATTGAATTATCAACTGTTTATAAAAAAAAAAACATACATATACTACTGAAGTTCGTCACTGATTTGTGTATTTTATATTTGGCATGTACGAGATGGTTAATCCATCATGGTTAAAATGCCATAAGATTTCCAAGCATTTACAAGAGTAAAGTCTTATGAAAATCACGGGAACGAGGATCCCGTTGAGACCTATCGTCCTCTTTTATTAGATGCCACAATTTTTTTTTGATCAACCAAGGTCAGTTAGGCACACTATTAATACTGCACAATATTATTCAAAAACTATCAGAAGGATTAAAATAGTTATGTGAGAGAGTCACGTGTATGCAGCATGAGTGAGTTCAGCAGTGTTGTGGAAGAACTACGCCCTCACAAAATATTTGAGTAAAATAACAGCATAGTGTTGCTTTGTTACTTATGTTTAGTGACCATAGCATAAGACACTTTTTATTGGTAAAGAAAGATTTTATCTAAAGTTAATTATTAATCTTAATATCGTAATGTATATTTATCTTCAGGAGTTGCAACGCATTTGCGTTTTGGTTCTTAGTTGAGGATAGAACAGATAGTAGTATAATGGTCACTTACCATGTCAGCTTGCACTATTTTGCACTTGCTTAATATTTAATAGATCGGATACATTTAAATAAAACTAATTTTACGGATTTTATCGCGTATATTAACTTATTTTACTTTCCCGACGTTTCAAGCACTTTACAGCACCCATGGTCACGGGGGGGACTGAGATGTATGACGTCCCAATGTCATAGTTAACCACGGCTACCTCCAGATTAAAAATTTATTAATTTTTGTTCCGATCTACGCAGTATGAACTTACAGTATCATGAAGTCTTGCAGTTGTATGCTTGGGTTGGGATTTAATTTTATTAATTATGGGACTTGGAATTGATAATAATATTGGGACAGACTTCCCGGAGCCTGCAGTCTGTGAACACGTACAGGATTGCCCCCGTCACTACATTAGATTTGATAGACCACAAATCCTCGCTAAAGAACACCGATTCCTTCCAAGGATGATTCGCGAGGCTATTGAAATCAAAAAACATCCTAATTTCAATAGAGAAGATGGCTGGGTGCTACCATCTGCTTGGGATCCCATAATTAATAAAATTAAATCCCAACCCAAGCATACAACTGCAAGACTTCATGATACTGTAAGTTCATACTGCGTAGATCGGAACAAAAATTAATAAATTTTTAATCTGGAGGTAGCCGTGGTTAACTATGACATTGGGACGTCATACACCTCAGTCCCCCCCGTGACCATGGGTGCTGTAAAGTGCTTGAAACGTTGGGAAAGTAAAATAAGTTAATATACGCGATAAAATCCGTAAAATTAGTTTTATTTAAATGTGTAGTGTTCGCGTAAATATAAGAAATCATTATGAGATCGGATACAGCTGAAATACAGCTCTATCCAGTCTATTAAAGTTGGATTCCAGTAAAGAATGTTCGATTTTCTTCCTTTTATAATAAAATTATTTATTTCTTTAAACTTTCTTGTACAAAGTTGTACATGTGGCGGATTTAATGCCATAGGGCATTCTCTTCCAGTCAACCATTAGGCTAAACAGATATCGTCAAACAAGAGGCGGTGCAGCAGTAACGAAAATAGACGGGGCTAAAAAATTGTATATACATATACACACACACATACTAACTTAAGTACACGCAATATATACATATATAATTACACATATACATGCATACAGCGCATATATACACTATATATATATATATATGTATATATATATATATATATATATATATATATATATATATATTGCATGCCGAGCGCAAAGCGCATAGCATAGCATAACATATCTACTAGCGCCTAAAAATCAAGATTCCAACGTTTTGTCGCATGAAATCGTATCCAGCAATCATATTATACATATAAATTATATAAAAAGAACATTGTTAGAAAGATAAATGATTGTTGAACTTATTAATATTTTTTGAAATCGATTAATTGCTATTTTTACATAAAAAGGGGTTATAGTTGCTTATGGTGTGGATTTATTAAGTCCTCAAGGCTTGTAAACACGATAACTTTTGAAAATATCAATTGTTTAACTCAATCTATTTTTAATCTCTTCGTCTATCATGTGAGAAGCCACTGAATGTAAATGGCAGTGTAATTTTGTTTTGTTTAGCTATAATTAATTTTTTTTGGCTCCAAAATGGCGAAATTTTCGGTGATTTCGCAGCCTTGTGTTAGAATTTATTTCAGTAAATAGAGACTGCCTGTGCCTCGCTCACTCGCTCGCTTAGTTCGGCGTTTCTGATTATTTAAACAGCGGCTCAAAAAGATCGCTGTACAAATAAATACAAAATATTCGAACTTGATTATTATAATAATCGGAGACTTTTATTACAATGTTTTAAAAGTACAATAAATAATAGTAGTACGTTCTAAAAGTAAGTAGGATGTAATATTTATACTTGAATACGTCTTGGACTTTTAGGAGTGACATGAAGATCATACGAGCATTATGAGTCGTGCACTTTGGATTTTCCAAACTTTTTCAAATTGAAGTTTGATATAAAATTATCGGAAAATTTGAAGTATAATAAAGTTATTAGTGAAAATTTGTGAACATTTAAACTACTTTAAAAGATTCCGTATAATCATGCTATACGTAATTTTTTTAATGCGAAGGCATGCTCAATTGGTTTTACTAATAGTTTTATATTTTATTTATGTCAGAACAAATATGGAATATACCTAATTAAATAAATGAAATTAAAAGCTGTGTTAGTTCAAACTTGCAACCAGTTTTTCACATGCTTACGGACTTGATTTTAAAAAACAAACTTGTTGGGAGCTTTTTATGTCAAGAGGGATGTCGTTCCAGAGTCTGATGGCCTTGAGGACGAAAGAGTGAGATAAATAACCAGTACGGTGTAAAGGAGTGAGCAACTTAAAATTAGCCGAAGAACGGAGAGAATAGTTATGAGAATCTCCCAGGTAGTGAAATTTGGATTTCAGATACTCGAGAGCACTTGGAACGTTCAGAATTGTGAAAAGGGTGCAGAGTATTCTAATATATCTGCGCTGACGGATAGGCAACCAATTTAGCTGAGACCATAAATGTATCTGATGTAGTTGTTAAGTAGACGGTCCAATGAATTAAGATGATATTGAGACAGGCCTGAGCAATACACATCAACATAATCAATAATTGGTAGAATAAGTGACTGGACAAGTTCAACCATATCTTGTCAAATAATTTCACTACTTTATTTATTCTCGAAGCAGTATTCTCCATAATTTTTGACACGCCTTTGCTAACAAAGCCAATTACATAAAACTTACAGTTTTCTTGTTTTTTAAGACGCAATAAGTTATTTATGTACGTCAATATCTGTGCCAAAATAATGTTTTATTTATTTATTTCTTTGTTTGTTTCACTTAATATCAGGTGGACTATGTGCTTGTATGTTACACACAGACATATTACTAAATATAGTCGTTACTCATGATACAGATATGTACAGTACTCATGATACAGGTAACAGAAAATGATTAATATTTCATCATAAGTAAGGCACTTTAGTCAAAAAGAAAATTGGTACGTAATTTATTATTTAAATAGAATGGAATGGAATGTGAACCATAAAAGTTGAGTTCGATTTTGAAACACATATCTGATATATGATAACTAATATCTTCATTTTGAATAGACGTGGAAAATTCTCATGACGGCAAATTCGCTTCAAACAACAAACAGTAAGAAGTACATGTTCGCAATATGAATGGGTTAGTTTGAGTAACATTTATTTATAAGATTAATTTAATATTATTACTGTATATATTTCAGACTACAAATACAAATCCTTTATTTGCATAAAACACAGTTGACACGGTTTTCAGTTAAATATTTATAATACACATGTGTTTAGTCTGCTCGCAGACGTGCAACTATTTATGTACATAAAATAAAAATAAAACTATCTATAAGTAGAGCACATAAATCATTAAACTAATTTTTCATTCTAAATATTCTTTTAGGCTATAGTAACAATTTTCCAATAACCATTTCGTTAAATTATTTTTGAAAGAGGCTCCTTCTTTTTGTTGTAATTTTTTAGGTGCATGTCTTATATAATAATATGCTCATGTTATATACATTTCTCTTATACATATCTTTATGACAGGGAGGTTGATGTATTAGGTCTGCATATTTACTTCTTAAACGCCTTGTTGTAGTATCTTGGCGGGTTTTAAAATACTTAGAGAATTGTGTGTATGTTTGCCAAGTGTTGGAGAAGAAGGGTATCCATCACCCCATATCGTCGTCGTAGGATACAACACTAGAAAAAGCCAGCAAAAATGTGACAAATTTATGTCGGACTCGTATCGACTAAAACCCCATAGAGTTCAGTCAAGATATGGCTGAATTTGGCAGAGCGCCAAAAATGCTTTCGCATACATCCGATATCTTACTAGAGACAGCGCCTCGACGGCCACTACTCAGGAAAGGATAATTTCCTATCTCCTCTTCAGCTAAGGTGCGTCTTTTAGGAACATCTGAGGTTACTCGGCTCAAGTAAGCGCAACACTGTGCACATTTTGTCAGTACCACAAATCTTATAAGAAATGTAATTTGAAATTTGCTACAAAAGGGAAACACTGCGAGTGAACATTCACTCTCGCGAACTAAATTATTCAAAGGCATATGAAGTCCACCAGACCGCAGCAAATGGCATTACAAAGTACGCTTCAATACACTCCTGCAATGAGAGATATACGCTATAAAAAGGTTATCTTGTTGTTATTGGAAAATATATTCTCTATAAAATAAAAATGAATCGCTGAATATGTTGCTAAGCGCAAATCTCAAGAGCAGCTGAACCGATTTCGCTAATTCTTTTTTATAATATCTTTTTTATAATATAAATTGCCTAAAAAGGCTAAAAACAACACTTTTCTATATTCCCATACAAAAGATTCGTAATAATACTTAAAAGTCAATTTGAACTTTAATACCATACCATAAAGTTTAAGTATTAGTGGAGGAGTTCCGTGAAGGCAAAATAATTGAGTGACGTTAGTATCGTATAAATATTAATGTCAATATTTGTACACGTATCATCATATTAAGAAATCAGAAATTGTAAATTTCATTGTGATTTTTAGTGACTATTAAAAGCATTTTAAGTGTTTTATAATTTTTATTTTTTGAAATAGTGTAACTGTTGACTTATCAACTTTCTTTTTTTATTTTACTAGCTGACCTGGTGTCCCGTATAGCAGAATAAGTATTGTAGCACGCCACTATTAATGTCTTGTATATGGAAACACTAGTTACCACTAGCGCCCTCTAGTGTCGAACTAGGAGAGTCAAAACACTTCTAGAAATTTCGGGACCGATATGTACTCGAACATTCTAGATATTTCTACAGTAGAAGGTTCTGGAAACTATCTGAGGCCCAATATAAAGCCGGTATAGACCACGACCGAGTCAGTATTGAATTGGTGATACAAGAGAATACTTCGAAGCACAATAATTGCGAACGAAAGTGATCAGTAGTATAATTGTGTTTTATTATTAGTGTGGTTTTAGATTGTAATTAGTGTTCTGTAATTAAAGTGCCAATTTTGGTAATTCAATCGGCACTTTTTAATTGTCTCGAACCCCAAGCTCGTAACAGTATTAAAAAAAAAATTAAAGAATCGACTGTTACGCGGTACGAATTCAGTATTTGATGAAAAATTTTAACAATGAAATGTATAATTGTTATCTTGTAGTAAGTACTAAATTCAGCCCGAAAAAGGTCACAGCTGGTCATGAGCCTCTCCAATAATAAAGAGGTTTGACCAGAATTACCACGCTTGATACTTCGATTGTGTTACGAGAAGCCTTATGTTTTTGACGCTGCACTTGATGCTCGTTTGGGTCTAACGTTTGAAGTAAAACGGGATAGTTATGTTGACATCTATCCTAAGATAAGATCTATTTCTGCAATTTTCCGAAGTTCTTGCGACGCGCCAGGGTAGAAACGGCACGTGCAAAAAGGTACTTTAAAACTGTTGTTATTTGCCTTCGAATGAAGTACGTAACATAATAAAAGCTTTGTATATATATATATATATATATATATATCATAATATAAACATAATTTTGACAGTAATATCGAAATAACTGAATGTTACTGGGCTAAAGGGCTAGTTGCATTCCAATAAAACATGAATAAGCATTATGAAAATGTTTTTCTGTCTATCTGCCTCCCGGTCTGCCTGTCTCATTCTGCTAATTTGACAACCAGATAGAGATCAATGCCAGGAGTGATCTAAGCTATATTTTATCTGATAACTTGGATTTTTTTGTAAAATAGGAAAATTGATAAAATTTATGGATATTGATGATTAATTAAATCTAAATAACGCCTCTACCCGGGGCGGGTTGCCAGTATCAAATAAACAAATGGTAGTTGAGCTGTTTTTCTTTAGAACTCTAATTATAATACACATTCCCGTCCTCAGGCAGCGGTAAATTCAGCATCGTAATCACGTTTGAAGATTATAAAGAGGCATTCCATTTTAGTTTATAAAAGTCTTTACGATTACCAACCGGTCTGCCAAACGTAATGACGCCCCGTACCTTCACTTAGCTTTAAATTTAATTTGGTACACTGGTTATGCTGTTTTATGTCTGTGAAATTTCATTTCGGTATTTTTGTGGTGATATTCCGCCACCATTTTTAGTCAGCAAAGTATAGTACGAGTAGGTTATATGGAGAAAAAGTTATCATAATATAAACATTCTCTTACACCCAACCTTTAGTATAACTTGAAGCAAACGAAAAAAGGAAAAACATATTTTTTGGCCTAAATTATTTGCATTACATGTAAGATAGCACGATTACAATATGGAGGCGACGAAACCCCGAATGACCACATATTATATGTTATGCGGTTTCATATATTCAAATATTTCTAACCTAAACTAAACCTAAAATAAAAAATAATATTAGGGGAAAACTTCTATCGTTAAATCCTAGGATTTCGATCAAAAGTCGGAATATGACAAAATGGAGACTCAATTTCATCATAATCCCGAGTAAATTGAGGATTCAAACCAATAACCTGGTTTTGCTAAGGATTACGATGAAATGAACATTTTATTCGCAATCGCAATGATAGCGCGAGTACTTATAAATACTTTGGATTAATTTTTTATCAATCTACGACGTCTACCCCTATATTTACTACTCTATTCTACTCTATATAAGTGGTAGGCCATTCAAGATTTTGGAATTTTAATCAGCTATAAAAAATAAACTAATAAAATTTTTTTCAAAGTTATCACTACTAGAAAGATTGAACCTTTCCATTTAGGAATGGAAGACAACGTCATTAAAACGACTGCCACGGCTAGCCTGACAATGCCTCATTCAATCAGTCCAATTTTTCAGTACGATACTTTGGGCCTCTATTTCGTAAATGTCACCATCGATTTCATGTTTCAACTAGTCAATCGTTTCTGGATGGTTAGAGTTACACGTGTCCTCCACAAAATAAAGTCCAACGGAGTCAAATCTCGGCTTCGAGGTGGCCAATTGACATCAGCATTTCGGCTGATCATGCAATTTTCGTAAACAGTACTCAAAAGAGCGATTGTTACGTAGGATGTGTGGCACGTTGCACCGCACCGTCGTCAGGCCTCTGTCACTTTTGCTACCTGCGTGAAATAATTACCTACAATCGCCAGCTGCCCCAGGGGTAGATCGCAGTCGGGGCTAGCGCGTTCTACACGATTGAATGTTAAAGTTTTTTTAACGTTGTTTACGTAAATAATTATTTGTAAGTACTTGTTGAAATACTCGTCGAAATAGTTTTGTTTAGTGTTTAGTATATTTAATTGTAGGATAAAATAGTTGAAAAAGTTTTCATGTAATTTTAAAATAATATATATTACCTATCTATTTCATAAATTATAATGACAAAACGTCGTTCCTACTATAATTGGTGCGGGAATGGATGCTTAATGAGTAATTAAAAGGATTCAGATATATTTTTTGAGTTACCGAAGGATAATGATAGGTAAATTTATTTCATTTTTTTTGCTAGATACGAAAAATAATTAAGTAATAATTTACCTACAGAAGTGATACCTAAATACTTTATTACAAAACTTAGTTGAAATTTACTTCACTACCAAAGTACCTACTTGCATACCTATACTCGTCTTTGTAATTAAAATATTTTAAGTTATAACACAAAATACTGAAATTAAAACATTGTTTACAAGATTTTCAACTAAGTAGATTACGATCATATTTCTGTTTGGAATCGTATATCGGGTTGATTTTTTTTTATTCTACAATAATTTAAGGGACATTTACCGCTTAGCGTATGTCAGTCCCATGATACCCTAACATACATGACTTACTCATATAACGTTAGTTAATACTTATTATACTACATGGGCCATGGATTTGGACAGGACTTTCGCATCGTCGCCATTTGGTTGGGATAGAATATTATGAAATGTGCCCACGTCAGTTCTGTTCAAATTCAAGACCCTTATGAAATTACTTCTAATAGACTCAAATCGAACACATTCCACCAATATATAGTATTGGTCTTCTATAACTCCACAGTCTTCATATCGGGTTGATTTGTTGTTTACGCTATCTATCTATTCGAACCAAGCATCACGATTCCCAACGAATGACCTTGCAAGTTGCATGCGTTATTATTATTATTTATATATATTATTATTTATCGAATTAATAATAACTATGTAGGCTATTAAAACGTCGGCAAGCAGTCAACATCAAAAGAGTGCAACTTCTGTAAGTTAGTACTATTATTTATTCTGTGCCGTCGTGTTGAAAGCAAATATCTTCTATGTCGTCATACTCTTTAATTTTGAGAAAAAAAATAGCTTATCATAGCGCAGTAGCGATCGCCATTTACTGTAACGGCGTTTCCTTGCCAATTTTCGAAGAAAAATGGCCCAATAATGCCGCCAGACCAAAATCCGCACCGTAACCGTGGCAGTAATAGTCACTCGTTGTGGATGCATTAGCTTCTCCACGAGGACGTGTAGATTTTCAGAGCCGCAGATACGACAATTTTGATAATTGACGTATCTGAGGTAGAAAAGAGCTTCATCTTGTGACGCTTCATAATTATTATTAATAAATAATAATTAAATTCAGTATAAAGATATATGTCATAGGATTTTATTTTAAACAATTAAAATGCAATATTAAGTATAAAGTTCAAATATGTTCATTTGGAATATTGAATATTATAGTATAGTTCATATAGTATAGGGACCAGGGTTTGGAAGGGGTGGGGGGAATCGTTACAATCTAAAAAAAGATGATTTTTGGGTATAAATGCTCGTCTTCGATCAAGCGGTCTTCGGCCCATTGAGCAATCCTAAAACGCATCGGATGGTAATACGGCTTGAGCTCTTGTACTAATTCAACTTTGTACGCATTCATACCGATATCTTTATGCAAAACTCTTCTCAAAGAAGTGCGTGAAATGTTCAATTATTGAGAACGATGACGGGTTGAGTCCTTTCACATTTCTTTTTGTCAATTTTTTTTCGTAAATTTCTTACAGTTTGCGTAGAAGACTTACCACTTTGGATATAAGTTTTTAATATTTCCCAACTTTGTTCAAGCAAAAAACGACCCATTTCATAAATGTCAAACATAAAACTAACTTTCTGTCACATCGAAAATGTTATCAAACCTCCAACCACAAAATAACCTATAGTTCCAATTTCAAACGTTAGATGGTCCACCCGTATTAAAAAAAGTTGAAAAAAAAATTGAGTGTAAGGCATTCAGGAAAACAGCCGTCCTATATGTACGAAAGTACGATAATAAGGGGAAATAAAAGATCATATCACAAAATAGCATGTAATCATAAAAAAAAAAATGGGTACAAATGTTTAAATAAATATGTTTATATTTGGTAACTATAGATTAGGAAAATTATTTATGAATGATATGTTTCAAAACACTTGACAGAAAATCCAACATTACATTTTTTGCAGCGTGTTAAATATTTCTTATGACATTGAACGCAGCGTGCTTGCTTGGATTGAGATTTTACCAAAAGATTGATGTGGTCTTTTATTGGGGTTAATGTTTTTCGACTATTTGAGAGACGATTTGGCCCTCTTTTTTCACCCAGTACAAATTCTTTATATATTGGATTAAACATAGTTTAAGCACTTTGATATGTTTTCATACGCAATACGAGTACATATTCCAACCCAAGATTTGAACTCGTACCTAATATTACTAATATTATATTATGAGCACTTTTCAGCCATGCCTCCCATAATAAGGGATCATGGCCATCTACTTTGTAATGCTCTTCGACAGGAGAAAAGTCCAAAAACTTTTTATTTAGTAGTGCTACGACTAGATCTCCACCATAAGGATTAATACAATCTTTATGTCGTAATAAACTGCTTAGTATATCTGAAATGTTTAATAATCGTGCGTGAGAACTTTGAAGGGTAGGAGCGCGAATTTAATTACAGTTCTGGAGTATTCCATCTTACCCCAAAGTGGTGAAAACGCATCTATAAGCTTCTTTGTTTAAAGTAGATTGAATTAAAATTTATTTACTTGTACTATGTATTTATTTTTAATCTTAGTAACGAAGAGACGGCCCCCAGTCCCCGGCGGCCTCGCTATTCCTGGCTACGGTGGCGACCATGGTAACGGCGGGGCAGTGGGTGCTAAGAATCTCCGGTGGAGGTTCGGTTGCCACCTACGACGACTCGACCTGGCAACTTATAACGCACGCACCCCGAGGCTGACGAGAAGATCCTGGAGCTGGAAGAAGAGATAGAGAAGTTGCGCTGGAATATCATAGGAATATCCGAGGTCCGAAGAGAGGGGTAGGACACGGTAATCCTCGAATCCGGCAACTTGATCTATCACGGGGAGGGCGACCATCTGTCCCAAGGAGGTGTCGGATTTATCGTCTACAACGTCTCTCGTTAACAACGTTGTAAATATTGGGAGTGTGTCGACGAGGGTTGCGTACCTTTTACTCAGAATCACTAAACGGTATTCGCTGAAGGTCATACAGGTTTACGCACCAACTTCGGCACACGGCACGAGGAGGTGGAGGAAATGTGTGAGGATATCTCTAGAGCTATGAATTCCTCCAAAACCCACTATACGGTGTTAATGGGAGACTTCAACGTAAAACTAGGCACAAGAGAGATCGGTGAGCTGAAAGTAGGGAAATTCGGAATAGGGCAATGGAACCCAAGGGGACTTCATGCAGAAAGAGGGACTCTTTGTGATGAACTCTTTCTTCCAGAAGCGGCCCCACCGGAAGTGGACCTGGTCGAGCCCCGAAGGTTCGACAAAAAATGAGATTGACTTCATTATGACGACCAGACGACAACTGTTCGGTGATGTTTCAGTGATCGTGAGGGTGAAAACCGGCAGCGATCACCGAATGGTCAGAGGCACACTGAACCTAAACGTTAAGTTCAGAGGTCTCGTCTAATGAAGTCAACGCTCCATCACCCTCTTGCTCTAATCCAAAGTTCCGAAACCTTTCAGCTCGAGTTACAAAACCGTCTTCAGTGCCTAGAAGATTGCAATGCAGTGGACGACATGAATGACAAGCTGGTGGAAACTGTCCATGCGGTCGGAGCTAAGTTTTGCAAGACCCGCCGCAGAATAACACAAAAACTCTCCGATCACACTCTTAATCTCATGGCTGTTAGACGGGATATGAAGCTACATTCTTCAACAGATTTGACAGCATACAGGCAACTGAACAGACAGATCTCCAAATACATGCGGTGGGACTTACGCAACTTTAATATTGCTCGTATTGAAGAAGCGATCGAGCGGAACCAGGGCTCTAAAGTCTTTGCTAGAGTCTTAGCCAACTGTCGAAGCTGAAGACCGAGTGTGGCAGCGTAGTTTCCGGGACACCTGAGACACCGGACAAGTGAGCTTGAGAGGTTCTATGAGCAGCTGTACACGTCATCGTTGGAGCCACACGCAAGTGTGAGTAACGATCCAAGAGCGAGTCTTATCCGACACTATTCCGATGATATCCCGGACGTCAGTCTGAGCGAGATTAGAATGGCTCTCCAGCACCTTAAAAACGGCAAGGCCTCAGGCGAGGATGGAATTACAGCAGAGCTTCTGAAAGTGGGTGGAAAACCGGTACTTGAAGTCCTTCAGAATCTCTTTATTTCCGTCCTCCGGATTTATTGATTACACCGGAGGCGGGGAGCAGAAGTGCGGTGGTCTTGTTCTTCAAGAAAGGTGACTTCGCTCTCTTGAAGAACTACAGACAGATTTCTCTTCTGAGAAGCATCTACGTGCTGTTTTCGAGAGTCATTACGAATCGTCTCGCGCGCAGACTTGACGACTTCCAGCCTCCCGAACAAGCCGGTTTCCGAAAAGTCTTTAGCACCATAGACCACATACATACCACTCGGCAAATTGACAGAAGTCCGAGAAGTACACATTGCCACTTTGCCTTGCGTATGTGGACTATGAGAAAGCTTTTGATTCCGTCGAAATTTGGGCGGTGCTGCAGTCCCTTCAGCGGTGCCAAGTTAACTGTCGGTATATCGAAGTGCTGAAGTGCTTGTACAGTAGGGCTACGATGGCTATCCGAGTACAGAACCAGAGTACGAAACCTATCCAATTGCAGAGAGGTGTAAGACAGGGTGACGTTATATCCCCGAAACTCTTCACCGCTGCATTGGAAGACGTTATCAAGCTTTTGGACTGGAAAGGATACGATATTAACATCAATGGCGAATACATCACTCACCTTCGATTTGCCGACGATATAGTCCTTTTGGCAGAATCGCTGGAGGATCTAAGCACCATGCTCAATGACCTCAATAGTGTTTCCCAACGGATAGGTCTTAAGATGAACATGGACAAAACAAAAATCATGTTCAATGTCCATGTAACACCTAAGCCGGTAGTTTTTGGGAGTACTAAACTCGAAGTTGTTGACGAGTAAACATACCTGGGACAAAAAGTCCGACTAGGTAAATCCAACTTCGACCGAGAGGTCCATCGACGGATTCAACTCGGTTGGGCAGCGTTTGGGAAATTACAGCACATCTTCTCGTCAGGTATACCTCAAAACTTGAAAACGAAATTGTACAAGCAGTGCGTGCTGCCAGTGATGACCTATGGAACTGAGACTTGGTCTTTCACTGCTGGCCGTATGAGGAAGCTCAAGGTTGCTCAGCGAGCTATGGAGAGGTCTATGATCCGAGTTTCTCTGCGTGATAAACTTAGAAATGAGGATATCCGCAGTAGAACCAGACTGACCGACATAGCCCAATGGATTAGTAAGCTGCAGTGGCAATGGGCCGGCCATATAGCTCGAAGAACCGAGATCCGATGGGAAAAAAAGATTCAAGAGTGGCGGCCTCGTACCGGTGGACGAAGTGTAGGGCACCCCCCACTAGATGGAGTGACTAGTATGCAGGAAGTCGATGGATGCAGGTGGCTCAGGACCGTGCTTTGTGGCATCTTTGGGGAAGTTCTATGTTCAGCAGTAGACTTGTGAAGGGCTGTAATGATGATGATGACTAATACCGCAACACCAGGGGAATTGCAGATGAGTTGCCGGCCTTTTAGAAAGGTGTAAGCTCTTTTATTGAAGGTTTCTAAGTCGTATTCGTCTGGAAAATTCGCTGGTGGTATCGCATCGCATCGCGATGTGCGATGTTGTAAATTGAGCGGCTGGAATTAGTCCAAACAATACCTCAGAGCACTCCCCGTGATAGATTCGATAAAATACGCAAAGAGATGCAACTTCTCTACGCAGTGCCAGTGTATCGAGCCGATCAGAAAGGACTCGGTCGTCGACGATTCGAACCGCTCTTTGCTGGTTGCGGTCAAGTGGAAGGAGCTGGCACTGGAGTGCCCCCGCCCAGAGATGAGAACAGTATTCCATGTGGGGCCGAACTTGCGCTTTGTAAAGTTGCAAGCGATGTGCCGGCATAAAATGCTATCTCACTCTGCTGAGCACGCCAAGCTTCTTAAAGACCAATTTGGTCTTCCCTTCCAAGTGACCACGAAATTGCACACTACTCGATACGAGTATGTCGACGCCGAGGATTTCGATGCTAGTTGAGGCAGCAAGGGGAGTGCCTTGAAACTGAGGAGATACAACAAAGGGGTTCTTTTTAGCGGTAAATACGCAAACTTGTATCTTCTAGGGATTGAACTGGATTAGATTAAGTTGCCCCCAATCCATGACTTTGTTTAGCAAAGACTCGACTTCAGACACAACATTGTCCGTGTACTCGGCGATGTTTTCTCGAGAAATATTGGCACGGCCGGTGTATAAGGTATCACCAGTGCTGCCATCTGCATAGCAATGAATTTTACCAGTTTGCAATATATATATTTGATATGCAAAAGAAACAGCGTTGGTGATAGCACGCAGCGTTGTGCTATCCGATCAGATAGGAAACTGGTGATCCAATTACACAATTTTTACACCACATACTTTATTATATACATATACAATTACTTAAACCACATACTTCGGTGCATCCACCAAATCTTTCTTAACATTATGCCATACAGTATCCAAGACTTAATTATTCATACACAATTAATCCAAATCACTTATATTTTCTCCGTCTTCATTTTTACTTCTCTTTCACACTTTCATCTTGTAATCTCTCCGTTCTTTTACGCTGTAACGCAGTGGTAGACACAGATGTCCGATGCCGCCAACGTCTGAATAGACCATTAATTCGGCATAAGACCAAGTTATGATCCATCCCTACGTTGGACCCCCGGTAAACCCTTGTATCTACCACTGCGCTTTTCATTCTTTCACCCACAGTCATGAAATCTATCATGCTTCTATCATCACCTCTTTCCCATGTATACATGTGAATCCACTAATGACAAAAGAAAGTGTTCGTCACAAAAACATTCTTTACCACAGGTGAGGAGGCTTTCACCATTCTCATTTATACTTTCGTCACCAAACGTTCCCAATATCCTTTCATAACCAAGCCTTTTCACACCAACTCCTCCATTTAAATCTCTTAATATAGTAATTGTATTATTAAGTTTAAATACTCATTTACTGAACCATATTATAGCGGCTTGACAAAAGATCACAATTATTTCGTCCCGTGAGTGTTGTAAAAAGGGGCAGTGGAAAATAAGAAAAATGTCATGGCTTCTGTCGTTGTCGATATGAATTATATCGGTCTCATTTTGTGTTGTTGCTCATGGGGATGTTGCCATAGTTGTCACGCTTGTAACCGCAAATTTGATCACATCATGTTTCGGAAAAATGCCACAGCTCATTTCCTATGTCAGAATGGTTTTTATAAAAGCCTCAAATAATATTTAAATATAACAGAATGTAGAGCGGCCCTCCACTAGATGTAGTGGCGAGCTGGTAAGACATGTCGTCATTACATCTAGTGGGGGCTATAATTAAGCAGTAGAGTAGAGTTATAAGTGACTGTAGAGAACCGGAGACCTTTTCTACTGTAAACGAGGCATTTCATCTTAGTACTTAGGTTATACTTTATTATATTCTATATACCCCTTGAAATAGTGAGGGAGATCAATTACATAGTCTTAGCTCATTACGATTGCATAGTGCGAGATGGCGGACCTGATCCTGTGATCCGGGTATACCCTGGACGTAAGTACTTAATTACCTACATAATTATTGGGGTATACTATTAAATGAAACTAATATAATATGCAAAATTCAAAAATATTTATTAAAAAAACAGTCTAGATGAGATGATACAAGGTGTTAACAGCAATGAGTTGCGGGTCTGAGGGCTGCGAGTTCGAATACCGAAACGGTACAAGTATGGCCTACAAATAATTACTCCGTATCTGGATGTTTGTTCTTTAAAATGTATGTATGTAAAACTGCCTCCACGATATGTGAAAAACCCTAGTGTAACGTTGTTTTATTTAAAAAAAAAGCACACTTGACAAGACCTATTTTTATTATGTATTTGTTAGGTACAAAATCAGAGAAAATTCCAAGAATAAGTATGTGAAGTTTAAACGAATACGAAGATTGCTGATACTTAAGAAAGACGAAGTGCCTCATACGTTTGCTTGTTAAAAGCAGTTAAATGAAAACCTGTACGGTCCGTTGTAGAAAAACGTAAAAAAGTGGAAGTTATTGGTAAAATTCTGTATGAAAATGTAAGTGAAGTTGTTGCGTCTACTTCACACAAGTTTAATTGTTACTAAACTTTTCGAATAATGCGACCTTTAGTCAGCTGTGATTTAGTTACGACATGACATGTAATTGTCTAAACGAACCTTTTACTATACTTCATAGATAAGTTAATGCTTACCTTGCTGCTATCGTCACTATTTTTTCAATAAAACCATTCGCTTTAAGTATTTTTTTTTACTTGGTTTTATTTATACGTGGTAGAGCCATGCTACAGTTATATTAATAGTATAGTTGTAGGTTGTAGTACAAATGTGTCGACTCCACCGGGGAAGGACCACGCTCTCACAGAATACCAGCGTAAAATAGCAGCTTAATGCTGCTGTGTTTCGTATGGTGAGTGTAGAGAACCGGAGACCCTTCTTACTGGAATCGAGGCATTCCAACTTCGTCTTTCCTCAGGGGTGACAGCGCGTCTACATTTTGATTCTTAATCGAGGATAAATGTAGATATCTATGGACCACAGCATCCACTTACCATCAGGTGGACAGTGTGTGTTCGTTTATCATCCTAATTCTATAAAAGAAATGGACCTTGTGCTCATTTGTCACCTTTATTCTATAAACATATCTTTATTTTGAAGGGACACTTACCTAGTAATTCGTAAGGCGACGTCGAGTGCCCCGTATGGCTATATCCGATAGGAGTCTAAAAAAAGTCGGTGTTGTAGTAGATTGTAGATAACATAATATGATACGATTCCCTTAACGCTTAATTTCGTAACGCCATGGTCGAGCTAGTTTTGAGTTAAAGCGAGACTAAGGGACAGCAATTGATTTTTATATACAGAGATATAAAAATAAACAATTTGGTAGTACCAGTCATCATACGGGATTTACACAATCTTTTGAACTTCTAAAATTTATTAAAGTAAAAAAATTGTACAACCGATTCAATATAAATTATTAAGAACAACTTAAAAACTATTGAACAGACCTTAATCAAATTTATATGGAAACACATGTAAAGCACCAGCTTTCAAATAAAGAAGAATCATCGAAATCGGTTCACCCAGTAAAAAATTATGAGGTAACATATAATAAAACATACAGTCGATTTCAGTACCGTCTCCTTTTTGAAGTCGGTAGACAAAAAAGAATTAGGCGATAAGAGTTATTTTAATATCTACGGATCTTTGTCTAAAAATGTAATCATATATTTCGTTCAAGTTTTAATGCAATATGTCTCAGCCCATGTCTTAATGCGATATGTGTGTAGTGGTGGTCTCAGAGCAATATACGACATTAATTTTGATAAAATTATTTGAAAAAATTTTCAAATAATGTTATCAAACGAAATTGCCAATGCTCGACTGTCTGCGTATTCGACTTGGTTTTTGACACGGTTTTTTATTATCATTTAGACAATTCTCTGTAGAAAGTTTTCTCAATTTTTCAGTAAAGGGAGCACAAACATGTGACGCTTTATAATCATGTCGTAATAAAGGTAACACCTAATTGGTGATTCGTAACATGCGAAGCCGGGGCAAGACGCTAGTAGCAATAAAAAGGTACCAGAATATTAAGGACTATAAATTCCTTTTACAGCCAATAAAATTTGTCTCAAATTGGTTTATGACTTTTTCTATTAACTTGATGCCATATGACAAATTCCTTTTGCAGACTGGTGATAAGAAACCGCGCTTGTCTGCGCATACTAACCAGCATTCACAGCTTGCAGAGTAAGTGCGAGTCATCCATGTAATGCCATGGCAGCTGGCAATGGTACATTATCGGAATGGGCTTTGCTCTACTGTAAACTTAAAAAAGGCTGCTAATATTACAAATATTGTGAAGGCTGATAAAATAACCTTGTGATTTTAGCATTTGGAGAAACAAAAGCTGAATTATATAGAGATTTAAATAGATATACTCAAAGACATACATATATGTAGATACACTAGATATATTTAGATATAGATATACTAAAAGGCTTAAATAGATATTAAATAGATAGACTTAAACATTCTTTAATGGGTGTACCCTTACCATCAAACCCTTTTAACATCCTCAGTGTTTTATTAGACAAATGACTTTTACCCTTTTTTGCATTTTAAATACTTAAATTAAATTCTTTACATAAGAAACTGGAAATTCGGTATTTATTTATTTTTATTATCTTAACATCACAGAATGATAAAAAAACAACTACCACGACAAATATTAATTCTAACAACAGATGACAGAACAACAGCAAACATTTTGTGATTTACGGCAGTTGTGTAATGTTTACTCTATTATTTTGCGTTATTAGAACTCCAATATAGCTGAATTCGCACGTGTATGATTTAACTATAGCATGGCATTCTAGAAACTAATATCTTAGAAAACGATATGTGTTTCTGTTTCAGCATACTGATATATTATACGCAAACGCCGATTATACGTAACTGGTTAATTGGAGTGACAATAGTAAATAACAAAGTTGCGCACCTCTACATATACTAGGAAAAATGAGTCTAATTAATATTGAAAAGATAACAAAAAGTAATTCTTTTATACGTGTTAGAACCATAATGGAGCTACATTCGTGCTACAACCATTTGTGTCACGAATGGGTCGTGTCGAGCAGAGGACTACACTCTCACACAACGTGAAATAGCAGTTTACTGTTGCTGTGTTTCGTATGGTGGGGTTACAGAACCGGAAACCCTTTCACTGAAAACGAGTCTGTGACTGGAATGATGATTTTTTTTTATAGAATAAGGGTGACAAACGAGCACACAGTCCACCTGATGGTAAGTGGTTGCTGTGGCCCATAGACATCTACATCTATCCTCTATTACAAATCAATATGGACTTACAATAGGGAATAACCCGTAAGGACTAAGATTGAATACCTCATTTCCAGTAAAAAGGGCCTCCGGCCACCTGCACTCACCAAGCGAAATGCAGAGGTAAACCTCTACTTCACGCTGGTTTTCTGTGAGGTCGTGGTACCACCCCGGTTCGAGCCGGCCCATCCGTGCGACAGCAAAAGTTGTCGCGTGGCTCTACCATGATGGAATCATCATTATATATAGTTCTCTGGGTTGACGATGCATTTATATCTTGATTATTAATTTAGGCTAGATGTGTGCCCGTTAGTCATCCTTATTCTAGAATAAATAGTTTATTTATTACTTTTTGATTAATTTACGAATCTCTCGAGACCCATTTGATAATCTGTCGCGACCGGGATTATCTGCGACCTGAAATTTTAAATAACACTCTTTCTAATTTTCGGTTTGATATTTAATTTACAAATCAATTTTACTTATCACTAAGTCTAGACGAAGCATTACTTACATACGTCAAAAAGCACTCAACTGATTAGACTTTTCAATTTTAGTAATAAAAAAAATATTATGGAGAAGATTTGAAAAATTTGTCTAAAGTAATATTAAGGATTTATATACAAGGTATATCTATCAAGTTACGGTGTGTTTTTTTATATAGGAGAGGGGGCAAACGAGCATGCGGCTCACCTGATGGTAAGTGACTACCGCCGCCCATGAACAATTGCAACACCAGGGGAACCAGGGGAATTGCAGATGCGTTGCCGGCCTTTTAAAAAGGAGTAGGTTCTTCTCTTGAAGGTCCCTAAGTCGTATCGGTCCGGAAAAATCGCTGATGGTAATCGATTTCACAAGGAAGTCGTTCGAGGAAGAAAACATCATCTTAATCGCACAGTGATCAAGATGCGGTGCGTTTTAATCACATGCTTCGTTAGCCTTCCAGGTTAGAATCCCAGGTCAGGCCAAAATTAGTTATTAGGTTTTTCTGGACGACATTACTAGTTTTAGAATAGAATAGAATAATTTTCATTCAATATAGATTACAGTAATACTTATTGAAAGTAATTTTTTACTTTTACCACTGGTTCGCAAAAAATCCTCTGTCCTGGGAAGAACTTGCAAGAAGCCCAAAGGGGCGTTTTTTTTTAAAGCACAATTTGCAATATAATATTTTATGCAATTGTTATGAAAACATTTAGAAACACATGGTAGCGATCACCTCATTCCCAGGGGTTATTATCAGTCATGTACTCTTTAGTAGTATAATAACCCTTACTAGACAATTTTGGCTTAATAAATATTTTAATCCTTTTGATAGATAAGGTCTGCATATTTCCTACGCGGGGATTGTGCGGTCCATGGCCCTCTACGGGGCCCCGGTGTGGGCGCGTGGTTTGGCGCGGCTTGCCGTCCACCACCTGAACGCGCCCCAAAAGGTGGTTGCCGTGAGAATGGTTCGCGGCTACCGCACGATCTCCCGCGAGTCAGCGTGCCTCCTTGCCGGATTGCCGCCGTGGGATCTGGAGGCGATAGTCCTCACGCGCCTGCACGAATGGCGCGCGGAGGCACTATGCCGGGGGGAAACCCCGCTGCCGCGGCAAGTTGTCGTGCAGTGGAATGACTTCCGGCATGATCTCATGGCGACATGGAGAGAGCGACTGTCGCAACCCCGTGCTGGGCACGCCACTATAGCGGCGATAAGACCCCTCTTTGAGGAGTGGCTTGAGAGACGCCACGGCGTCCTCACCTTCCGCCTGACGCAGGTCCTCACCGGACACGGTGTGTTCGGGAGGTTCCTGCACCGAATCGGGCGGGAGGAAACGCCCGGGTGCTCCCACTGCGAGGATCGACCGGAGGACACGGTGGAGCACACCGTGGAGGTGTGCCCTGCCTGGGCGGAGCACCGCCGTGTCCTCGTAGCGGCGATAGGCGGCGGCGACCTCTCGCGTCCGGCCCTGGTCGAAGCCATGGTCCGGAGCGAGACGGAATGGGATGCCGTCACCACCTTCTGCGAAGCAGTGATGCTAGCGAAGGAGGTGGCAGAGCGGGAGAAGGAGAGAGCAGCAGCTTTCCTTCCCGGCCGCCGCGGGAGACGCCCCGGGCGTCGGGGGCTACGTCGTGGCCCCCGGCCACCGTAGGCGCGAGCCTGTGGACGGCGAGCAATGGGTAGCTCGCCGTCCGTCCGTCTAACGACGACAGGCCGTGTCGACGGCGCGTTTTGTTCCACACGCGCCTCAAAGAGCTGTCAGCAGCGTGAAGGGGCCCGCAAGGGCCGACGCCTGCCGGGGCTGCGGGCTGTTCGAAAGAGATACCGCGGCTCCGGAACGTAAGGGCACTGAAGGAACACGGATGGTTTTTAGTCAGTAAAAGTCTGACAATCCCTTCCGCTCCACCCAGAGCGAAAGGCGTCATTTGATGATTTTCCATCCGCAAAAAAAAAAGGGTTCTCTTTTGCAAAACCAAAGATAGTTTCAATGTCAATCGCATTACCCTATAGCAAAATTCCATATGACGTTGTGCTATGGAAATAACTAAAATATTATAACATTCTAATAAATTATTATAACATTGTAAGCAAAAAAATATAATAATATTTTTTAATAATACATTAATTTGGTTCGTTTCACTTCAAACTCCGCAAGCATAATTTTTTAAATGTTAAAATTATAATGGTATAATCGACGGACTCGTTATCATTAGCGATGGATACAGGTGGTTCAGGATTGTGTTTTGTGGCATTCCTTGGGAAGGCCGATTATTCACTCTCAGTGTCCGATGAGACGGCAATCCGACACGACCGGAGATAGTTTAAGTGCAGAACCAACGACTTTTAAGTGCTCTCTGAGGCACGAGGTCGAAACACCACCAACTTCCTGATTCTAGGCTGCTCCTAAGAATTTCTTGACAGAAAAAAAACTATGGTAATCAAACTCAGCATGATCAGCAGTCACGCTTACTTCCTTTGTTAGACTGCTTAAGAAAAAGTAAGTACGTGTTTTTTTTTGTATATGGTTTGACGTTTTTATATAATACGAGTGTATCCTCTGCACTGTGATCAACTTACTATCTTACTTTTTACCTGACTGCCAAGGAAGGAATGACAAGGTATGTATGTTTGTAAATTTACTTTATTACCTCGTATCATCCAAACGGGTGGATGGATTTCGACAGATTGGGTATCGTTATATTTGTCTTAAAAACTCAAACGTTCTTAGATAGCTATTTCAAAAAAAAATGACAGATTTTTGGCGCGAAATAGTAATACGTTAATAAAAAAAAATTAACTAACCCATCGACTAGGGGATCAAAATAAAGGAAATTAAAAGGGGATTACAAAAATATAAATTATAAATTATATATACATTGGTCTAAAAAGTTTCGTCGCCATATGTGTGTGGACCTCATGCTATATATGAAATTTACTTCATAAGAGTGTGCCAGGACACTGAAAAGTCTAAACTAAAATAAATAATTATAAAATTAAAAACTCCTTAATTTTCTTTCGGTTTATAATTTGCAATTGTGTCCCGCCTGCTGCTAAGCTTAATGCGGGTATTTAACTTAGGCCTTTAGCTCATAATATAGTCTTTTAAACCGAAGTAGAGTTTACTTTGTTTATAGTTTATATTAATTGTGTTTTCTATTCTCAATATTGTTTCGGTATTTTTAGTGTATTCGTTTTAAAATGTGTTTTTTGCAGCCAGGTCTTTGATTTTTAAATTATTTTTTTTATTCTATAACTGTCGCAACGGCGATGAATGTAATGTGTTGAAATTAGTTACTTCCATCGTCATCACATACAATTAAAGTCGAGTCTAGTCTGAACATATGTCTCCCCCATACATAACCTCATAGGATATTTGCCATAATTGCCACGCAAGCAAGCAAGCATAACAGGGTCCCCAAATTACGTATAAGCCATAGCACGGACCACAAGGACTACAACATTGGTCACAACGTCGCGGATTGCAGAGTTCACAGTATGGACCGTAAGGACCGCAACAAGGTCTGTAAGGTCCACAGCAAGGACTTACATGTACTATCCTGTGGACCCCACAGGTTGGACCACAGGCGCCACATGGGACCACACGAACAGATGATGCCATATTTATATTGGAAGGCGGGATTGCACAGCTTTTTTATTTTTTGAATTATTTTCGGGATGATGCTGCTGACTATCTGTTCTAATTCTGTTTTTATTTTCCCCTGTCGTTTACTAAGATACCCACAGCATGATATGGGGTGCTCGATTGTCTCTTGCGCCGCTAAAATATGGCGCTATTAGTCAAAGAAATTGGAAGAAAATAATTATCTGTTTACTTTTTTCATTATAAAATAGTATTAATGAAATTATAAGAATAAATACACTTATAATCGTATAACTGAAGGATACATGCCAATCAAAAATACATAATGAAACAAATCGGTTAAATAACTTCATCTGTAATCTATCTGTAAATTTTATTTCGTCGAACAATGTGTATCAGTTCGTAAATATTTAATAATATGACAGAAAAATATTTCGGTTACATCACTTTATTTTTTTCTCGCCTACTTTTTGTCAACGTTTCTCAAAGAAGTAAACACATTTGATTTCCGATGAGACGGCAATCCGACACGGCGACAGTTTAAGTGCAGAACCGAACGACGACAGTTTGAGAAGAGGCACGAGGTGGAAACAACGCCAACTTCCTGATTCTAGGCTGCTCCTAAGAATTTCTTGACAGAATAAAACTATGGGAATCAAACTCAGCATGATCAGCAGTCACGCTTACTTCCTTTGTTAGTCTGCTTAAGGAAGAGTAAGTACGTACCTATAAGAGTAAGTATTAATGAAATTATTATAAGAATAAATTAAATTACTCTTAAATTCGTATAACTGAAGGATACATGCCTATCAAAAATACATAATGATACAAATCGGTTCAATAACTTCATCTGTAATCTATCTGTAATATTTATTTCGTCGTTCAATGTGTATCAGTTCGTAAATATTTAATAATATGACAGAAAGATATTTCGGTTACATCAGTTTATTTTTATGTCGTCTACTTTTTGTCAACGTTTCTCAAAGAAGTAAACACATTTGATTTCGGAGTTGACAGATTATTTTCATTCGTTTATATCAAATGAACGAGCGTCATCTGGGTTATAAATATGTATTGTGACAAGTTTGTTTTATTGTGTAATAATGTTTTACTACAGTAAGAATACGTATGATATAGTTACATAATATGTAAGAAATAGTTTTTGATTTTATATTCTATCCACCGGCAATTATTTTGGGCGAAATAAAAAGTGATTTCCTGTTCGCGGTTTTTATTAAATTATCGCTTTTTCAGTACTTTGTAACACTTGAACGTAATCAGTCGCCGATAAAAAAATTATTCTACGTGATTATCACGTCACAGCCCCGTGCTAGACATAGGCCATTGCCATTTTTTTATTTTATTTTTTTAAAACGTTATACCCACACTAGGATTTTCTCCTGTATGGTGGAGGCAGTTAATAAACACAAATTGCACAAGGACAAACATCCAGACCCGGCACAATTATATGTAGGCCACACAAATACTTGTACCGTGAGGGATTCGAATCCGCGGCCCCCAGCGCAACAACTCATTGCTAAGCCATTGCTCCACGGAGCCGTCATTTCATTGATTTATTAAAGTCAATTAAAAAATATAAAGTAATAAGTAATAATTGAATTGAATCGAAATCCTTCTTATCGCCTGTCATAATCACTCATTTATAGTAAGGGTACAGTGCAGCGTGGCGTAACTACGTATATACTATTTTAAACCTATATAATTTAAATTTGGCCACCAGTTCTTACACTCTCTCGATACTCGATACCCTCCTCCGAATATGACGTTCAACCATCAAATAGCAAAATTGAGTGTTTATTCGAATAGAACCGTGTTGGTAATCGAATTTCGATGTTGATAATCGAAGTTTTCATACATATTTATGTTTTTATTTAGCGTGGATTTTTGAGAAATTATTTACAAATGTGTTGTGATATGTTGCCAAATGTAATATGATATGTTTTACAGTAAATACATGGATTTATGTATATAACAAATATAACGTTTACTTACTACTGGCGACCTACCCTGGCTTACCCGGGTAAGATCTAATACGGCTTTTAACTTTTAGATAATGAAAGACCATTTATTTTATAAAGTTTTCGTTTTATGTAAAGAAAAAATTAAGCTTTACGGATAAAATATAGCTTAGATAACCCATTCCATTGCTTTTCATCTGTTCACAAAATTTTATTACACTCGTTGCAACCATTCCGAAGATTAGTCCGAACAGACAGACAGATATTTAAAAAAAAATGGTTATTCATGTCCTATGGCATGCAAATAATCCATTAGGCAGTTTTTTCAATATTACAGACAGACACTTCAATTTTATTTATATGCATAGATAAAATATATTACTATTTAACCGACTACTGTGATGCAAAAAGGAGGGTTATGACTTTGACCGGTATGTATGTGGGTATGTGTGTATGCCTGGGTAGTTGTGAGGGAACAGATGTTCATCTGTCCCTCACTACTTCTACACTATTTATAATTCGACAAATGCAGTATCATTGAAAGTGTCTCGATTGTCTTCTCGTTGTAGGCTATGTGACGTCACATTTAATTTAATATGGCGCCCTCTAGAAGACAGAAAGTCATAAACTAAAAAACTACTTTTTTAATGATGCCGTGTTGGGTATCAAATGAAAGTGGTTAATTAGCACATCATACTTTTTAGAGCGTGGTTTTTCAGTAGTCGGGTTTTAGTTTTTGAAATGACTTTTTATTTTCTTTCTTTTTTATCCATTCGTAAAAGTCTCTTGCTGGACATGCAGCTCACTCGCAGTAGTGATAATTTGCATAATCACCACGCTTGACAGACAGACTGGCGATATAAAGCGTCTTGCACCTTTGACGCTGCTTCCCGTAGCCGGTCTAGTAATTTTTGTTACCACTATGTGTCGAAAGCAATGATATCTTTATAAGATTTCCAGTAGTCGCCTCTTACGACACCCATAGGACGAAATGGGGTGATCGAGTCCATTACGCCGGCACCACACGGTGTTATTATCATTTGAAGTATTGTTTGAGTAATATAGATTTCTAAATAACGATGTCACTATTTTTTATATAGAATAACGATGAAAAATGATCACAGAAACCACCTGATGGTAAGTGGATGTTGTATCCATAGACATCCACATCTATCCTCGACCAGGAATAAATGCAGATGAGTTATCAGACCTGATTACTAAGCTGGAATGCTTCATTTCAGGGAGGGTTTTCTGCATAATATAAAGCTTTTACTAAACTTATAAAAATAATACAGTACGTTATTGAATCCATCACCTAATCTCGTCCTTTAGGTATGTTTACGAGTCGACTTGTCTTGAATGTTAAGAAGATGTCAATTTATATCTACTAGTGTTTTTATTTACGATTTAATCTAATACGAAATCGTCGGGGATAGTTTGATAGCGTGTAACCAATGTTAGTAATTACCGCGTAAGAATGATTAATATTAAAAGAGCTAAATAAATGTAAACATTTCTTTATTTTAATATTTATTATACTCTTCATTATCTACATTGCCGTGAAGTGGAGATGTAAGAATATTTACTACCCCATGTCTTCCCGTGGGTGTCATAAGAGGTAGAGGCTACTGAGAGACACTGAAACAGGAGATAGGCAGCAGCATTTGCCTGAAAATAATTCAAATTTATAAAAAAACAGCCGATATCAACCCGCCTGCCAAGCGTGACAACTATGGAAAAATCCCCCCTATGAGGTTTTTTTTTATAGGATAAGGGTGACAAACGAGCACACAGTCCACCTGATGGTAAGTGGATGCTGCGGCCCATAGAGATCTACATCTATCCTCTATTACAAATCAAAATGCAGATGCGTTGTCACCCGTGAGGACTAAGATGGAATGCCTCATTTCCAGTAAAAAGGGCCTCCGGCCACCTGCACTCACCAAGCGAAACGCAGAGGTAAGCCTCTACTTAACGCTGGTATTCTGTGATGTCGTGGTACCGTCCCGGTTCGAGCCGGCTCATCCGTGCGACAGCAAAAGCAGCCACGTGGCTCTACCACTGTTAGAGGTACTATGGGGGAGGCCTAAATAAAAGATTCAAGTATCAGTGGTATAAACATGATTAAACATCGCTTATTTGAAATACGTTTCCCGATTGTAACACAACTTAAATAAATTTCGTGTTCTATCTTGTCAAACATACGTAATTCAAATTTTTTTATGAATATCGTATTTATATTGTGCATTTTTAATACATTTACAGAAGAGCTGTGGTGGTTTAGGGGCATGTTGCTACTTCGCTTTTAGTCTTTTCTCGTCTTAGCGTTTATAGTTTGAATTTCTAAAGAATATCTCTACATTTATAAAGAAACTTCCTTTTGTTTTGAGGGTCTTGTAATATACCGTAGTTTCCTTAGAGTGCTGCGAGCGATTGCTTGATTCCGGTTCCGAAAGGCGGCCTGAGGGCTTTTGAGTTTGAACTTTGGCAGACACTCCAAATATATGTATTGTTTACTATACTATCGGATATACTACGCCGGGCCTTTGCCGGTTTTTTGCTGGTGTTACTGTCAGAGTTAATTTCGCCAGATATATAACGTGTAGTGAATATGCACTCAGTTTTATTTCAAAATACTATTTCATAATAATCAGTTAATAATTCTTGATAAGAAGTAATATACAAAACTAGTTAATACCCGACGCATTGCTGCCGTAGAAGAAATAATTACGGAAATATTGTTTTAAATTTGGAAGAGTAATATTATTTAATTAGGAATAATAATACATTCATTGAAATTGATTAATATATTTATGACTTTTAAATAAATTTGTCGGTACGATACCCGCGCCACCTACTGTAATTTAATTTTACTACGCCTATAACTTTCGCGCAAGTGCAAGCAATAACTTGACAAAGTTTAAGTACAATCTGGTGTAACGGTATGGCAGCGCATAAAATACGAACAAACAAATATTCATTTTTATATATCAGATAAAAATAAACACAACGAATAAAACTCCATACTTTGCAAAAACCTCAGTATTGACACTCTTGTTGACATTTATTTTAGAAGACTCTTTAATACCAAAAAGCTAATGGACATGATATAACCTTTTACATCGTCCCGTAATAGAACAATATTTATTTTCCGCGTTTTGTATTTGTTCATCATTCTTTTGCTAGATTTAAGTCGTAGAAAAGTTTATCCTTGGTATAATTAATCGTGTATAATTAATCGAAGTTTGATTGAATCCACCCTAAATGTGATTTCAATTATTTTATTTAAAATTAGGTTAGATATTTTTGAAAAAAATTAAACAATGAATGCTGCTTCCCATAGACACTACTACTTAAAACTTACTATTTAAAAACAAAACGATCTTTATATAGTAGTATAGTAAACAGATGAAATAATTTTTAAATAGACATAAAAGACTCTGGGTAGTGAAAATATAAACAATATAGCCTACATAATCCTCTTTATATTACCTACGCTCGAACGTATAGCTGCTGACACATTCACCAGTAAACGTTATTTGCTTGAACTCACTTCAAACTTATGCTACTGCAGTTTACTCGAGAAATTTAATGAGTACTTTAAAAGTTTCGTACAAGTTCGTCTAAAATAGTACGAAATTCAATGCAGAAGGCTATGTGAACTCACCGTCCACGTTTTAAGTGTTGTTCAGAAAATAAATTTCAGTTACGAGCAAGTTATAAGTGTATATATGACAATTGAATATGTATTAAAATTTGTACACTGCAATATTATATAAATCGTATACATCAATAAAATTGTTAAATTAAATTTTAAGTCATGATTTATCACGTATTCGAGTGTGAGGCCGCGGCTTGCCATCAACTGATCCGCATACTCGTTTGCCCCTTCTTCTATAAATAAAAAATGAAGTTATTTCAATAAATACAATAGGAAAAACATGTCAAAACCATTTGTTCGAAATTCTCTGTGTGGAACTTGGCTTTAACCATGCTTCGACCAGTAAAATAAGTTAACACTTTAGACATGAAGGTTTCCTCACGATATTTTCCTTCACCGCCAAGCACGTGGTAAATCAGCACTTAAAATTGTAATTAACAATTTTATTGGTGCCGGCGGGGATCGAACCCGGATTTCTCGCATACCGTGAAATTTACAGCGACCGCTACTACGGCTCCTAGCTACCACAGTTTTTCCAGCTTTTTAATATTGTGTATATATAAAGTCATAATCATATCATAGATCGCAATAAATATATCGTTCTTAGCTCTACTAGATAGCAGAAGGCGTTTCTTATCTAGGTGTTATTCTGGGTAGGTACCACCCCTTTATCTATTTGCGCTGCCAAACCTGCCTACAGTGATTTATTCCGGTCTGTAAGTAATATGTAGAGAGAGCCATGCTGCAGCTATATTTTGGTTGAAGAACAAATGGGTCTAGTCGACCGAGGTAGGACCACACACTCATAGAATACCAGCGTTTCGTATGGTGTGTGTAGAGAACCGGAGATCCTTTTTACTGAAAACGAGGCATTCCATCTCATTTCTCAGGGGAGACAACGCATCTGCATTATGATTTTTAATTGAGGATAAATGTAAATCTCTATGGGCCACAACATCCACTTATAATCAGGTGGACTGTGTGCTCGTTTATCACCCTTATTCTATAAAAAAGAGATATAGTGATTAGAAAAACTAACTTGTCACTCTTATTGTATAAAAAAAGATAACCAGTATAATTACATATTTGTGAGGCATTTCAACTTAGTCCTCAGAGGTGACAATGCATCTATAGCCTACTTTATATAAAGTTGGTTGCAGGTGCCTATAGACTTAAGTAGCCAACTAACATACGGTAAGTTCAGTAACTTCGTTTTTTACTTCAATTAAAAAATATCTTCATGCGATCCACATCTGCACAAGGAGCACTCAATTATCAGAAGGATGAGGCTATACAGACAAAGCGGAGGAAACTAATCCAGTTACGAACTTAAATCTCATTATTGGAAAGCAGAATTACAAGTGCGAAGTTGTCTCGACTATGCGCTCACCAATCCGTCTGCCCAGCTAATGTGAGTAAATAGTTCAAGAAATTCGTCATTTACGTGTCAATGTGGAGAAGGATACATAAAGAAAAAATATTATATTGGGAACAATCTTTGATAATGTTGTAGAATTTTCACAGCACATCTGCTAATTTTATTAAATGAAATTATCAAATTATGTAGAAGGTCTAATTCTTAAATCTAAACTTTAGTTATATCATTTATGTTTATTTGCTTTAATATAGAAACATGATTCTTAAATTTAATGAACCGTGATCTAATTGTATCTCTCTGCTCGATCTCCTTTCCCCTCCCTCCTCATTAACCTCTCCTATCTACTCCTATCCTATACGCTCCTATCCTCTTCAATCTTTTCTTATCTTTTTCCAACCTTTCCTTTTATCTCTTTTCTTTGACTCTCCTCTATCCACGCCTTACCTCTCCAATCCTTTTATATCCTCACTCATTCCCTCCTAACGTTCTCCTCTCCTCTCCTCTCATATCTTCTCCTATGATCTATTAACGTCATATCTTATCCTATCCTATTTTATCTTATCCCGATATGATTCTCTGTATTAGTCTGAATATGATTATGTCAGACTCCTACAGACAAAAACCCCATGGTGTACCACCTTCGCCGCATATTGGCAGGGCGATATGAACGCTTTTGCACACATTCGCGTCCCAACAGTGCTGGCCGCCCCTACTACACAGCATAGCCCCCCTCCCCATGAATCCCATGTCCATAATCATAGGGCCAGGAAACAAGAACTCGGAAGCGTTAGATTTCCAGACTGGATCTGGGCTGTGGCTCCGCCGCCAACCAATTTTCGGCCGCGTAGGGTAGGGAGAGCGGCGCATCGCAATACCGACACTCCTCTCCCCCTGCGGCCCCGCTACCTCCACAAAAATGGTGCGGCCTCTTCAAATGTGTTTTGTGAATAAAGCACTAATAACGTCGCGGGCGCAATAATTATTATCAGGCCTTCATCGAAAATCAGCACTGCTGCAAAACTACAGTAGCATAAACTGAGGCGAAATTAAATTTTGGCATCACACTCACAGAAAAGAATTTTATTGTGTACATTTATTTTTATTGATTTAGTTTTATAAAAAAATAAAATTATTATAAAATCCTCCTCTCCGTGGTATAGAGCCAATAATTCTGGCTATTGACTTTGAGCGAGAAAAAAACCCCTCTTGTCACCAGCGGCGACGACAAGTCGTGGATAACATTACCTTTAGGAACTTTACCGCATGTGGATCCTACGGATCGATAGCTTCTATAGCAAATAGCACAAATAAACTCATTTTTCGGAGACTTCTTATTTATCATTCATCATCATTATCATTACAGCCTTAATAAGTCCACTGCTGAACATAGTCCTCAACCAAGGAAGGCCATAAAGCACGGTCCTGAGCCACCTGCATCCATCGACTTCCTGCATGTCTTACCAGGTCGTCACTCCATCTCGTGGGGGGCTGCCCTACACTTCGCCTACCGGTACGAGGCTGCCACTCAAGAACCTTTCCTCCCCATCGGTTGTCGGTTCTTCGAGCTATATGGCTGGCCCACTGCCACTTCAGCTTACTAATCCGTTGGGCTATGTTGGTTACTCTGGTTCTCTCTCTCTCATTTCTAAGTTTATCACGCAGAGAAACCCCGAGCATAGCCCTCTCCATAACTCGCTGAGCGACCTTGAGCTTCCTCATACAGCCAGCAGTGAAGGACCACGTCTCAGATCCGTAAGTCATCACTGGCAACACGCACTGGTTGTATTTTTTTTTATAGGAGAGGGGGCAAACGAGCATGCGGCTCACCTGATGGTAAGTGACTACTGCCGCCCATGAACAACTGCAACACCAGGGAGGGATTTGCATATGCGGTGCCGGCCTTTTAAAAAGGAGTACGCTCTTTTCTTGAAGGTCCCTAAGTCGTATCGGTCCGGAAAAATCGCTGATGGTAATCGATTCCACAAGGAAGTCGTGCGAGAAGGAAAACATATTCTAAATCACACAGTGGTGGACCGCCAATCATCCAGATGGTGTGAATGGTATCGGGAGTTCTGCCGCGATGTGCGTTCGTGAAATTTGGCGGCTGGGATTAATCCGAACAATTCCTCAGAGTTCTCCCCATGGTAGATGCGAAAGAAAATGCAAAGGGATGCAACATCTCTTCGCAGTGCCAATGAATCGAGCCGATCAGAAAGGGCTCGGTCGTCGACGATTCGAGCCGCACTGCGCTGGATGCGGTCAAGTGGAAGGAGCTGACACTGGGGAGCCCCTGCCCAGAGATGGGAACAGTATTCCATGTGAGGCCGAACCTGCGCCTTGTAAAGTTGCAGGCGGTGTGCCGGCATGAAATACTGTCCCGCTCTGCTGAGCACGCCAAGCTTTTTAGAGGCTAATTTGGCCTTCTCTTCCAAGTGACCACGAAACTGCACGTCACTCGATATGTCGACGCCGAGGATTCCGATACCGGCTGAGGCAATAAGGGAAGTGCCTTGAAACTGAGGAGATGCGACGAAGGGGTTATTTTTAGCGGTAAATGCGCAAAATTGTGTCTTCTGGGGATTGAATTGGACTAGATTTAGTCGCCCCCAGTCTGAAACTTTGTTCAACAAAGTCTCGACTTCAGAAACAAGTTTGTTCCGGTACTCGGTGACGTTTTCCCGAGAAATATTGGCACGGCCGGTGTAGAGAGCATCACCAGTGCTGTCATCCGCATAGAAATGAATGTTACCAGTTAGCAACATATCATTGATATGCAGAAAAAACAGCGTTGGTGATAGCACACAGCCTTGTGGAACACCAGCGTTAATAGGCTTGTAGTCAGAACATGCACCGTCTACAACAACCTTGATGCTCCGATCTGCAAGGAAGCTGGTGATCCAATTGCACAATTTCTCGGGAAGCCCATAGGAAGGGAGCTTCGAAAGAAGCGCTTTGTGCCAAGCCCGATCGAAGGCCTTCGCAATGTCCAAACTAACGGCCAACGCCTCCCCCTTGGACTCTACTGCCTCCGGCCATCTATGAGTTAGGTAGACCAGAAGATGACCAGCTGATCGACTCCAACGAAAACCGTATTGGTGGTGACTAATCAGCTGGTGATCCTTAAGGTACCGGATGAGCTGGCAGTTAATAATGGATTCCATTATTTTGGAGAACAAGGAGGTGATCGCGATAGGCCTATGGTTGGACGGGTCTGAGCGGTCGCCTTTTTTAGGGATCGGGTGGACAAAAGCTGTCTTCCATGAATTCGGAACTATGCCTTGGGAGTAGGAGTAATAATAACAGTAGTAGTAGAGTTGAAAAATAAATAAATAATTTACTTCATACAAATCAATTTGGTTTCACAATGGGTCGCTCGACAACCGATGCCGGTGTTGAGCTGAATAAATATATAATGATTTCTTATATTTACGCGAACACTACACATTTTTAAATAAAACTAATTTTACGGATTTTATCGCGTATATTAACTTATTTTTATATTCCCGACGTTTCGGGTGCTTTCCAGCACCCGTGGTCACGGGGGACTGAGTTGTTTGACGTCCTGCTGTCATAGTTAGCCCGGCTACCTTCAGTTTTTTAATATTAATTTTTGGTTCGATTTACGCAGAATGAGCTTACAGTATCTTGAAGTCTAGCAGTGGTATACTCGGGTTTGGATTTGATTTTATTAATTATGTGATCCCAAGCAGATGGCAGCACCCATCCATCTTCTCTATTGAAATTAGGATGTTTTTTAATTTCAATAGCCTCGCGAATCATCCTTGGCAGGAATCGGTGTTCTTTTGCGAGGATTTGTGGTCTATCAAATCTAATGTAATGACGGGGACGATCCTGAACATGTTCACAAACTGCAGACTTCCCGATACGTCGGCGCTTCACGTCAGCTATATGTTCTTTAACGCGGGTTTTAATAGATCTTTTTGTTTGTCCTATGTACGAGAGACCACATTCACAATCCAGCTTGTACACTCCTGCATCTTGTACAGGGATATGACACTTGACGGATGGTAAAAATTGACCAATCTTCTTCAGCGGCTTGAAGTACGTTTTAATGGAAGCTCGCTTCAAGATGTAGCCAACCTTGTCTGTGACTCCTCTGACATAGGGTAGTACAGCAGGCACACGCTCGACTGTGGCTGGCTTCACTCGGTCACTGTGACGTAGGCGCGGGACCCATAGCTTGTTGTCTTGCAGTACTTGCTCGACGTGCTGAAGCTCGGCGGCCAGATGTTTTCTGTCACAGATCCCTCGTGCTCTCTGAAACAAAGATTTTCCCACGGTAGCTAACTGTGAAGGATGATGGTGAGATTCACCATTTAAATATCGGTTGGTATGGGTATTTTTTTCTGTACACAGTATGACCAATAGTGTTATCAGGATTTCGGATGACTAAAACATCTAGAAAAGCTAAAGTATTGTTTGCCTCTAACTCCATTGTGAATTGTATTTTCGGGTTTATGGAATTAAGGTGGTTTAAAAATGCAGTTACTTTGTCAGATGGTAAAATTGTGAAAGTATCGTCTACGTACCGCTTGTAGAATCTTGGATTTACAGGAGCAGTAAGAAGGGCTTTCTCCACAAAGTCCTCCATGAATATGTCGGCGACTACGGGAGATACAGGTGAGCCCATTGCCACTCCATCTACTTGCATGTAGAACTCTTCTTTCCACAATAAATAGCCAGATGTGAGGCAGTGTTTGAGTAATACTGCATATTCTGTAGGCATGTTGTTATCTTCTAGCTTTCTAGTAACAATTGAGATGCAGTCTTCAATAGGTAGGCATGTGAATAGTGACTGAACATCAAAACTGACCATAGTTTCATTGTCAGCGAGATGTAGGTCTTTAATCTCACTAACAAATTGGTATGAATCCTTTGTGTGTCATCAACATCCATGTCAACGTAGATTTGATATTGTGTGTGTGATTAGATTAGATAGACCACAAATCCTCGCAAAAGAACACCGATTCCTCCCAAGGATGATTCGCGAGGCTATTGAAATCAAAAAACATCCTAATTTCAATAGAGAAGATGGATGGGTGCTGCCATCTGCTTGGGATCCCATAATTAACAAAATCAAATCCAAACCCGAGTATACCACTGCTAGACTTCAAGATACTGTAAGCTCATTCTGCGTAAATCGAACCAAAAATTAATATTAAAAAACTGAAGGTAGCCGGGCTAACTATGACAGCAGGACGTCAAATAACTCAGTCCCCCGTGACCACGGGTGCTGGAAAGCACCCGAAACGTTGGGAATATAAAAATAAGTTAATATACGCGATAAAATCCGTAAAATTAGTTTTATTTAAAAATGAATAAATATATATTTAATGCATGGGAGAATTCACAGGATGCTTTGGGTATATTTTGTGACCTATCCAAAGCCTTCGATTGTGTTCACCATGAAACATTAATCAGGTAACTTCAACACTACGCTGTAAGAAGTGATGCTCTTAAATTAAATATTTCATTTTTAAATAAGAAACGCAAAAAGTTGTCATTAACAGTATGGGTTCTTCCGGGTCAATGGTACAAATGGGCATGCCTCAAGGCTCAATTCTCGCCCCCTTTCTGTTTCTTGTATATATTAATGACTTACCTTACAAAGTAGGAGATAACCATGATATAGTATTATTTGCAGATGACACTTCTTTAATTTTCAAATTAAGTCGACAATTGCTAAAATATGACGAAGTAAATAATGCTATATCTAAATTAGTAAATTAGTTCAATGTTAATAATTTGCATTTAAATGGCACTAAAACGAAATGTATGAAATTTATGACTCCCAATGTGAAACAATTAAATACTAATGTAATTTTAAATGGGGAGAAACTGAGTCTTGTAGATACCACCATTTTTCTTGGAATCACACTAGACGCTAAGCTTCAATGGAGCCCCCATATATCAAAACTAGCAAGCAGACTTAGTTATGCAGCATATGCCGTAAAAAAGATTAGAAGTCTAACTAGTGTTGAAACAGCTAGACTAGTTTACTTTAGCTATTTCCATAGCATAATGTCGTATGGTATTTTGAATGGAAACTGAAATTATATTTGTTTTACAGAAGAGGGCCATAAGAGCCATTTATGATTTAAAGCCTAGAGTCGCTGCGACATAAATTTAAGGAAATTAATATATTAACTTTGGCCTCTCAATACATTTATAAAAATGTAATGTACTTACACAAAAATAAAAGTAGTTTTACAAAAATAAGTGATATTCATTCTGTAAATACTAGGAACAGACACAAGCTCGTAGTACCAGTTACTCGACTCCATCGAGTCAGTAATTCATTCTTGGGACGATGTATACGCTTTTACAACAAAATTCCAGAAAATATACAAAATTTGACCTGCTCAAAGTTCAAAAACTTTATTAAACTAAGTTTGTATAAAAAGGGTTATTATAATATTAAAGAATTTATAGATGATAATAACCCCTGGAAATGAGGTGATCGCTACAAAGCTATTTCTAATTTGTTGTGTTGTTAATTTGTGTAACATACATAATTGTAAGCTGTTATTTAAAAAAAAGTCCCGCTGGGTTTCTTGCTGGTTCTTCCCAGGACAGAGGTTTTTTTTTCGAACCCGTGGTAATTATACAAGAGAGAGTTACTTTCAATAAGTATTATTTATATTCTATATTGAATAAAAAAGTTTCTGTTTCTGCACCACTGAAGGGACTGCAGCACCGCCCAAATTTCGACGGAATCAAAGGCTTTCTCATAGTTCACATACGCCAGACATAGTGGCAAATTGTACTCCTCAGACTTCTGTACAACTATGCCGAATGGTATGTATGTGGTCTATGGTACTAAACCCCTTTCGGAAACCGGCTTGTTCGGGAGGCTGGAAGTCGTCAAGTCTGCGCGCGAGACGATTCGTAATGACTCTCGAAAACAGCACGTAGACGCGGGTCAGAAGGGAAATCGGTCTGTGGTTCTTCAAGAGAGCGTTGTCACCTTTCTTGAAGAACGAGACCACCGCACTTCTGCTCCACGCCTCCGGTGTAATGCCGCCATGGAGGACGGAATTAAAGAGCTTCTGAACGACTTCAAGTACCGGTTTTCCACCCGCTTTCAGAAGCTCCGCTGTAATTCCATCCTCGCCTGGGGCCTTGCCGTTTTTAAGATACTGGAGAGCCATTCTAATCTCGCTCAGACTAACGTCCGGGATATATTCGGAGCCTTGGTTCCGCTCGATCGCTTCTTCAATACAAGCTGTATTGAAGTTGCGTAAGTCCCGCCGCATGCATTTGGAGATCTGTCTGTTCAGTTGCCTGTATGCTGTCAAATCTGTTGAAGAATGTAGCTTCATTTCCCGTCTAACAACCATAAGATTAAGAGTGTGATCGGAGAGTTTTTGTGTTCTTCTGCGGCGGGTCTTGCAGAACTTAGCTCCGACCGCATGGACAGTTTCCACGAGCTTGTCATTCAAATCGTCCACTTCATTGCAGTCTTCTAGGCACTGAAAACGGTTTTGTAACTCGAGCTGAAAGGTTTCGGGACTTTGGAACAGAGCACGAGGGGGATGGAGCGTTGACTTCATTAGACGAGACCTCTCCAATTTAACGTTTAGGTTTAGTGTGCCTCTGACCATTCGGTGATCGCTACCAGTTTTTACCCTCGCGATCACGGAGACATCACTGAACAGTTGTCGTCTGGTCGTCATAATGAAGTCAATCTCATTTTTTGTCGAACCGTCGGGGCTAGACCAGGTCCATTTCCCGTGCGGCCGCTTCTGGAAGAAAGAGTTCATCATAAAGAGTCCCTCTTTCTCCATGAAGTCGGCCAGCTGCTGGCCCCTTTAGTCCCTCTTTCTCCATGAAGTCGGCCAGCTGCTGGCCCCTTTATGTTTTCCATTTACTCCAAGATATTTATTTTATAACTTTAATGATGATAATATAACGTATGTCAATGTCTATATCAATTCATACTACACTCAGAGGCTCTCATCTGTGCAAGACTGATTAATTGGCACTGTGTTTATCGGAGCACAAGCGCAATTTAGGTCACAAATGTTGAGGATTCAAGCTTTAGTAAAATTTATCTGGAATCCAACTTTAATAGACTGGATACAGCTGTATTCCAGCTGTTTCCAATCTATTAAACATTGAGCTAGTGCAAGATAGTGCTAGCTGACACGGTAAGTGACCATTGACACTACCATCTGTTCTATCGTTAACTTAGAACCAAAATGCAAATGCGTTGCAACTCCTGAAGATATATTACGATATTAAGATTAATAATTAACTTTAGATGAAATCTTTCTTTACCAATAAAAAGTGTCTTATGCTATGGTCACTAAAAATAAGTAACAAACCAACACTTTGCTGTTATTTTACTCAAATATTTTGTGAGGGCGTAGTTCTTCCACGACCCTGCTGAACCCACTCATGCTGCCTACACGTGACTCTCTCACATAACTATTTTAATCCTTCTGATAGTTTTTGAATAATATTGTGCAGTATTAATAGTATGCCTAACTGACCTTGGTTGATCAAAAATTGTGGCATCTAATAAAAGAGGACAATAGGTCTCAACGGGATCCTCGTTCCGTGATTTTCATAAGACTCTATTTGATTTTCTTGTAAATGCTTGGAAATCTTATGGCATTTTAACCATGATAGATTAACCATCTCGTAGATGCCAAATATAAAACACACAAATCAGTGACGAACTTCAGTAGTATATGTATGTTTTTTTTTTTATAAACAGTTGATAATTCAATGTAACGATTGAGACTAAATTGAGATTGTGATATTCCTTACTACACTAAATATGGTAAAAATAATTTATTAAGAAGTAAGGCCGACTGCAAAGAATTAAAAACAATGAAATTTAAAGTCGGGGCTAAGACAAGGTGTATAAAAGGATTAAAGCCTTTTCCGCCTCACTTTACCCAGGCCGCTCACATACAAAAACATTCATTGAAATAAAATAAATGTAGCTTCTTTATCTTATCTATCTCTATATCTGGTAAAACTCCACTACCCGACATGAGCTTCTCCCGTTATACTTTAGACAGGATTTGCTTCAACATGGATGCTGTTTCCCGTTGCCCAATCAAGGATTTTCCGCAGTGAATTTCTGATGTGGTTTTATCGCTATTTATTGGAACCATAATATTATTCTGCAATTTTCCAGAGTGGGTAACTACTTCATCAAGGCCCGTAATAGAGTGATGGATTCCCTTACGGCAAAAATAACAAGATTAATTATTTCTTAATTAAAATAAATTGAATGTTGAAGTTTGCTTAATAGTAATTATGTGTAGCATATGGGATTTATTAACTGTGTAGGAACATTTAGAATGATTGATGATCTAAATAAAAGTTGCTTGGAATACACATGGGACTCCTTACTTTACGACTGTTTATATTATCTAAATGATGAATATGACTTACTTTAAATGTTTGTAATAAATATACAGTATGTAATGTGTATGTAATAGTGATATTAATTGAGGTTAGATAAAATGTGAATAAATTAGTATTTTAAGGGAGAATAATAAGATAGCTGTTATGTCGAACTTCTGAAACCCTACAATGTTCATTTTCGGCGTCAACAAAGAATCCCAGGACTACACTTCGAATACCATCGAGGCTTTTCTACCGCTATGCAGTGAATACAGCCCTTTCCAGGAGGTACTTGCAAATCCCCCAACCTCTACGAAGCTGTATACGATATTCCAAAATCACTTAAACTATCACCTAGAGATCACTTTACTAGGCGGTCTGGGCCCGTACTGCGATTGCCTGACACCTCAAAGTTTCCGCTGGGATCACCAATAGAAAGCGCACCATGACGAGGTACGAGAGATTCTACGCGCATACGTTGACCCACTGATCAACGGATGGGGCTCTAACTATCGACTGTTGGTGAAATATCCATCCAAAACACTGAACCCTAGTTTCACAGATGGGTAATGGGGAGCAGTAATAACTGTCAAACGTAATGACTATGTAGGCAAATTTTCCAAGTAAAGTACCTTAGCTACGGTGACGAGGCTAGCTTATGATTAGCTTTAAGCAAAAAATGTAATCAAGTTTCGGGCAGTTTTGTTTCTACAAATTGAGCAATTTATTCCAAACATTAATTTAATGAAAAAAATTAATACTATTAGACTCAAACGATACTAAGCATGAAAGTAATACTCAGACGGGTCCCGCAGAACCCCTCGTCTTACAAGACCAACCAAAAAAAATTAAGTGTGAAATCGTCAAAGTAACCACGCTGATCCATCAACAACTTCATTACGTGAACCGATACCCTAGTGTTCCTATAACTATAACTATCTATGTCAGAACAAATATGGAATATACATAATTAAATAAATGAAATTAAGAGCTGTGTTAGTTCAAACTTGCAACCAGTTTTTCACATGCTTACGGACTTGATTTTAAAAAACAAACTTGTTGGGAGCTTTTTATGTCAAGAGGGATGTCGTTCCAGAGTCTGATGACCGTGAGGACGAAAGAGTGAGATAAATAACCACCACGGTATAAAGGAGTGAGCAACTTAAGATTAGCCGAAGAACGGAGAGAATAGTTATGGAGATTCTCATAACTATTCTCTCCGTTCTTGTAGTAGTGAAATTTGGATTTCAGATACTCGAGAGCACTTGGAACGTTCAAAATTGTGAAAAGGGTGCAGAGTATTCTAATATATCTGCGCTGACGGATAGGCAACCAATTTACCTGAGTACGAAAAGAAGATACATGGTCGTATTTACGAAGACCATAAATGTATCTGATGTAGTTGTTAAGTAGACGGTCCAATGTATTAAGATGATATTGAGACAGGTTTGCGCAATACACATCGACATAATCAATAATTGGTAGAATAAGTGACTGGACAAGTTCAGCCATATCTTGATAAATAATTTCACTACTTTATTTATTCTCGAAGCAGTATTCTCCATAATTTTTTGGTCATTGCTGAAAATCAGCCGTATGGTTTTACCACAGCTCATTCAAAGTGATGACCTTTTTGACACGCCTTTGCTAACAAAGCCAATTACATAAAACGCAATAAGTATATTGTTATGTACGTCAATATCTGTACCAAATTAATGTTTTTATTTATTTATTTCTTTGTTTGTTTCACTTGATATCAGGTGGGCTATGTGCTTGTATGATACACACAGGCATATTACTAAATATAGTCGTTACTCATGATACAGATATGTAACAGGTAACAGAAAATAATTAATATACTATAGTCAAAAAGAAAATTGGTACGTAATTTATTATTTAAATAGAGAATGTGAACCATAAAAGTTGAGTTTAATTTTGAAACACATATCTGATATATGATAACTAGTATCTTCATTTTAAATAGACGTGGAACATTCTCATTACGACAAATTCGTTTCAAACAACAAACAGTAAGAAGTACATGTTCGCAATATGAATGGGTTAGTTCGAGTAACATTTATTTTGCTTTTTATTTCTCTTTTGTACAAAATTTATATGTTTACATAAGATTAATTTAATATTATTACTGTATATATTTGAGACTACAAATACAAATCCTTTATTTGCATAAAACACAGTTGACACGGTTTTCAGTTAAATATTCATAATACACATGTGTTTAGTCTGCTCGCAGACGTGCAACTATTTATGTACATAAAATTTTAAAAAAAAACTATCTATAAGTAGAGCACATAAATCATTAAACTAATTTTTCATTCTAAATATTCTTTTAGGCTATAGTTACAATTTTCCAGTAACCATTTCGTTAAATAATTTTTGAAAGAGGCTCCTTCTTTTTCTTGTAATTTCTTAGGTACATGTCTTATATAGTAATATGCTCATGTTATATACATTTATCTTATACATATCTTTAGACTTCAATGCAAAACTAGGCACAAGAGAGAACGGTGAGCTGAAAGTGGGGAAATTTGGAATAGAGCAACGGAACCTAAGGGACCAGCACTTGGCCGACTTCATGGAGAAAGAGGGACTCTTTATGATGAACTCTTTCTTCCAGAAGCAGCCCCACAGGAAGTGGACCTGGTCGAGCCCCGACGGTTCGACAAAAAATGAGATTGACTTCATTATGACGACCAGACGACAACTGTTCAGTGATGTCTCAGTGATCGCGAGGGTGAAAACCGGCAGCGATCACCGAATGGTTAGAGGCACACTGAACCTAAACGTTAAGTTGGAGAGGTCTCGTCTAATGAAGTCAACGCTCCGTCCACCTCGTGCTCTAATCCAAAGTCCCGAAACCTTTCAGCTCGAGTTGCAAAACCGTTTTCAGTGCCTAGAAGACTGCAATGAAGTGGACGATTTGAATGACAAGCTCGTGGAAACTGTCCATGCGGTCGGAGCTAAGTTCTGCAAGACCCGCCACAGAAGAACACAAAAACTCTCCGATCACACTCTTAATCTCATGGCTGTTAGACGGGAGATGAAGCTACATTCTTCAACAGATTTGACAGCATACAGGCAACTGAACAGACAGATCTCCAAATGCATGCGGCGGGACTTACGCAACTTCAATACAGCTCGTATTGAAGAAGCGATCGAGCGGAACCAAGGCTCCAAAGTCTTTGCCAGAGATCTGTCTGCCAGAAAGAGTCAACTGTCAAAGCTGAAGACCGAATGTGGCAGCATCGTTTCCGGGGCACCTGGGATTTTGAGTGAGATTGAGAGGTTCTATGGGCAGCTGTACACGTCATCGTTGGAGCCACACGCAAGTGTGAGTAACGATCCAAGAGCGAGTCTTATCCGACATTATTCCGATGATATCCCGGACGTCAGTCTGAGCGAGATTAGAATGGCTCTCCAGCACCTTAAAAACGGCAAGGCCCCAGGCGAGGATGGAATTACAGCGGAGCTTCTGAAAGCGGTTGGTAAACCGGTACTTGAAGTCCTTCAGAAGCTCTTTAATTCCGTCCTCCATGGTGGCATTACACCGGAGGCGTGGAGCAGAAGTGCGGTGGTCTTGTTCTTCAAGAAAGGCGACAACGCTCTCTTGAAGAACTACAGACCGATTTCCCTTCTGAGCCGCGTCTACGTGCTGTTTTCGAGAGTCATTACGAATCGTCTCGCGCGCAGACTTGACGACTTCCAGCCTCCCGAACAAGCCGGTTTCCGAAAAGGCTTTAGCACCATAGACCACATACATACCCTTCGGCAAATTGTACAGAAGTCCGAGGAGTACAATTTGCCACTATGTCTGGCGTATGTGGACTATGAGAAAGCCTTTGATTCCGTCGAAATTTGGGCGGTGCTGCAGTCCCTTCAGCGATGCCAAGTTGACTGTCGGTATATCGAAGTGTTGAAGTGCTTGTACAGTAGGACTACGATGGCTATCCGAGTACAGAACCAGAGTACGAAACCTATCCAATTGCAGAGAGGTGTAAGACAGAGTGACGTCATATCCCCGAAACTCTTTACCGCTGCATTGGAAGATGTTTTCAAGCTTCTGGACTGGAAAGGATACGGTATTAACATCAATGGCGAGTACATCACTCACCTTCGATTTGCCGACGATATAGTCCTTATGGCAAAATCGCTGGAGGACCTAAGCACTATGCTCAATGACCTCAATAGTGTTTCCCAACGGATAGGTCTTAAGATGAACATGGACAAAACAAAGATCATGTTTAATGTCCATGTCACACCTATGCCGGTAGTTGTTGGGAACACTAAGCTCGAAGTTGTAGACGAGTATGTTTACCTGGGACAAATAGTCCGACTAGGTAAGTCCAACTTCGACCGAGAGGTCAATAGATGGATTCAACTTGGTTGGGCAGCGTTCGGGAAATTACGGCACATCTTCTCGTCAGGTATACCTCAAAACTTGAAAACGAGACTGTACACCCAGTGCGTGTTGCCAGTGATGACATACGGAACTGAGACGTGGTCCTTCACTGCTGGCCGGATGAGGAAGCTCAAGGTCGCTCAGCGAGCTATGGAGAGGGCTATGCTCGGAGTTTCTCTGCGTGATAAACTCAGAAATGAGGATATCCGCAGTAGAACCAGAGTGACCGACATAGCCCAACGGATTAGTAAGCTGAAGTGGCAATGGGCCGGCCATATAGCTCGAAGAACCGACAACCGATGGGGAAGAAAGGTTCTCGAGTGGCAGCCTCGTACCGGCAGGCGAAGTGTAGGGCGTCCCCCCAGTAGATGGAGTGACGACCTGGTAAGATATGCAGGAAGTCGATGGATGCAGGTGGCTCAGGACCGTGCTTTGTGGCATTCTTTGGGGGAGGCCTATGTTCAGCAATGGACTTGTGAAGGGCTGTAATGATGATGATGATGATGATATCTTTATGACAGGGAGGTTGATGTATTAGGTCTGCATATTTACTTCTTAAACGCCTTGTTGTAGTATCTTGGCGGGTTTTAAAATACTTAGAGAACTGTGTGTATGTTTGCCAAGTGTTGGAGAAGAAGGGTATCCATCACCCCATATTGTCGTCGTAGGAGACAACACTAGAAAAGCCAGCAAAAATGTGACAAATTTATGTCGGACTCGTATCGACTAAAACCCCATAGAGTTCAGTCAAGATATGGCTGAATTTGGCAGAGCGACAAAAATGCTTTCGCATACATCCGCTATCTTACTAGAGACAGCGCCTCGACGGCCACTACTCAGGAAAGGATAATTTCCTATCTGCTCTTCAGCTAAGGTGCGTCTTTTAGGAACATCTGAGGTTACTCGGCTTAAGTAAGCGCAACACTGTGCACATTTTGTCCGTACCACAAATCTTATAAGAAATGTAATTTGAAATTTGCTACAAAAGGGAAACACTGCGAGTGAACATTCACTCTCGCGAACTAAATTATTCAAAGGCATATGAAGTCCACCAGACCGCAGCAAATAGCGTTCCAAAGTACGCTTCAATACACTCCTGCAATGAGAGATATACGCTATAAAAAGGTTACCTTGTTGTTATTGGAAAATATATTCTCTATAAAATAAAAATGAATCGCTGAATGTGTTGCTAAGCGCAAATCTCAAGTGCAACTAAACCCATTTCGCTAATTCTTTTTTATAATATTTCTTGAAGTACGAAGATGGTTCTTACGGAGAGAAAATTTTAAAAAATTGCCTAAAAAGGCTAAAAACAACACTTTTCTATATTCCCATATAAAAGATTCGTAATAATACTTAAAAGTCAATTTGAACTTTAGTAACATACCATAAAGTTTAAGTGTTAGTGGAGGAGTTCCGTGAAGGCAAAATAATTGAGTGACGTTAGTATCGTATAAATATTAATGTCAATATTAGTGTACGTATCATCGTAATAAGAAATCAGAAATTGTAAATTTCATTGTGATTTTTAGTGTTTAAATGCATTTTGTGTTTTATATTTTTTTAAATAGTGTAACTGTTGACTTATCAACTTTCTGTTTTCTTTTTTTATCTTACTAGCTGACCAGCCAGTAAGATAAAAAAAGGTTTGACCAGAATTGCCACGCTTGATACTTCGATTGTGTTACGAGAAGCGCTTATATTTTTGACGCTGCACTCGACGCTCGTTTGGGTCTAACGTTTGAAGTAAAACGGGATAGTTATGCTGACATCTATCCGAAGATAAGATCTCTTTCTGCAATTTTCCGAAGTTCTTGCGACGCGCCAGGGTAGAAGCGGCACGATAGATTTCTCTAACGCTGCCACAGCGTGGTGCAAAAAGGTACTTTAAAACTGTTGTTATTTGCCTTCGAAAGAAGTAGGTTTTTTTTTATAGGATAAGGGTCACAAACGAGCACACAGTCCACCTGATGGTAAGTGGCTGCTGCGGCCCATAGACATCTACATCTATCTTCTATTACAAATCAAAATGTAGATGCGTTGTCACCCGTGAGGACTAAGATGGACTGCCTCATTTCCAGTAAAAAAGGTCCGTATGACGATCCGTCCGTACGACAGCAAAAGCTACCGCGTGGCTCTACCACTGTTAAATATCATGCTCTACCACGTAACATAATAAAATATATATATATATATCATTATACAAACATAATTTTGACAGTAATATCGAAATAGCTGAATGTTACTGGGCTAAAGGGGGTTATTTGCATTCCAATAAAACATGATTAAGCATTATGAAAATGTTTTTCTGTCTATCTGCCTACCGGTCTGCCTGTCTCTATGAATATCCGGGCTAATGTCACAACCAGATAGAGATCAATGCCAGGAGTGATTTAAGCTATATTTTAACTGAAAACTTGGATTTTTTTGTGAAATGGGAAAATTGATAAAATTTATGGATATTGATCATTAATTAAATCTAAATAACGCCTTCACCCGGGGCGGGTTGCCAGTATCAAATAAACAAATGGTAGTTGAGCTCTTTTTCTTTAGAAGTCTTATTATAATACACATTCCCGTCCTCAGGCAGCGGTACATTCAGCATCGTAATCACGTTTGAAGATTATAAAGAGGCATTCCATTTTAGTGTATAAAAGTATATTGCTTTACGATTACCAACCGGTCTGCCAAACGTAATGACGCCCTGTACCTTCACTTAGCTTTAAATTTAATTTGGTACACTGGTTATGCTGTTTTATGTCTGTGAAATTTCATTTCGGAATTTTTGTGGTGATATTCCGCCACCATTTTTAGTCAGCAAAGTATAGTACGAGCAGGTTAGATGGAGAAAAAGTTATCATATAAACATTCTCTTACACCCAACCTTTAGTATAACTTGAAGCAAACGAAAAAAGGAAAAACATATTTTTTGGCCTAAATTATTTGCATTACATGTAAGATAGCACGATTACAATATGGAGACGACGAAACCCCGAATGACCATATATTATATGTTATGCGGTTTCATATATTCAAATATTTCTAACGAACCCTGAGACCTAAAATAAAAAATAATATTAGGGGAAAACTTCTATCGTTAAATCCTAGGATTTTGATCAAAAGCCGGAATATTACAAAATGGAGACTCGATTTCATCATAATCCCGAGTAAATTGAGAATTCAAACCAATAACCTGGTTTTGCTAAGGATTACGATGAAATGAACATTTTATTCGCAATCGCAATGATAGCGCGAGTACTTATAAATACTTTGGATTAATTTTTTATCAATCTACGACGTCTACCCCTATATTTACTACTCTACTCTACTCTATATAAGGGGTGGGCCATTCAAGATTTGGAATTTCAATCGGCTATAAAAAATAAACTAATGAAATTTTTTTCAAAGTTATGACTACTAGAAAGATTGAACCTTTCCATTTAGGAATGGAAGACAACGTCATTCAAACGACTGCCATGGCTAGCCTGACAATGCGTCATTCGATTAGTCCAATTTTTCAGTACGATACTTTGGGCCTATATTTCGTAAATGTCACCTTCGATTTCATGTTTCAACTCATTAATCGTCTCTGGATGGTTAGCGTTACACGTGTCCTCCACGAAATAAAGTCCAACGGAGTCAAATCTCGGCTTCGAGGTGGCCAATTGACATCAGCATTTCGGCTGATAATCCATTTTATGAAAACAGTACTCAAAAGAGCGATTGTTACGTAGGCTGTGTGGCACGTTGCGCCGCACCATCGTCAGGCCTCTGTCACGCTTGCTACCTGCGTGAAATAATTACCTACAATCAAGAGCAGCCCCAGGGGTAGATCGCAGTCGGGGCTAGCGCGTTCTACACGATTGAATGTTAAAGTTTTTTTAACGCTGTTTACGTCAATAATTATTTGTAAATACTAGTTGAAATACTCGTCGAAATAGTATTGTTTAGTGTTTAGTATATTTAATTGTAGGATAAAATAGTTTAAAAAGTTTTAATGTAAATTTAAAATAATATATATTATGTATATTACCTATCTATTTGATAAATAATAATGACAAAACGTCGTTCCTACTATAACTGTTGCGGGGATGGATGCTTAATTAGTAATTAAAATGATTCAGATATATTTTTTGAGTTACCGAAGGATAATGAAAGGTAAATTTATTTCATTTTTTTAATAAATAAGAAGAATAAGAAGAAAATATAATTCAGTAATAATTTAACTACAGAAGTAATACCTAAATACTTTATTACAAAACTTAGTTGAAATTTACTTCACTATCAAAGTACCTACTTACATACCTATACTCGTCTTTGTAATTAAAATATTTTAAGTTATAACACAAAATACTGAAATTAAAACATTGTTTACAAGATTTTCAACTAAGTAGATTACGATCATATTTCTGTTTGGAATCGTATATCGGGTTGATTTTTTTTAATTCTACAATAATTTAAGGGTACCGCTTAGCGTATGTCAGTCCCATCATACCCTAACATACATGACTTACTCATATAACGTTAGTTAATACTTATTATAGTACGTGGGCCATGGATTCGAACAGAACTTTCACATCGTCACCATTTGGTTGGGATAGAATGTTATGAAATGTGCCCACGTCAGTTCAGTTCAAATTCAAGACCCTTATGAAATTACTTCTAATAGACTCAAATCGAACACTTTCCACTAATATATAGTATAGGTCTTCTATAACTCCACAGTCTTCATATCGGGTTGATTTGTTGTTTACGCTATCTATCTATTCGAACCAAGCATCACGATTCCCAACGAATGGCCTTGCAAGTTGTATGCGTTAGGCATCGCAGAACTCACGTAGTAGATATGGTCGATTATATATTTACTTTAACTAAGTAACTTACCATTTCACAATGGGTTTTTTTACTCTTTATTAACAGCCCTTAGCAACCACGAAAAGTCTGTTGTGACGTAGTAAGGAGAAAAGATGCAAAGTAATACGGACACACGCGCGCAGCGATAAAGTTTTATTTAGCTTGCGTGCGCGATTTATCGAATTAATAATAACTATGTAGGCTATTAAAACGTCGGCAAGCAGTAAACTTCAAAAGAGTGCAACTTCTGTACGTTAGTACTATTATTTATTCTGTGCCGTCGTGTTGAAAGCAAATATCGCCTATGTCATCCTCTTCAATTTTGAGAAAAAAAATAGCTTATCATAGCGCGGTAGCAATCGCCATTTACTGTAACGGCGTTTCCTTGCCAATTTTCGAAGAAAAATGGCCCAATAATGCCACCTGACCAAAATCCGCACCGTAACCGTGGCAGTAACAGTCACTCGTTGTGGATGCATTAACTACTCCACGATTTTCAGAGCCGCAGATACGACAATTTTGCTTATTGACGTATCTGAGGTAGACAAGAGCTTCATCTTGTGACGCTTCATAATTATTATTAATAATATAATAATTAAGTTCAGTATAAAGATATATGTCATAGGAATTATATTTTAAACAATTAAAATGCAATAAATTTCAAATATGTTCATTTGGAATATTGAATATTATAGTATAGTTCATATAGTATAGGGTCCAGGGTTTGGAGGGGGGGGGGGGAGGGGGGAGCCGGGGAAACCTCCAACCACAAAATAACCTAAATAGTTCCAATTTCAAACGTTAGATGGCCCACCCGTATTAAAAAAAAGTTGAAAAAAAAATAGTGTAAGGCATTCAGGAAAACAGCCGTCCTATAAGTACGAAAGTACGATAATAAGGGGAAATAAAAGATCATATCACAAAATAGCATGTAATCATAAAAAAATAAGAAATGGGTACAAAAGTTTAAAAAAATATGTTTATATTTGGTAACTATAGATTAGGAACATTATTTATGAATGATATGTTTCAAAACACTTGACACACACTCCAACATCACATTTTTTGCAGCGTGTCAAATATTTCTTATGACATTGACCGCAGCGTGCTTGCTTGGATTGAGATTTTACCAAGAGATTGATGTGGTCTTTTTATTGGGGTTAATGTATTTCGACTATCAGCAGGTTCACGTTGGGAGAGACGACTTGGCCCTCTTTTTTCACCCGGTACAAATTCTTTATATATTGGATTAAACATAGTTTAAGCACTTTGATATGTTTTTATACGCAATACGAGTACATATCCCAACCCAAGATTTGAACTCGTACCTAATACCTTATATTATGAGCACTTTTTAGCCATGCCTCGTAAACGTTAAGTTGAGAGGTCTCGTCTAATGAAGTCAACGCTCCATCACCCTCTTGCTCTAATCCAAAGTCCCGAAACCTTTCAGCTCGAGTTACAAAACCGTCTTCAATGCCTAGAAGATTGCAATGCAGTGGACGACATGAATGACAAGCTGGTGGAAACTGTCCATGCGGTCGGAGCTAAGTTTTGCAAGACCCGCCGCAGAATAACACAAAAACTCTCCGATGACACTCTTAATCTCATGGCTGTTAGACGGGATATGGAGTTTCAGTAGGTTTAAAAGCTTTTAGAAAAATTTACTTCGCAAATATCCGCGTTATAAAATAAAATGATGTGTCTTACCTAGTATGAAGAGCAGCTCTTCATACTAGGTAAGACACATCATTTTATTTTATAACGCGGATATTTGCGAAGTAAATTTTTCTAAAAGCTTTTATATAATGGATTTCCGCAAAGTAACGCCTGATTCTATTAATTATATTCAGTAGGTTTGATAGCATACAGACAACTGAACAGACAGATCTCCAACTACATGCGGCGGGACTTACGCAACTTTAATACTGCTCGTATTGAAGAAGCGAACGAGCGGAACCAGGGCTCCAAAGTCTTTGCTAGAGATCTATCTGCCAGAAAGAGCCAACTGTCGAAGCTGAAGACCGAGTGTGGCAGCGTCGTTTCCGGGACACCTGAGATTTTGAGTGAGCTTGAGAGATTCTATGGGCAGCTGTACACGTCATCGTTGGAGCCACACGCAAGTGTGAGTAACGATCCAAGAGCGAGTCTCATCCGACACTATTCCGATGATATCCCGGACGTCAGTCTGAGCGAGATTAGAATGGCTCTCCAGCACCTTAAAAACGGCAAGGCCTCAGGCGAGGATGGAATTACAGCAGAGCTTCTGAAAGTGGGTGGAAAACCGGTACTTGAAGTCCTCCAGAATCTCTTTATTACCGTCCTCCATGGTGACATTGCACCGGAGGCAGGGAGCAGAAGTGCGGTGGTCTTGTTCTTCAAGAAAGGTGACTTCGCTCTCTTGAAGAACTACAGACCGATTTCCATTCTGGGAAGCGTCTACGTGCTGTTTTTGAGAGTCATTACGAATCGTCTCGCGTGCAGACTTGACGAATTCCAGCCTCCCGAACAAGCCAGTTTCCGAAAAGCCTTTAGCACCATAGACCACATACATACCATTCGGCAAATTGTACAGAAGTCCGAGAAGTATACATTGCCACTTTGCCTTGCGTATGTGGACTATGAGAAAGCTTTTGATTCCGTCGAAATTTGGGCGGTGCTGCAGTCCCTTCAGCGGTGCCAAGTTAACTGTCGATATATCGAAGTGCTGAAGTGCTTGTACAGTAGGGCTACGATGGTTATCCGAGTACAGAACCAGAGTACGAAACCTATTCAATTGCAGAGAGGTGTAAGACAGGGTGACGTTATATCCTCGAAACTCTTAACCGCTGCATTGGAAGACGTTTTCAAGCTTTTGGACTGAAAAGGATACGATATTAATATCAATGGTGAGTACATCACTCACCTTCGATTTGCCGACGATATAGTCCTTATGGCAGAATCGCTGGAGGACCTAAACACCATGCTCAATGACCTCAATAGTGTTTTCCAACGGATAGGTCTTAAGATGAACATGGACAAAATAAAGATCATGTTTAATGTCCATGTCACACCTAAGCCGGTAGTTGTTGGGAGCACTAAACTCGAAGTTGTTGACGAGTAAACATACCTGGGACAAAAAGTCCGACTAGGTAAGTCCAACTTCGACCCAGAGGTCAATCGACGGATTCAACTCGGTTGGGCAGCGTTTGGGAAATTACAGCACATCTTCTCGTCAGGTATACCTCAAAACTTGAAAACGAAATTGTACAACCAGTGCGTGTTGCCAGTGATGACATATGGAACTGACACGTGGTCTTTCACTGCTGGCCGGATGAGGAAGCTCAAGGTTGCTCAGCGAGCTATGGAGAGGTCTATGCTCGGAGTTTCTCTGCGTAATAAACTTAGAAATGAGGATATCCGCAGTAGAACCAGACTGACCGATATAGCCCAACGGATTAGTAAGCTGCAGTGGCAATGGGCCGGCCATATAGCTCGAAGAACCGAGATCCGATCGGAAAAAAACATTCACGAGTGGCGGCCTTCACCGGCGGACGAAGTGTAGGGCATCCCCTCACTAGATGGAGTGACTAGTATGCAGGAAGTCGATGGATGCAGGTGGCTCAGGACCGTGCTTTGTGGCATCTTTTGGGGAGGCCTATGTTCAGCAGTGGACTTGTGAAGGGCTGTAATGATGATGATGATTAACACCGCAACAGCAGGGGAATTGCAGATGCGTTGCCGGCCTTTTAGAAAGCTGTAAGCTCTTTTCTTGAAGGTTCCTAAGTCGTATCGGTCCGGAAAAATCGATGAAGATTGAGAAAGAGATGTGCGATGTTGAAATTAAGCGGCTGGAATTAGTCCAAACAATTCCTCAGAGCACTCCCCGTGATAGATGCGATAAAATACGCAAAGAGATGCAACATCCCTACGCAGTGCCAGTGTATCGAGCTGATCAGAAAGGACTCGGTCGTCGACGATTCGAACCGCTCTTTGCTGGTTGCGGTCAAGTGGAAGGAGCTGGCACTGGGGTGCCCCGGCCCAGACATGGGAACAGTATTCCATGTGAGGCCGAACTTGCACTTTGTAAAGTTGCAAGCGATGTGCCGGCATGAAATACTGTCTCGCTCTGCGGAGCAGGCCAAGCTTTTTAGAGGCCAATTTGGCCTTCCCTTCCAAGTGACCACGAAACTGCACACTATTCGATATGTCGACGCCAAGGATTCCGATACTAGCTGAGGCAGCAAGGGGAGTGCCTTGAAACTGAGGAGATACGACAAAGGGGTTCTTTTTAGCGGTAAACGCGCAAACTTGTGTCTTCCTGGGATTAAACTGGACCAGATTTAGTCGCCCCCAATCCGAGACTTTGTTAAGCAAAGACTCGACTTCAGACATAAGTTTGTCCCGGTACTCGGCGACGTTTTCCCGAGAAATCCCGGCACGGCCGGTATATAAGTCGTCACCAGTGCTGTCGTCCGCATAGCAATGAATGCTACCAGTTAGCAACATATCAATGATATGCAGGAGAAACAGCGTTGGTGATAGCACGCAGCCTTGTGGAACACCAGCGTTGATAGGCTTGAAATCAGAACATGCATCGTCTACTACGACTTTGATGCTCCGGTCAGCAAGGAAACTGGTGATCCATTTGCACAATTTCTCGGGAAGCCCATAGGAAGGAAGCTTCGAAAGAAGCGCTTTGTGCCAGACCAGTGTGTGTGTATTGTTATGCATATATGTATTAGGTACATATATGCATAACAATACACAACACTCCCGAAGTACTATGATCAGTGACCGAAACGTCGGGATTCAATGTGTAGTATTCGCGTAACTATAAGAAATCATTAAGGAGAAGGCTATTGAAAATTGTTCTAAAGATATAAACGGAACACATTTAAAATGGAATAGAGGACCAAAAAGGTATTTTATTTACGCCTTTGCTGAACGTTAAGACCCGAACAAATCTGATGCTCGAGCTCATATTCAGCCATCCATCCGCTTTTCTTTCCTTTTCTTTCTTTGGTGTATTTTTGATCTCAAAGTTGAATTTTCTCCTATCTTTTTGCACATCTTCAGCTTTGTTCTCCAACATGGTTATGCAGCTCTTATTCTCCTTCACCTAGGCCTCCAAATGCTATATTTTCTTTCTAAACTCTTCATTTTGCGCTGTTAAAAATGCTATAAAATTTTCAATGTTGTAATTGGTATGCTAAATTTCCTTTAAAATCGTTGTATTTTTCTTAAATTTCTTTTCTTGTGAGGCTATCACACGCGTAATCAACTTTTTGCTTTATGCTGCATGAATTTATTTGGAATTAGAAAATAAAAAAATAATGTCTGTTCTGTACCTTTGATGTTTTCTTTGCAATAGCATCAGACTCCTAATAATATGTTACTTATAAGATTTTATCTTTGAGAACAAAGTAGCTGTTATTTTTGTCTAATGACTAAATAAATATCTTTATAAAATATTTAAAAGGAATATAGCTTGTTTTATTTCGTTACATCACAAAGAGAACGTTCACAAAGGGAAGGTTTTCTTTTAACTTCTTACAAAGAGACTTTCATGGTAATATAATGTAACGTATTGTATCCTTTCCTAAATCTATACAAATAAATAAAATTGAAGTGTCTGTTTGTAATGTCAAAATAACAGCTTTTTACCATATGCATATGATATGAATATATATTTATGCATATGAAATTATATACGGTACTTATAACCAAAACACATTTTTTTAAATTTTTGTCTGTCTGTTTTTCCGTTTGTCTGTCTGTTTGTTCCGGCTGATCTCCGAAAAGGCTAAACCGATTTTGACAGGACTTTATTACTTACAGGCTGGTAGATAGCTGATGTTATAAGGAGTAACTTAGGCTACTTTTATTTTAGAAAATAGAAAAAGAATTAGGGTTCCGTGCAAAATAATCAAAACTCATGAAATCAAATCGTAATAAATTACACGCGGGCGGAGTCGGGGGGAACAGCTAGTTTAATATAACAATGAAGTATGAAAATACTTCGAAAATACGTCGTCCGAGAAGTAAATTAAAAACTATAGTTTATACATAACGATTATAATATTATAATAACAAGAAGTTATATAAATCTTAATTTCTCTTTTGAAGAAATTAAGATTTATATAACGAATTTAAATAATTGAATTGAATGACGTTCTCTTAGACATATTTCACCGAAATCTATAACTACGTCTATTAGTGTATCCTATTAATCTTTCGTCTTTGATATTCGCAACTTCAATCAAGTATTCTCTTTTCATTTGCATGTAAAAGGACCCTTCCCATTCGTCAACGAAGGCACTGCAGAATTTATTTCACAGTTTTTCAGTTATCACTATCAGAATTATGTTATTCCTTGTGTGCAAGTCACGACCGATAACTTCGTTCTTAAAATTCACTATTCTGGTTTCTAATCTGTTCGCGACGGCCTAAAGATTTTAAGAAAAAAGTGATGAAAGAATATTGTTTTGTATAAACAGTGAAATTACTAACGAAATCGAGTAAGTAGTTTGTTAATATAGTTTTACAGTGTGTTTACAACTCTTAATATATTTGTATAGAATGTCGTTTTAATAATAGTTGATATAAACAACTTTAAGCATTTAAGAAAAAATTCGACCAATCACAGCGCATCATATCGTAGAACTTTCTGGACGTTTAATTAACTGCGCAATAGTTTGTACTGAAAATAATGAGAATAATTTTGTGTTCTAAAAGTGTTGTAAATATGATATTTAGTTAGCATACGGTATATAGATTACGATAGTAAAGAAATAATTTGTATAATTAAACGCATTTGATAGTTATAGAAAAATTAAAGATTTAATGTACACATTTGTTATGAAAATTTGGTACATTTCGTTTAATAACTTTTTTAAATATTAATGTATTGAATAACCTTTATCACATACTGATAAAGGACCAAAATGCCTATTTAATGATGTATAGCGTGCTAGTGTAAAAATTAGCCTTGTATAGAAAATATTGCGATTTGTGCTAATTACATAATGAAAATGTTTAAAAATAAAGAGGCAAAACGGAAAATGGCAAGCGGCTCTCTATACAGTATAGCCGAAGTCTACCTTATGGGGGCAAATCCCAGTAACGTTGTAGTAGGAAGAACTACCAGTGACAAGCAGTAGTATCCGGTAGTAGCTGAAGTGACTAGTAGCAGAACATAGTGAACAGTAATAGTGAATTAGAAAAAGTTTAGCTAGCCGAAAAAGGTCGTAACTGAAAATCGCAGTTACACATAGCCGAAAAAAGTGGCAACGGAAAATTCGCAGTTGCATATAGTAAAAAAGTGTTAGCTAGCCGAAAAAAGTGGTAACTGAAAATTCGCAGTTACATATAGTAAAAAAGTGTTAGCTAGCCGAAAAAAGTGGTAACGGAAAATTCGCCGTTACATATAGTGAAAAGTGTTAGCTAGACGGAAAAGGTGGTAACTGATATTCGCAGTTACACAAGTGATAAAATCAACTAGTTTTAGTTGATTAATAGCTGCTAGTCAGTAGTGTTAGAAAACCAGCTACTACCAATAGATATTTTGATACTACCAATAGATATTTTGATACTACCAGTAGATATTTGATACTACCAATAGATATTTTGATACTACCAATAGATAGTTCCCTTCCCCCCGGACTTTTGTGACGAATAGACGTGTTTTTGTAATCCTTTTCTTTATTAAAATTACAAATAAATTAAACAATAATTTAAAGTAAATAATAGGAAAACAGCACTAGCAAGAGATTAATTTGTTTCGCTGCTGTTGGTGAAACATAATATACACGAAGGAATACTAGTACTATAAACGGAGTACAGTTGCGAGGGGTCAACATAAAGTGGTGACCATAGTATTTGTACTAAATCGTCGATCGTCGTCAAAAAAGTAAGACCTCTGAACGTGATATTGATCTGTCGTCTTAATTCAAGTAAGTACGCATTTCTGTTGTCCTAGTACTTTGTCAAAGGTAATAAATATGCCGCTTAAACGTACTCCACCGCACTTGCATCTGTCCCGCGAAAAGTCAGAAACTGTGGATAAGCAGACTAATGATGATGCAAAAAGATCTTTATTTCATAGTAGCTCGGAATTAAGAGTATTGGATACGATGCTACACTATGACTCCGAGCCTGACCTGCGCCTACCACAGAATGCTGCAGAGAGAAAGAAAAAAAAGCGTGATGAAGATGATAACACAGTTATGTGCACGTTGAAGCAAATGTTTGACTCGCTTTTAAAAGAACAAAATAAGCGTTTCCATGATCTTCATATCTCTGTGAATTGCATAAAAGATCAAAATGCCGAGCTTTCAAAATCTGTTGAAGTGATGTCAAGTAAAGCGCCGTGTAGTGGCGGTTAAGAATATCCACTACCCCATATCTTCCCGTGGGTGTCGTAAAAGGCGACAAAGGGAAACAGGCAGGAGATGGACAGCAGCATCTTCTTGATAATAGCCAAAATAACAATAAAAAAACTGCGGTTGCCAACCCGCTCGCCAAGCGTGGCAACTATGGCAATATACCCCCCATGAGCAATGACAATAATAAACGGCCCCTAGTCCCCGGCGGCCCCGCTATTCCTGGCTACGGTGGCGACCATGGTAACGGCGGGGCAGGGGGTGCTAAGAATCTCCGGTGGAGGTTCGGTTGCCACCTACGACGACTCGACCTGGCAACATACAACCCACGCACCCTGAGGACTGACGAGAAGATTGTGGAGCTGGAAGAAGAGATAGACAAGTTACGCTGGCATATTATAGGATTAACCGAAGTCCGAAGAGAGGGGGAGGACACGGTAATCCTCGAATCCGGCAACTTGCTCTATTACCGGGAGGGCGACCATCTGTCCCAAGGAGGTGTCGGATTTATCGTCCACAAGTCTCTCGTTAACAACGTTGTAAAGATTGAGAGTGTGTCGACGAGGGTTGCGTACCTTATACTCAGAATCACCAAACGGTATTCGCTGAAGGTCATACAGGTTTACGCACCAACCTCGGCACACCCCGATCAGGAGGTGGAGGAAATGTATGAGGATATATCTAGAGCCATGCATTCCTCCAAAACTCAATATACGGTGTTAATGGGAGACTTCAATGCAAAACTAGGCACAAGAGAGAACGGTGAGCTGAAAGTAGGGAAATTTGGAATAGGGCAACGGAACCCAAGGGGCCAGCAGTTGGCTGACTTCATGGAGAAAGAGGGACTCTTTATGATGAACTCTTTCTTCCAGAAGCGGCCCCACAGGAAGTGGACCTGGTCGAGCCCCGACGGTTCGACAAAAAATGAGATTGACTTCATTATGACGACCAGACGACAACTGTTCAGTGATGTCTCAGTGATCGCGAGGGTGAAAACCGGCAGCGATCACCGAATGGTTAGAGGCACACTGAACCTAAACGTTAAGTTGGAGAGGTCTCGTCTAATGAAGTCAACGCTCCGTCCCCCTCGTGCTCTAATCCAAAGTCCCGAAACCTTACAGCTCGAGTTACAAAACCGTTTTCAGTGCCTAGAAGACTGCAATGAAGTGGACGATTTGAATGACAAGCTCGTGGAAACTGTCCATGCGGTCGGAGCTAAGTTCTGCAAGACCCGCCGCAGAAGAACACAAAAACTCTCCGATCACACTCTTAATCTCATGGCTGTTAGACGGGAGATGAAGCTACATTCTTCAACAGATTTAACAGCATACAGGCAACTGAACAGACAGATCTCCAAATGCATGCGGCGGGACTTACGCAACTTCAATACAGCTCGTATTGAAGAAGCGATCGAGCGGAACCAAGGCTCCAAAGTCTTTGCCAGAGATCTGTCTGCCAGAAAGCGCCAACTGTCAAAGCTGAAGACAGAGTGTGGCAGCATCGTTTCCGGGGCACCTGAGATTTTGAGTGAGTCATCGTTGGAGCCGCACGCAAGTGTGAGTAACGATCCAAGAGCGAGTCTTATCCGACATTATTCCGATGATATCCCGGACGTCAGTCTGAGCGAGATTAGAATGGCTCTCTAGCACCTTAAAAACGGCAAGGCCCCAGGCGAGGATGGAATTACAGCGGAGCTTCTGAAAGCGGGTGGAAAACCGGTACTTGAAGTCCTTCAGAAGCACTTTAATTCCGTCCTCTATGGTGGCATTACACCGGAGGCGTGGAGCAGAAGTGCGGTGGTCTTGTTCTTCAAGAAAGGCGACACCGCTCTCTTGAAGAACTACAGACCGATTTCCCTTCTGAGCCGCGTCTACGTGCTGTTTTCGAGAGTCATTACGAATCGTCTCGCGCGCAGATTTGACGACTTCCAGCTTCCCGAACAAGCCGGTTTCCGAAAAGGCTTTAGCACAATAGACCACATACATACCCTTCGGCAAATTGTACAGAAGTCCGAGGAGTACAATTTGCCACTATGTCTGGCGTATGTGGACTATGAGAAAGCCTTTGATTCCGTCGAAATTTGGGCGGTGCTGCAGTCCCTTCAGCGATGCCAAGTTGACTGTCGGTATATCGAAGTGTTGAAGTGCTTGTACAGTAGGGCTACGATGGCTATCCGAGTACAGAACCAGAGTACGAAACCTATCCAATTGCAGAGAGGTGTAAGACAGGGTGACGTCATATCCCCGAAACTCTTTGCCGCTGCATTGGAAGATGTTTTCAAGCTTCTGGACTGGAAAGGATACGGTATCAACATGAATGGCGAGTACATCACTCACCTTCGATTTGCCGACGATATAGTCCTTATGGCAGAATCTCTGGAGGACCTAAGCACTATGCTCAATGACCTCAATAGTGTTTCCCAACGGATAGGTCTTAAGATGAACATGGACAAAACAAAGATCATGTTTAATGTCCATGTCACACCTATGCCGGTAGTTGTTGGGAACACTAAGCTCGATGTTGTTGACGAGTATGTTTACCTGGGACAAATAGTCCGACTAGGTAAGTCCAACTTCGACCGAGAGGTCAATCGACGGATTCAACTCGGTTGGGCAGCGTTCGGGAAATTACGGCACATCTTCTCGTCAGGTATACCTCAAAACTTGAAAACGAGACTGTACACCCAGTGCGTGTTGCCAGTGATGACATACGGAACTGAGACGTGGTCCTTCACTGCTGGCCGGATGAGGAAGCTCAAGGTCGCTCAGCGAGCTATGGAGAGGGCTATGCTCGGAGTTTCTCTGCGTGATAAACTCAAAAATGAGGTTATCCGCAGTAGAACTAGAGTGACCGACATAGCCCAACGGATTAGTAAGCTGAAGTGGCAATGGGCCGGCCATATAGCTCGAAGAACCGACAACCGATGGGGAAGAAAGGTTCTCGAGTGGCAGCCTCGTACCGGCAGGCGAAGTGTAGGGCGTCCCCCCACTAGATGGAGTGACGACCTGGTAAGATATGCAGGAAGTCGATGGATGCAGGTGGCTCAGGACCGTGCTTTGTTGCATTCTTTGGGGGAGGCCTATGTTCAGCAGTGGACTTGTGAAGGGCTGTAATGATGATGATGATGATGATGTTAAGTAAATATGACGAGTTTTTAACTAGAATTGAAAACCTAGAGGTCGAAAGAAAGAAAGATAAAAAGTACATTAACCTTTTGGAGGAAAAAATTGACATGTTGGAACGCAAAAATCGGGCAGCTGGTATTGAAATACGTAATATTTCAAAATAAAAATACAGGGAAGACCGAATCTAAAGATGACCTCGGTAACCTAGTTAAACAAATGGGAAAATCTTTGTGCATTGACATCAAAGACTCAGATATTAAGGACATATATAGAATAACTGCTAAGGATTCATCAAAACCCATTATCACGGAATTCACTTCTGTAATTATGAAAGAAAAGGTCCTCAAGGCAGTGAAATTATTTAATAACAATAAAGAGAAAGGCGAAAAATTAAACACTAGACATTTTAACATAGATACCCCTATTAAGCCTGTATTCGTTGCTGAAACGTTGACACCAAAGGCACAGAGAATGTTCTTCTTGGCTCGAGCGTTTCAAAAGGAACACATGTTTGCTTTTTGTTGGACATCGCGTGGTGTGGTTTATCTTCGTAAAAACGTAAACTCTCCTTTGGTGAAAGTAGAAAGTGAATCAGATCTTGAAAAATTTAAAATAACTCAATGACTAGTAGCTGTAAGTTTAACTTTCATTGTATTTTCTCCTTATAATTTAATTTTCTTACTTTTAAATCTCAATTTTTTGTACACTAAGCACACTTTCACACGATTACCCTTTATTACTTTTAGTTATGAATACCTTGTATATATTTATTTCTTAAAAAAATGTGTTACTTATTTTACTGTCACAAAATTTCTATTCTTACATGGAGTAATTCTGTTGACGTATACAGATAATTTTGCCTCGTTTTCAATAATTTAAAAGATATATCTGATGATCTGGACAAATTATTTGTCACAAATGCTTTTGAGTGTGATTTGGAGGACTGCAGTAGATGTTTACCAGCTGCACAAACTTCCCTCTCAATCCTTACACAAAACATCCGCAGCATTAACTTAAACATTACTGGTTTTGAAGTTCTACTTGCAAGATTAAAAGTTAATATGGATATTCTTATCTTGACAGAGTGTTGGCTATCGTGTACGGTTGTTATACCATCTTTGGCAGGTTATCGTGTATTTTCAACTAAACATAATCCCATTCAAAATGATGGAGTGGTAGTTTATATTAAAAATGATCTAATGTCTACTGTTGAAGAGCCTCCATTTGTTGATGCAAACTCGCTTCTTATAAAAATTGGCATTGACACCGCCATCCTAGCGGTTTACCGTTCTCCCTCATACTCTTGCTTAGATCACTTTTTGAGTTCCTTGAATTACAATTTGCAAACAGTAAAGGGCTTCAGCAATATTATTCTAATGGGAGACATGAATATATCTATTAATGATGATAAACTTCATAAATTTTCTGATCAATACCTAAATCTTGCTGCTTACCATTCATTGTTACCTGCGCATACTTTCATTACTCGCGAATCTAGTGGTACTTGTATTGATCATGCTCTTATAAAAACAAAATATCCAATAACCGCGTTAGTAATGCAGTCGAATCTTACTGATCATAAACCGGTTATGTTATGTTTACATAAGAAACAAGTTCGTAGTTACTCAAATCACACAATAACAAAGATAAATTATAATCAACTTGAAATAGATATCTCGAATATGGATTTTTCTCCTGTTTATGAATCAGTTGATCCTGATTTTGCTCTAACCTATTTCCTGGAAACAATGATATCCACTCTAAATAAAAATTCTCAAACTGTTTCTTTAGCAAGACGTAAGAAAATTATAAAGCCTTGGATCACACCAGGTCTTTTACGCTGCATGAAAAATAGAGACAAACTGCATTATAAAGTAAGAAAATATCCAAATAATGAAATAATTAAAATTACATATACTCGCTATAGAAATTTTTGTAACACATTGCTAAAAAAGGTAAAAAGAGCTTATGAAAAGGATCAAATAAAAGAAGCTGGAAATAACAATAAAAAAATATGGCATATAATTAAAAATATAACACATACAGCTAAAACAAAAAAAATCTTTATTGAATTTATTGAAGAATGAGTCTTGTCCGTATAAGTCCGTCAATAAAATAAATGAGTATTTTATTAGTGTTGGTGTAACTTTAGCAGATACAATAGCGAAAAATCCAAACCATAATTTTTCTAGCGCTTCTAAGGGTCCTGCTTCCGGCTCCATTAATTCTTTTGTTTTATTAGAGACTGACATTGCTGAAGTTAGTAGTTTAATTCTGAATCTTAAAGATAACTGTGCAGCAGGTTGGGATAATATTTCAAACATATTCCTAAAAAAATTCAGAAATTACTTAGTCTCGCCTCTTACATATATTTTTAATCTTTGTTTACAAGTTGGGGTCTTTCCTAATTATTTAAAAAAGTCCATAGTTATTCCGATACATAAAGGTGGTGATGAAGATCTTATCACAAATTATAGGCCTATATCATTACTTCCTGCTATATCTAAGATCTTGGAAAAACTCATTAATATCAGACTGGTGAGTTATTTGGAAAATCGTAAGTTACTTTCTGATAACCAATTTGGTTTTCGTCAGGCAAAGTCTACTTCAGATGCAGTTCATGCAGTGACTAATTTTATTGCTACGAATTTAGATAAACATAATAAATGCTTAGCCATATTTCTAGACATTGCAAAGGCGTTTGATACAGTATCGATCCCCATTCTACTAAATAAGCTTGAGTCTATAGGCATAAGAGATAATCAGTTACCTTACAAATTAAGTTTTTTAAGAGTTACCTTACAAATCGTGTTCAAGCTACAGCAGTTGGAGAATATATTAGCACATATGCACCTATATCTTATGGAGTTCCACAGGGCAGCGTTCTTGGACCAACTCTATTCCTGATTTACATTGATGAACTAACTTCATTTACACCTTTAAATGGTAATCTGATCTCCTATGCTGATGATACAGTTCTATTAATTTCAGCCATTTCCTGGGAGAAAGTTTTTGATGCTGCGCAGGATGCTTTTGACAGTGTCTCTAGATGGCTGGGTGAAAATCTTTTGACACTAAATCCTAATAAAACAAAATACATTCCTTTTTCTATTCGGAAATTGAAAGGACTTGGAGATGAATTTCATCTTGTGGCTCACAGTTGCAATTTTGTAGATAAACATAAATGTTCCTGTCCTAAATTAGAGCGTACTAATGAAGTAAAATACTTAGGGGTAATGTTAGATTGTCACTTAAATTTTAAAACGCATATTGAATTATTAAGCAAAAGAGTGCGGAAATTAATAATAATATTTAAAACACTTAGACATACTGCAGATTATAAACTCATAAAGCAAATTTACTTTGCACTCTGCCAATCACTGATATCGTACTGCATTACTTCTTGGGGAGGAGCGCCAGCTTCTACTATTAAGTGCTTAGAAATTGCCCAGCATGCAGTACTCAAAGTAAGCACTTTTCGACCTTTCTTATTCCCAACCAAACTTCTCTTTGAAAATTGTGAAGTCCTTACCGTCAGACAACTATTTATCTTAGGTATAATCTTGAAACAACAAAGTGAAGTGATTTTTGATCCTCAAAAATGTATAAACTCCAGAATAGTCAGACCTTGTGAACTAAAACAGTTTCATACTTCATTTGTTCGGAGATTTTACTGTGCTTTAGGTCCTTTTGTGTATAACAAAGTTAATAAAATTATTCCAGTTTACTCCCTACATATAAAGCAATGCAAAAAGAAAATAACATCTTGGTTACTGACTCTAGGATATGATGAAACGGAAGATCTCTTGACAGTGCAGAGCTAAGTTATTATGGACAGTGCTCGAATTTCTATTGTTAGGTAACTTAAGGTATTCATTAAACTGTATTCTTCACCTTGTACACACTACACACCCTCTTACACGCGCTCACACACACACACACACACACACACACACACACACACACACACACACCACACTCACACTCACACTCACACACACATCCACACACACACGTACACTAGCACCATATACAAAAGAGGTACATTATACATATATAAATATATATATATATATATATATATATTTTCGATTTCAATTTTACTTTTTGTTTTATACCACATCTGTAATATAAAGAACAAAGTTTTGTAAATTTTCTATAATTTAAATAAATAATTTATGTTTATTATGTCTGGGGAGTGGCGCCATATGCTGAAATACAGGTTTTGGCCTAGTTCGGCAATGGATGCTATTTTTCATGTTATAAGATGAAATATTCCTATGTAGTTTATAAATAGACATATTGTTAACTGATATATATATATATATGGAAAATATGGAAATAAAGATTATTATTATTATTATTATAATTTGATACTACCAGTAGATATTTGATACTAACGATAGATATTTTGATATTACCAATAGATATTTTAATACTACCGCACATTTTAATTGAATCTTTTGAAATATATAGTGACCAACCAATAGTGAACAAACGTAGTTGAACAACCGTGTTCAACAAGTGGTCAATAAATAATAATTATAAAATTTCGCGAATAATTAATCAGTCGAACCACTGGCCACTCCCTTTCTATTTTAATATATAAATCGTGCATTTTAATTTCGAACCTCAGTCCACAGTTTTCCAGCAGCACCCACAGAGACGGCAGTGAAAGTATCCTCCGGAACCTATAGGTGTAGGACGTGAGCGACTCGCGGAGTATCTTCGCCAACATTTACTCCGGAGAGTTACGCCCGTCCTGCATATTCGCTGGTCCTTCGAGCCGGATAATCCATCCGTTTATATTTAGGAACCGGATACATAGTCACTACCGTATTAAAGTTGCAGAATTTTCAGAATCAAGATGCCGATCACTCGTTCGCAAAGAAGGGGAGCCATGGCGTGGACTATCGGTCTCGAAGGAGGCCCGTCGTACAATACCGACGCCGTCCGCCACCAGATGCCACCACGCTCACCATCGACAACAGAGGGCGCTGAGGCGCCATCTTGCCCCCGCAATGGGGGGGTACTCCTGCCCGTGCCGGCCATTACAACCGGTACACCGAAGCAGATGAAACAAATAGAAGGCAACGATGATACGCCAACAGTCCTGGAAGACTCCCGCACCGAAGAGCCACCGAGGGGCCACCCCGATAGAAGTACAAAGTCAAAAAAAACTATTCGGCCCAATAAAAAAGTTTTGAAGGCTCGTGAAGAAGTGTTGAGAATCAAATTGGAACTCGCACAAATTTCCTTACAAATGGCTGAGGAAGAAGATGAATCGGACGACTATGATGAAGATGGTCACTCCAAAAGCGAGTACGTCCGATCTTGGCTCGAAAATTCCGTAGCCAAGCAAAAGCCAACTCAAGGCGCCACCACCGGAGGGGAGGCCGCACTAAACAAAACCATCACAAAGCCACCCCCGGAGGTTGTCGACCTCAGTGAGCCGCAGAAGAAGTTCACAAACCAGGATTCGAAGGTTGATGAAGACAGGGGGCTCCTACCAATTGTATCAGAGCTCACCTACCAGGATCACGATCTGGAAGATGTACCCAAGAATCCTATGCCACTAAAAATTAGCCAGGACTCTAAAGTTGATGAAGACAGGGAGCTCCTACCAATTGTACCCTACCAGGATCCCTATCCGGCAGATGTACCGAAGAATCCCATGCCAAAGAAGCCTAACCAGGCACCTGTCATTAATGAAGACAGAGGGCTCCGACCATTTATATCGGAGCTCACATCCGCTATAGCCGCACTCGCTGATAAACCAAAACCAGAGAGTGCATCACTATCGTCGCATACTTTCGCAGCGTCGAAAGCTATAATGAAACTGCCGAGCTTTAGCGGAGCACATACCGAATGGCTTTCGTTCCGTGCCATTTACGAATCAACCCGAGGCTACTTCAATGATATCGAAAATACTGCAAGACTACGAAGAAGTCTACAAAGAAGAGCCTTGGAAACAGTCAGCTCAGAACTCATCGGGCATGCTAAGCCAGATGAGATTATGCGAGAACTGGAGTTACAATTTGGGCGTCCGGATTCAATTGCACAAGCCGAAACCGAGAAATTACGAGGATTGCCACGCTGTACAGAAGCATCTAGAGACATCTGTACATTCGCGAGCAAAGTGAGGGGAAGCGTCGTCACTCTTCGAGCACTCAAACGAGACCATTACCTCGTCAACGCAGAGCTGCTACGACACCTCACAGACAAATTGTCAAACTCTATACGTGCACAATGGTATAGAATCTACACTGAAAAATACGACTCTAAACCAAACCTCGGTTCCTTCAACGAGTTTATCACTGAACAAGCTCGCTTCTGCAGTGCATTTGCGCCTCCTGAAATTATAAACGGAGCGCAAATCAATCGTTCAGTACACAGAACACATGCGGCTACCACTAAGCCGTCTCCGAAATGCAGAGTGTGCGAAAAAGAGGGTCATTACGGATCCAACGGTAACAAATTTAAAGAAGCAGATGTCGATAGAAAATGGGGAATTGCAAAAAAAGTAATTTATGTTTCCGCTGTTTACGCTACAGAAATCAAACACATAAATGCAAAATCACTAAGTGTGGCATAAAAGGATGCACCGTGACACATAATCGACTTCTCCACCATAATAAAAAGGAGAAGACGGAGGTCACACAAAAGGAACCTCAGGAAACCGTAGCTACACTCGTTCGCTGTGTCAAAGCATCACGCCTACCTAAAAATAATCCCAGTTCGAGTAATCGGACCGGCGGGAGCTGTAAACACACACGCCCTGCTGGACGATGGGTCAACAGTCTCATTGATGGATGAGGAAATTGCCAAACAAATCGGAGCTACATAGCGGTTGGACCCATTTAAGATCACCGCTATCGGGAACACTACCCTCGATTCGCCGAACTCCCGAAGAGTCAAAGTTTCGCTGAAGAGTCTCCACAGAAAAAGGGTGTCATTCAGAGCACGCACGGTCGCCAGCCTAAACTTCGGGCCACAGACTGTGTGTGCAGCAAGATATAGCAAATTACAAACATTTAAAAGACCTGAAGGAGCAACTAATATATGAATCCGGCAACCCAAGGATCCTAATAGGACAGGACAATTGGAGACTTCTGATAGCCACTCAAGTCCGCAGAGGTTCGCCGCACCAGCCAATCGCCTCGCTCACAGAACTAGGATGGGTGCTACACGGGGAACACACTAAAGCTCCGTATCAGCGCGTCCACGCGGCCAATGAGCTGCACACGAGCGAGGAAACCATAAATGATCATAGTAAAGTGGATGACTGGCACTGGGTACCTACCAAATTAAACATAGCTGACACTGCTACGAGGGACGTACCACCGAACTTCGACTCAAATCACGAGTGGTATAACGGCCCATCGTTTCTTTACAAAGAACCGTCAGCATGGCCGACCGAAAAACCCACGTCATCCGAACCGACCGGTGAAGAAAGATCCTTCATCATTACAGAATCACATAAAGTGCCGCTATTCAGAGAAGCCATTCCCGAGCCAGTAAAGTTTTCGAAATGGGAACGCTTATTGCGAGCGACGGCCAGAGTGCTTCAGTTTATTACACTCTGCCGTAAAACAACAAACAGGACCTTTTACAAAAGGACCAAAAAGAGTAAAGAGGAAGATCCCGACTGAAGTAAATCGAAAAATAATCCGCGACACCTCGCGCAGCCTCCCAGTCGAGTGAAAAATAAAGATGCAAATAAATACATCACACTCGAGGCCGAATTCATCAGAGAGGCCGAAAAGCTCCTAACACGTGTCACCCAAGAGGACTCCTTCAAACGAGAGATAGCCGATCTCCATAAAGATAATAGGGTCGCTCATGATAGCCGCCTACGACCGCTCCAAATAGAGTTGAAAGACGGGATCATCGCTCTACGAAGTCGCATAGCCGCCGTGAAAGTAGTCTCGGAAGACATGAAAGGGCCAGCTATATTGGATGGTGATCATTACATCACTCAATTGTACATAGACTGGACGCATCGTAGCCTGCATCATTGTGGAACCGAACCTACCATCAACAAGGTTCGACAGCACAATTGGGTGATCCGACTTCGACCCACCACGAAAGAGATAGTGAGTCAATGCATAAAGTGTCGGTTTAGAAAAGCGCAACCACTAGCACCAGCCACCGGTGATCATCCCAGTTCACGTCTCGCTCATCAACAGAGACCGTTCACCTTCATCGATCTGTGCTACATTGGGCCACCGGAAATTCAAAACTGGCGGGAGGCCCATGGTCGAGGCCCCAATCCCAGGTGGGCGATCCAGTCCTCATAGCTGACGGCCAGTTACCTCGTAACACCTGGCCACGAGGAAGGATTGAAGCTGTATACCTCGGTGCGGACGGACAAATCCGCACTGTGGAGGTACGCACCGCAAACGGCCTAATCAAGAGGCCAACCAGGAAATTGGTGCCGCTGCCGAAGTAGAAAGCAACGTTGCTCACAGAAATAGATGCGATGAGATCTTCGCGACGCTCAACGGCGGGAGAGATGTTCGCGACGGCCTAAAGACTTTAAGAAAAAAGTGATGAAAGAATATTGTTTTGTATAAACAGTGAAATTACTAATGAAATCGAGTAAGTAGTTTGTTAATATAGTTTTACAGTGTGTTTACAACTCTTAATATATTTGTATAGAATGTCGTTTTAATAATAGTTGATATAAACAACTTTAAGCATTTAAGAAAAAATTCGACCAATCACAGCGCATCATATCGTAGAACTTTCTGGACGTTTAATTAACTGCGCAATAGTTTGTACTGAAAATAATGAGAATAATTTTGTGTTCTAAAAGAGTTGTAAATATGATATTTAGTTAGCATACGGTATATAGATTACGATAGTAAAGAAATAATTTGTATAATTAAACGCATTTGATAGTTATAGAAAAATTAAAGATTTAATGTACACATTTGTTATGAAAATTTGGTACATTTCGTTTAATAACTTTTTTAAATATTAATGTATTGAATAACCTTTATCACATACTGATAAAGGACCAAAATGCCTATTTAATGATGTATAGCGTGCTAGTGTAAAAATTAGCCTTGTATAGAAAATATTGCGATTTGTGCTAATTACATAATGAAAATGTTTAAAAATAAAGAGGCTAAACGGAAAATGGCAAGCGGCTCTCTATACAGTATAGCCGAAGTCTACCTTATGGGGGCAAATCCCAGTAACGTTGTAGTAGGAAGAACTACCAGTGACAAGCAGTAGTATCCGGTAGTAGCTGAAGTGACTAGTAGCAGAACATAGTGAACAGTAATAGTGAATTAGAAAAAGTTTAGCTAGCCGAAAAAGGTCGTAACTGAAAATCGCAGTTACACATAGCCGAAAAAAGTGGCAACGGAAAATTCGCAGTTGCATATAGTAAAAAAGTGTTAGCTAGCCGAAAAAAGTGGTAACTGAAAATTCGCAGTTACATATAGTAAAAAAGTGTTAGCTAGCCGAAAAAAGTGGTAACGGAAAATTCGCCGTTACATATAGTGAAAAGTGTTAGCTAGACGGAAAAGGTGGTAACTGATATTCGCAGTTACACAAGTGATAAAATCAACTAGTTTTAGTTGATTAATAGCTGCTAGTCAGTAGTGTTAGAAAACCAGCTACTACCAATAGATATTTTGATACTACCAATAGATATTTTGATACTACCAGTAGATATTTGATACTACCAATAGATATTTTGATACTAACAATAGATATTTTGATATTACCAATAGATATTTTAATACTACCGCACATTTTAATTGAATCTTTTGAAATATAAAGTGACCAACCAATAGTGAACAACCGTAGTTGAACAACCGTGTTCAACAAGTGGTCAATAAATAATAATTATAAAATTTCGCGACTAATTAATCAGTCGAACCGCTGGCCACTCCCTTGCTATTTTAATTTATAAATCGTGCATTTTAATTTTGAACCTCAGTCCACAGTTTTCCAGCAGCACCCACAGAGACGGCAGTGAAAGTATCCTCCGGAACCTATAGGTGTAGGACGTGAGCGACTCGAGGAGTATCTTCGCCAACATTTACTCCGGAGAGTTACGCCCGTCCGGCACATAATCTTTATGATTACGTGTTATTATAAACAGGTTGTATTTTTTATAAACAGGGTTAATTTTTATATACCAAAAAGCTGTCAAACCGAAATTTCTTTTCTTTAAATCGAACATCTTATGTACTACGACTTTTTTAGAACCTAAAACTTTTCGAGACAATCATTGTTAATTCATAGTTTAAAGATTAGTTTTTGACCTTGGTAGAAAACGTTCGGCGAAACGTATGGCGGGAGGTGACGAAATGGTTCTCATACAACAGGCGCAGTTTAGTTGCTAATAACACAACATATACAGTTGCATTATAAAATAACAACTAACAAAATAGCTTGTGGGTTTGTGATGACGTTACGCCACACGTTCGGTAGGGGTGTCGACTATAGCCTTTCCCACAGATTGACCCAACGTCCCACCCTGCTACAGTTTCTAGATGACTTGAGGAAAGTTTTTGTAGAGCACATTAATATTCATAAAACGTCCAATATTAAAACACCCGATTTTTTCTATCTTTATATTCAAAGCAGATCTCTACAAATCAATTTTGTCTTAGTGCATTTTATTTTCATTTATTCATTACAACTTATCGGAGTCCACTGCAGAATATAAGCCTCCATATTAATTGCTCCATAAGTGAGATATTGGCATAGTTGCCACACTTGGCAGTTGGGTTGTCAACTATATTTTTTTTCATTTTCTAGTTGGTATTAGGATGACTCTGATGTACATCTCCTGTTTTGATTCCCTTTGTCGCCTCTTTTGACACCACCGGAACGATATTATTTATTATTTGATAGCCAGATGATAGTGACGTGATTAGATGATAGTGGCGGTGTAATAATATTTATTTATAATTCAATCTTACTACATAATGATTTTTTATACTTATGTGAACACTACATATTGAATAAAACTACTTTTACGGATTTTAACGCGTTAATTACTATATACTTACTTTTTATTCCCGACGTTTTGGGCGCTCTGCATGGTCACGGGGAACTGAGATGAATGACGTCCCGATGTCAGTCAACCCGGAGTACCTTCAGCTTTTTAATTATTACTTACAGTTGTAGCACGAATGAGTCGGTTCGACCACGCTTTCACAGAATACCAGCGTAAAATAGCAGCTTAACGCTGCTATGTTTCGTATAGCGAGTGTAGAGAACCGGAGACCCATTTTACTGGAAAAGAGGCATTCTATCTTAGTCCTCACGGCTGACAATGAATCTGCATTTTAATTCGCAAACGAAGATAGGTGTAGATGTCTATGGGCCACAGCAACCACTTACCATCAAGTGGACTGTATGCTCGTTTGTCACCCATATTCTATAAAAAAAAAGGTATACGCAGATGCAGGAGTGTACAAGCTTGATTGTGATGTTATCTCTCGTATATAGGTAAAAGTAGTTTTATTCAACACTTACTACATAAATCAAATATTATTACATAATTGTATGTTATTCCATAAATTTAATTTATGCTTTTTATTTATTCTTCCTTTTCTATTATTTATATTATATAAATTAAATATATTTACACTTGTATAAATGTATTGCAAATAACAAATGAAACGAAGACAACAAAATTAAATTATGGTATAAAATATTTGCATGATTGAAACTTGAACATTAAAGTTTTTGTTTGTTGAAAAACAAATACCAGCGTTGATCCTCTTTCATTAAAGACAAGTTCAAATCAGTTAAGTATTTACTGACCTAAACAAATTTGTCAATGAGGCTGGAGGCATTAACTCCATCTCACAAACGAATGTTTTAAGAGGTTATGTCTTTAGAACATTAAAATGCCAAACTACTCGTAACTTACTACTGTTATGTAAAGCTACGAAAGCGTTGTCACTTCTGAGGACTAAGATGGAGTACCTTAGAGCCTGTATTTATACAGGCTCTCTTTAACGCACGTAACACAGTACAGACCAAGTACTGGTGTTTAGCAGTAGAAAAGGTTAAGAGGGTACCTAGTACCTACTCAGATGGACGCCTGAGCCAAAAAGATATATCCTAAATATATCCATAGATATCCATATTTACCCATAGATATTTACCCTCAATTAAGAATCAAAATGCAGATGCGTCGTCACCCCTGAGGACTAAGATGGAATGGCTCGTTTCAAGTAAAAAGGTTATTCGATTCTCTACACGCACCATACGAAATACAGAAGCATCAGAACTTCTATTTAACTCTGGTATTGTGTCGTTTCCTTAAAATAAAATAAAATATATTGAAAACATTAATGTTGAATTACTTAAACCACAATTCAAAAGGATTGTTATAAATGAAGATTCCATTAACTATCTATATGTACATATCAAACTTATATTTCAGCTTATTCAACTTAATTAATATAATAATTTTCGTTTCAGCCCGTCAAAAAAAGTCCACTCCTGAACATAGGCCCCCGCAGTTTGTATTATATAGGCGAATATATTTGCCAACGTTACTACGCTCGGCAGGCGGGCTGGCAACCGCAGTTTATTTATTATTTTGTTATGCGAAAGGAGCTTCTGCTCATCTTCTTTTCATTTATTTCGGTCGTTTTTGACGACACCCACAGCATGATATAGGATAGTGGTCTCATTTACTTATGCCACCACTACATGTCATTACAATAATTACAAAATACCAATTACAATCAGCTGGCTCGGTAACGGAATCGCTAAGCAATAAACTGCGGGGCTGCGGGTTCGATTCCCGCACGGAACGAATGAAGTATTTAACAAAAACAAATAATTGTTCCGAGTCTGATTTGTTGGTCCATTTGCTTTCATAAGTATGTAAAGCTCCTCCACAAAATAGGAACATTTTTGTAAATTAAAAATTGGCTTATTCTACTATTAACCCCTTACTGCAAGTCATATGTGAACACAAAGTTTATGATTTTTTCTGGCCTAATGAAAAATTTGATCTATAAATTGACTTGATTTATAAATACCATAAATACTCGTAAGAAGAAGCATATTTGTCGTAATTTCGAACGTGCATGGTAATTGACATTTTGTGAATTATATTTGAGGTTAGTCGTAACGCGTGTGGTCGGCCGTTGTCAGAAAAACAAGTGCTACATTTGGAATTCAAAATAAAATACTCAACGCTAAGTAAAACGTATTAAAAAAATATGAATATAAGCTCTATACCCTCTAAAATATAAAACTAGTTTGTTTATTTCAATGGCTAGCTTTTTTTTTGCATTCTTATTTGTCTTTTGTCCAATCTGCCATATTTGGCTTCCTATGCTCTCCTGTAAAAAAATACTGCTATCATATTTGGATTCGTATGCATTCAAGATTTCGGAAATTGAGCCTTTGCACTTTTATGGAAGATTCAAACATTCAAAAATTCCTGGTAACGGCAACTTGAGCAATGATGATATTTTTTCTAACAGTGGCGATGATTTTGAACCTAACTCTATTCGCTAACAATATGTGTTTTACCTGACTCGGAATCTTGTACTTATAAGAGTACGATTTCATTGTTAACCATGGACAAGTTGAATTTGAAAATGGCGTCTTGCTTAATACCTATTATGGATGATAGGGAATCAACGACAAAACATATTATTGAAAATATAGAAGTGTATGACAGTTGCCTTCAGGTAAAATCTTGTAAGCAACTATTAATTTCATTTGTTTTGAAAACGTGGATGTCCAAGTCCGCTAAGTTAAAAATTAAAACTAAATATGAGACTTGTGAGAGTATGGTCAAGGACATGCGGATTTTCTTACTAACAAAAAAATCATCACGTTCATTAATGACACAATTAAACAACATGTCTCAAAAGGAAATGACTATTTCACAATATGCGTCGAAAATAGAGAAGGTCTATTATAACAACGCAGCCTATGAAATCCTAAGACACATTAACGAAAAGTTGGCCATTATAAAATTCACGGATGGCTTACATAATAGACGCTTAAACACAATCATTTCACCTAGAGACTACTCGGAGTTGAAGTACACGGTGAGAGCTGCACAAGACGAGGAACTCGCACAAACATCTAGTTCCAATACGGTGCTCAACATGAGGGGTAAGTACTCTAAGCCATTTTCCAGAGACCGTGGTAGAAATACACGTTTTCCTAGGCGTGGATATTCCAATTATAATAGGGGTTACTATGGTAACAACTCCGGTAACTCGAATAACCCTTTAACAACAATCCTAGAGGCGGGCCATCGGGCTCGCGTGAGTTTCGTTCGAGTTCATATCGAAGACAAGTTAGTCATGGTATAGGTAGAATAGATATATAGGTGGGTAACAGACGAGGCATGTTTACGTCTCAACATTCGGAACAATCTACCTCTACCGATGATACAAAGAATGATAATACCGATTTGAATGATTTTTTTCGTCAATGAATATTCCGTTATGACTTATAATCAAAATGTGAAATATTTATTTTTTAATATCGAAAGTAGGAAATGTTCATTTTTAATCGACACATGTTCAAAAACATTTTTACCAAGTGAAATAAATACTTATCAAGACAATATTATCGTCAATGGTATATGTTGTCAAATCTGTTCTCAAGGATATACTTATTTAATACTTTATGCGCCAGATGGATTCCCTTATGAACACAAATTTTATTTGTTTGATAAACTTCCCTGTAAATCGAATGGCATACTCGGATTAGACTTTTTTAAAAAAATTGATGATAATATAAGTGGTACGCCAAAGGAGATCCTCCTTTGGCGTTCCACAAGCCAGCGTTTTAGGCCCGAATTTATTCCTTACATATATTAACGAGCTTTGTAATATGAATATTGACAGTGGTCTCGTGTATATGCCGATGATACTGCACTGTTTTTTATCGGGACTTCTTGGGATTCAGATTTTAAATTTGCACAATCCGGGTTATTCAAAGAGTTTAATTGGCTCCAATCAAACTTGCTTACATTAAATATTACCAGAATGAACTATATATATATATGCTTCTACAATAGTAAAAAAAAACTCATCCAAACCTTGATCTAAAACTGAAAATACATAAATGCAATAACCAAAACATATATAACTGCAATTGTTCTGAAATAGAGATAGTCAACAGCATCAGGTACCTAGGAATAATACATGACCAACGATTATCTTGGCATCCTCAAATATATTTCATTAATAACAGAATCAGAAAGTTAATATGGATTTTTAAATCTTAGATATATTACCACTAAAAAGCTTATCAATCAGATATATGCTGCATTGGTTCAGTCAGTCCTGGGATATTGTATCCATATATTATGGGGTGGAGCTTCAAAAACAAAATTTCTTGAGAGAGCGCAACGTTGCTTACTAAAGGTTATGTATTTATTTTAAGCCGTAGTGTGGGATGCCACTTGCGTAGACACTCTGGCGGCCTCTCATCTCAGGGGTACCTTGTTCAAAGCCGGGGCGGCATCAGAGGCAGCTGAACTGAGTAAGTGGCGCAAGTATGAGTCTCTGAGAGATGACTACATATTTGTGCCATTTGCTTTTTTTTTTATAGGTGAGGGGGCAAACGAGCATGCGGCTCACCTGATGGTAAGTGACTACTGCCGCCCATGAACAACTGCAACACCAGGGGAATCGCAGATGCGTTGCCGGCCTTTTAAAAAGGAGTACGCTCTTTTCTTGAAGGTCCCTAAGTCGAATCGGTCCGGAAAAATCGCTGATGGTAATCGATTCCACAAGGAGGTCGTGCGAGGAAGAAAACATCTTCTAAATCGCACAGTGGTGGACCGCCAATCATCCAGATGGTGTGGATGGTATCGGGAGTTCTGCCGCGATGTGCGTTCGTGAAATTTGGCGGCTGGGATTAATCCGAACAATTCCTCAGAGCACTCCCACACAGACACAAGTTTGTTCCGGTACTCAGCGACGTTTTCCCGAGAAATATTGGCACGGCCGGTGTATAGAGCATCACCAGTGCTGTCATCCGCATAGCAATGAATGTTACCAGTTAGCAACATATCATTGATATGCAGAAGAAACAGCGTTGGTGATAGCACACAGCCTTGTGGAACACCAGCGTTAATAGGCTTGTAGTCAGAGCATGCACCGTCTACAACGACCTTGATGCTCCGATCTGCAAGGAAGCTGGTGATCCAATTGCACAATTTCTCGGGAAGCCCATAGGAAGGGAGCTTCGAAAGAAGCGCTTTGTGCCAAACCCGATCGAAGGCCTTCGCAATGTCCAGACTAATGGCCAACGCCTCTCCCTTGGACTCTACTGCCTCCGCCCATCTATGGGTCAGGTAGACCAGAAGATCACCAGCTGATCGACCCCGATGAAAACCGTATTGGCGGTCACTAATCAGCTGGTGATCCTCAAGGTACCGGATGAGCTGGCAGTTAATAATGGATTCCATTATTTTGGAGAACAAGGAGGTGATCGCGATAGGCCTATAGTTGGATGGGTCTGAGCGGTCGCCTTTTTTAGGGATCGGGTGGACAAAAGCTGTCGTCCATGAATTCGGGACTACGCCTTGGGAGTAGGAGTACCGGAAAAGACGCGTTAGGACCGGTGTCAACTCCGGAGCACACGTCCTCAGCACAATTGGGGGGATTCCGTCAGGCCCACTCGACTTCTGGATGTCCAGGGAGAGCAGTGCTTTGCGAACCGAGCGCTGTGAGAACAGCACATCCGGCATGGAGCACTCACACCGCGGGATGGTCGGCGGTGTTTTCCCCCTGTCATCAAGAGTCGAGTTGGACGCAAAAAGGGAGCCTAAAAGGTCGGCTTTGTCTTTTGCGTCATGGGCCAGTGAGTCATCCTCCCTGTGCAGAGATGGTAGTGATGGCTTAAAGAAATTCCCTTGGACAGCCTTGGCGAGAGACCAGAATGCACGGGTTCCCGAAGGAAGGCGAACTAGTTTCTCGCCAATTCTGCCTATGTGCTCTGACTTTGCCTTGGCAATAACTCTTTTGAAGGACCTGGAGGCCAAGTTATACTTCTTTTTAAGTGTGCTGGTATTTACATCCCGAGTCGCCGAAGCCGCAGCCCAGGCTTGATAACACTCCTGCTTACTGCGTAATGCAGTCTTACAGGAGCGACCAAACCAAGGCTGAGATCTACCTCCGATGGGTACCACAGATGATGGAATAAATAGTTCCATTCCCTGTAGCACCCCATCAGTGACAGAGTCAGCAACAGTGCTGGGATCATCCGGCGAGAAGCAAACCCGCCCCCATGGGTAGGATGCAAAGAAGGACCGCATTCCGTCCCAATCCGCCGACCTGTAATGCCAAACACGGCGGCAACCTGCAGAACGCAACCGCGAAGGGAGCGTGAGTGGCACCACACTCCGGATCAGACAATGGTCCGAAGAGCCGAGAGGGGCATCGACGGAAACCTGATATCCGTCCGGATGAGAGGTCAGCAGAAGGTCCAACAAGGAAGGTGTATGATCCTCCACATCTGGAATCCGCGTAGGCGAAGTAACCAGTTGTGTCAGACCATATGCCAAGGCAAAGTCATAAACAAATCTCCCCGCATGATCGGTTAGACGTGAACCGCGCCATTTGGCATGGTGGGCGTTAAAATCGCCAAGGATCACGATCTCTGCGGATGGGACCTGTTGTAGCAAGAAATCTGTAGCCATTTGGACGTGGTCGATGAGTCGGTCTGTTTCGGCATTACCGCTATGGGACCTATATATACATATATATATATACCGCGCGTCTACGGGTGCCTACCCGTAGACGCGCGGATGGTCGTCGCTGTCTACGCGTAGCCAAAGGATGGACAGGTCCGAACCTTCAAGACTGCCGAGGCGTCGAGAACAGATGTCCTCTCTGACATACACGCAAACTCCAGCCCGAGGCACAAAGGAATGCTCCAATTTGTACCCCGGGTAGGAGAGATACGAAATATCAGCCGGAGAGGAAACCTGCGTCTCGGTTAGAAAGAGCAAGGCCGGCTTCGCCGTCTCGAGATGGTAGTGGACGGCGTTTAGGTTAGAGTGAAGTCCCCTGATGTTGCAGAAATTCACGGATAGCGTGGCAGGGGTCGCCTTGGTGTTCTTGCTCAGTTTGCCCCTAGCAGTAATGCTTTTGAGCGGAATTTTGCCCTCCCCAGAATACGCGGGGCAGCCTGAGCACCCACGCTCAGGATCGGAATAACATGGTCGTGGATGCTCAGCGAGGGATTCTCCAGGGGTGCTGGAACCCTCCTGGGGTAGTTCTTCGTGTAATTCCGCTACCATGTTGATGGGGGGGGGGGGAATTGGGCCTCCGGCCACCTGCACTCACCAGACGAAACGCAGAAGCAAAGCTTCTACTTCACGCCGGTATTCTGTGAGGTCGTGGTACCAACCCGGCTCGAGCCGGCCCATACATGCAACAGCAAAAACTGCTGCGTGGCTCTACCACCGTTGTAGAGACTATCGGTCCGTGGGGTCCACGTGCGGTGAAGTTCTTAAAGGAACTCCATCCACGGCTGGTCGTTGCTGCTGGTGATAAGAGGGCTGGTTCTTTTCTCGCTCAAAGGCTAAGTATAGCCATTCAGCGGGGAAATGCAGCGAGCGTTCTTGGCACGATACCGCGGGGAGTAGGACTATATGATAATTAAGTTTCTAGTTTTAGTTGTTTTTTTATTATTATAGTTTTTAATATTGTATATGTATATTTATATATTATATGTATTTTATATGTATAAACAACTTTTCCAAAATATAAAATGTAAATAAATAAATTATTAAGTAATTAATTTAATGTTATTTATTTTAAGCTACTGAATTGTTTTAGTGTGGAAGAAATCGGAGATTATATTCTTCGATCTCTCCCAGATTACATATGTACTTAAATTTTATAAAACTTAATTTAAAATATTGTTATCTCGGGTTCCCTAAGTGTTTTAAGTTTTGACATTCACGTATGGTGTGCGGATTGTCAAACTCATTATTGGTATTTTGATAGGATTAAGTCGCTAAATTGTACTAATCTTATTATTTCCTGTCAAAACGTATTTACTGTCGGCCTGTTTCTGTTATTCGGACAGTTCCAATTTGCAATATATCAAGCTTAATCCCTGATACGTGTCATGATTCTATGTGAAATTCTTATTCTGTTGGTGTTTTAATGCCAACGTTTTATCATTCAACTTTTTTAAACTTACAAGTAAAGGTGAGAAACGAGAGTACAGTCTACTTTAAGACTCTTGCATATATCTACCCTACATTACAAAATCAAATTGGATATGCGTTGTCAACCCTGGGAAATATGATAGATTTTTTGTAACCAGGTAGGAGGGTATCCGGTTCTCGTCTTTCATAATACAAAACATAGGAACATTACGCTGCTATATCATGTTTATATTAATACGTGGTTCTACCACGTACAATTTTTATAATTTATATTATGTACATAATACTTAGTATTTTAGTACATCACTACATAAAACTAGACCGACTTTAAAAAAGAGGAGGCTTACGGTTTGACTGTATATTCTTTTTCTTGTGTGTATTCCATTTCGTTACAGGCTATCAAAAGTTCACTGCAAAACATAAAATAACATAGATTAGCAATAACATAGAATTCATTGATTGCCTTACAAGGGGACTGCCATAATTGCCACGACTGGCAGGCAGGTCGGCAACCGAAGTTTATTATTATTTACAGTTATTATTAGGAAGACGTTGTTACCCATCTCCCAGTATGTTGCATCTCTCTCGATATGGGGTAGTAGATATTTTTTTTTATAGGATAGGGTGACTAATGAGCACACAGTCCACCTGATGGTAAGTGGTTGCTGTGGCCTATAGACATCTACATCTATCCTAGTTTGCGAATCAAAACGCAGATGCGTTGTCACCCGTGAGGACTAAGATGGAATGCCTCTTGTCCAGTAAAAAGGGTCTCCGGTTCCCTACACTCACCATATGAAACACTGCAGCAATAAGCTGCTATTTTACGCTGGTATTCTGTGAGAGCGTGGTCTGCTTCCCCGGTCGACCTGACCCATTCGTGCTACAACTATACTACTTATATAGCTGCAGCATGGCTCTACCATGTAAAGATTATTACACCGACACTCCGACACTACACTGTTTTTTGTATGTTACGCTATATCTTCGTCAACAGTTAACCTATTTTTGATGATACTTTTTTTGAAAAATAGGTTATAAATACTTCTTGGGTTTATATGGGACCATATAAATTTGGAGCGAAAATAGGCAAAGAAATATTAATGCAACTCATTAGACGAAATTGAGGTTGTGTTAATTCGTGGTCCACTCAAAAGGGTAAAAAAATAACTTTTTAGTAAAAATTAAAAAGTCAATAAGTACTAAAATATTATTAAGCTGTTAATTTTGTTAAGCTAAGACAGTGCGATTTACCATCTAGGCCTACGTAACCATTTACCACCACTGGGATTGAAGTCAAGCGCTGTCATATAAAAAGTAAAAAAAGGTTTAAAATACTTTTATATCCGAAGTCGAGGTTTTAATTCTTCTGTACACTATGATGTATTTAGATCAACTACTTTAGAATGTGAAATGATTTATTCTTTTAAGTTTTTGAAGGCGGCTTTCTTTTTGCTCAAAGTTAATTTTAAATTATAGTTACGTCGAATATCCGCGTTCGAACAAAACTAGAAATTAGCTGAGTTAAAGTTCAGGACGATAATACGATCCACAATATGACGACCTATTCCTTGTCGCTCCCCAAAAACCTCTTACTAAATATTTTTTTAAATGAAATTTTTTTCTGCGTTTCAGTTATGTACATCAAAGTTCCTTAAGAACGGCTAAAGATAATTTAAAATGTGATTTTAAGCATATCCCATAATAGTTATTATCGTATAATTTTATATGTATTCATTAATATTGATTTTATACGTTTTTCTGCCGACTTCCAAAAAGGAGACGGTACTCAATTCGACTGTATGTTTTTTTTATGTGTGTTACCTCATAACTTTGTACTGGGTGAACCGATTTCGATGATTCTTTTTTAATATGAAAGCTGATAGTTCTGGTGTGGTCCCATATGAATTTGATCAAGTTCAGACCAATAGTTTTTGAGTTATTCTTAAATAACTTATATTGAAGTCGGCTGTACAAAATTTTTAATTTTAAATTATTGTCAATTAAAGACAATGTACTCGTAGTAAGGTTTTTGTTTAGGAATACGCAATAAAGTGTAAGAAATAATGAAAAATTGGTTTTGAGATTAACTGTAGTTCTCATGATTTACTTTATGCATCTTGTTTCCATTTTTTACTAAACTATATATGTAATATTTATTTATTTATTTATTTAATCTTTTTTGTTGACACCTTAATAACAAAGGTAACAAAGGGCGGAGTTAATGCCTAGCGGCATTCTCTGCCAGTCAACCCGTGGAGTGATGAGATTTTGTGGCAGGTGCAAATACACACATATATACATATATACATACATACACACACACATACATATATATACATATATACATACACACTCATATATATACATACATATACACATACACATATACATACATACATACATACATACATACATACATATACACATACACATACACACATACACATATACATACATACATACTAAGATATGCGTGTAATATACAAAAACTTTACATATGTAAATATATGAACAAAATATGTATCATACATAGATATAATATATACGTTACATATAATTATAAAATACATATATTGAAATTGAAATTACAAATAATAAAACATCTAAATGTGTCAAAATTGTCATCACCATTCTTAACATCGAACATCACTTCGACTCAAAAAAAAGTCGCGTACCAACTTTTTAAAACAATCCTTACTTGGCGCTGTTCTTATGTTTTCGGGCAAGGAGTTCCAGAGTAGTGTTGCCTGAATAGTAAAAGAATTGTTGGTGAATCCAGTGAAATGAGATGGAATACTGATCTTAGGATTAGATGAGGAGCGAAGAACCTTATCATGAGTTGAATAGAGATATTGGAATTTGTCCTTCAGATATGTTGGAGAAGTTGGATTATTCAAAATTGAGAAAAGAACAAGCAAAATTCTAAAGTTTCGTCTTTGTTGGATAGTGAGCCATTTAAGGCGTTCACGATAATGAGAGATATGATCATATTTTCGAAGACCAAATATATATCAAATACAGCTATTGAGAAGACGTTCTAGCTTATTAAGAAGATTTTAGTAATAATGTTTTTATAAACCATAAAACTATACAGTTTATTTTCAAAAAACAGCGTAAATATTAAAATCAATCAATAAAGCTCGCAAAATTTGAATCCGTTAAAACTTGTAACGAGCTAATTGCACCAATTTTATAACTTCATAATTATCTCGTTTTTTGTTTTATGCTTTCAATAAAGTCATTAAAGGTGCTACGTTTATTGCCCTCTTCACTACTGTCCATATTTAGAAAAGAACAATTACAAGTCCACTGTAGACTCTTCCATAAATAGCCTCATAGCGGGCAGGTGCAGTATTATGTATTTTATATGTTGCCATCAGGAAAATGCTGTAGCCCGTCTCCTGTTTCAGTTTCCCTTTGTCGCCTCCTGAATCCGTTAAAAAAAGACATTGAAGGTTATAGTAATTCTGATTGAGCTGAAAATTATTACGAATGTGAGAAATACCATTATAAATGAAATGTAAAAAGTCCCAGTCGATCCCACATCTGTAAAACAATTAATTCAAGATCAAGGAATGGGTTTTTTGCACTTTTCAGCAAAATAGTAAGTTTTATCATCAACATTGATTTGATTTGTAACAGAGGATAGATGTAGATGTCTATGGGCCGCAGCAACCACTTACCATCAGGTGGACTGTGTGCTCGTTTGTCACCCTTATCCTATAAAAAAAAAACATTGATCATACAGAAATTGTAGACCATACGTACGACGAAATTGTTTTAATCGCTATATCTTAGAAATGGCGATTCTTAGGGAAACAAGTGAAAGAACAATATTTATATTTTAATAATAGATCGTGCATCTATAATTTTTGTCAAAATATGCAAAAAAGCCCATATTTGTAGAATTTGAATAATTTTTTTTCGCAGTTGTGTTGAGGACTTTTCGCATTTTATTTGTAATGTTGTTCCTAACATCATACCAATTTTTAGATCTATGCAAATTATTGTAACCTTACCTCTATTTTTGGAACTAACTTGACCGGACTACTTATAATAACCTTGAGATGATATGGGGTAGTGGATTCTTTTACACCGCCTCTACACGGCACCACTTGGGGTATAATTTGGCATGATCAAGTCTGAATGTTTAATCAGGTAGTTGACACTATCATGAATAAATTACTACATTATAATATACTAAAATTTAGAAATTTTCTTAGTGTCTACAAATTTAGTCGGTTTTCTATTTGAAGCTTAATTATATTTTAATTCACCAAAATATTCAAAATAAGCTGCTCATTTGGTTATAACAGAAAATAAAACAATTATCTTATTTACATACGTCTATCCTCGTATAATATCTACTGAAGATATGTATTCGTTTTGACAGCATTATCAAAGTATTTATAGTGTAGTGTAGTTGTCTCTACTACATTAGCATAATATATTGTTTCTGTCTATAACACTATACGAGCCTATTTTAGATCACATAACGAAAGCGTTACATTATGGAAATGAAGTCAAAAGTAAAAAAAATATTGTGATATGAAATCTGTATTTGTATTTCGAGGACATGTTCTCTCACTTGAGCATTACAGAGGACATTTTCCTAGCCTTAAGACGCTATCACATTATCATATGTTTATGATCATAGAATATGATTCATAAGGATATGAAAAAAATTAAAATATTTGTCAAAATGAGACAAATGTACAAACTAAACTGTCACAGTTTTTGAACATTTTTACATATCTATGGTTATATATATGTGTTTATGCCCAAATTTGTCATGTTTAACGCCAACCAATTGCGTTCAAGCTGGCGCCTCACCCGATGGTATGTAGGTGAGATAAGCGCCGAGGTGGGGTGACCGAGCTCGACGCGTGGGCAGTCTGTCGCTCGATGCGTGGGCAGTCGGTAGCTCGACGCGTGGGCAAAACGTCGATGCCCCGCCAGCCACGAGGCGTGGAGACCGTCAGGCTCAAAATTCACGGCCCGTCGTGGATCTAGATAGCTAGATGAAGTACGTGCTTCGTCGTCACGTAGATATGTGAATTGTGCGATATTTAACTCGTGCGAGAGTGTGGAATAGTGTACGCGCGTCTAATTGATATACGGTCTAGGATTCGAGCCGTGCATTCCTTGGTTGAGAGCTTCTCCCGGTTAATTGTCAAGATATCATTATAATTGTGTCGTCGCGTTTAGTGCCCCTTTTGTGTTTTGGTTGCCTAGGTAGATTAATTTGCGTGTCAACGAGGCGTATTTTGACTCTTGCGCGACCTGTTATTCTGGTGTTGAATTTATAATTTGTGATAAGTGAATTCGGGACATTCAATGTCGAATTTTGTGCTATTGTCCTTGCCGTATCGGATATCACGTGTTCGATTCTGTAATGAGTGTGGAATTAGGCGAATTGAAGTTAGTTAAATGTACAATGAAGCTGAGAGACTGAGTAGTGACAGTGAAGAAAGAAGTGGTCCGGCGCTGAAGCCTGCTGGAGCGATGCAGCATTTTGGGGCAGCCTGGAACTCGGCCGCTGGTTGTCGCCTAAGCTTGCACAGGTCGCAGACATTTACACCTCACTGCACACTACTCGCCATCCACTATTACACACACTCACGGCCTGCCCAAGCCTTGGTGCGAAGTTAGCTTCGGATAATGGTAAGTACTACGTGTTTCTAGCTTTCTCCCATATAGTTTATTGTGATAGAACATATACCATGTGGCCATATTGAGGCCCGACCTACGTCTGCTCGTGAAGTCTCCGCTGATGGGCCCCGGATGATTGAACCTTTGCTGGGCAGCCGTAGATCGTAACACAATGGTAGCAGAGCGTGGTTCCGGGTTCGATTCCCGGTCGAGCCCGACCGTAGTACTTGATAAAAATTAAACAATTTTGGTGGCAGGGTGCGTTTGTTTGATTGGTTTAATTTGTGTCTACAATCACGCCCGGCCGTAATACGTAAAATTAAAATTCTTTTCTTTGTTGCTTTGTTGCTTGCCTTTTTTTGTTGTTAGTGGGTATTTGCTAATGCCACGCCCTAGGTTGCGCAAGCGGGAGTTTGCTAGAGAGATGCGTTGAGTAGGTAGATATTATCACGTAATCGGATAAATACCGTTGTCGTATAATTATGGTTGATTACTTATCAAGGGGTCGGTTGTGTGAGCGAGGTATTTTTTGTATATCGAACGGGATGTGTATCTTTATTGTATTGTGGTTCGTATTTAATCTAATAAATGGTAATAATATAAATCTAATAAATGGTAATTTGTATTTGTGTAATTGTATTTAACTTGATTTGATAGGAACGATAGTTTGTTACTCGTTAATTCTTTTTGTATTTGTTATTTGTTAATTTGTAATTTGAATTTGAGCCGCGTAGTAATTTGTATTTAGAAGTAATGCCATCGCGCGGCTAGGGCTATCGCCATGCCGTTTTGTGTCTGGGTGCGAACGGCGTTTCCTTTCAGGGCTCTCTGGGCCCTCGACTCCCATGGGCGGGGGCGCTCGGCCGCGCCACCTTTCGGGGGTTGTTCCCCCAAGTGCGGGGGGTCGTCACCCGCGCCCTCAGTATGTTGAGAGGGACTTCACTGCCACTCAGCGGTCAGCTAGACACTTCTCGCCCTCGTCAGCTGGGTGGCCGCGGCTCGGGGTACTACCGTTCCCCCTTTAATGTAGGCAGCCCAGTTAGGTAGCTGCCGCCCTAGCTCCCACCACTGCCGTCTCCACTAATTCTGTGGGCCGTCACCAGCTCACATGTCAATCTCTTCTCTTGTCGACGGCCTCAGTGAGGGTGTACCGCCCGAGCGTCGAGTGTTTGACGGTACGCGCTTTATTGAGTTGGCCTCTGCTTAGTTGTTGGGAAGACTAGGGCTCCATGGGAGCGTTGAATTGCGCTATTAGGGATTGTTAGATTTGGTTTTGGTCGAGCACTTAATTAACGATGCTTTGAATTAAAATTGGGAATGGTTTGTGCCTTCCGCGAAATGTTTCATTTTGTGGCGGTTGTGATTAAAAGGGTTGAATTTGATATACTCCTTGAAGACTTGTGCACATGTTTGCAATTGTAGTTGATCACTGTGTTTGTTTTGTCGCAAGGAAAATTGTGTTATAATCATTCGCTAATAGTATCGCACAGTATCGAGGCCACATTACCCCCGCCCAAAATTGAAATTGAATGATGTGCCCTTTGAATGCTTGTGCGTATGTTTTTGTAAATGTATTTGATCACTGTGTTTGTTTGTTGCACGGAGAATTGAAATTGAATTGTATGCCTTTTTGAATGCTTGTGCATAGGTTTTGTAATGTTTTGATTATCGCGTCTGTTTTGCTAAAAGGAAAATTGAATGACGCGTTATTTGGATATTTGTATATATGTTTTGTGGATGTGTTTTGTCATGGTGTTTGTTGAAGAAAAAGCTGAGGTTGGATAACCCTATTTGTACCGAAAGAAATAAAGAGTCATTCCTCCTTTGGTTTTCGCATTTGTAGGCACTGTCTAAGATATTTATTTGAGATGAGAAATAGGGCGGTCTCTTACGTTTATTGTTTTGTTTAATTTGTCAGTTGACCTATGTGCATCGGTGATTGGTCTGTTTGAATTAATTCTGTAGTTGATCATTGATGCATTTGAAAAATTAGTTGAAATATGAGCATAGGACTACTTGTCTAACAGGCTAGCTAGTTTTGGAGATTATCAGATTGAAATAAGCGGCCGCACTATTTAGTAAATGATTATATGGTGGATGGCTTGGTTATGCCTACTTGTTGAAAATTCATACTAGGAACTATCTGTGCGTTTCGTTCGGCTCTCCACCGACGACGTTCATGTGGAATTTGTGGGTGCGCTCTGCACTGAAGCTTAGGAGGCCACTCTGGGCCACTTCGTGTAGCGTCGCTGTTTGCAGACCTGATCCGGTCGGATTGCGGAACTAATCATAGGGGCACAGATAGGTGTTTGAAAGAGGTCGTCGGACTTCTGTCCAGTACAGGACTTGTTAAAGTGCTGCGATGCCCAGGGGGGGCATCCAGTGGAGGCGGACCTTTCGGCTTGCCCACATTGGGGCTGTCTTTTGAGGCGGTGGCTAGGGTTGCAAGATCTGATGAGGTGTCTAAGGTGGCCTAGTTTTGGTTGTAAATTCGGTCTTGCAACGTGCCGTCGCGACCCTGTCCCGCATGTCGGTTTGCTCGCGGACCTAAGTCCTTATGTCCGGGACGGGGGTTTGTTTATGCCCAAATTTGGTCATGTTTAACGCCAACCAATTGCGTTCAAGCTGGCGCCTCACCCGATGGTATGTAGGTGAGATAAGCGCCGAGGTGGGGCGACCGAGCTCGACGCGTGGGCAGTCTGTCACTCGACGCATGGGCAGTCGGTAGCTCGACGCGTGGGCAAAACGTCGGTGTCCCGCCAGCCACGAGGCGTGGAGACCGTCAGGCTCAAAATTCACGGCCCGTCGTGGATCTAGATAGCTAGATGAAGTACGTGCTTCTTCGTCACATAGATATGTGAATTGTGCGATATTTAACTCGTGCGAGAGTGCGGAATAGTGTACGCGCGTTTAATTGATATACGGTCTAGGATTCGAGCCGCGCATTCCTTGGTTGAGAGCTTCTCCCGCTTAATTGTCAAGATATCATTATAATTGTGTCGTCGCGTTTAGTGCCCCTTTTGTGTTTTGGTTGCCTAGGTAGATTAATTTGCGTGTCAACGAGGCGTATTCTGATATCACGTGTTCGATTCTGTGATGAGTGTGGAATTAGGCGAATTGAAGTTAGTTAAATGTACAATGAAGCTGAGAGACTGAGTAGTGACAGTGAAGAAAGAAGTGGTCCGGCGCTGAAGCCTGCTGGAGCGATGTAGCATTTTGAGGCAGCCTGGAACTCGGCCGCTGCTGGTCGCCTAAGCTTGCTCAGATCGCAGACATTTACACCTCACTGTACACTACTCGCCATCTTACACACACTCACGGCCTGCCCAAGCCTTGGTGCGAAGTTAGCTTGGGATAATGGTAAGTACTATGTGTTTCTAGCATTCTCCCATATAGTTTATTGTGATAGAACATATTGTACATGGCCATATTGAGGCCCGACCTACGTCTGCTCGTGAAATCTCCGCTGATGAGCCCCGGATGATTGAACCTTTGCTGGAGCAGCCGTAGGCCGTAACATATGTATATGCTAATGCTATTAATGTAATAGCTGTATAAGGAGATGAGTAAAGAAACCGTACTCTATGGTATTAAGGTTCCATAATCTTTTCAAAAATACAAAGACAAAAGTACGGGTAGTCAATTTTACAACTTTTATTTAAACATTAATGATGTTATTGTAATCAGTTAAAAAAATATATTAATTTTTTACTTTTATTAGAAAATTAAATAACTTCCCTTTAGGGAAGTTATTTCATTTTCTGGTTGTTGGTAAAATATTACAGCAGTAAAATATGAACAGCAATAAAAAGAAAATTTTGCTGTTATTTCATCCTACAATTCAGGTTCAAAAATTATTCAAGCATAATTTATTACACATAAATGAATGGCCAGTAAAATAATGGAATCGTTAGTTAGATAAATAGTTTGGGCAGTTCGAGATGCATGACGTACAAATTTTTCTTCATTACGCCGCTGGTTGATCTTCTTGCGTAAATGTGTGTTCTCCAGTGTATTATGGTAGCTTTTATCGTGCCTAGAAATACTTGTAATAGGTACTTGTATAGAAATAGTTGTAATAGGTTAGAAGATTGTGTTGTAATAGGTTATAACCTCCATGGTTATTTTTTTACCACACAGAAATATTTGAGCAGGCAGAAATATATTGAGTTGAAATAGGGATATATTTTACCGCCTCATTTTTTAAAACTGTTTAGAAGGAGATTTCTTAATGACTAAGGGCTCCTTCACATTAAGTCGCAAGCGACGCGGCTTTAGCAGCGCGGCATTCGCGCTGTTTATAGACGGCAGACTACAATACTAAAAAGAGCAGCGCGAAAGCCGCTCGACATGTGATTGTCATAGCGGATGGTAGCGTGGCAGCCGCGTGCGATCAGTCGGCTTCGAGTCAGTGTTGCAAGCACACGTTCAAACCATTATTGCACTATAAGTGAATTCGACACAGAACAATTTATCATTGAAGTTCAAATGCGTCCTGCTTTGTGGTATTCGAGGACCGATGATTATAGCAACAGAACCATAAAAAAGAAAAGCTAGAATGAATTATGTGAATTGTTTATTCCAAATTTAAATAATTAAACCGGGTCAGAGAAAAGTACAGGAGGCACGTTATTAAATTATTAATGCGTATTTTATTATTTTCATTATTCAAACAACAAGACTCTCCTAAATTATGTAATTCTACCACGGGATTTCCTCTTCCGGCGATACAAAATAGTCGGCAAAAGCGTTACAAATTGTGAATCCTCCTAGACCACCAGTTGAATTATACAGTCTAATATTTTCATCCTCGTCTTCCTCTGCGAATCATGTGATAACGTGTGATTATAATTAAATCCATCTTGTTGTATAAAATTATGTAGAATACAACAAGCCTTTACTATATATTCAGCCAAATCAATTGAGACGTTCAACGGGCAGTGGAATATTGTCCATTTATTATTTAATATGCAAAATGTGCATTCTGTATACCGACGTGCTCTTGACAATCTGTAGTTACAAATTCTTTGTTTGATAGTCAAATCGTTTCCCCTGTACGGACGTTGCATATGATCAGAGAGTGCAAAAGCCTCGTCACCAATGAAAGTGTAGTTCAGAGGTTGTCCACCACTACAGAGAAGTACAGGATTTTTTTATAGGATAGGGGTGACAAAGGAGCACACAGTCCACCTGATGGTAAGTGGTTGCTGCTGCCCATAGACATCTACATCTATACTCTATTACAAATCAAAATGTAGATGCGTTGTCACTCGTGAGGGTCAAGATGGAATTACTCATTTGTAGCAAAAAAGGATTAGGTAGACTCACTCTTTTTTTTTTTGAAAAAATGAATATGTTTATTTGTCTCAAAACAATTACATGAATTATAAATGAGACATCCCCAGTAAGTAATTGATAATACTTGTGTTGAGGCTATCTCGCTCTTTCCCTTAATTATTAACAATATTGAGACTATTCTACAAAAGGTAAGTAAAGATAAATTTATGAAGAAAAAATAACAGTAAGTGACTTATAAAGTAATTATTAGCTCTCTGTGTAACTGTAGTTGTACGCCTGTGTGAAACTGTAGTGCATCTTGTTTTTAAACGTGCGCGCGCGCGCGCGCGCGCGTCTTGTGTGTATGTGTTTGTGTATGTGTGTGTGTGTGTGTGTGTGTGTGTGTGTGTGTGTGTGTGTGTGTGTGTGTGTGTGTGTGTGTGTGTGTGAGTGTGTGTGTGTGTGTGTGTGTGTGTGTGTGTGCGTGTATTTATGTGTGTGAGTGTGTGTCTTCTTTGTAGTGCCGGTGTGTTCGAAGTGCATGTAATAGATTAAGCTCGGTGAGTACATACATTATTGATAAGAAAGAAGAAAAAAAAATTGCTTTACTAAGTCTATCTAAAATTTGTTCAGTTTCTTCGTATGTTAAGGTTTTTAACCACTCAATTATTACCTTTTTGCATACGTGTGATACCTCATGGTGGAACTTTAATTTTACGTTTATTTTATTATAAATGTAGACTGATTGGGTTGCATACTGACGCCGTGCAAAAGCGGTTCGGACCCTTAGGAAGTAAGATACTATGTCTTTTCGTCTCCTCTCTTGACTGTCTTGGTTAAATGGAATAGATTTTTGTAAGTATAGGACCGTAATTAAGTAATATAGTTTTCTAATTGAAAGTAAGCCACTGATTCTATATAGATCGACGGTGGGGTATCTGTATGGTTATAGTAGTACATGACTTTTATAAGTGACCTTTGGGCTCTTTCTAACTCAAGGAATTTAGTTTTAGTGGCTCCTCCCCAGACTGGTAAACAATATGTAAGAACTGATTGCGTAAGCATAATATAGATGCTATTTAGTGTCTTCTGAGGCATCACATGTCTTAAATTTTTAAAAATCCATATAAATTTGCGCACACGTGATGTAACAATCTCAATATGCGAATGCCAAGTTAAACACTCGTCAACTATAATTCCCAAGTATCGTGTGGACGTTATATGTTTAAGGACCTGGCAATTACAATTATGGTTCAAGTGGTCCGCACACGTGTGTATTCTAATTTTAAAGTTGAGGCCTGGTTTAGACCTTAAACTAGGAGAAAAACAAATGTAGTTCGTTTTAATCACATTAATGGTTAGCAGACTGGCTTTAAGCCATCTATCTATAACAACTAATCCTTGCTCGGCATTATTGCATACTTCTTCCCACGAGTCCCCAATGTAAACGATGGCCGTGTCGTCCGCGTAGGAGAAGGTTTTCCCACAACTGCTTCGTAGGTTCCATAATTCATTAATATACACTAGAAACAGTGATGGGCCGAGAACTGAGCCCTGTGGGACAACGTAAACAATGTTTTCCTCCTCACTAAGCAAGTTATCTATTTTAACTTGCTGTCTCCTACCTCGGAGGTAGCTGTCAAAGAGGGAGACAGCTTTACCTCTTATCCCTATAGCTTCAAGTCTGTGCACATGGATGGGAACAGATACAGTGTCAAAAGCCTTTTTCAGGTCTAGAAACACCGTAACGCATTTATAACCATTGTCTACCTTATTAATGATTTCAGTTATTAACGCAATGATCGCATCCTGAGTTGACCGTCCCTGTCTAAAACCGTATTGTGAATCTGAAATAATGTTGTATTTATTTAAATAACTTACTAGCCTTTTGTTTAATATTTTCTCTATTTTCTAAGATTGTCTTAGATATTGGGTTGTTTTTAAATGTTTGAGAATTAGAACTTTTTCCAAATGATCTTACATCTATGTACGTAAAGTTATAATTTGCATCACGTATAGCTAACAAAACAATTGAACAATATTTTTTGTAGTGCGCCACCCTAATCTAAACATGTCGCGCGGATGTATTTGTAATAAGAAGGAATCCGCTGCAGTCGCGCGGCTGCCGCGCTGCCGCCGCATTACTTGCGACCTAATGTGAAGGCGCCCTAATTATGATTTTTAACTGCCAACTTATAACTGCCCATTCAGTCATATTACTGCTCAGTATTTATTTTACTGCTCATTTAAATATTTCTTACGAATCATTTCTATTTAGTTAATGAATATATTTTGAAATTTCTGTGTATTTTTTATTCTTTTGTCGTCATATTTCCGTTTTCATTTAAAATAAATCAAGATTATATGTATTTGTATTTAACTTTAATGTTTGCAAAACACAATATCCAATTTAGCGACAAGGTATTTACGAATACCAGCTTTGTAAAGTGATGTCGAAATTCCAACAGTCAATACTTAAAAACCGATGTATACTACTTGAAATAATTGACGTGTTTCTTTAGTGTAGTTCACTAAACTATTTTTTATATTATTATTTTATATTATTACATCTAGTCAAGATCAAGAACAAGATCATCATCATCATCACCATCATCATTAATATTACAGTCAATTTCAATTCCTGTGCTCACCCACAAGAAATGCTACGAAACACGATCCTGAGCCGCTACATCTATCAACTTCCTGCATGGTTTGTTTATAGGATATGGATGACAAATGAGCACACAATCCACACGATGAAATGTGGATGCTATGGCCCATAGACACCTACATATATCCCCGATTAAGAACAAAAATTTAGATGAATTGTTATCCCTGAGTACTAATATGAAATGCCTCGTTTACAGTACAAAAGGCCTCCGGTTATCTACATTCACTTATTACCCTACTCTACAGCTTAATTAAAGCCCCCACTAGATGTAATGACGACATGCCTTACCAGGTAGCTACTACATCTAGTGGAGGGCCGCTCTACATTCTGTTATAATTAAATAGTGCCTGGATAACCTGGTAATTTTTTTTGGATATCGTGTTTTGGATGTCAATTAAAAAAATAATAGTATTATTACTCGCCAATAGATGTCAGTAAAAGTCATATTTTTCAGTTTATGTTTTAATCGATTATCAATAAATGGTTATTCATTTGACTTTTATCTTCGTACCGAAACATCGCCAATAGGATAAAAATATTTGCACAATGTCGGTTTCTTTACTGATATTACCGTATTCTTTTTTCAAAGCTCGGTCTTTTTTCGTGTTTTTTTTTTCTAAATATATTTAGATACAAATTAGAAGCATTGATAAAGGGCTTCCAATAATAGTTTTTCTCACAAAAGAAGGAATTTGAAAAAAAAAGGGAAAAATAGTCGGGCTGGAGACATCTGGACTCGAACCGGGGTCTTCTGGTTTCAGGATCGCCCGATTTCCCACCTGACCTTGTCTACCTTGCTGATAATGACGATATTTACCTTCGTATTTGAATGATATTGTAGCAGTTTTTTATTGCCTGAAAACACGGGTAAAACGACATTCTCTAAAAATGTATCCTAGCTAGATAGATTTATCGCCGACGAAACTCCCTGCATACTAAATTTCATGAAAATCGTTGGAGCCGTTTCCGAGATGAGATTATATATAATATTTCGATTATATATACAAGAATTGCTCGTTTAAAGATATTACATAAATTGATGCTCATATGAAAATCATTCTGACACAGGATATGAACTGTAGCATTTTCTTGAAACATGTAATCAAAACTGCAGTTGCAAAGCGGGGCAACTATGGCAACACCCGCTCCCCAACCCGCATGAGTAAAAACACAAAAAAAAGATCGTTATACCGCATATCGACAACTGTACGCAATCCATTAGAAGCCATGACATTTTTCTTATTTCCTATTGTGCCTTTTTACAACACTCACGGGACGAAATGATTGCGTTCTTTTGTTAAGCCGCCGTAACATGGCTCAATAAATGTGTACTTAAACTTAATAATAATACAATTACTTTAACGTTTCGTAAAATAACACCGATACTCTTACGAACCTAGCGAATACTAAACGCATGCAACGATCCACAGTCATATTTTGCATAATGCATTCTGTTAATTACAAAAATATATTTATATGGTGGTCTTTTTCTACCTTCGGCTCAATCTTCTCCTCATACTCCTTATTCACGTAGTTAGAGCCATGCTGCAGCTATATTAGTAGTATAGTTGTAGCACGAATGGGTCGGCTCGACCGGGGAAGGACCACGCTCTCACAGAATACCAGCGTTAAATAGCAGCTTAACACTGCTGTGTTTCGTATGGTGAGTGTAGAGAACCGAAAACATTTTTTACTGGAAAAGAGGCATTTCATCTTAGTCCTCACGGGTGACAACGCATCTGCATTTTGATTCGTAAACGAGGATAGATGTAAATGTCTATGGGCCACAGCAACCACTTACCATCAGGTGGACTATGTGCTCGTTTGTCACCCTATCCTATTAAAAAAAAATATATTTCTGTCGCCAAATAGTGATTGCGCTGCTGTTTTCAGGTCTGATGGGTCTAAAAAACCAGTATATTTACAGAGTGTTAGGCAATCTATCTTAGTCCTTAGAGACGATAACGCATCTGTATCATTCATTGCTTGAATTTGCCTGCAGGTTTATATAGACTGCATTAGCCATGTACCATCAGGTGGTCGGTAAGTTCGTTTATAAAACAATCTAACTAAAGAACAGTAGTCTTTGCCGCAGACTTTGATTGATGACGAAATTTCTAAGAGCCTTCAATAAGTCCTTAAATAATAATACACAAAAAGGAGCCCTATGATTATAAATAAACTTACCATCAAGTGGAACAGCAGTCAAGCGCTGGATTATAATATATATTTAAAAATGAATCGTTTGTTTAAAAGCGAAAAATGGAATAAATCTGCATAAAACCAATTTTACTGTTCTGTGACGGATTTTATCGCTTTTAATTAACTTATTTTCAATTTTCGATTGTCGACGTTTCGCGTGCTTTATAGCCCTCATAGTCACGGGCGCTGAGATGTTTGACGTCCCGATGTCATAGTTAGCCCAGCTAAAATCCGTAAAATTAATTTTATTCAATGTCGAGTATTCGTGTAAATTTAAGGAATTATTATAAAAAAGAACTTATTTTAAGATCTTTCACAAATAGCAAATAACATAATTTTTTTGTTTCGACATTTTCAAGTGCGTAAAATAGAGAATTCTCTTACGTTGATACCATAAGGTGCCCACTGACTTTCGACCTCACAGGTCGAACGTAGTCGTACGAAGCGACTATGGAAATGCCAGAAAAATGTGAAGGCTTCCGATAGATGGCACTATAACCAATTTCATTGAGAGACGTAATAATAAGTATATAAATACCCAGATCTGCGACGAGCTGCAGCGGCAAAGGTGCGTAATGGTCGAGCACTGCGATCGTCAATCCGACTGCCAAGCGTAACGATTAAGGCAAATCGTCCGTACAACGGATGAGAACTATGTCCAGTAGTGTACATTTACGGGTCGATAAAGAAGCAAGAAAAAAGAAGTACATACATATATTTGTGGGAAACAAGAGCCCAAGCTAGAATACCCTGTGATCTGGGGGCACGGCAGTGTCCCCGCCAAGTCGAGCAAAAAAGCGGCACGGCCGTACCATCCTTTTCTCGAAGCAGTTCAGGCCATTTTCGAAACCCTATAACTTCGTTGTGGATAAAACTAGAAGCCTGAATTTTTACTTACCAAGTAGGCATTGTATAAACTCGGTACATTTCATATTTCATTAAATTTGAACCAGTAGTTTAAGAATTATATCTAGTTAAAGTTTCTTAATTTTGTCACTCACTGACTGACCGATCATCAAAACTCTAATGGTCGGTACACACGACAACGATTTATCGATGCAAACTGACTGCGCAGACCATTTGTGCAGTTTTATCCTACGTGTGTACAGAAATCGACGCAGATTTTTTGGTTGCTGCAAGCCATCGGAGCAAGGTTTAAAATCTATTCGATAAATCGTTGTCGATCGCGTTTGCACAGTTTTATCGTAGTGTGTGTACGGAAGTCGTACCAATCGTCAGTTCGTTCGCATGGCTTGGTGTAGGGGGACGCGTCCGCGCACCTTAAAATATGTCGGAAGATTGTAGCGGAGTCCGTGAGTTATTGGAAGAGTTTATCCAGTGCTATAAGAATGAAGTTTGTTTGTGGAATAAGAAAAGTAAAGATTATCACGACCGCAACAAGAAAAATGCTGCGTACGATAGGCTAATTATTAAGTACAAACCTATTGATCCTAATGTCAATAGGGAGATGGTAGTAAAGAAAATAAATAACCTGCGGACTTCTTACAAGAAGGAACTCAACAAAGCCAAAAAGTCCTTAAAATCCGGAGTCGGAACCGATGAAGTCTATGTTTCTTGTTTGTGGTACTTCGACTTAATGAATTTTTTATATGATGAAGAAGTAAGTAAGTCTCTTCATTCATCCTCAAATAATTGTGCCAGTCTTTTGGGGAAAATTTCAACTCGTTTAATAAATTTATGTGAGAGTATGACTTTCTTTTAAGAAGCCAATCCTTACACCACACTCTACGTGATTTTCTTTTCTTTTTGCACAAAACAAGCCAGGCTAGCGCAAGCGCTTCATCGTCTTTCATCACGAATGACGTGTTTTTCTTCTGAGTTTCTGCCGAGAACTGACGAACGACGCAGATATAGTAGACGTGTGGACGCACTACGGACGTTCGATAAACTGCGCAAACGAACTGTGCAGTTCGTTTGCGCAGTTTTATCGTTGCCGTGTATACCGGGCTTAAGGCACTTCTAGCAGACATAGGAGCTTCAAATTTGGAATAAAATTATTGTTTAATATATAAATCAAGGAAAAATTTAAATATTTTGCAATTTCGGTCCAGTTTTCGAGATACACCAACTGCATAAACAACTTTGTAATCTCATATAAATATATAGGATTACAAAGTTATATTTGCAGCGAATGAATCAGTGTAACCCAGTGTATCAGTAAATCAGTGAAACCTATATGTATAATATAATGGAATTATGGGTTAAGATAGGTATCTAGATATAATTATCTACAAAAAAAAATGAGATGCCTTCAAAAACATAACTTGTAAAAAAAGCCAAGTCTCGCAACTCAGTTCTTATACCGTAAAAAGTTGTGAGATCCATGTAATACAAATTGACTTGGCAATCGCACTAAACAATCTAATTTAATATATTATGTATTACTTGAGAGATACATTGTGTTTTCATGCGACGGCCAAGTCAATTTGTATTACATGGATCTCACAACTTTTTACGGTAGAAGAACTGAGTTGCGAGACTTGGCTTTTTTACAAGTTATGTTTTTGAAGGCATTTAGATTTCCCCGGAATCCTTTCTTAATTGAATCAACTTTATAATATAATATATTTGCACCAACAAAAAATACTTCATGACAATTAAAAAAATTGTAAACATATTATCAAATGTTAAAATAAATATAAAGGATTTATATGACCCATACCAATTAAAAACTATGTACATATACGTAGTTAAAAACGTCATAATAATATTCATTTCGTTTTGCAGAAATTTATTCTATTATGAGATATTTATTTATTTTATTTGCAAGAATATGGTTGTACAATGGTGTTTGAGTATAATTCGTTCTACATATTCTACCTTAGTGATACTCGAATGCTCACGTTTTACTTTTCGTAAAAATATGATTGCGAAGGACAAAATAGTTTACTCCCTTGCAAAAAAGAAAATTATTTTCTATTCAAGTCTCGTCATGGTCACATTTATAAAAATAATAAAATACGGGCGAAATGTAGTAAACAAGTATGTCAATTCTAATTTACTGTAAAAATATACATACGTAGGGTAAATAGTACTAATGTTGGCTTCCGCAATGACTGACACTTAGCTATTTTAATCTGTTTTCTTTTTTCTATATAACAGCAACAAAGACATTGCGAGGCTATATAACTTTTATACAAACAACACATATTTATATTTAAACCGTCAACGATTTTCCTATAAGGACTGTTTTAAAAATCCGTTAAAATTTAATAAAAAGTTAGGTTTTGTGGTTAGATTATGAGACAAAAAAGTAATTTTTAGGTAAGTTTATATGCAAGTTTCTATCTATTTTTATCAATTTAGGTCATCATAGCATATTAAACGTTATATTAATCTTGTGAAAAAGAAGCATCGGCTTTTTTAATTGTGCCAATGACTATACTTAAATACATACATACATACATAAACACTCACACCTGTCACCCAGAGGGGTAGGCAGAGATTATGGACTTCCATTTGGCACGATCCTGACACACCTCTCTCGCTTCCTCCACATCCATATACCTACGCATACACGCTCGTCGGTTAAAGGTACTCTTGATTTGGCCCATTTTTAATATATCGCTAATTTGGTCGATAAACATTCGCCTAAGGCGACCTTTCCCGACTATGCCATTCACCTCTGCAACATAAATTTGCTTTGTCACTCTTTCCTCATTCATTCTTTCTACATGGCCAAACCACCGAAGCATTCCTTTCCTAATCCTGGTCACAACATCATCTTGCAAACCACACTCTTCTCTTATTAAACAATTTCTCACTCTGTCATTCAGATTCATCCCTAACATACTCCTTAATGACCGCATTTCTACAGCATTTATTCTACTCTCGTGCTTAAAAATAAAATTAAATCTGTATAATAATATATAATAATAAAATAAACCATCATAATGATTGGCATGTATGTCTATCGCTATATCGCATATCGTGAAAACAGTTTATACATAAATTTACGTACATAAGTTTACATACATAAATTTTAAAGGACAAACATCCAGGCCCGGAGTATGACTTGTTGGCTTATTCCGTGCGGTATTCGAACTCGCGGCCTCAGACCCGTAACTTATTGCTAAGCCACAGCGCCACATTATATCCATTTTGATTGAAATACGGCTGTAATTCAATTTAATTTATTGTCAATCATTATTTCCAAATAGAAACACTAAATCTCTAAATAAAACTATTTCAGTTAAAATTAAATCTTTATTTTCAAACCTGCAACCAAATCATGTGCAATAAGTAAAGCAGTATCATTACCATTTAGCTCGACTACGTGCAGATAGAATCTACAAGAGAGAAAATGGACAAGTTGCATTTCAGTTCAGAATGCACAATATATTCGTAGTTTTAAGAATTTTCTATGTATATTTTTGTCGTCGTCATGTTTTCGTTTTCTTCTCAAATATATTCAAGATTATGCCATTTTATGTCCGGAAACTTATTATAATATTTAGCAACAAGGCATTTAAGAATACCAGCTTTGTAAACTGATGTCGAAATTCCAACCAGCAACACCACAACACCGGTGTATTTTACTTGAAATTCTTGACATTTTTCGTTAGTCTAGTTTAGTGGTAGATTTAGATTACAATATTTTTAACAATACAAAGCTTCTGCTCTGCAAAATTCTCAATTTTAATGCTGTTCCTCTGTCGCCTGTGTAGATACATTACATGTAGTATAATATACGAGATCATCATCATCATCATCGTTGATATTATAGTTCCTTTCAAGTCCTGTACTCACCCCCCAAGAAATCCTACAAAACACGATCTTGCTCTACAGCTTAATTAAAGGCCTCACGTGATGTAATGACGACATATATTACCAGGTCGCAGCTACATCAGTGGAGGGCGTTATATTGAAATATTAATTGAGGTTTTTATAAAAATCATTCTGACACAGGGAATGGGCTGTAGCATTTTCTGAAACATTTGATCAAATAGTTGACAAGCGTGCCAACTATTGTATTTTCTTCATGAGCAACAGCACCAAAACGAGATCGATATACCGCATATCTCCGCAATCCATCAGAAGCCATGACATTTTTCTTATTTCCTATTGTCCCTTTTTACAACACTCACGGGACGAAATTATTGGGTTCTTTTGTTAAGCCACCGTATCATGGCTCAAATCTCTTACAAAAATTAGATTATAAATAGCGGGAATTTACGTATTTGTCTTTCATTTTGACTTCAAAAAGGAGGATGTACTCAATAAATGTGTATTTAAAGTAAATAATACAACAATTTTAACGTTTAGAAAAAGAAACCAATACTCTTAGGAACGTAGCGAATACCAAACGCATTTGTTACAGAATAAAAATATTATGAGTGATCGACCCCGACGAAAATCGCCAATACGGTTTTCGTTGGGGTCGATCAGTTGGTGATCTTCTGGTCTATATGACTCATAGAAGGGTGGAGGCAGTAGAGTCCAAGGGGGAGGCATTGGCTGTTAGTTTGGACATTGCGAAGGCCTTCGATCGGGCTTAGCACAAAGCGCTTCTTTCGAAGCACCCTTTCGATGGGCTTCCCGAGACATTATGCAATTGGATCACCTGCTTTCTTGCCAATCGGAGCATTAAGATCGTTCTAGACGGTGCACACTTTGACTACAAGTCTATTAATGTTGGTGGTTCACAAGGCTGCGTGCTATCACCAACGCTGTTTCTTCTGCATATCAATGATATGTTGCGAAGCGGTAACATTCATTGCTATGCGAATGACAACACTGGTGATACTCTATACACCGGCCGTGCCAGTATTTCTCGGAAAAACGTCGCCGAGTGCCGGTAGAAACTTGTGTCTGAAGTCGAATCTTTGCTGAACAAAGTCTCGGATTGGGGGCGACTAAATCTAGTCTAGTTTAACCCTCAAAAGATACAAGTTTGCGCGTTTACCGCTAAAAAGAACCCTTTGTCGTATCTCCTCAGTTTTAAGGCACACCCCTTGTCGCCTTTGCCAGTATCGGAATCCTCGGCGTCGACATATCGAGTAACGTGCAGTTTCGTGGTCACTTGGAAGACAAGGCCAAATTGGCCTCTAAAAAGCTTGGCATGCTCAGCAGAGCGGGACAGTATTTCATGCCTGCACACCGCCTGCAACTTTACAAGGCCAGGTTCGGCCTCACATGGATCTCTGTTCCCATCTCTGGGCTGGGGCTCCTCAGTACCAGCTCCTTCCACTTGACCACATCCAGTGCAGAGCGGCTCGAATCGTCGACGACCAAGTCTTTCCGATCAGCTCGATACACTGGAGCTGCGAAGAGATGTTGCATCCCTTTGCATTTTCTTTCGCATTTACCATGGGGAGTGCTCTGAGGAATTGGTCGGATTAATCCCAGCCGCCAAATTTCACGAACGCACATCGCTGCGAAACTCCCGATACCATCCACACCATCTGGATGCTGGATGGTCCACCACTATAGGTTTCACTAGGAGTTTTAATCCGGGTACGACCTCTCTGTGGTATAATTTACTACCGGCGATTTTTCCGGAGTCATACAACTTAGAGACCTTCAAGAATAGAGCTTACTCCTTTTTAAAATGCCGGCAACCTACCTGCAATTCCCATGGGTTTGTAGTTGTTCATGGGCGGCAGTAGTTACTTACCATCAGGTGAGCCGTATGCTCGATTGCCCCCTCTCCTGTAAAAAATTGAGTACTTCCGATTAATGCAGCAGTCATAATTTAGCATAATGCAGTCTGTTAACTACAAAAATATAATAAACTTCGTGACATTTTTCTACATTAGACTCCATCTGTGTGGTACTACCCTCTTACCTATTTCTGCCGCCAAATAGCATTTATTGCACTGCCATGTTCAGATCTGATGGATGTAAAGAGACAGTGTAATTGCAGGCTGTGAGGCAATCTATTAAAATTGAGGACTGAGCTCCTCAGGGGTGATAACGTATTTGTATCATTCTTTGTTTGAATTTGTATGCAGGTTTCAGTTGGCTGCAGCAGCCAATTACCATCACGTGGTCTGTTAGTTCGTTTATAAAAAAAAAACTCTAACATAAGACCAGTATTCATCCCTGGGGACTTTGATTGATCACGAAATTTCTAAGAGCCTTCAGTAAGAAAACGAATGTGGGTGCACTTCTGTTTTGGCGAAAATATATAAGAGAATGCTACCTACACAGATATACTGATACGCAAAAAGGAATCCTATGATTTTAAATAAACTTTCCAAGTGGAATAGCAGTCAAGCACTAGATTATAACAGTAAAAAATATATATTTAAATTTTAATCGTTCATTTAAAAGCGAAAAATGAAATAAGTCTGAATAAAACTAATTTTACTGTTCTGTTACGGATTTTATCGCTTTTAATTAACTTATTTTCAATTCTCGACGTTTCGCGTGCTTTACAGTCCCCATAGTCACGGGGGGATTGAGATGTTTGACGTCCTGATATCATACTTAGCCCGGCTACTATCAGCTTTTGTAAAATTAATTTTATTTAATGTCGAGTATTCGTGTAAATTTAAGAAGTCATTATCAAAAAAACTTATTAATTGAAAGGAGATCATCCCAGATGCACACATGATGGATGGCGCAAATATTTACAACGTTAAGCGTCTCCCACACAGAAGCGGCTTGCGGTGGCGGCCGCGGTGGCGGCCAGCTGTTTGCGCTTGCAATGTAAGTGAGTCTGCAAACTCGTGCGGCCATGACGCGGCCTGCGAGCGGCTGGCCGTGGTCGCATGCTCCGCCCCTTTTGCCAACACGTGTGTGTTAGCGAGTACGCGGTCTGTCGGTGGCCGCAGCGCGGTCAGTTGCACATTCTTACAACAGGCAGCGTGTACCGCGTGAAAAATGGTGATAAATTCAGAGATTTTAATAGAAACAGTGCAAAATTATCCAGTACTTTATGAAAATTCACATCGTGATCACATAATTATTAGTATTAAAAACAATATATATGATAATATTGCTGAATATACTAAGACTTCCTTACAGTTTGTCATGTTTACTGACGTCCGATCGTAGCACAGACACCACAGCGAATGGCTCTTCAGGCCGCCACTCCGGCCGCGGTGGTGTATTAAGCGTCTCCCACACACAAGCGGCTTGCGGTGGCGGCTAACCGCGGGCCGCGGCTGCAGCCGCTATAACAACACACCACCGCGGCCCAAGTGGCGGCCTGAAGCGCCATGTGCTGTGGTGTCTGTGTTACGATCGGACGTATGAACATGACAAACCGTGACGAAATTTTTATTATATTCAGCAATATTATCATATATTTTGTTTTAATACTAATGCTTTTGTGATCACGATGCGAATTATCATAAAGTACTGGATAATTTTGCACTGTTTCTAATAAAATCTCTGAATTTAGCACCATTTTTCACGCGGTACACGCGGCCTGTTGAAAAAATTTACAACTGACCGCGTACTCGCTGACACACACGCATTGGCAAATGGGGCGGAGCATGCGGCCGCGGCCAGCCGCTCGCAGATCGCGACAAGGCCGCACGAGTTTGCAGACTCACTTACATTGCAAGCGAATACAACTGGCCGCCACCGCGGCCGCCACCGCAAGCCGCTTCTGTGTGGGAGACGCTTTATTGCAGCGGCTGGAGCCGCGGCTCGCGGTTAGACGCCACCGCAAGCCGCTTGTGTGTGGGAGACGCTTTAACGTTACAACATAAAGTACCAGAAAATATAATAAACCGATCGTTAGTAATTCCTCGCAAATATATGGTACGCTTTCCCGATGATGTTAATTTCACAACCACGGTTGTCACGTTACCACAAATATGACGCTTCGCTAGAGTAAAACCTTTTTACCGTTTACTCTTGATCTGGCCAGTATGTTATAGTTGTGCCTACATATATATTTTTTTCTAAATCTGAATAATTTATAATATACAGAACTGTGCAATAAACTTAGCACCTTTAATGGCTTCATTGAAAGCATAAAGCAAAAGACGAGAAAATCATAACTTTATAAAATTGGTGTAATTAGCTCGTTACAAGTTTTAACGGATTCAAAATTTAAGAGTTTTCATGATTGATGTTAATATTTACCCTCGTTTTCTATTAATAATCTGATTAGTTTTATGGTTTATAAAAAGTATACATTATTTAGATTAATATAAATGTTATTTTACTAAAAAAAAGCAAACAAAATGCAAAAAGAGAACCATTAGAACTACAAATAATCTCAAAACCAGAATTTTATTATTTCTTACACTTTATTACCTATTCCTTAACAAAAATCATACTTCACATTATCATTATTAGACAAAAAAAAATTATAAAGTCAATATTTACTACCATAAAGTTCAGTAACAAGTATCGCTATAATCTTAAAATCACATTTTAAATTATTTAAGCTTGCTTATGGAACTTTGGTATATATTCCTTTGGAAAACAATATATATAAAATACATATAAAATCGATATAGGCTGTATAGTAAATTTGTCCGTTGTCTTTCAAGGGCTAAAAAAATATGAAAGCGCGTTTAAATTTTTAATAGCAATAAAACTTATTAAAAAAATATTTTATTAAAAACTACGCGTATTAGTATGAAATAGGAAACCAGTTGATGTAATTCTGAATCTAATAAAAATAACCCGTTCTCGATACGTCAATTTTTTCGGGAGTTATCGTCATCACATACAAAATCAACATCCGGACGTCCACGTATTTTTTTCGAATCGTTTTTTTATCAAAGTATATTTAATTTTGCTTTTTTAATCATCATCATCATCATTATCATTACAGCCCTTCGCAAGTCCACTGCTGAACATAGGCCTCCCCCAAAGAATGCCACAAAGCACGGTCCTGAGCCACCTGCATCCATCGACTTCCTGCATGTCTTACCAGGTCGTCACTCCATCTCGTGGGGGGACGCCCTACACTTCGCCTACCGGTACGAGGCTGCCACTCGAGAACCTTTCTTCCCCATCGGTTGTCGGTTCTTCGAGCTATATGGCCGGCCCACTGCCACTTCAGCTTACTAATCCGTTGGGCTATGTCGGTTACTCTGGTTCTACTGCGGATATCCTCATTCCTAAGTTTATCACGCAGAGAAACTCCGAGCATAGCCCTCTCCATAGCTCGCTGGGCGACCTTGAGCTTCCTCATACGGCCAGCAGTGAAGGACCACGTCTCAGTTCCATAAGTCATCACTGGCAACACGCACTGGTTGTACAATTTCGTTTTCAGGTTTTGAGGTATGTCTGACGAGAAAATGTGTCGTAGCTTCCCGAGCGCTGCCCAGCCGAGTTGAATCCGTCGATTGACCTCTCGGTCGAAGTTGGACTTACCTAGTCGGACTATTTGTCCCAGGTAAACATAATCGTCAACAACTTCGAGCTTAGTGCTCCCAACAACTACCGGCATAGGTGTGACATGGACATTGAACATGATCTTTGTTTTGTCCATGTTCATCTTAAGACCTATCCGTTGGGAAACACTATCGAGGTCATTGAGCATAGTGCTTAGGTCCTCCAGCGATTCTGCCATAAGGACTATATCGTCGGCAAATCGAAGGTGAGTGATGTACTCGCCATTGATGTTGATACCGTATCCTTTCCAGTCCAGAAGCTTGAAAACGTCTTCCAATGCAGCGGTGAAGAGTTTCGGGGATATGACGTCACCCTGTCTTACGCCTCTCTGCAATTGGGTAGGTTTCGTACTCTGGTTCTGTACTCGGATAGCCATCGTAGCCCTACTGTACAAGCACTTCAACACTTCGATATACCGACAGTCAACTTGGCACCGCTGAAGGGACTGCAGCACCGCCCAAATTTCGACGGAATCAAAGGCTTTCTCATAGTCCACATACGCCAGACATAGTGGCAAATTGTACTCTTCGGACTTCTGTACAATTTGCCGAAGGTTATGTATGTGGTCTATGGTGCTAAAGCCCTTTCGGAAACCGGCTTGTTCGGGAGGCTGGAAGTCGTCAAGTCTGCGCGCGAGACGATTCGTAATGACTCTCGAAAACAGCACGTAGACGCGGCTCAGAAGGGAAATCGGTCTGTAGTTCTTCAAGAGAGCGTTGTCACCTTTCTTGAAGAACAAGACCACCGCACTTCTGCTCCACGCCTCCGGTGTAATGCCACCATGGAGGACGGAATTAAAGAGCTTCTGAAGGACTTCAAGTACCGGTCTTCCACCCGCTTTCAGAAGCTCCGCTGTAATTCCATCCTCGTCTGGGGCCTTACCGTTTTTAAGGTGCTGGAGAACCATTCTAATCTCGCTCAGACTGACGTCCGGGATATCTTCGGAATAATGTCGGATGAGACTCGCTCTTGGATCGTTACTCACACTTGCGTGCGGCTCCAACGATGACGTGTACAGCTGCCCATAGAACCTCTCAATCTCACTCAAAATCTCAGGTGTCCCGGAAACGATGCTGCCACATTCTGTCTTCAGCTTTGACAGGTGGCTCTTTCTGGCAGACAGATCTCTGGCAAAGACTTTGGAGCCTTGGTTCCGCTCGATCGCTTCTTCAATACGAGCTGTATTGAAGTTGCGTAAGTCCCGCCGCATGCATTTGGAGATCTGTCTGTTCAGATGCCTGTATGCTGTCAAGTCTGTTGAAGAATGTAGCTTCATCTCCCGTCTAACAGCCATGAGATTAAGAGTGTGATCGGAGAGTTTTTGTGTTCTTCTGCGGCGGGTCTTGCAGAACTTAGCTCCGACCGCATGGACCGTTTCCACGAGCTTGTCATTCATATCGTCCACTTCATTGCAGTCTTCTAGGCACTGAAAACGGTTTTGTAACTCGAGCTGAAAAGTTTCGGGACTTTGGAACAGAGCACGAGGGGGACGGAGCGTTGACTTCATTAGACGAGACCTCTCCAACTTAACGTTTAGGTTCAGTGTGCCTCTAACCATTCGGTGATCGCTATCAGTTTTCACCCTCGCGATCACGGAGACATCACTGAACAGTTGTCGTCTGGTCGTCATAATGAAGTCAATCTCATTTTTTGTCGAACCATCGGGGCTCGACCAGGTCCACTTCCTGTGGGGCCGCTTCTGGAAGAAAGAGTTCATCATAAACAGTCCCTCTTTCTCCATGAAGTCGGCCAGCTGCTGGCCCCTTGGGTTCCGTTGCCCTATTCCAAATTTCCCTACTTTCAGCTCACCGTTCTCTCTTGTGCCTAGTTTTGCATTGAAGTCTCCCATCAACACCGTATATTGGGTTTTGGAGGAATGCATGGCTCTAGAGATATCCTCATACATTTCCTCCACCTCCCCATCGGGGTGTGCCGAGGTTGGTGCGTAAACCTGTATGACCTTCAGCGAATACCGTTTGGTGATTCTGAGTATAAGGTACGCAACCCTCATCGACACACTCCCGATCTTTACAACGTTGTTAACGAGAGACTTGTGGACGATAAATCCGACACCTCCTTGGGACAGATGGTCGCCCTCCCGGTGATAGAGCAAGTTGCCGGATTCGAGGATTACCGTGTCCTCCCCCTCTCTTCGGACTTCGGATAATCCTATAATATGCCAGCGCAACTTGTCTATCTCTTCTTCCAGCTCCACGATCTTCTCGTCAGTCCTCAGGGTGCGTGCGTTGTACGTTGCCAGGTCGAGTCGTCTAAGGTGGCAACCGAACCTCCACCGGAGATTCTTAGCACCCCCTGCCCCGCCGTTACCATGGTCGCCACCGTAGCCAGGAATAGCGAGGCCGCCGGGGACTGGGGGCCGTGTCTTTGTTACATTCATAGGGGGGTATTTGCCATAGTTGCCACGCTTGGCGAGCGGGTTGGCAACCGCAGTTTTTTTATTATAATTTTGACTATTATCAGGAAGATGCTGCTGCCCATCTCCTGCCTGTTTCCCTTTGTCGCCTTTTACGACACCCACGGGAGGATATGGGGTAGTGGTATTCTTGACCGCCACTACACGGTAATTTTTTACTTTTTTAATAAATTAATTTAATTAATATATGAATATTTTTTTAGAAAATATAAAACGGATTAATTTCAGTGTTCTCATTCCGTATAAGTGCAATGATGTTATGATAGAAGCAGTTTTAGGACACAAAATTGCTTGACCTTGACATATTGAGATTAATGCACTACCTAATAACGCATCGCGTTATAAGGCGTGCAATTAACTTTGAGTAAAAAGTAAACGCTGACTGCAATAACTTAAAATAATAAAATTATTTCACATTCTAAACTCGGGGCTCTAAAGATATCATAGCGGATAGAAGAATGAAAAGTTGCATGAAGGATATAAAAGTGTTTTATACTTTTTAGTTCTTTAAAGCGGTTTTTCATTTTGTATTAAAAAGTTATTTTTTACACTTTTGAGTTGAAGAAATATTAAAAGCTGGAATGTCGTCCAAAGAGTTGCATTAAAAATTTCATTCTTTATTTTACCATCCTTAAAAGTGAACATGAACCATGAAGTAGAAAGAATCATCAAAAATTGTTTAACTATTGACGAAGACTATATTGCGTAACAAGAATATCTACTACACCATATCGTCTGAAGGTGTCGTAAGAGGCGATAGGGGATAACAAACCAGGAGATAGGCAGCAGCGTCTTCTCTCTCGTAAATATCTCTAGAAACTATTTAATTGTGTCGTTTACGGCAATACTTCAGCAGAAGCGTGGAGCCTAAGTATAATTGGCCCGCTCTTCAAAAAAGGCGACAGCAATCTTAAAAAAAAAACTACGTTTCACATGCTGATTTTGAGATTTTGATAGCACGAGATTTGACAACTTCCAGCCCCCTCTTCTATAAAAAAACCTATTATTTTTCTTTATGGTGCATGAATTTATTTGAAATGAGAAAATAAAAAATTACGGTCTATTTTGTGTGTTTAATGCTAGGAGTGCATTAGCGTAATATGGCTATGTGTCACTAAAAAGATTTTATCATCGGGAACTAAGAACCTGTTATTTTTATCCAATGATTTAATAAATATCTTTATAAAACATTTAAAAGGAATATAGCTTGGTGTTTTATTCCTGTTACGGGCCCCAGCTACCCCTGCAAAGTTTGCATTGGCTAGGGCCCATATTAGCCTCCTCGACAGGCAGCCGAGGGTTCGGGCCCAAATGGCCATATGGACAGTTGACATATCATACTACACAATAGGGAGAAGGCTAGGTAAATAAATAGTCCGTACCTGGATCCGAAGCTAAGACCGCACCAAGGCTCGGTCAGGTCGTAGGTAGTTGTAGGTGCATGTAAAGTGGTGTTTAGTGGTGTATATATTTATGTGACCTGGCCCAACTGAGGTAACTGGGCAGCGGCCTGGTCCCATGCTGCCCCACAATGCTGCATCACTGCAGCAGGCGTCACCAAGTGACAACTTCTTTCTTCATGTCACTATTTCAGTCTATCAACTTTATTGTACATTTAACTAACTTCACTCAACTAATTCAAGGTTCATCGTAGAATCAAACACGTGACATCCGACACAAGTAACGAACAGTAGTTCAAAGTTCAATATTCAAGGTTCCGGATTCACGTAGCACAAATTTACAAACACGGGATCGAACGCGGTCTCTTCTCGAGTGTCACAAAGTTCAGCATTCCAAAACAAAACTAAAATCCTTCGTACGATATTAGATCCTACGCCGCAATAAGAATTCAATATCAGCCTAGCTGACAAGCAAACTAACTACAGAGTCAACATACAAAAGGCTCTTAACGCGACGGTACAATTGCAACGAAATTACTCTAATCACTCAAATTCAAAATAAGCCTCTTGTCACGAAAGTACAACTTAGACAAACTAAACCGAGGCGGTCTTCACGAAACCACAATTCAGTAGCGAAGTAACGCGCACAAAATCTAAATCTAGACCATAAATCCAAAAAACTGGTCGCGCGAAATATATGCAGCGGTCTCCAAAATACGCGAATTGCCCGCACCGCCGCTCTCAAGCTACTGTTTTCGCCCACGAGCGCCAAACGCTGGGAAGCTGCATACCGATGCCTCCTCCCCGCGACGCGAGTGATACCTAACACCATCGGGCGATTCGCTAAGTCGAAGGCGATTGGATGCCGTCTCAAATGACCATTTTTGGGCCTAGACAATTCCATTACATCACAAAGAGAACATTCACAAAGGAAAGGTTTTTTTTAACCCTTACAAAGAGACTTTCATGGTAATATAAAAAAATATAAAAAAATATATATATACATTTTTATAATATATATATATATGGGGGTCATCGTAGAAGCGTGCTCGTCGCGACCCCTGCCAGCCCTTTTCAGGGCTGCAATTCTACTCAGCTGCGCACCCATGCCAACGAGAGTTAGGGCGTCCCCCCAAGGCGACGCACACCAGCTCGTCCCCGTTGGCGTGGAATGCAGCGCGCAAAGCGGCGATGGGGACCGCCACCCGTCACGCACAGCCCGACACGGTGGAAGGTGGAGGACAGAGTGCAGAGTTGGTACGTGGAATGTTAGAGGAGGCATGAGAGATAAGACGAATGAGCTGATCGAAATAATGAAAGAAAGAGAATTAGATGTCGTATGTATGTCGGAGACCAAACGGAAGGGCAGTGGTACTGAAGAGCTCCCTGGCGGGGCGTTAGCTCTATGGTCCGGAGTCCCGGAGAGCGAGAACGCCTGCCAGGGAGTGGGGGTGCTGCTGTCTTCTCGGTTGGTCGATGTTATGACTGAATATAAGTTTGTGAACTCAAGACTTCTCTGGGTTCGCTTTAAATTGGGACTGATGAAGTTATTCCTTTTGACTGTTTATGCGCCGGTAGCTTCGTCGTCCAGGGCTGAGCTGGAGGAGTTTTGGGAGAATGTAAGAGAGTTCTAGATTTGGCTAGGGGAAACGAAGGAATTGTTGTATGTGGTGATTTGAATGGATGGGTTGGTACCGCTCGACCAGGGTACGAGTCGGTACTTGGAAAGTTTGGCGATAAAAGGGTTAATGATGCTGGCAAGCTTATACTGGCGGTATGCAAGGAAAAGGGTCTTCTTGTGACAAACACTATGTTTAATCATAAGAAAATCCATATGTATACTAGAGAAAGAAAGAATGAGAGAAGTATGATCGATTTGTTCCTGGTGGATGACCGACTGCGAAAACAGGTTATGGATACGCGAGTGTTCAGGGGTGCTGACCTGGGAACGGATCACTATCTAGTGATTACTAGATTTAGGGGTCTGTTCGCGGGTTGGCGCTACCGGACGGCAGTAACAGAACCACAGTCGGTCTGTCGCATCCGAAGCTGGAAGCTTCAGGAAGCAGATACTAGGGACAAATATCATGCGAGGGTAGCCGAAAAGCTTGACACCATCGATGGCAGAAAGGAATGTGTAGAAAGAACATGGCAGAACCTTAGGGATGGAATGGTAAGTGCAGCGGAAGAAGTGTGTAGCACAATAAAAAGAGGCAGTAGTAAAAGAAGAGATGCATGGTGGAATGATGAAGTGAAAGAAGCTGTAAAGAAGAAGAAGAAAGCATGGTTAGACTACTTGGCCTCTAATAATGATAAGGATATGAGAGAGAAGATGAAAGAAAGATATAGGCTGCAGAAAGTTCACACGAAAGCATTGATTGAGGAAGTGCGTGAAAGGTGTAGAATGGAAGCGGAAGAAAGGTTGTCTCACAACTTTAAGGAGAACTCCAAACTCTGTGTGTGGTGCGACGGCCTTAAGAATGAACAAAGTGCTTTCGAGAACTAATGACGTCCTCTCAGAAAAATCGGACGTCATGCAGGGATGGAGCGAATTTTATAGAGAAATGTATGCGTGTGATGTTCTTAGTGAGGGATCCGGGGATGACGCCGTGACTGGTACGCCAGACCCGGACCTCGATGACACTGAGGTCATCAGTATGAAAGAGATTGAACGTGCGATTCGAAGTTTGAAATGTGGTAAGGCTGCGGGACTAGACAGAGTTACTGCTGAAATGGTCAAGTATGGTGGGCCTCGCGTCTGGGACAGCTTTCATCTGCTGTGCAATTTGTGCTGGCGGATGGGGGATGTCCCGGATGATTGGCGATCCGCAGTCATTGTGCCTTTATATAAAGGTAAAGGTTCACATTTTGACTGCGTGTGTTATCGGGCGATCAGCATGACCAGTTTAGCAAGTAAAGTTTACTCGAAGGTTTTGACACGTAGGATGCAAGAGAAATCAGTAAGATTTCTATGGGAGGCACAATGCAGATTTAGACCTGGAAGAGGATGCACGGATCAAATGTTTTCTCTCCGCATGATCACGGAGAAGCTTCTGGCTGCTAACCAGAAGATTTTCTGTGCTTTTGTGGATCTTGAGAAAGCATTTGATAAGGTTGTAAGGAAGAAAATGTGGGAACTGTTGCCGGGGTATGGTGTGGATGGTCGATTGCTAAGGGCTGTGCAGTCTCACCTGTCACCCATGTTTAGCGTCCAAACGGGCGTAAAAGAGGGTTGTGTCATGTCTTCCTGGCTGTTCATACTGTATCTCGACAGCTGTTTACGAAAGCTGAAAGGTAGCTGTTTGGGTGTGAAATCGGGTGACATAAAAGTAAATTGTCTGCTGTATGCTGATGATGCAGTGCTTATTGCACCATCAGAGGCAGAACTGCAGGCATTAGTCACGTGTATGAAAGAGGAATGTGAAATTAAAGGTCCCGGTTTGAACGCTAATAAAACTAAGGTTCTGGTATTTAAAAGGGACGAAGAGAGAACGAAGTGTGAAATATGGGTAAATCAGGAATGTCTAGAACAAGTAAATGAAATTGTATACTTGGGGAGTGCTTTTAGCCGGGATGGAAGATGTGATTTAGATGTGGACAGGCGTGTCGCTGCCGGGAACAAAGCCAATGGTGCCCTGTCTGCGTTAGTCAAAAGGCAAGGCGTAGTGAAGAGTGCACGCCTTGCAATACATAACGCAGTGTTGGTACCGACTTTGTTATATGGCAGCGAATCCTGGGTATGCCAGAAGAAGCATAAAAGCAAGTTGAATGCAGTGGAGATGCGATCTCTTCGTAAAATGTGCGGCGTTACCATGGCCGACCGAAAGCGAAACGAAGAGATTCGCAATATGGCAGGTTTGAAAGATGACCTTATCACAAAAATTGATAAGGGCGTGCTTCGGTGGTTTGGGCACGTTGAGCGAATGAGTGAAGACCGAATGGTGAAGAAAATATATAGCGCGAAAGTTAATATTAAAAGGTGTCGAGGTAGACCGAGACTAACTTTCGAAGACCATGTGAGCAACTTGCTCGAAGAGGGTAGGGTCAAGAGTACTCGGATACCTAGACGTGCATGTATGAAGAAGATAATGAATCTGAAAGAAGCGAAAGAGGTATGTAAGGATCGTGACACTTGGCGATCTGTTCTCTCTGGCTACCCCGTCAGGGATTGTGCGTGAAGATAAGTAAGTAAGTAAGTAATATATATATATATATATATATATATATATATATATATATACCCTTTCCTAAATTTAATATAAGAATAAAGTAAGTAAATACTTCGTACATACGTCGTCTCAGAAGGATATTAACACTATAGTAATCTACTATAACAAGAAGTTAGACAAGCTTAATTTATTTTTTGAATTTCGAAATTAAATAACTGAATTTAATGACGTTCTCTTAGACGAATTTCACCGAAATCTATAACTATGTCTATAATTGTATCCTATTCATCTTTCGTCTTTAATATTTGGAACTTCAATCAAGTATTCTCTTTTTATTTGCATGTGAAAGGGCATCCTATTCATCAACGCAGACACTGCAGAATTTATTTTACAGTTTTTTGAGTTATAACTATTAGAATTATGTTATTCTTTGTGTGCCAGTCACGGCCTACAACTACGTTCTTTAAACTTCACTATTCTGATTTCTCTGGCGTGAGGTAGCGACATGTTAACCATACAACTCGAGCGGGCGCAATTTAGTAACTAATAAAATAGCATAATAAAGTGGATACTGATTTCTTATATTTACGCGAACAAAACTATTTTTTTACGGATTTTATCGCGTTTAATTTACTATTTTAATTCCCGACGTTTCCGACGACCCAAAATTAATATTAAAAAACTGAAGGTAGCCGGGCTAACTGTGACATCGGTACGTCAAACATCTCAGTCCTCGCCCCCCTCCCCCCCCCCCGTGACCATGGGTTGCTGTAAAGCACCCGAAACGTCGGAAATTAAAATAGTAAATTAAACGCGATAAAATCCTTAAAAAACAGTTTTATTCAATAATAAATTGCAATATAAAATAGCTTGGGTATGTGATGACGCCACGCCACACTCACCGCCAGCCGCTCGCCACTAAAGCCTTTCCCATAGATTGACGCTTGTGGCAAAAGCTAGTGCTTGTAATGCACACCCAATGCCCCACTGCCTTCTTGATGACTTAAGAAAAGTTTTTGTAGAGTACATTAATATTCATAAAACGTTCCATACTAAAACATTCCGAAATTTTATATCTTTATATTCAAAGCAGATCTCAACAAATCTTAGTGATTTATTTTCAGTCATTATTTACAACCGATCAGAGTTCACTGCTGAATATAAGCCTCCTTATTAATTGCTTCATAAGTAGGATATTTGTCATAGTTTCCACTCTTGTCAGGCGGGTTGTCAACTGCAGTTTTTTTAATTTTATGGTTGTTTTTTTTGTTGGTTGTTGGTTGTGTTTGTATTGGGGATGAGTCGCTCGCGTCCGTAGGCTTCAACCACCTAATACTAGGCCCACCCTACACGTGTCCCCCGGGTGGTGCTAAACGAGCGACAAAGCCGAAACGACAGACTCGGCTTCTCGCCGTATGGTGGCGGCGTAAAATCTACCACCCCTTAGTTCGCACCAGCAGCCAAGAAGAAAAAGAAATGGCCCCGAGTTCCCGGCGCCCCTTTAATGGGGCAGGGGTGCGAATAATCTCCGGGCGAAAAACCGGCGACGAGGTTCGCCACCCGTCACGTCCTGTCTCCCGGGGGGGCGAAAAGTGGATTGCGGAGGCCCGTCTGGCTACGCTGAATGTATGTGGAGCAATGAATGATAAGATGGATGAAGTATGGGAAATATGAATGATAGAGGAATAGATGTGTTATATGTGAACGAGACGAAACGAAAGGGAAGAGATGTCACTGCACATGGCATGTATACCGCTTACTGGTCTGGAGTAGACGAGACCGAGCGGGCATGCCAGGGAGTCGGTGTCATCCTTTCAGAAAGAATGGCTCAATGTGTGAAAGAGTATGAATGTGTTAGCCCAAGGCTGCTGTGGATACGAATGAAAGTGGGCTTAAAGAAGTTGTTTGTGCTAGGGGTGTACGCCCCGATATGTCTAAGCCCACTTATATCCGAGAGCAGTTTTGGGACATGGTAAGGCTGGTATTGATGAAATGTAAGGAAAATGAAAATATTATTATGTTAGGAGATTTTAATGGAAGGGTTTGGGTGAAGAGGTCTGGTTATGAAAGGATATTAGGAACGTTTGGCGACGAAAGAAGAAAACCTCCTCACCGTATGTGTGGAAAAGAATATTTTTGTGGCGAACACTTTCTTTCGCCATAAGAGGATTCACATGTATACATGGGAAAGAGGGGATAATAGAAGTATGAAAGATTTCAAAATTGTGGATGAAAGAATGAGGAGCGCAGTGGTAGATACAAGGGTTTACCGGGGGTCCAACGCAGGGACGGACTTGGTCTTATACCGAATTAATGGTCTATTCAAGCGTTGGCGGCATCGGACATCTGCGTCTACCACTGCGTTACAGCGTATAAGAATAGAGAGGTTACAAGATGAAGGTGTGAAAGAGAAGTATAAATGCAGACTGAGGGAAAATATAGGTGGGTTGAATGAATTATGTATGAATGATTTAGAATTGAAGAATGTATGGAATAATATTAAGAAAGTTTTGGTGGATGCAGCCACCGAAGTATGTGGTGTAAGTAAGAGAACGAATGAAAGGAAAAGTAATACGTTGAGGTGGGATGATGAGGTACGGATGGAAGTTGAAGCAAAGAAGAGAGCATGGCTGGATTTACTAGCAACTAAAGCTGGTAATTCTGGCGGAATGAATGATGAGATTGAAAGAAAAAAGGCAGACTTTAGACGTATAAATAAGAGAGTAAAAGAAGTTGTTGAAAGGAAAAAGCACGAAAGGATAGATAAAAATGATAGAAGGATATGTGATAACTTCCAGGAAAATATTGATATGTTCTGGAAGCACGTAAGAACTGCCAGGGGAAATTCAAAACAGCCTAGAATGAATGCTATACGAGACGAGAATGGCTGCATGTTGAATGATGAAGTTTCGAATTTAAAGAGATGGAAGGAATACTTTGAAAGCGTGTTTAAGAGTGAAGAGTTGTCTGAAATAAGTGAAACAGAAATTCCGGAAGAAGTGGAGAGAGGTAGGGAGATAAGTGTAGATGAAATAATGAAAGAAATGAAAAGCATGAAAGCAGGTAAAGTAGCCGGATATGATAGAGTATCACTCGAAATGCTAAGGGCTGGTGAGGGTGAGGTTGCAGGCCTGCTGTACACCTTATTTAATTTGTGTTGGGAACTGAAGCGGGTACCGGAAGACTGGTGCAAAGCCGTTATAGTCTCAATATATAAGGGAAAGGGGTCGCAGCAGGTCTGTAAAAACTACCGTGGTATCAGCTTGCTTAGCATTGTGGGTAAACTGTATACTAAGGTGTTAATTGAAAGAGTTATGGAAGAAACTGATGGAAAAATTTGGGATGTGCAAGCTGGATTTGCCGTGTAGTGGCGGTCAAGAATACCACTACCCCATATCCTCCCGTGGGTGTCGTAAAAGGCGACAAAGGGAAACAGGCAGGAGATGGGCAGCAGCATCTTCCTCATAATAGCCAAAATGACAATAAAAAAACTGCGGTTGCCAACCCGCTCGCCAAGCGTGGCAACTATGGCAAATACCCCCCTATGAATGTAACAAAGAGACGGCCCCCAGTCCCCGGCGGCCCTGCTATTCCTGGCTACGGTGGCGACCATGGTAACGGCGGGGCAGGGGGTGCTAAGAATCTCCGGTGGAGGTTCGGTTGCCACCTTAGACGACTCGACCTGGCAACGTACAACGCACGCACCCTGAGGACTGACGAGAAGATCGTGGAGCTGGAAGAAGAGATAGACAAGTTGCGCTGGCATATTATAGGATTATCCGAAGTCCGAAGAGAGGGGGAGGACACGGTAATCCTCGAATCCGGCAACTTGCTCTATAACCGGGAGGGCGACCATCTGTCCCAAGGAGGTGTCGGATTTATCGTCCACAAGTCTCTCGTTAACAACGTTGTAAAGATCGGGAGTGTGTCGATGAGGGTTGCGTACCTTATACTCAGAATCACCAAACGGTATTCGCTGAAGGTCATACAGGTTTACGCACCAACCTCGGCACACCCCGATGGGGAGGTGGAGGAAATGTATGAGGATATCTCTAGAGCCATGCATTCCTCCAAAACCCAATATACGGTGTTGATGGGAGACTTCAATGCAAAACTAGGCACAAGAGAGAACGGTGAGCTGAAAGTAGGGAAATTTGGAATAGGGCAACGGAACCCAAGGGGCCAGCAGCTGGCCGACTTCATGGAGAAAGAGGGACTGTTTATGATGAACTCTTTCTTCCAGAAGCGGCCCCACAGGAAGTGGACCTGGTCGAGCCCCGATGGTTCGACAAAAAATGAGATTGACTTCATTATGACGACCAGACGACAACTGTTCAGTGATGTCTCCGTGATCGCGAGAGTGAAAACTGGTAGCGATCACCGAATGGTTAGAGGCACACTGAACCTAAACGTTAAGTTGGAGAGGTCTCGTCTAATGAAGTCAACGCTCCGTCCCCCTCGTGCTCTGTTCCAAAGTCCCGAAACCTTTCAGCTCGAGTTACAAAACCGTTTTCAGTGCCTAGAAGACTGCAATGAAGTGGACGATATGAATGACAAGCTCGTGGAAACTGTCCATGCGGTCGGAGCTAAGTTCTGCAAGACCCACCGCAGAAGAACACAAAAACTCTCCGATCACACTCTTAATCTCATGGCTGTTAGACGGGAGATGAAGCTACATTCTTCAAAAGACTTGACAGCATACAGGCATCTGAACAGACAGATCTCCAATTGCATGCGGCAAGACTTACGCAACTTCAATACAGCTCGTATTGAAGAAGCGATCGAGCGGAACCAAGGCTCCAAAGTCTTTGCCAGAGATCTGTCTGCCAGAAAGAGCCACCTGTCAAAGCTGAAGACAGAATGTGGCAGCATCGTTTCCGGGACACCTGAGATTTTGAGTGAGATTGAGAGGTTCTATGGGCAGCTGTACACGTCATCGTTGGAGCCACACGCAAGTGTGAGTAACGATCCAAGAGCGAGTCTCATCCGACACTATTCCGAAGATATCCCGGACGTCAGTCTGAGCGAGATTAGAATGGCTCTCCAGCACCTTAAAAACGGTAAGGCCCCAGGCGAGGATGGAATTACAGCGGAGCTTCTGAAAGCGGGTGGAAGACCGGTACTTGAAGTCCTTCAGAAGCTCTTTAATTCCGTCCTCCATGGTGGCATTACACCGGAGGCGTGGAGCAGAAGTGCGGTGGTCTTGTTCTTCAAGAAAGGTGACAACGCTCTCTTGAAGAACTACAGACCGATTTCCCTGGTGAGCCGCGTCTACGTGCTGTTTTCGAGAGTCATTACGAATCGTCTCGCGCGCAGACTTGACGACTTTCAGCCTCCCGAACAAGCCGGTTTCCGAAAGGGCTTTAGCACCATAGACCACATACATACCCTTCGGCAAATTGTACAGAAGTCCGAAGAGTACAATTTGCCACTATGTCTGGCGTATGTGGACTATGAGAAAGCCTTTGATTCCGTCGAAATTTGGGCGGTGCTGCAGTCCCTTCAGCGGTGCCAAGTTGACTGTCGGTATATCGAAGTGTTGAAGTGCTTGTACAGTAGGGCTACGATGGCTATCCGAGTACAGAACCAGAGTACGAAACCTATCCAATTGCAGAGAGGTGTAAGACAGGGTGACGTCATATCCCCGAAACTCTTCACCGCTGCATTGGAAGACGTTTTCAAGCTTCTGGACTGGAAAGGATACGGTATCAACATCAATGGCGAGTACATCACTCACCTTCGATTTGCCGACGATATAGTCCTTATGGCAGAATCGCTGGAGGACCTAAGCACTATGCTCAATGACCTCGATAGTGTTTCCCAACGGATAGGTCTTAAGATGAACATGGACAAAACAAAGATCATGTTCAATGTCCATGTCACACCTATGCCGGTAGTTGTTGGGAGCACTAAGCTCGAAGTTGTTGACGAGTATGTTTACCTGGGACAAATAGTCCGACTAGGTAAGTCCAACTTCGATCGAGAGGTCAATCGACGGATTCAACTCGGCTGGGCAGCGTTCGGGAAGCTACGACACATCTTCTCGTCAGACATACCTCAAAACCTGAAAACGAAATTGTACAACCAGTGCGTGTTGCCAGTGATGACTTATGGAACTGAGACGTGGTCCTTCACTGCTGGCCGTATGAGGAAGCTCAAGGTCGCTCAGCGAGCTATGGAGAGGGCTATGCTCGGAGTTTCTCTGCGTGATAAACTTAGGAATGAGGATATCCGCAGTAGAACCAGAGTAACCGACATAGCCCAACGGATTAGTAAGCTGAAGTGGCAGTGGGCCGGCCATATAGCTCGAAGAACCGACAACCGATGGGGAAGAAAGGTTCTCGAGTGGCAGCCTCGTACCGGTAGGCGAAGTGTAGGGCGTCCCCCCACGAGATGGAGTGACGACCTGGTAAGACATGCAGGAAGTCGATGGATGCAGGTGGCTCAGGACCGTGCTTTGTGGCATTCTTTGGGGGAGGCCTATGTTCAGCAGTGGACTTGTGAAGGGCTGTAATGATGAAGCTGGATTTAGAAAGGGGATGGGGTGTACGGATCAAGTCTTTTCCATGCGCATGATAGCGGAGAAGTTTTTGACCAAAATGCAGAAAGCTTTTTGTGCGTTCATGGACTTGGAAAAGGCTTATGACAGAGTGGACAGGAATGTGTTATGGCAAACACTGAACTCATTTGGGTTGAGCGCTGACTTGATACAGGCATTAAGGTCTCTTTATTGGGACTCTAGTGCTTGTGTCAGGATCAACGGGGTCTACTCGGACTGGTTTGGCATTCATAACAGACAGTGTCAGACAGGAATGTGTGGCTTCCCCGTGGCTGTTTAACCTATTTATGGACAGTTGTTGGCAAACTTTGCAAGTTGAAGAATGTGGGTTGAGAATGGGTGAGTCAACCATGCCTTTGGTACGCCGATGATCAAGTCATATTTGCATCGTCGGTGGCCGAGTTGCAAATGATGGTTACTTTAATGAATTGGTCATTGAAAGAAAGGGGTATGAAAGTGAACGCAAGTAAGACGAAAGTGATGGTTTTTGAAAGAGAAGAAAGTAAAACTTTATGTGAAATAAGAATAGAAGGGGAGTTGATTGAACAAGTGGATGAGTTTGTATATTTGGGATGTTTATTTAGCAGGGATGGTAGATATGATAAGGATATAGAACGACGAGTGAACGCAGGAAATAGAGTGAATGGGGCTCTACACGCTATTATGAGGAGTCAGAATGTGTCAATTAAGGCACGTATGGCAATTTATAATGCTGTGTTAGTCCCTAATTTACTGTATGGTAGTGAAAGTTGGGTCTGGCAGAAGAAGCATGAGAGTAGAATAAATTCTGTAGAAATGCGTTCCTTAAGGAGTATACTAGGGCTGAATCTGAATAACAGGGTGAGGAATAGTGTGATAAGAGAAAAGTGTGGTTTGCAAGATGACGTTGTGACAAGGATTAAGAAAGGAATGCTTCGGTGGTATGGTCATGTAGAAAGAATGAACGAGGAAAGAGTGACAAAGCAAATTTATGTTGCAGAAGTGAACGGCAGGATCGGGAAGGGAAGCCCTAGACGAAGGTTTATTGACCAAATCGGCGATACATTAAAAATGGGCTAGATTAGGAGTACCCTTAACCGACGAGCGAGTTTGCGTAGATATATGGATGTAAAAGAGGCGAGAGAGGTGCGTCAGGATCGCGCCAAATGGAAGTCCGTAGTCTCTGCCTACCCCTCTGGGTGACAGGCGTGAGTGTTTATGTATTATGTATTATATGTATGTAAAACTTCAAAAATTAATTAAAACTAAAATTAATGTTAAAAATTATATAAATGTATGCTAAGAAAAGCAAAAACTAATTAATAAACTTAAAATATGTTCAATTGAGGTGGAAAATATGAATCACTGTTATGAGACTAATATAGTGTCTAAATTCAACAATTTTATCACTTAAAAACTCCCTACAACTTGTATCAAATAAATATGCATCAGCTCAAGATGAGATAAAAGAACACATATTGGCCATTAATGATCTGGTAAAATCATGTAAATATAATGAGGAGCGCTTTGGCTCCTTAATAAAACATCAAAGTGAGTACCAGCGCTCCATACCAGGTTCATCGGGGACAATATGTGTAAATAATAATGTAAACAGTAAGGACTCATTATTTTCACCTACACTCTATGACAGTGCCATGACAAAGGATATAAACTTAAAAAGCAATGTAAATATTAAAAAAGAAAAATAAAGTTATAATCTATTGTGATGACATAGGCAAAAATTTAGGCATGACGTTAAATAACTGTTTAAAAGGGCATCTGATCAGTAATTATTGCATGCCAGGAGCATCCTTTAGTCATATATTGAATAAAATTCTAAGTAGTAAATTTTGCCCTAATAGCACAATAATAATTCTTGTTGGGAGAAGAGGCAATTTAAACAAAAATCAATTATTAAAACATATTGATAATCTAAATACTTTAAATTTACATAAAATTATCTCGTTTACATTGCCTTATATACAGGGTTGGCCGCAGGAAAATAAAATAAAATACGACTTAAATTTATTAATGAATAAATTTCATGTAATAATAATTTAAACTTGACATTTAATTGTTATAATTTTAATAATAGAATTAATAAAATAGACATAAATAATCTAATTAAGAAATTTTTGACTAGAGATAGGTATTACCTATCTAAATATAATTTAAGTGCTATCTTTTTGTTTATATATTAACTCAGCCAAGGACTTGGTTACACAGACAATTGCTTCTTTTGAGCAGAATAATGACTTAATATGTAATTTGGAATCAGTTCCAAGTAATTTAAATTAGAAAATGAGACAATAGAGGTAATCTCTAGCAGTTCTAATAATTTAAAAAATTTAGAATGTAGCTTACAAATCTTTAATTGTATAACTCCACAGAGTGATAATGAATTTTTTTTACACATGGTGCATCAAAATATACAAGGCATGATAGGCAAAGAGCTAGAAATTGAGCTGTTCTTAAATAGCAACAATATTCACATTTTATGTATTACTGAACATTGGTTAAAAGCTTATAACTTAATGTTTAACTTCAGTAATCACCAGGTGGTCAGTTCTTTCAATAGAGAAACGGTTTTAAGAGGTGGCTCCTTAATATTAGCTAGTAAATTATTATCATGTAAAAAACGTCAAGATATTGTGAGCCTCTCTGTTGAGCGAACTGTAGAAATGGCATGTGTTGAGTTTGAGCACCTCATTGTTGTGAGCGTCTACAGACCCCCATGTTATACGATACTTTTGAAAAAATTATGGAGGAAGTTTTTGCTAAGCTTAACAAACAGAATAAATCTGTTGTAATATGTGGATACTTTAAAATCAATCTCCTAGAAGCTTCCTCCATCAATATTAAATGTAGATCATTGTTTAAAACATATGTTCTTTTTAATTTATTTTTAGAGCCAACGCGTATTGCTCAATCTAGTGCAACATGTATAGATAATATTTTTACAAAAGTTCTGATCACTGTGAACAAGTAGTATCTTTACTTTATGCTCACAAGAAGCAAGTAGATGAGAAAATTGTGTTTGTTTCAGTAGATGCACGTCGCTTGGAGAAGTTTAGAAGTAACATAGTGAAAAAAATTCCATCACTTTCATACCAAAATGATCCCAATTTTTTGTATGGTACATCATTTAAGTTTATTTGCAATTAATTTAATAATACTTTTACTTCTAAAACATTCTCCTTGAACATTCGGAAGTCATTCAATGAATGGGCGACAGTAGGAGTCCATAAGAGCAGACATAGGTTATATGATCTTTACCATGAAAGGCCATATAATCATAGCGTCGAATTTAGGGAATATGTAAAAAAATATTCAAAAATATTTAAAAGAGTGTGCTTCACAGCCAAGTCTTTGCATTTGAGCAACAAAATTAAGACGGCTTCTAATAAAATTAAAATGACATGGAGTATAATTAAAAGCGAAATTGGTAAGATCAACTCTCGCAATTCAAACTACCAGTTAAGTGTTAACAACAAATTAACTGAATCAGATCAAGACGTTGTAATGGTTTTTGAGAAATATTTTACTGATATTCCGATAATAACCACTAAGTCACTGAATTCATCTTCTGCCGTCGCCGAATCATCACTTAAACAAAATGTAAATGAGTGTACAAAGAATTTTACATTTCATAAAGTATCATCAAAAGATATGGTAAAACATTTTAAAACTATTGATGTTAAGAAAACTGCGGATCTGTGGGGGATTTCCGTTGAAGTTATTGCGTCTATAATAGATACAATCGTGCCTCATTTAGCTATTATTTTTAATAATAGTGTCGAATCTGGCGTGTTTCCTGATTTAATGAAGCATAGTAAAGTAATACCTTTATTTAAATCAGGTAGTACAACAGATCCCGCCAATTTTAGACCTATTTCTGTACTACGAACACTTAGTAAGATTTTTGAAAAAAATCTTCTTCATCAAATGTTAAATTTCTTTAATACAAATAACTTCCTTCATAAAAATCAATTTGGTTTCACAAGGGGTCGCGCGACAACTGATGCCGGTGTTGAGCTGATTAAATATATCTTTAATGCATAGGAGAATTCACAGGATGCTTTGGGTATATTTTGTGACCTATCCAAGACCTTCGATTGTGTTCACCATGAAACATTAATCAGGAAACTTCAACACTACGGTGTAATAAGTGATGCTCTTAAATTAATTATTTCATATTTAAGTAAGAGAACGCAAAAAGTTAAAATTAACAGTATGAGCTCTTCCGGATCGATGGTACAAATGGGCGTGCCTCAAGGCTCGATTCTCGGTCCCTTTCTGTTTCTTGTATACATTAATGACTTACCTTACATAGTAGGGCGTAACCATGATATAGTATTATTTGCAGGTGACACTTTTTTAATTTTCAAATTAAGTCAATAATTTTTAATAAAACCAATTTTACGGATTTTATCGCGTATATTAACTTATTTTTAACGTCGGGAATTTTTATATTCCGTTTCGTAACGTCGGGAATATAAAAATAAGTTAATATACGCGATAAAATCCGTAAAATTGGTTTTATTAAAAATGTGTAGTGTTCGCGTAAATATAAGAAATCATTAAGTCAATAATTACTAAAATATGACGAAGTAAATAATGCTATATCTTAATTAGTAAATTGGTTCAATGTTAATAATTTGGATTTAAATGGCACTAAAACGAATGTATGCAATTCATGACTCCAAATGTTAAACAATTAAATACTAATGTAATTTTAAATGGGGAGAAACTGAGTCTTGTAGATACCACCAATTTTCTTGGAATCACACTAGACGCGAAGCTTCAATGGAGCCCCCATATATCAAAACTAGCAAGCAAGTTCTGCAGCATATGCTGTAAAAAAGATTAGAAGTCTTACTAGTGTTGAAACAGATAGACTAGTTTACTTTAGCTATTTCCATAGCATAATGTCGTATGGTATTTTACAAAGGGGACACGCAGCTGACACTGAAATTATATTTGTTTTACAGAAGAGGGCCATAAGAGCAATTTATGATTTAAAGCCTAAAGAGTCACTGCGACAAAAATTTAAGGAAATTAATATATTAACTTTGGCCTCTCAATACATTTATGAAAATATAATGTACGTACACAAAAATAAAATAGTTTTACGAAAATAAGTGATATTCATTCTGTAAATACTAGGAACAGACACAAGCTAGTAGTACGAGTCAGTAATTCATTCTTGGGGCGATGTATACGCTTTTACAACAAAATTCCAGAAAATATACAAAATTTGACCTGCTCAAAGTTCAAAAATTTTATTTAACTAAGTGTGTACTCTTATAAAAAGGGTTATTATAATATTAAAGAATTTATGGATGATAATAACCCTTCTTTTCCTTCTTGGCTCATGGTGCGAACTAAGGGGTGGTAGATTTTATGCCGCTACCATACGGCGAGGAGCCGAGTCTGTCGTTTCGGCTTTGTCGCTCGTTTAGCACCACCCGGGGGACACGTGTAGGGTGGGCCTAGGATTAGGTGGTCGAAGCTTACGGACGCGAACGACTCATCCCAAAATTCATCATCATCATGACAAAGCAAATTTATGTTGCGGAAGTGAACGGCAGGGTCGGTAAGGGACGCCCTAGACGAAGGTTTATCGACCAAATCGGCGATACATTAAAAATGGGCCAGATTAGGAGTACCCTTAACCGACGAGCGTGTATGCGTAGATATATGGATGTAAAAGAGGCGAGAGAGGTGTGTCAGGATCGCGCCAAATGGAAGTCCGTAGTCTCTGCCTACCCCTCTGGGTGACAGGCGTGAGTGTTTATGTATTTAATAACCCCTGGAAATGAAGTGATCGCTACCAAGCTATTTCTAATTTGTTGTGTTGTTAATTTGTGTAAGCTGTTATTTAAAAAAAAGTCCCGCTGGGTTTCTTGCTGGTTCTTCCAGGTCAGAGGTTTTTTTCGAACCAGTGGTAATTAAACAAAAGAGTGACTTTCAATAAGTATTATTTATAATCTGTATTGAATAAAAAAGTTTCTGTTTCTGTTTCTGATTCTGGTATTAGGAAGATGCTGCTGTCCATCTTCTGTGTTGTTTCCCTTTGTCGCCTCTTTTAACACCCACGAAATGATATGAGGTAGTAGAGATTCTTGCACCGCCACATGATATTGGTGTGACTACTTGTGGTAGTGGCGGTATAAGAATATTTACTCTTAATAATAATTTAATTATATTACATATAATAAATATTATTACATAATTTTATCATAATACATAATTAAATTTATTTTCTTTATTTACTCTTACTTTTAATGTTATTTATAGAATATAAATGAAGTTTATTTCCACTCCTATAAATGTATTGCAAATAGCAAATGAAATGAAGACAAGCGTAAAATTAAATTACGGTATAAAATATTTGCAACAGCGCGAGTCGTGCTTGAAACTTAAACATTAAAATGTTTGTTTGTTGAGGAACAAATACCAGCGATGATGCACTTTCATTAAAGACAAATTCAAATCAGTTAAGTATTACCGACCTAAACAAATTTATCAAGGATGCTAGAGGCATGAACTCCATCTCACAAACGAGTGTCGTAAGAGATATAGTTTTATGAAATAAAAATGCCAAACTAACTTACAACCTGAAGGTAAGTGACTGCTGCAGCTCATAGACTTCTGAAACCACTTCAAACAAAGAAAGCTACGAAAGCGTTGTCACTTCTGAGGACTAAAATGGAATAATTCAGATTCCTTTTATTGTACAAGCTCTTAAAATTATTTTTTATATTTACGCGAACACTACACATTAACCCTCTGCGACTGAGATGGTAGTCTGTCAGACACCACCTAACACAAAAAACGTTGTCAGATCGTAATGTGCCGCTCTGTCTCTCTCAGTACCTTCCCTTATCAGCTTGTGCTAACGGTCAGTGATAGGGATGGGCAAGGGAAAAATATATCGATGTAATATATTCAATCGATATATTTAAACAGTATCGATATTTATCGCGTGATAATTATCGATATATATCGATATGTGGGCATCATTTGCGTGATGTAAGGATAAGACCCAAAATTTAACATTACTTATAGTTGGACGACGAAAAAATACGACAACCACACGTATTAATACTTTTGTAGCTCCTTTTGTTGTTTCATTTTGCCCATTAATACTACATTTTAAAATATACCGAATTCGATACTCTTAAATAAATATCGACGTATTTATTTTAGAGTATCGAATTTATCGATATTTTTATGAAAAAAACATTGGTATTTCCATATATCGATATTTTTTGCCCAAACCTAGTCAGTGAGACACGGGCGGGAAGGCGGTGCACGCGTGTGGAGTTTCAAGCTGCCAGTGCCCCAAAGACGTAAGTACAACAATAAATCTTGATTCTGATAGACGTCACCTCACCAATAACTTTTTAGATCTATAGTGTCTGTTAGTCGTTTGATCAGTAAAATATTAATACTAGCATAGTATCTCTCAAGCAACCTCACATTTAGTTTGCTAAAGTTATTTTCTTAAATATTTCATAAAGACTATAGGCCACTGAAACGAGACAGCAGTGGAAGGTATACTTAGAATTAATGATCTGAAGTTGAGCAATGGCTTGAAGAATTAGAAGAAAAAAACGAAATAAACGAAAAAATTTGATGATTCGCTAGAAGATTCGAATTATGTTGAGGGGAATGTACAGAGGTACTCGGAGAACTTGAGAAAGAGAATGCTCAATCGAATGAGAGTGATTTTGACTCTCAAGACGAAGAGAGTCGTGGTAGCTCAGATGCTTAGCGCTCGCTGTAAATTTTATAGTACGCGAGAAAACCGGATCGATCCCCACTAGAACCAATGAAATTGTTAATTGCAATATTACGTACTCGGCGGTAAAGAAACACATAGTGAGAACAAAAAAATTTCGAAGACATGTGGAGTTGTCCAACACGCATTGGGGAGCACGGTGGACACTTTCTTGTGATTAGGCCCTCTCAGAAGTGAGAGGTCTGTGCCCAACCGTGGGACGTATATTATAGGCTGTAACCATACTAAATTTACTTTACTATTCAAGCAGTTGCAAAATACGTCTATGTCCTATGGCAATATTTTAAGGAATTTTTGGATATAGCTTGCACTAATGCATTTGTACTAATGCCGTGTAGTGAGGTTGGCGAACTTCATATGTCTTCGAATTTTTGTTTCTTATTCCTCAGACATGCAGATTTCCTTACGATGTTTTCCTTCACTTGCTATATCAGCACTTAAAATTGCAATTAAAATTTTCATTGGTGCTGCTGGGGATCAAACCCCAGAGCTACCAATGAGACACAAATAAAAGCAATACAACAAATATAATAAAAACTCTAAAGCACTTAAAACGTAAACACTTGATAGCTTGTGATGCCTACGAAGCTACAGCACCACACCGTGCAATTTAATTGAAGATGCTTAACTGCGACATAACTCTCAGTAATGCGCAACCATAATAGGTAGTATATCACTTATATATGTACTTGTCATCTCTGATGTCTATTAATCTTTGCACTTTTCTAAGTAATACATAATGTAGTCGCTAGACGGTATTGACGTCAGCTAAAATCTCTGCGCTCGCCGTTTCGTCAAAGCCATTCAGACTTCTTAAAGCCTTAATCATAAAATGAAACTAGAGTTTTATTATTTTTAAAACTTTAGCACGAATTATGCTGTATAAAGTGACGTCTGACAGACTACACCTCAATCGAATATTAACGGCAGAGTGACCTCAGTTGTAGACGGTTAAATGAAACTAATTTTACGAAATCTATCGTGTTTAATTTAACTTTTTAATTCTTCCCGGAACGTCAGTGCTTCAGTCAGCTATATGTTATTTCCGCGGGTTTTTATAGATCTTTTTGTTTGTCCTATGATTTAAAATGCAGATGCGTTGTCACCCGTGAGGACTAAGATGGAATGCCTTGTTCCTAGTAAAAGGATATCCGGTTCTCTACAGTCACCATACGAAACATAACAGCATCAAGATGCTATTTAACGCTGCTATTTTGTGTGTAGCTTCTTTAAATTAAAAAAAGTTCAAAACATTAATTATATTAAATTACTTAAACGTCAATTTAAAAGCATTTTGTCTGTATAAAAGGCACTTGTTTTGGCTTGCCGCTCACTTAGCGGTTAGCCACCGTAGAGTCTATATCACCTGAGGATGCCTCGTGTAGAGGCGAAACACGTGTCGTATTATCGTCAGTGGTGTGTCTTGCCTAGTGTAGTGGTGTTGGGAGTAGCGGTGCTGGGATTAGTGGTGACGGGGATAGTGCACGCAATTGAGGGAGGGCGGGAGGTGCTCTTCATACTAGGTAAGACACATCATTTTATTTTATAACGCGGATATTTGCGAAGTAAATTTTTCTAAAAGCTTTTATATAATGGATTTCCGCAAAGTAACGCCTGATTCTATTAATTATTTTATTTATGTTTTTATATTGATATAAAACTGACATTTTAACTTAGATTTAATATTTTAATTTCGATGTGTATCTACGACATGTGATATGGACTAATTCCGAAATAAATGATATTGTTTTAAATTGTTATAAATTAAATGAAGATTCCATTAAGTATGTATATGTATAAATTAGTTTATATTCCAGTTTATTCAACTTAATTATTATAATAATTTGCATTTCAGCCCGTCAAAAAAAGTCTACATGGCGGTCAATTCCAAAATGAATTACCTATAAATTGATATTATTTATAGAAAAAAAGGAGTATTAGAACTTGTATAAAATGAAATTTGGCTTGTAAAACACATCCAAATCGAAAGTAGTTTGGTATTTTTTCCTATCGAGAAAATTGTATTGTATCTTGTATTGATCGGATACACCGTAAGGAGAAAGAATGTATCTAAATGTAATAAATGTAATAATTTGCCTATCAAAAAGCAGTTTTAAAACGGACAAAAACAGGATCATCCAGCTTTAATACCAATTACAAAAATATCTGGCTCAGTATCGGAATGCAAGCAATAAATTGCGAGGCTGCGGGTTCGATTCCCGCACGGAACGAATGAAGTATTTAACAAAAACAAATAATTGTTCCGAGTATGATTTAATGGTCCATGGTCCAAAGTGCATCCACAAAATAGGAAAAAAAAACTCTAGTACAGGGATGACGTTCTTTAAATTAAAAAAATGTTTATTATTTATATATGTATAGTAGTAATCTCTATATATAAAAAACTTGCTGTTCGTTAGTCTCACTAAAATTCGAAAAGAGCTCAAACCATGAAGCAAATATTTTGTATTTGCTTCATGGCTCGATGGTTTTTATGTGTGTTTTTGAGTTTGGTTGGTTTAGATTCACAATTGGACCCGGTAGGTGGCACTATTGTCGAGATCCAGAAATCGCCCGTGCGAATCCGTGGCGGATCGCTCGTAAGGAACAACTTAGTTTTTTCTAACGTTATTACAGGAAATGGATTTTCAAAAATTACTTCACAGGATAAAATACAACAATAAATAAATTAAAAATTACACTATTTATAAAATAAAATATATACTAGAACAATTAACCTAAAACGAAAAACCTTAAAGAATATAATATAATAACTAAAATATATTATTAAAAAGGAGTCCCTTTAGGCAAGGTTGTGAAGATACTGACAGCGTTCACCTTTCGAATAGCTAGATACATATTTTCTTTATTAAATATTAATATTTAAGAATTTCTTGAATATTTTGTTGGTTTTACGAGTATTAGCTGACTTCAAAAAAGGAGGAGTTTCTCAATTCTGCTGTACGTTTTTATGTATGTTACGCGATATCTTCGTCAATTGCAAACCAATGTTAATGATTTTTTTTATTAAATAGTCGTATTTAATATTTAGTTACTTAAATAGTATATTTGAGAGTGGTCCCTTATAATTTTTGAGAAAAAATAACATTCAAAAATAGAGAATGATGTTTTGAATATATTATTTAGACGACATTCTAGTTGTTCCATTGAGCTTGAGATAATTCTAATAACACTTCACAGAACTAAAACAAAATTTCAAGAAACTAAAAATAATAAAATAATTTCTTTATAATAGTTTGTTTATCAGTATGATATTTAGAAGCTATTATGTGGAATTGATAATATATTCTATTGAGTTCTTTAAAGTCATCATTTACTTTTTATTAAAAATGGATTTGGTTTATTGTATCTATAATAAAACTCCTAATACAATGAAATAATCTAAGTTAAACTTGAAAGGCGCTATAAAGTTGATGGTGCTAGTAGCTGCGATAGATACTCATATATTGAGCAAAAGCATTGTAATACTTATCGTGCTATTAAATTGATATCAATAATTCTAGAAAGGGTTTCTTTATAAGACGGCCCAAAATACATGGCGCGACCTCCTCCGCGGTCTCCAAATTCACCTGCGCAACGGACGCCACCATGTCCAATGTGAGAAGGCCATGAAGCCGCTCGAGCACGGAGCAAGATTCGGCTTCGGAGGGCAGGGAGAGAGGCGTCTCGTTACACAGTCACTCCTCTCCCCCACATCAACATTCCCATCAACGGTGCGGCCCCGCCAGAGTCGCAAAGGATAGGACAAGTGCCTATGTTTATGTTCAACGGTAAAATTGTGTTGAGATGTAGATATAATAATGGTAACGTAACCGAATTCAACTTATAATACTAATGATTGATCGTCATTTAATCTTTAGCCTTGATGAAATACCGGATATAATATAATAAAATCATTTCGTGTTTTTGAACGCTGACTAATCTAATTGAATTTATCGTTTAACCCCTAAGTGGAGACGTAAAAATAACAAAAAAAGTTTCTCAATTTCGTACGCCGACAAATTCATTGCCATGTTTATTTGACAGATCAAACAAAAACTTCTGCCACAGTTTATTTTTCGCTGTCGTTATTTTATTAACCTTCGTCAAGTTCGGATTATTATGGATCAAAGAAATAACTGAGCCAAGAAATAAAATTGTCGTGTGGTTTGATGATTACAGCTCTTCACAAGTCCACTTCTGAACATAGGTCTTCCCTAAGATATGCCACAGAGTACGGTGGTCCTGAGCCACCTGCATACATCGACTTCCTGCACGTCTTACCAGTTCGTTACTCCATCTGGTGGAGGGTTGTCCTACACTTCGCCTACCGGTACGAGGCTTCTACTCGAGAACCTTTTTTCCTGTCGTGTAATTGCAGCGTAAGAATACCCACCGCCCCAATGTGTTCCGGGGGTGTCGTGTCGACTATGTGAAATGCCAGAAAAGACATTTCTGTATGTGGTAGAACCATCCTGCAGCTGTTTTATAGTTGTAGCAATTATATAGGTCGGACAAGCTAGACCGGGTAAAACCTACACTCTCACAGAATACCGGCATTAAATAGCAGCTTAATGCTGCTGTTTTTTCATTCTATTTTTGTTCTCAAAGGTGACAAAGCATCTATATTTTGATTCTCAATTGAAGAATCAACGTCCCGGGATGTAAACACCAGCGCTCTTAAAAAGAAGTATAATTCCGCCTCCAGGTCCTTCAAAAGTGTTATTGCCAAGGCAAAGTCAGAGCACATCGGCAGGATTGGCGAGATACTAGTTTGCCTCCCTTCGGGAATACGTGCATTCTGGTCTCTCGCTAAGGCTATCCAAGGGAACTTCTGTAAGCTATATCTGCCATTTATCTTGCCTATTGTGCTGAAGACGTGTGCTTCGGAGTTGGCACCGGTCCTAACGCGTCTTTTCCGGTACTCCTACTAACTAGGCGTAGTCCTGAACTCATGGAAGATAGCTTTGGTACACCTGATCCTTAAAAAAGGCGACCGATTAGATACGTCCAAATATAGGCCTATCGCTATCACCTCCTTGCTCTCCAAAGTAATGGAAACCATTATTAATTGCCAGCTCCTGCGGTACCTTGAGGATCACCAGCTTATTGGTGACTGCTAGTACGGTTTCCGCAGAGGTCGCTCAGCTGGTGATCTTTTAGGTTACCTAACTCATAGATGGGCGGAGGCAATGGAGTCCAAGAGGGAGGCGTTGGCCGTTAGTTTGGACATAGCCAAGGCCTCCGATGGGATTTGGCACAAAGCGCTTCTTTCGAAGCTCCCCTCCTATGGGCTTCCCGAGAAATTGTGGAATTGGATCACCAGTTTTCTTGCAGATCGGAGCATCAAGGTCGTAGTAGACGGTGCATGCTCCGATAACAATCCCATTAACGCTGGTGTTCCATAAGGGTGCGTGCTATCACCAACGCTATTTATTCTGCATATCAATGATATGTTGCAAACCAGTAACATTCAATGCTTTGCAGATGACAGCACTGGTGATGCTTTATACACCGGCCGTGCCAATATTTCTCGGGGAAACGTCGCCGAGTACCGGAACAAACTTGTTTCTGAAGTCGAGACTTTGTTGTACAAAGTTTCAGACTGGGGGCGACTAAATCTAGTCCAATTCAATCCCCAGAAGACACAAGTTTGCGCATTTACCGCTAAAAATAACCCCTTTGTCGCATCTCCTCAGTTTCAAGGCACTTCCCTTGTTGCCTCAGCCGGTATCGGAATCCTCGGCGTCGACATATCGAGTAACGTGCAGTTTCATGGAAGAGAAGGCCAAATTGGCCTCTAAAAAGCTTGGCGTGCTCAGCAGAGCGGGACAATATTTCATGCCGGCACACCACTTGCAACTTTACAACGCGCAGGTTCAGTCTTACATGGAATACTGTTCCCATCTCTGGGCAGGGGCTCCCCAGTGCCAGCTCCTTACGCATAGCAGAGCGGTTCGAATCGTCGACGACCGAGTTCTTTCCGATCGACTTGACTCACTGGCACTACGTAGAGATGTTGCATCTCTTTGCATATTTTTCGCATCTATTACAGGGAGTGTTCTGAGGAATTGTTCGGACTAATTCCAGCCGCTCAATTTCACCATCGCACATTGCGACAAGTTTCGCGATACCATCCATACCATGGGGCCTTCAGGAAAAGGCAAAGGGCAAATTATTAGCCATATAGGCGGGGAAGAAGGATTTGTAGAAGATAGCTTACTTGTGTTTGAGGCTGAAAAAGGAAAAGAAGATTACCATCAAGAGATGAATGCTGAGTGTTTTGAGGAGTAGTTTAGTGGGGTATTGCCCAAACTAAAACCTTATTCCGTAGTGGTGATGGATAATGCACCCTATCACTCCAGAAAGTAAGAATCGCTGCCTACAATGTCTTGGAATATACCAAGAATACAATAGTGTATAGTGAGCAAAAATATTCCATTGGAGGCACAAATGGTAAAAGCTACTCTTATAGACATTGTACGGCAGCACAAACATGAACACTGCGACAAGTATGCTGTGGACGTGATGGCAGCGGAGCGTGGAGTCACTGTTTTACGTTTGCCCCCTTACCGTTGTGAGCTCAATCCCATTGAGCTGATTTTGGCGCAGGCCAAAAGGTATGTTGCAAGAAGCAACAAGACCTTCAAAATGAAAGATGTAAAAAAACTTCTCGAAGAAGGACTAAATGAAGTGACTGCCGAAAAATGAAGTAGCTGCGTGGCTCACATAATAAAAGAAGAAGACAAAATGTTTAATCTCAACCACATGGTCGACAGTATCTCAGAAAAGTTTAGAATAAATGTTACTGACAGTGACAGTGACAGTGATGATATTATATCTGATGACGATGAATAAAAAAATGTAATTAAGTATTACATTTTTTTATGAATTCCCTATGACGACATACACTATGGATAATTTTCGCCTGATGAACTGATAACATGGATGTACCTTAAATAAATCTTGACGTAATTTTTAAAACCTTCAGTTTAAAAAAAATATTTTTTTACCAATCAGTCGTTTTCTTTATCAGTCAGTCATTTTGTTTTCCGTTCAGTCATTTACTCACAACACTATATTTGATTCATCAAAACCTGACAACCCGGTAAACTACAGGCAGCTTCGTTTAATTAAAAATACGACTTTAGGGACCTTCAAGAAAAGAGCCTACTCCTTTTTAAAAGGCTGGCAACGCATTTGCAATTCCCCTGGTGTTACAGTTGTTCATGGGCGGCTGTAGTCACTTACTATCAGGCGAGTCGCATGCTCGTTTGCCTCCTCTCTTATAAAAAGAGGATAGTTGTAGGTATCTATCGGCTATACCGGCTATAGCATCCACTTACTATCGCGTGGACTGTGAGCTAATTTTTTTATAGAATAAGGACTAAAAGCAAGCAGTTTGTCAACTTTATTCTATAAAAAAATAACAACGCTGCAGAAACATTACTACAGTACAAGTACGACACAGCTTAATTGGTGGACTTTCGTTACTGCAATTCTTTCGTTTGTGTTTCCTTTCTTTGATGTTATATGTATCCTGGGCTAACTTTTCAATACCGATCTACGGAGAACGAACATACAGTATCTTGATATCTTGCAATGGTATGCTCAGGTTTGTAGGTTTAGATTTAATTTTATTAATTATAGGATCCCAAGCATATAATAGCAGCATACCATCTTTTCTATTGAAATCTGAAGGTTTTTTTTTTCATTTCAATAGTGTGGGTAAGAATCGCTATTCTTTAGTGAGAATATTTGTGGTTTATCAAATCTGATGTAAAGGCGGGGATGATCTTGAACATGTTCACGATGGTCCGGGAAGTCTGCAGTCTATGATTTTCTAATCTCGATGTGTTATGATTGCATCCACTGAATGTATCTATCCCTGCTTCTTATTTATTTAACTTTATATCGAGGCAAATGGAACAGCATCGCCGGCCCCTGTGTTTATGAGCACTATAAAATGTCGGGCGAATGTGATTACTTTAGACTTATACGGTCTAAAGTTTAAAGCATGGTTGTAATCCATTAATATAAAGATTACGTATACTACAATTATAATATATTGGTACATGAGTATTATAATTTATCATAACCTTATGTTTTTCTACACGTTGTATAATAATGATAAAACATAATTTTGTTCCTATCTGGATTGATAATAAGCCCTGAAATATTATCAGTACAGCTTTCATAAAATTCAGATCTTTTTAACGCATCAGTCATAATTAAACCCAAAAAAACATACTATACCGTAGTCTCTCACCGCCCGTATTCATTTCAATGAGTGGCTTGTAACGAGGTCGATAATGTAAAGAATATAAATAAATGAACTACTGCCCGAATCAAATAAATATAAATATAAAGATTTATTTGATTCGGATAGTATTTGTTGAAATGTTAAATTAGTATAGCTTCTACGAATGCATAAAGAATATAAGAGCATTAGAAAAATTGGAAATAAAATACCTGCATATTTACTATGCTTATGACGTGTAGTGGCGGTATAAGATCATCTCGTGCGTGTCGTAAGAGGTGACAGAAAGAAAGGAAGGACAGGAGATTAGCGGTAGCATTTTCGTGACAACACCTCAAATTAATAAATAAGCTGTCAACACGCCTGGCAAATATGACAAATACTCCAATATGTGGCAGTCTTTGGACAGACCCATCTTCATCATAAGACTTCTGATAAAAAAGCGTATTAAAGAAAGCATATTGAAGGTTTTTTTTTAATAAACGTGTGGCGCGAAACACATTGTATCCTAAATCGCACTAAAAAAGTTTCGAAGTTATAGCAGCATATATAGAATAGCTCCGAACTACCAATCGGAGCGTTGGCCGCTCCCCGGGCAGAACACCTTGCTCGGCGAGAGATCTCCTCTTTTCCTTCCTACCACCACAGTGGTGACTAACCGACGTGATCTGAACACGCAACCAATAACCTTCGGAAACTACAATTTCAATTCTTCATCATCCTCAAGTACCCCATTCATTCGCTCCCGAGCAGCTATTGTCTACAGTCTTCACATTCTACAAGCCATCTAGCTTTACAAAGGTTCATCGCAGCACTGGAATAATAATGCTTCCTGTTCCTTCAAGCTACTCCCTGCGCTACAGTATTTGGCACGGCTTTGAGCCTTACTGCTCGCCTCTGCTTCACGGCACTCTCGCAGATTACTTGCCTTCTTCTCGACTCATCGCAGACTACAAGGCAATCCCTGGCACTTGCAATTGGACTGCACTATCGAGCTCCGGTCTGAGCAGGGGGGTGATGTGGCGGCGCTGTCGTCGCGCCACAAGCGAAACACATCGAATCCTAAATCGCACTAACAAAGTTTCGAAGTTAAAGCAGCATATATAGAATAGCTCCGAACTACCAATCGGAGCGTTGGCCGCTCCCCGGGCAGGACACCTTGCCCGGCGGGCGATCTCCCCTTTTCCTTCCACCCGCTACAAACGTAAATGGAATTTCGCCTAAAAACCTGTTCACCTTACATCTGTCTTTCATAAACATAATGATGACGAGTCAGGAATAGAAATTAATTTTCTTTTCTGCGATAATAAGTTTTCTCTTAATCATATTTTTCCAAGGAATAAAATGTTGGCGATAAAATGGAAAACCCCCAATAGAATTTCGTGAAGAAATTATATAGAATGTTTCGTATAATTTAATTTTTTGACTAGTATACATATCATTAAGTAACAGGACAAATGACGAATATTTCTGGATTTGAAAGTTTAAATCAACTTTATTTTTTTATTCTTTTATAAAAAATACTAGCAATGCTTTAAAATTACGAATATTCCCATTAACCATTCCAGGTAAGCTTATAATGCTTGTGTTAGAAGATTCATGACAGCAGTCGTATGGCGGATTTGAACTCACGACTTTGAGTTCGCGATCAGCATCCTAATAATAATAATTGACGATTAACAATAACAGAAGAATCATTGCACTGGTTAAATATGAAACAATCGCAAACCAAACCAATAATGAGAATATAAAGTAATATGCGCGATAAAATCCGTAAAATTAGTTTTATTTAAATGTGTAGTGTTCGCGTAAATATAAGAAATCATTAATTGCAAACCAAATAAAATAAATAAACTCTTTTGTAGCCATAAAACTTACTCGTAGAATAGCCATTTAGCTAGCAACAGTTCCGGACGATACATCTATACCACGAAGAGTTAATAATTTGCAGTAATTTTGCGGATCATTGTTTAATTATAATGTCCATGCTGATTACCAGTCTTTTAAAATACATGCTGAAGAACGGCCTTTCCAAGCATACGCTAGCTGGTATGCATTAGTTAAGCTTGGAGAGAAGTTGGTGATAACTTCGCAGCGGTTACCTTGCTTTACTTTGTTAATCCCTAAGATTTAAATTTGGTTTTAAGTTTTTACCATCAATCGGTCACTAATACACCTTCTATTAATAAACAAGTACAACAATATTTGTTGATGTTTTGATGGCAGTTAAGACAACGTCCGTGGTAGCCACGGTCATAAAATGAAGAAACGACATGGATAATATTGTAGTACACAATTCGCTGTGCAGTTAATGGACATTGTTATAAAGGATCTTACAATATCTGTGTTTACCGTCACACAAAGAGTCGAAAAGTTATAGGGTCTTTAGGGTGTTGGGAACGCTGCCAACAGGTGTCAATGCGGATGTACATACAGAGTTTGGTTCGAAGGTGGAAATCGTACCCCAATGTATAGATACGCAGCATTTAATGGACATCCAAATTGTGTTGTGCAGCTTCTCAATTTCAAGATGGTGGTGGACTGTGCTGAAATTAGAGTGCAATATTCGACAGAAAGATGTATTTTGGAGAAAGGCAATTGGTCACGGCTGGAATTGATTAGCCAGTGAGAGCTTGATCTGGAGCTTGCAGCTAGATACTAACTGATGCAAGAAAGCCAACCTGAGATTTGTCGCTATTAGTCAGCTTCACCAAGTATCATAAAGCCGAAACACGAAAAACATCATTTGCCGAAATAGCTTTGCAATTGTAGATGGTAATCAATAACCAGTGGTCTAATCCTACCACCACATAATGGTGTCAGAGAAAACTTAAAGTTCTAGTATTTCCTATGGCCTTAAGTTACTTCAGTCTCCAAATTTTATCTGTACTGGTTGTCGTCCAATGGTCTAAATTCGACCGTGATTCATTAAATGCTTGATTTTGTATATTAAACAAACTGTATTTCACACTACTTGCTTTAAGAGGCGTACAAAGTTTTCTCTTCACATAATAATATATAAATATGCTCCGTAGCGCAGTGGCATTGCTATGAGTTACAGCGCTGAGGGCCGCAATTTCGAATCTCGCACGGAACAAGTATTTTTATGGCCTACAAATAATTGTTCTGGGTCTGGATGTTTGTCCTTGTAAAATCTATGAAAAAATGCTAGTGTGGAGGTAACTTTAAAAAAAAAGACAAAGACAAAAAAACAGAAACAGAAACAGAAACTTTTTTATTCAATATAGATTATAAATAATTCTTATAGAAAGTCACTCTTTTGTTTGATTACCACTGGTTCGGAAAAAACCTCTGTCCTGGAAGAACAAGCAAGAAACCCAGCGGGACTTTTTTTTTAAATAACAGCTTACAATCATGATGTTACACAAATTAACAACCCAACAAATTAGAAATAGCTTGGTAGCGATCACCTCATTTCCAGGGGTTATTATCATCCATAAATCCCTAATATTATAATAACCCTTTTTATACAAACTTAGTTTAATAAAGTTTTTGAACTTTGAGCAGGTCAAGCTTTGTATATTTTCTGGAATTTTGTTGTAAAAGCGTAAACATCGCTCCAAGAATGAATTACTGACTCGATGGAGTCGAGTAACTGGTACTACTAGCTTGTGTCTGTTCCTAGTATTTACAGAATGAATATCACTTATTTTTGTAAAACTACTTTTATTTTTGTGTACGTACATTACATTTTCATAAATGTATTGAGAGGCCAAAGTTAATATATTAATTTCCTTAAATTTTGTCGCAGCGACTCTTTAGGCTTTAAATCATAAATTGCTATATAAAAAAAAGACAAATATAAAATAAAATTATATTTATCTTAACATCTAGTTTACGAAATAACTAACGAAAATTAAGAATCTTCAAGGTCAACCTTAATAAGATCTTACATCAATAAGAAGACAAATTACTTACAAACTGTGAGAGACAAGCGACAAATAACATGGAGACGACAAATGTAGAGATTCAGTGTCAGCAACACGTGTTTTAACTTGTAATTGCTTGTACAACTCCCATTAAAAGCTTGTAACTTTATCAAACCTCGCACGTATTTTTCACTTAAATTAATAGGCCCAAACCACTTTCGACATTACATTAAAATATGACCCCATGATATTATTAAACTGAATAGTAGCGGTGTAAGAATATAAACTATCCCATATCGTCCTGTAGATGTCGTAAAAGGCGACAGAGGGAAACTAAAACAGAAGATGGGTAGCAGCATCTTCCTGATAACTACTCAAAATAAATTGGGAATTTTGGGAAAATTGAGAGGAGAGAAAAATATTAAAACTTAGTTTTAAATAGAAATAAACAAAAAGAAATATGATTTCGTTAAAGTGTAGAACCTACATATATAATTTTCAATAAATATTTAGGCTTTATTTTTGTACGTCAGGAAATCTGGCTTAACCTCATAGTTTTCATCCCTTCGCTCTTCGCCTGACCACGGGAACGCATTTACACACTACCAAATTTTCGACACGGCAACCAATAGAGGCCATAGAAGAGAGGAGTATCTTTCAAACGATTCGTTCCGTTTTAAGCGCGATTTGATATCGTAAAAATACATCCTTCGGAAATGCTCCCGACGCAGATATATTTTTCAATAAAATAAGATATTTAAATCTTGTTTTATTAGATATTAGATCTAAAAATGTAGAGAGTAATTTGAAATTAAAACTTTCTCTCTTTCTTTTAGGATCTTTTTTTTTATAGGATAGGGTGACAAACGAGCACACAGTCCACCTGACGGTAAGTGGTTGCTGTGACCCATAGACATCTACATTTATCCTCGTTTGCTAATCAAAATGCAGATGCGTTGTCACCCGTGAGGACTAAGATGGAATGCCTCTTTTCCAGTAAAAAGGGTCTCCGGTTCTCTACACTCACCATACGAAACACAGCAGTGTCAAGCTGCTATTTTACGATGGTATTCCGTGAGAGCGTGGTCCTTCCCCGGTCGAGCCGACCCATTCGTGCTACAACTATACTACTAATATAGCTGCAGCATGGCTCTACCACGTAAAACCTTCTGCGCAGCCTATCGCAGAATGACTTCAATGGAGCTCTGATGAAAAAGGGCTTAGCAGAGCGAGGTTAGATGCAAGGAAGTTAATAGATGTAAGGAATGAGTGCGAGGGATGTATTAAAGTTGGTGTGTTGGACGCTTAAACCGCACCTCGTTTCTTCGCACAGCATTTGTAAAAAGAGTTCGCTACGCTCAGTTTCCTCGTACAGTTTTGGTGGAAGGAATCACCCTGTTTCATGTCTCCGCCACGTCTTCTCGCATCGCCTAGATCCCTCTCACATGTCTCGTTTAAACGCAGCTTAAAAATGTATAAATAGTGGATATAGTTTTTTAATAAAATAAATATAAACGCGTTCTAATTTTTCGTATGAAAGAAGATGAAACGAAAAGAAAATAATCTTATTTACTCGAGTCTACCCGGGTTTTAGCGGCGTCCATTCTCTCCGTATCATCCGCACAGTTCGAATTTATAGTCAATCGAAACTAATCCCGTTATAGTTGGATCCTTAATGATTCTGCGGTGTATTATTATCTTAAAAAAAAAAAACTTTCTTTAGTTGATTGGATTTGTAATATGAAATCATAGAGCAACAAGGACCACCGTTGGACCGGAGCGGAGGGGAGTATCCGTACTGTTTCTTCCTAACGCTGAACTGTCAGCAATAAATTAACATTTCATACACATAGATATCTTAAAACAGTATCGCTCGTAGACAGCGAAAACTCGGATACACATTCGGATCAGTAGCTCGACCGATTCGCATATTGTATTCATACTGTCTTGGTTATTAAGACTACAAAGAAGTAATTATGTGATTAAAAGTTACATATATATGAAAGGTTTCGAAATGAATTGTTTCGAAAGGAAAATAGCGCCACTAGATGTAGTCGAGTGATCAGTACGGCTGCGGCTAGTTTTATTGTACGCACAGGACCACGCGGATTTATACTTTGCCGGAGGGGAACGCCTGTCTACCGGTGGCCCGTGTTACTCTATGGATGAAGTAGTCCTAACCTATAAGTTATATTCATATTATCGATTGCATTAATTATCTTATTCTTCATCTTATCCATATATTTTTTCCTTATATTGGGCCTTCTATCCTTATGTTTGCGCCGCTATTGGATAATGAGTATAGTACATGTTTGTGAGACATTTCAACTTTGTCCTTAGAGGTGACAACGCATCTATATCGTTCTTTATTTGAAGTTGGTCGCAGGTGCCTATAGACTAAAGTAGCCAATTAACATCCGGTAAGTTCAGCAAGTTCATTTGTTACTTCAATTTAAAATAAAATATTTTCTACGTGCAATCCACACCTGTATAAAGAGCAATCAATTATCTAAAGAGTGAGGCTATACAGATAAAGCTGAGAAAACTGATTCAGTTACCGAACTCAAATCTTATTATTGGAAAGCAGAATTACAAGTGCGAAATTGTCTCGGCTATGCGCTCACCAATCCGTCTGCTTAACTAATATGAGTAAATATTTCAAGAAATTCATCATTTACGTGTAAAGTGGAGAAGAATTATTAAAAAAGGAAATTATGTAGGTGATGATCATTGATATATATATAGGTGATGATCAGTCGAGGGATACTCATCCCAATTTACCTGTCCGGTAGTTGTGGTATGGTATACGGGTATGCGACCCCGGCTTCCCTAGCTATTACTGTCCTATCCCGTGCCCTCCTGGACGGTAATATCCTACATTTCCTATTTCCTACCCTAACTTACCTTACTCTTCCTTTTCACACCACCTATCCTTCCCCTTTTCCTATTCCTACCCTCCGCCAATCCAACGTCTGCCGCGCGGATGGATGCATGGCTAGGGGCGAGCCTAGTCGTTAGCGTGCCACACTGCCCTGGGACCGGGCGACCCCAGAATTAGGCTAGCCTTACCCTGGCATGCGGGGCTCTGCTGGGGGGGACAAACCTTTCCCTCGCTATTCGTGGGAACGCAATGGATAGTCATAAAAATAATTTAATTAACCAAAATGGCGGCGATGTGGTTCGCCACCCATCACGTCTCGTTTCTCGCGGGGGCGAAAAGCGGCCCACGGAGAGCCGCTTCGCTACGTTGAATGTAAGAGGAGGAACGGATGGTGAGGTAGATGAAGTATGTCAGATGATGGATGAACGTTGCATTGATATTCTGTGCGTGAACGAAACCAAGAGGAAAGGATGTGACACCACGGTTCATGGCCCCTACACGGCATACTGGTCGGGAGTCCCCCAAACCAGCCGAGGCTGTCAGGGAGTTGGTGTGATTCTTTCATCTCGAATGGTTGAATGTGTGATGGAGCATGAATGTATAAGCCCAAGACTCCTCTGGATTAGGTTAAAAGTCGGACTCACTCGCTTGTTTATCCTTGGGGTCTATGCACCAACGGATCTGCGTGGAGGTGGGTCCTTAAAAACACAACAAGAGGGAGAGGAATTTTGGGATAGCATGAGAGAGGTCTTGAATAAATGCGGAGAAAATGAACGGATCGTGATGTTAGGGGACTTTAATGGATGGGTTGGAGTAAAGCGTGATGGGTATGAAGGAGTACTGGGTACGTTTGGGGACGAGAGAGTGAATGACAATGGGAGAAGCCTGCTTGAAGTATGCTTGGAATGGAATCTGTGCGTGGCCAACACAATGTTTGACCACAAAAAGATCCATTTGTATACAAGAGATGAGGGTGAGTCTAGAAGTATGATTGATTTTGTAATTGTGGATGAAAGACTGAGGAAGAAAGTGCTAGACACTCGGGCATACCGCGGTGTAGGCCTCGACACAGACCACTTCCTGGTCATAGCCCGAATGCGTGGCCTCTTTAAACGGTGGCGACACCGAGTGGCCGAGCCTACGAGTGTTTTGGACAGAGTAAAAGTGGAAAATCTACAAGAAAAAGAAAAGAAAGACGAGTATGTAGAGAAACTGAAAGAAAGTTTTAAAGGGATAGAAGAGATAGGAGTGATTGAAGATTTGTGGGAGACATTTAAGAAAGGGGTCGTAAATGTTGCTATTGAGGTATGCGGGGTAGCTAAAAGAAGGAAAGGAAGAAAGAATGATAACGTGTGGATGGATAAAGATGTACAAAAGGTTGTGCAAGAAAAGAAGAAAGCGTGGTTGGATTGGTTAGCAACAAAAGCTAACCAAAAAGTTCAAAAGGCAACGGATGACGAGATAAAGGAAGCAAGAACGAAGTATAAAAGATTGAAAACAGCAGCGAATGAAATTGTGTCTAGAAAGAAAGAAGAACGAAAGGATGATTTCGATAGGAGGCTCACTGAAGATTTCCAGTCAAACATTAAGTTTTTCTGGAAAACCATCAAAGCAGCCAGAGGAAAAACTTCTGCCTCTGAGCTGAGTACAATCAGGAGTCAAGATGGGAGCATTATAAAAGGAGAAGAATGTGTGTTAAAGAGATGGAAAGAGTATTTTGAAAGTTTGTTTGAAAGAGAGGAAGTGCAGGTACAGCATCTGCCACCTTCCACGGAAACTAATATAAATGTTGATGAAAATGAGATAAGCATGGATGAAATAGTGAAAGCGTTGAAAAGTATGAGATTAGGTAAGGCTGCAGGGTATGACAGGATTACCGTCGAGATGCTGAGGGCTGGACAGGGCCTGGTGGCTAGTCAGCTGTACCGCCTTTTCAATCTGTGCTGGCGAAATGGGCAAGTACCGGGAGACTAGTGCAAAGCCGTAATCGTTCCATTGTATAAGGGAAAAGGGTCACGGCAGGACTGCATAAATTACCGCGGTATAAGCCTTCTCAGCGTCGTCGGTAAATTGTATGCGAAAGTGTTGATTGAAAGGATTGTGAATGAAACAGACAAGAAAGTATGGGATGCACAAGCGGGATTTAGAAAGAGAATGGGATGTACGGATCAGGTCTTTTCCTTGCGGTGCATAGCCGAAAAGTATTTAGCTAAAAACAAGAAAGTCTACTGCGCGTTCGTAGATCTAGAAAAGGCCTATGATAGAGTGGTGAGGAATGAATTGTGGTCAGCACTGTCCGTGAACGGTGTGAGCAGTATCCTCATACGAGCAATGCAATCTCTTTATAGGGATAGTGCTTGTGTAAGGATAAACGGGGCATACACTGAATGGTTTAATATCGAAAAAGGTGTTAGACAGGGATGTGTAGCGTCACCGTGGCTGTTTAATCTGTTCATGGACAATTGTTTGACAGATTTAAAAGAGAATGAAAGTGGATTGAGAATGAATGAGTTACTCGTCAAATGTTTTCTCTATGCTGATGACCAAGTATTACTTGCGTCTTCGGCCGAGGAGTTGCAGGAGATGGTAACTGCTATGAGTGGAGCTTTTGTTAGAAAGGGAATGAAGATGAATGTAAGGAAGACGAAAGTGATGGTGTTTGAAAAAGATGAGGCAGTGACAGACTGCAACATTGTGATTGAAGATGAACAAATTGAACAGGTGAAAGAGTTTGTGTATCTGGGTTCAAAGTTTACAAGAGATGGAAAGTGTGAGAGTGATATCGAAAGAAGAGTGAATGCAGGAAACATGGTGAATGGAGCTTTGCACTCCTTTGTGAGCAGTCGGAAGGTGTCTAACAAGGCTCGTTTGGCTGTGCATGAGGGGGTGTTGGTTCCGACACTCATGTACGGAAGTGAAACTTGGGTATGGCAGAAGAAACATGAAAGCAGAATAAATGCAGTTGAGATGAGAGCATTAAGAAGTATGATACGAGTTAAACTGAGTGACAGGCTAAGAAATAGTGAGGTAAGGAAACGTTGTGGTCTGAAAGAAGATGTAGTGACAAAAATTGAGAAAGGTATGCTGAGATGGTTTGGCCATGTCGAGAGAATGAATGAAGAACGATTGACGAAAAAAGTGTATAAGGCGAGTGTGAATGAAAGTGTTGGAAGGGGTAGACCTAGGCGGACATTTCTAGACCAAATCAGGGATGTCTTGAAAAAAGGCCAGGTCAAGAGTACCCTAAACCGTAGAGCATGTATGAAGGGAATAATGAAAGTGGACGAAGCAAAACAAGTATGTACGGATCGTAGCAAGTGGAAAGAACTGGTCTCTGCCTACCCCTACGGGAAAGAGGCGTGATTATATGTATGTATGTATGTATGATCATTGATAATGTAGTAGAATTTTCACAGCACATCTGCTATTTTTATTAAATCAAATAATACAATTATGCGCACGTAAATACATCATTCTATTCTACTTGATAGCGCATTCTTGAATAGAAAGTCCAGCAGTGACTTTATGAGACTGATATTTTAGGATTTATATTTGAATTTATCAATCAAAACCTATTGTGTATGCACTTATTTGGAAAATCAACAAGTAGTAACTACTTTATATTACTTCTACATTCTTATTTAATTTAATTAATAATATTTATCAGCTCTTTTAACTCACTGCTGGACATTGAGCTTGGCTCATTGCTGGAAGGATTTGTCTTAATCGCCTTGCTTTAACTTTAACTTAAATATACACACAATCGCAGAACCAGACGTCTCGCAAATTTGACGCTGCTACACAACGCTCGTTCTGCGTATGGCGTAAACGAGATGGTTATATCATATCTATTTGAAGCCATTAAATTTTTTGAGTCGTCTCCTACAACACCCGCGGAACGAAACGGGGTGTCGGATTCTCTTATGCCACCACAATGAGACATATTAGTGCTATAATATAATCTAAATTAAACAAAGAAAAAGTATATGCGAATAATAATAAGATCACATAGCTGACTCGTGGAGATAAGCAAAATCTCTGTTCTCAGTTAATCCTTTTCGTCGCGTCCCTTTACAACAATGGACCTCAGTAAACAATAGATCAAAGCTTCAGCTTTCTATGTAATTTAAATAAGTAGTCAGGTGAAATAACAGAGAAATGGTATTAAGTATTAAAAATATGATTTTAATGAAAGATTAAAGCGGCTTCAAAGAACTAAAAGGAATAAAATAATTTCCAGATAATAGCTTCAAAATTAGAAAGATATAGTATTTTTGTTCAAATTTTTAAGGTATCACCCCTCAAGTATAACCTATTTAATTAAAATCGGTCAACAATTGACAAGGATATGACGTAGCCATAGCATACATATATCGAAAACATACATTCGAATTGAGAACCTCCTCTTTTTTTGAAGTTGGCAAACAGCAGATAAAATATTTATATATACGTATAATATGTTCCGTCGATCGGAAAAAATCACAGGTGATAGATGATTTCACAAAGTATTCGTGCGAAGAAAAAAATTTCTGGAAAATTTCATAGTATGGTAAATAACTAGTAGTCAAAGATCCCTTTTACTTTTAACGAGGAATTCCATTTTAGTCTTTAGGCTGACAAACCAACCACTTCTTGAGCCCAACTGGGGATATATATAGGTGTACAAACATCTTTATTTATCCTTTAAATATATTATAACCACAGCCACGGCCATCTAGCCCCAGCATCCACATACCATTAGGTGGATGGAAAGGTATTTTTGTTTGTAACCCTTACTACTATAAAAATTGACATTAATTTCTCATCATGTATTCGTGTAAGTTCATAAATATTTTAGGATTCAACTTAACCCTACCTCCGTTTATTATATATACCGTATAAATTTTAAAACACATTTCGAAAAAGTTCCATTTGAGATCCTAAAACAATACGTGCCATTATCTTCTTCATTATTACAGCTAATTACAATTCCGTTGCTGAACAAAGACCTTCCATATAGATTTTCTCGTTACGGAAATTTTCAATGCAGCTTCAATTCCCCTGTTGTTGTTTATGACCGACGGTATTGACTTACCATCAGGTCAATGGCATGATGCTTTGCATCTATTTATTAAAAAAATCAGTACTTAGTATGGATTGTATACGTTAACCCCACGAGTAGGTACGTGCCATAATGAAATTTTTTCAACGCTTGCAGCAAAAGAGCAGTATAAAGCTTCATAGCTTCCCATCGCAGTCTAGATGATACAAATGATTTATGAAAAAATGTCATTATTGATCTCTTATAATTACTCGAAAAATCCTTAAAATTTGGTTATGCAATGTTTTCAAATCAAAACTAATTTAACGATGTCTTAATTCTTCTTCGAATAAACTTTGCACAATATAAGTTACTACCAAAAAATCACAATATTTAAAAATATAAAATTATAAATAATTTTTAATCATGATAAATGTTTATAGGTTAATTATAACATTGGCAGGCGGGTTGGTGACCGCAGTTTTTATTTTTTGTTTTTAGGAAATTGCAGTTGCTCTTCTTCTGTTTCATTTCCCTATGTCAGCAGTGATAACACAAATTTGATAATGTCACTACGTAAGTGATAATGGCTAAACTAAGGCTATAAGTTTTTAGAGTAACAACACATAATATTTAGGCAAAACAGCACAAGTACAAATTTCAATAACAACTGTGTGAATTTAGAGCTGGCTAGCAGAACTCACTTATAATGATAGTAATGTAGGTCAACACTGGTTGTATCCACTAGTTGTACACTTGTAATAATTTACAATAAATATAAATGCAGTATTTTTATTTCATTATTCACATAGACTCACTTGAAAGCAATTATGAATCTCTTAATTACAAAAATAAGAGATTAAGTAATTAAAATTTATATCAACGTATGACTAAGATAATACATATTTAACTTATTTCATTAAATACAATAGCAAAAAATGTCTTTGTTCAAAGTTCTCTGTGTGGAACTTGAACAAATGGGTCACTTTACTGGTCGAAGCGGTCGAAGCATGGTTGACAAGTTTTGTCAACCATGCTTCGACCAATAAAGTAAGTTAACGGGCTACATACAGCCTACTGCTGGGCATAAGCCTCCTCTCCTTTTCGAGAGTTTTGAAGTAAGGAGAAACTACACCGCAATAAGCGTTGGCGAACTTCAAATGTACTCAAAATATTTTTTTCTCAGTTATGAAAGTTTCCTCACAATGTTTTCCTTTACAGTCCAGCACGTGATAAATCATGACTTAAAATTAAATTTAACAATTTTGTTGATATCTGCGGGGATCGAATAACGTTTTCCTACAATGAAATTCAACGATTTTTGAAATGTGATATAATATCGTAGTGTACAGATTTATATACATATTCAATTTTTATATCTAGACTTATAACTTGTTCGTAACCGAAATGTATTTTCTCAACAACACTTAAAACGTGAACAGCGAGTTCACATAGCGTTCTGCATTGAATTTCATACTATTTGAGACGAACTTGCAAGAAACTTTTAATATACTCATTAAATTTCTCGAATTAACTGCAGTAGCATAAGTTTAAAGTGAGTTCGAGAAAATATTCGTTTACGAGTGAATGTGTCAGCAGCTAGATGTCAGAGCACTACTTGAACGATTCGCATAGATAATATTAACAACATTATGTAGGTTCAATTCACTATATTTTCACTACATCCAGCCTTTTTATGTCTATATAAAAGATTATTTCATTTGAACCATGCACAATACTACTATATAAAGATCGTTTTATTTTTAAGTAACGAGTTTGAAGTAGTAGTAAATGGGCCGCAGCATTCATTGTTTCAATTTTTTTTCAAAAATATGTAATCTAATTTTAAATTAATTAAAATTTATCCCAGCTAAGGGTAGATTTGATAAAACTTCGATTTATACACCATTAAGTATACCAAGGATAAGCTTTTCTACCATTTAAATCTCGAATAAAGTTGTGTACCGTTTTTCCATGCTATGTAAAGTATAACTACACTTGGAATAACTATATGCGAGTAGCAAAAGAATGATGAACAAATATAAAACGCGGAAAATAAATATTGTTCTATTACGGGACGATGTAAAAGGTTATACTATGTCCATTAGGTTTTTTCGTATTATTGCGTCTAAAATAAATGTATGTCAACAGAGTGTCAATATCGAGGTTTTTGCAAGGTTTGATGTTTTATTCGTTGTGTTTGTTTTCACTGTGTATACTACATATTTCTTATCAAGAAATATTGGTTATTATTTGATTATTATAAATCATGTTAAATATTTTATTGTACTCGTAGCACAAGAATCGTTTTTTAATTTAATTGTTCCGTGTTCCTTGCCAAATTCAGCAAAATGGAACATTTATGGAATCACATCGTCGTCTTTCTGTCTGTCTATTATCACAGAGAATTTTAATTCAGAGTATTTCACGAAAATGATTTAAATTTAGAATAGTTATAAATAGTGATTATTAAAGTAAAGACATGAGATCTCGAGGGACGAGTTTCCTCCCTGTCGAGCCGACCCATTCATAATGCGGTGATAATCCGGTTGCAGCGTGACTCTATCAAATACATACACAATTACGAGTAAAATACATACGAAAATTACGAGTAAATGTGTACCATACAGTCTAATAGACCAAGAATTTTATTTCACGCTCTTTAACGTTATTCATCATCATCATCATTAAAGCCCTTCACATGTCCAACGCTGAACATAGGCCTACCCCAAGGAATGCCACAAAGCACGGTCCTGAGCCACCGGCATACATTAACTTCCTGCACGTATTACCAGATCGTCACTCCATCTAGTGGGTGAACGGTCCTACACTTCGTCCACCGGTACGAGGCCACCACTCGAGAAATTTTTTCCCGATCGGTTGTCGGTTCTAAGAGCTATATGGCCAGCCCATTGCCACTTCAGCTTACTAATCTGTTGGACTATGTCGGTCACTCTGGTTCTATTGCGAAACCTTGAGAATAGCCCTCTCCATAGCTCGCTGAGCGACCTTGAGCTTCCTCATACGGCCAGCAGTGAAGGACCACATCTCAGTTCCATAGGTCATCACTAGCAATACGCACTGGTTGTACAGTCTAATTTTCAAGTTTTGAGATATACCTGACGAGAAGATTTAGTAGTACCTAGTCAGTCTATTTGACCCAGGTAAACATACTCGTCAATAACTTCCCAACAACTACCAGCATAGGTGTGACATGGACGTTAAATATGATTTTTGTTTTGTCCATGTTCATCTTAAGAACTATCCGTTGGAGACACTATTACGGTCATTGAGCGTAGTGCTTAAGTCCTCCAGCGATTCTGCCATAAGGACTATATCATCGGCAAATCGAAGGTGAGTGATGTACTCGCCGTTGATGTTAATACCGTATCCTTTGCAGTCCAGTAGCTTGAAAACGTCTTCCTATGCAGCGGTGAAGTTTCGTGGATATAACGTCACCCTATCTTATACCTCTCTGCAGATGGATGGGTTTCGTAATCTGGTTCTGTACTCGGATAGCCATCGTATCCATACTGCACAAACACTTCTGCACTTTGATATTACGACAGTCAACTTGGCACCGCTGAAGGTACTGCAGTACCGCCCTAATTTCGACAGAAATAAAGGCTAATGATTTCTTATATTTACGCGAAGTGTGACAGAAAATATCTGCCGCCGAGCTTCAGCACGTTGAGCAAGTATTGCAAGACAACAAGCTTCGGGTCCCGTGCCTCCGCTACAGTGACCGAGTGAAGCCGACCACAGTCGAGCGTGTGCCTGCTGTATTACCCTATGTCAGAGAAGTCACAGACAATGTTGGCTACATTTTAAAGCGAGCTTCTATTAAAACATACTCCAAGCCACCAAACAAGATTACTCATTTTGTACCATCCGTCAAATATAATATCCCTCTACAAGATGCAGGAGTGTATAAGCTTGACTGCGAATGTGGTCTCTCTTACATAGGACAAACAAAAAGATCCATTAAAACCTGCGTGAAAAAACATATAGCTGACGTGAAGCACTGACGCTCTGGGAAGTCTGCAGTCTGAGAACATGTTCAAGATCGTCCCCACCATTAGATTTGACCACAAATCCTCGCAAAAGAACACCGATTCTTACCAAGGATGATACGCGAGGGTATTGAAATTAAAAAAATCCTAATTTCAATAGAGAAGATGGATGGGTGCTGCCATCTGCTTGGGATCCTATAATTAACAAAATTAAATCCAAACCCAAGCATACCATTGCAAGACTTTAAGATACTGTAAGTTCATTCTGCGTAAATCGATCCCAAAATTAATATTAAAAAACTGAAGGTAGCCGGGCTAACTGTGACGTCGGGACGTCAAACATCTCAGACCTCCCGTGACCATGGGTTGCTGCAAAGCACCCAATGAAATTAAAATAGTAAATTAAAATCCGTAAAAAATAATTTTATTCAACAAGAATTAAAGGCTTACTCATAGTCCACATACGCCATACATAGTGGCAAATTGTACTCCTCGGACTTATGTACAATTTTCCAAAGGATATGTATGGTCTATGGTGCTAAAGCCTTTTCGGAAACCGGCTTTTTCGGGAGGTTGGAGGCGGGGAGTTGAACTTGTTCGGGATGCGGCTCAGAAAGGAAATCGGTTTGTAGTACTTCAAGAGAGCGTTGTTGCCTTTTTTGAAGAACAAGACCAACGCACTTCTGCTCCACCCCTCCAGTGTAGTGCTACCATGGAGGACGGAATTAAAGAGCTGAAGGACTCAAAGTACCGGTTTTCTACCCGCTTTCAAAAGCTCCGATGTAATGGCCTTGCCGTTTTTAAGGTGCTGGAAAGCCCTTCTAATCTCGCTCAGACTGACGTCCGGAATATCATCGGAATAGTGTCGGATAAGACTTGCTCTTGGATCTTTACTCACACTTGCCTGTGGTTCCAACGATAATGAACTGCCCATAGAACCTCTCAATCTCATTAATAGAATCAGGCGTTACTTTGCGGAAATCCATTATATAAATGCTTTTACAAAAATTTACTTCGCAAATATCCGCGTTATAAAATAAAATGATGTGTCTTACCTAGTATGAAGAAGCACCTCCCGCCCTCCCTCAATTGCGTGCACTATCCCCGTCACCACTAATCCCAGCACCGCTACTTCCAACACCACTACACTAGGCAAGACACACCACTGACGATAATACGACACGTGTTTCGCCTCTACACGAGGCATCCTCAGGTGATATAGACTCTACGGTGGCTAACCGCTAAGTGAGCGGCGAGCCAAAACAAGTGCCTTTTATACAAACCGATGATGCAACCGCTCTCTACCTAACGAGCGAGCGATTGCGTCATGCGATAAAACATGCGACCAATCACCGCTGGACTTACGCAGCCGTTTGTAAAATTAAAAACAAACCGCCGCGCAACGCCTACATTATTGGAGAGCAGGCTTGAAGATATTTAAGAGAGGTGAGTTAGTAACATTTGTTTGTTCATTCAGCAATGCAACGGTATTATTATTACTTTTTAATATCTCTAACTGTTCCAGCACACACAGCCGCAGCCCTTTATTACACGTATGTAAGACTTTAAAGGAGTGGTCGTTGGCTAGGTTGTGTCCAGTGTCCAACAGATGTTTGGCAAAATGGGATTTATCGGGATTGCAATTCCTGTACGCGGCTAAATGCTCTTTATAACGTGTCTCGAAATTGCGACCAGTCTGACCCACGTAAACGGCGTGGCATTCGTCACAAACAAGTTTGTAAACACCTGACTTTTGACGAATATCTAACTTATCTTTACTATTACAGATATTTCTAAGAGAATTGTTTGTTTTGAACGCCACATGAACGCCGTTTTGTCGAAGAGTATTAGCTACTTTTTCAGATATGGGGCCTAAGTAGGTCAAACTGCTCACATATCGATGAACACTTTGAGGTTGAACCGCGTACAGAGAGTTGCGAATAACATGCTTTTGTTTGTTTTTAATTAAATTGTTAATGAGATTTTTTGAAAAACCGTTAGAGACCGCTATTTGATAAATTATATTAAGTTCTTTTAAATAATTTTCTTTACTTAATGGGACAGTGAACAAACGGTTAATGTAACAATAAAAAGCGGCTACTTTATGTTGCCATGGATGACATGATGACGCGGGGATGACCGTGTCGGTGTGAGTTGGCTTTCGATAAATTTGGAAAACATGTGACGATTCTTTTCTTGTTATTGTTAAGTCAAGAAAATTAAGGGAACAATCTTGTTCCAATTCAAGTTTAAATTTAATTTTGTCATGGACTCTATTTATTTTATTGAGGAAAACATCCAGTTGTCTCCTTGTGCCAGTCCAGCAAATAATTATGTCGTCTACATATCGATAGTAATATAAGATATTTTGATTGAAAACTATATGTTGTTTTTCGAAATTATCCATGAAAATGTCCGCCATAAGGGGACTTAGAGGGGACCCCATAGCTAACCCTTCTTTTTGTAGATAGAAACGGTTATTAAACCGGAAATAGTTTTGTTTCATACAGAGAGAGGTTAAGTTAAGAAGATCATTTGTTTCCCCGGGATGTAGACGACGTTTTTCAAAGAGATCTGCGAGTATACGCAAACAGTCAGGGGATGGGACATTTGTGAAAAGACTATCAACGTCTAAAGATAACAATATGGATTTAGGAGGAATACGAATATCTTTAATTTTGGAAATGAGATCTAAGCCATTTTTTAGGCTGTAAGTGGGGTTGAATCCAGATTTCTCTCGTTTTCCCTTATTCTCTGCTTTAGGGACTTAAAAACAGGGAAAACGACCTTATTGTTACTAAAGCCGATAAAGGCAATACTGTTGTTATTATGGAGAGTAGTGGGTACAGCCAGAAAGTTAACGATGTTATCCAAGGTGATGACTTTGAGCTATTGGAGTCTGACCCAACCAAAAAGTTTACTTCGGATATTAAGTTATGTTACTTCGAAAGTTGGCTCTTTCTGGCTGACAGATCTCTAGCAAAGACTTTGGAGCCCTGTTTCCGCTCGACCGCTTCTTCAATACGAGCAATATTAAAGTCACTTAAGTCCCGCCGCATGCATTTGGAGATCTGTCTGTTCAGTTTCCTGTATGTATCACATCTACTGAAGACTGTAACTTCATTTCCCGTCTAACAGCCATGTGATTAAGAGTGTGATCGGAGAGTTTTTGTGTTCTTCTGCGGCTGATCTTTCAAAACTTAGCTCTGAACGCATGGAAAGTTTCTACGAGCTTGTCGTTCATATCGTCCACTGCATTGCAATATTCTAGGCACTGAAAACGGTTTTGTAACTCGAGCTGAAAGGTTTCGGAATTTTGGATTAGAGCACTAGGGGACGGAGCGTTGACTTCATTAAACGACACCTCTCCAACTTAACGTTTAGGTTCAGTGTGCCTCTGACCATTCGGTGATCGCTACCAGTTTTCAACCTCGCGATCACTGCGACATCACTGAACAGTTGCCGTCTAGTCGTCATAATAAAGTCAACCTCATTTATTATCGAACCATCGCGGCTCGACCAGGTCTATTTCCCGTAGGGCCGCTTCTGGAAGAAAGAGTTCATCATAAAGAGTTCCTCTTTCTCCATGAAGTGGGCTAGCTGCTGGCCCCACTGCTAGCCCCATGGGTTCCGTTGCCCTATTCCAAATTTCCCTACTTTCAGCTCACCATTCTCTCTTGTGCCTAGTTTTGCGTTGAAGTCTTCCATTAACATCGTATAGTGGGTTTTGGAGGCATGCATGACTTGTGACATATCCTCATACATTTTCTCCACCTCCTCATCGGGGTGTGCTGAGGTTGGTGCGTAAAGCTGTATGACCTTCAGCGAATACCGTTTGGTGATTCTAAGTATAAAGTAGGCAACCCTCGTTGACACACGCCCAATCTTTACAACTTTTTTAACGAGAGACTTGTGGACGATAAATCCGACACCGCCTTGGGACAGATGGTCGCCCTTCTGACGAGAGAATAAGTTGCCGGATTCGAGGATTACAGTGTCCTCCACCTCTCATCGGACCTCGGTTAATTCTATAATATTCCAGCGCAACTTGTCTATCTCTTCTTCCAGCTCCAGGATCTTCTCGTCAGTCCTCAGGGTGCGTGCGTTATAACTTGCCAGGTCGAGTTGGCAACCGAACCTCCACTGAAGATTCTTAGCACCCCCTGCGCCGCCGTTACCATGATCGCTACCGTATCCAGGAATAGCGTTGCCGCCGGGGACTGGGGGCCGTCTCTTCGTAACTTTATTCATTGGGAGGTATATTGCCATAAATGCCACGCTTGGCGAGCGGGTGGCAACCGCATTTTTTTATTGTTTTTTTACTGTTATCAGAAAGATGCTGCTGCTCATCTTCTGCCTCAGTTTCCCTCTGTCACCTCTTACAACACCAACGGGAAGATATGGGGTAGTGAGTATTCTTACCCGCTACTACACGGGGACGTGGAACAGAAGTGCCGTGTAACGTTATTAGTCTAATGTTTTGTTACATAATTACACGAATAGTGCTTATTGAATATGCATTTTTATGATTAATATTATTACTTTATTATTGTTCAAATTGGAATTAATGGGCGAACCCTTTGTCTATCAGTGGACATTTACTGGGCGGCGGACGACACTCATCATCTTCGTTCTCGTTTGCCCTCTCTTCTTGAAAATGCTTTATTAACAAGTAAAAATGAATAAACTCTATTTTTGAAATATACATACTTATTGTTTAAAATTTCATAATTTCAGCAATACATAATTAATAACACCCAAGTAGAACGTCACTTCAATGCGCTACGGCAAGTTGTCAAGCGCTTCCTAATAATAGGTATGAAGAAGTTACTTATCGAAAAATAAAACGTAAAAGACAATAAAACCTCTTTTATAGCCACTAAAACACAAAACTAGTTTATGATTACTTTCTTTTATCGTTTGCTTGGATTCCAAAAAATGCTATTATTATTGTGTTTTTTGAAGTGATAAACGATCTTACAGTCCTGTTACAGTAACTGGCTCTGCGAAGAGATGTGCATCTCTTTGCGAATTCTATCGTTTTTACCACAGGGAATACTCAGAAGAATTGTTTGGACTAATTCCAGCCGCTCAATTTCACCATCAAAAAGCACTCAACTGATTAGACTTTTCAATTTTAGTAATAGAAAAAATATATGGAGACGACATTTGAAAAATTTGTCTAAAGTGATAGGTTAAGGCTTTATACACTGATAGATGTTGTGTTTTTTAATTACATGCCTCGTTGGTCTAGTGGCCGTAAACTCGATTACTGATAATGAGGTCCCGGGTTCGAATCCCAGGTCAGGCCAAAATCAGTTATTGGGTTTTACTGGAAAACATTATTGTTATTATTACATTAAAACTTATTTTAAGCATATATTTAATCGTGCATTAATTTGGTTCATTTCACTTGAAACTCTGCAAGCATAATTTAAATTATAATGGTATAATCGGCGTATGCATCATTTTTGGCGATGGATGCAATTGGCTCGGGACCGTGTTTTGTAGCATTCCTTGGGAAGGTCGATTATTCACTCTCAGTTTCTGATGAGACGACAATCCGATACGACCGGAAATAATTTAAGCGCAGGACCAACGACTTTACGTGATTTCCGAGGCATGAGGGTGAAATACCGTCAAATTCCTGGTTTTAGGCTGCTCCTAAGAATTTCTTAACAGAAAAAAACTATTACTGATTTTGGCTCGGCCCGAGATTCAAACTTGGGACCATGTGATCAGCAGTCACGCTTACAACCAAGGAGGAATTCAATTTTTCTAATCTATACACATTATAAATCGGTAGAAAATTTGTCTGTTCACGATTTACATTAAGCCCAGTCTACGACGACAATTTCCGTAACCGAGGGACAGATTTCCGTAAAATTTGTTATGGAGACAGTAAATGACCCTCCATAACATTTATGCAACATTTTATCTGCCTATGGAACAGTAATAAAAATAGTGATGTTTTTCATTTTTTCAGCTTATTTTTATAATGGCTGCTGATAGTGTTGACGTTTATTTTTTTTATAGGATAGGGTGACGAAAGAGCACACAGTCCACCTGATGGTAAGTGGTTGCTGTGACACATAGACATCTACATTATCCTCAATAAAGAATCAAAATGCAGACGCGTCGTCACCCGTGAGGAAAAAGATGGTATGCTTCTCTCCAGTAAAATGGGTCTCCGGTTCTCTACACTCACCATACGAAACACAGCAGTGTCAAGCTGCCATTTTACGCTGGTATTCTGTGAGAGCGTAGTCCTTCCCCGGTCGAGCCGACCCATTCGTGCTACAACTATACTACTAATATAGCTGCAGCATGGCTCTACCACGTACAAAAAACATTTACGTAGATTTGTTAAAATTTATGCTTATAATAAATTTATAGAAAATTGTATATGTGAAAGTCGAACTCGTCGCCCATACATTACCGTTACAGAGTACCCAAGGTACGCACGGGCCACAGCACGGCCCACAAGGATCTAAACATTGGCCAAACTTCACGGACCACAGAGTTTACAGCATGGCCCGTAAGGACCATGTGTGGTTCATCCTCTGGACCCCACATGATGAATCATAAGGTCCACACGGCCACAGAGGCCACATGGACCACACGAACCGCTGCATGGCATATTTCTATTGGCAGACGGGCAGCAGGTAACAGCTTTTTTATTTTTTGAATTATTGTCGGGATGATGCTGCTGCCCATCTGTTCTAATTCTGTTTTTATTTCCCTCTGTCGCTTATTACGATACCCACAGATGATATGAGGTAGTTGGAAAGTCTCTTGCACTGCAACTATTTGGTGTCATTAGTAATTGAAATTGGTAGAAAATCTCTTACTTCTTTCAATATAAAATAGTATGAATGAAATTATAAGAATAAATATTCCTATAATTGTATCACTGAAGGATACATGCTAATCAAAAATATATAATCAAACAAATCGGTTCGATAACTTTAACTGTAATCTGTTATATTTATTTCGTCGTTCAACGTGTATCAGTTCGTAAATATTTAATAATAGTACATAAAAATATTTCGGTAACGTCACTTTATTTTTATTTCGTCTACCTTTTTCGACGTATACGAGTATCAAAGAAGTAAGCACATTTGATTTCGGAGTTGACACATTATTTTCATTCGTTTATATCAAATAAACGAGCGTCATCTGGGTTATATTGTTACAAGTTTGTTTTATCATGTAATAACCTTTTACTACAGTAAGAATACGTATGACATAGTTATATAATATGTAAGAAATAGTTTTTGATTATATATTCTATCCAACGGCAATTATTTTGGGGAAATAAAGAGTAATTTTCTGTTCGTGGTTTTCTTTAAAAGAATGATAGCGTTTTCAGTACTTTGTAACACTTGGACGTAACCAGTTTTCGATAAAAAATTTATTCTTGTGATTATCTCGTCACAGGCCTGTGCTAGACATCAACCTGTGACAGTCAATTAAAAAATATAAAGCAATAAATATCAATTATTTATTAATACAATAAATAATTGAATTGAATTGAATCGAAATTGTTCGCGCCCAACGCTAATGTCAAGGATTGACGTCAGAGGGCGCGCGGCTCATCGATACAGGTTTGACGTTCGGTCGTGGGTAGAACGCGCGAGGAAAAATACGAGTCGTCTGCCAGCTGTGCTAACGCCAGCACGCTGTCAATTTTTGTTCGGGAACTCGGAATAATTAGGCGCGGCTAGTAAATATACTGTCTAGGATTTGTAACGCGCATTCCTTGCTGGAGAGCTTCCCCGGGACTCATTGTGTCTGACTCAGAATATGTATAAGTGCATTCGACAATATTAGCTAATGCGGCCTTTGACATTCTAGAAATAACTGTTGCTACGCGAAGCGGTAGTGACCTTTGATCCGGACACTCCGTGTTCGTTTTGTGTGTTAAGCTTTATAACAAACGAGAGTTAGTGGCTTCTGTAAGTTAGTTAATAGTAAGATAGAGTTAATGGACTGTCATCATGATGAACGAAGAAAGTGACTGTGGACGGCGCCGCGGAAGATTACCTCAATTTGGAGCGGTGCTGACGTCCAGGCTGCTGCCGACGGCAAAGGTCTACTAAGGTCAATCACCATCAGTCACACCCAGATACACATCACATCACCTTATTTCCCTTGCACCACACAACCACATGCGACCTGACCGAATCCTGAGGGACCAGTCGCCTTGGATATAGGTAAGTAAGCTCCGTCTAATATTCTCCCTGTTGGCCGTAGTATAGAACGCTCCCCCTTATTGTTTAGTGTAATTAGAGATTTTCCACTTTGGCCTTAGGAGGCCCGACCTACGTCTGTTCGTTGAAACTCTGCTGAATGGGCCCCACAGGATTTGAGCTTTATGGGAGCAGCCGTAGGCCGTAACAGAAATCGATACTAAAAAGAAGAACATTAAATATAAAAAAGTTGATTTATCACAGATTTTAAATTTGACATATACGCGATGATTATATGGCCATTTATCGAAAAACTATATTCTGACATTTCTCTTAGTCAACTTACAATTGTCGCAATGGGGTGATGAATCCCCACAATTTTGATTGCGCATTGAAGTCAGTTTTGGTTTTTCGTATAACTGTTACCAAATAAATGTTTTTTAATAATTATGCAGAATGGGTATATATTAGGTCTCAACCTATGAAATTATCATCATTATCATGACAATCCTACGGCAGTCCACTGCTGGACATAGGCCTCCCCCAAGGTGCGCTACTTAATCCGATCTTTGGCTTCACGTATCAATTTGCGGTCAGCCGCCTTCCTAGTCATAATCACAGAGTACTTTTTATAGTCATAGTACAGTGCAGCGTGGCGTTACTACGTATAAAGTACTTGAAATTTACTCTTATCCGATGTTGTGTTTACGCGATAATTTATATTCGGCCACCAGTTCTTACACTACCTCGATACGTTCCTGCGAATGTGACGTTCAACCATCAAATTGCAAAATTGTGCGTTTATTCGAATCGAATCGTATTGGTAATCGAATTTCGATGTTTTCATACATACGTATGATTTTATTCATTGTGGATTTTTGAGAAATTATTTACAAATGTGTTATAATATGTTGACAAATACAATATGATATGTTTTACAGTAGGTACATCGATTTATATATAAAAAATATAACATTTACTTACTACTGGCGACCCACTCCGGCTTACCAGGGTAGGATCTAATGTGGCTTTTAACCTTTAGATAAAGAAAAAATCAATTTTACGGTTAAAATATAGCCAATAGTTAAAATATATTGTTAATGTGGTCGCTCATATATAGGGCAAACAATTCGATCTATCAAAACCCGCGTAAAAGAACACATAGTTGACGAGAAATATTCCGGGAAGTCTGCAGTTTGTGATCATATCCTAGACGGCCCCCGCCATTACATTAGATTTGATAAACCACAAATTCTCGCGAAAGAACATCGATTCCTGCAAGGGATGATACGTGAGGCTATTAAAATTAAAAAAAAATCCCATTTTCAATAGAGAGGGAGGCTGGGTACTACCACCTGCTTGGGATCCTATAATTAATAAAATTAAATCCAAAACTCTGCTTTCTTAAGGAGAATAATATAATATAAAATAGAGTAATATAAAATAATATAAAATATACTTCTTATGTTTTTTGAAGCTGTGCTTTAAAAAAAAACATAATAAGTATAGCATTGAAATTTGGAATCCAAACCACAACAAAGAAACACAGAAATCACAAACTAGCTTTGTGTTTTAGTGGCTATAAAAGAGGTTTAATATTCGTTTAACTTTTTATATTTCTATAAGTAGCTTATTCATACCTATTACTAGGAATAGCTTGACTACTTGTCGTGGCGTACCGAAGTGAATTCCTACTTCATCATTATCATTACAGCCTTTCATAAGTCCACTGCTGAACATAGGCCTCCCCCAAGGAATGTCACAAAGCACGGTCCTGAGCCACCTGCCTTCCTGCATGTCTTACCAGGTCGTCGCTCCATCTTGTGGGGCGTCGCCATACTACACTTCGCCTACCGGTACGAGGCTGCCACTCGAGAACCTTTCTTCCCCATCGGTTGTCGCTTCTTCGAGCTATATGGCCGACCCCTTGCCATTTCAGCTTACTAATCCGTTGGGTTATGTCGGTTACTCTGGCTTTAGTGCGGATATACTCATTTCTAAGTTTCTAACGCAGAGAAACTCCGAGCATAGCTCTCTCCATAGCTCGCTGAGCGACCTTGAGCTTCCTCATACGGCCAGCAGTGAAGGACCACGTCTAAGATCCGTAAGTCATCACTGGCAACACGCACTGGTTGTACAATTTCGTTTTAAGGTTTTGAGGTATGTCTGATGAGAAGATGTGTCGTAGTTTCCCGAACGCTGCCCAGCCGAGTTGAATCCGTCGATTGACCTCTCGGTCGAAGTTGGATTTACCTAGTCGGACTATTTGTACCAGGTAAACATACTCTTCAACAACTTCGAGCTTAGTGTTCCCAACAACTACCAGCATAGGTGTGACATGGACGTTAAACATGATTTTTGTTTTGTCCATGTTTATCTTAAGACTTATCCGTTGGGAGACACTATTAAGGTCATTGAGCATAGTGCTTAGGTCATCCAACGATTCTGCCATAAGGACTATATATTATTTAGGACTATATATAATGTACTCGCCATTGATGTTAATGCCGTAACCTTTCCAGTCCAGAAGCTTGAAAACGTCTTCCAATGCAGCGGTAAAGAGTGTCGGGGATATAACGTCACCCTGTCTTACACCTCTCTGCAATTGGATAGGTTTCGTACTCTGGTTCTGTACTCGGATAGCCATCGTAGCCCTACTGTACAAGCACTTCAGCACTTCGATATACCGACAGTCAACTTGGCACCGCTGAAGGGACTGCAGCACCGCCCAAATTTCGACGGAATCAAAGGCTTTCTCATAGTCCACATACGCAAGGCAAAGTGGCAGATTATATTCCTCTGTCTTCTTTACAATTTGCCGAAGGGTGTGAATGTGGTCTATGGTACTAAAGCCTTTTCGGAAACCGGCTTGTTCCAAAGGCTGGAAGTCGTCAAGTCTGCGTGCGAGACGATTCGTAATGACTCTCGAAAACAGCACGTAGACGCGGCTCAGAAGGGAAATCGGTCTGTAGTTCTTCAAGAAAGCGTTGTCGCGAGAGCTTTCTTGAAGAACAAGACCACCGCACTTCTGCTCCACGCCTACGGAGTAGTGCCACCATGGAGGACGGAATTAAAGAGCTTCTGAAGGACTGCAAGTACTGGTTTTCCACCCGCTTTCAGAAGCTCCGCTGTAATTCCATCCTCGCCCGGGAACTTGCCATTTTTATGGTGCTGGAGAGCCATTCTAATCTCGCTCAGACTGATGTCAGAAATATCTTCGGATTAGTGTCGGATAAGACTCGCTCTTGGATCGTTACTCACACTTGCGTGTGGCTCTAACGATGATGTGTACAGCTGTCTATAGAACCTCTCAACCTCACTCGAAATCCCAGGTGTTCCGGAAATGATGCTGCCACATTCGGTCTTCAGCTTTGACAGTTGGCTCTTTCTGGTAGACAGATCTCTGGCAAAGACTTTGGAGCCTTGGTTCCGCTCGATCGCTTTTTCAATACAAGCTGTATTGAAGTTGCGTAAGTCCCGCCGCATGCATTTGGAGATCTGTCTGTTTAGTTGCCTGTATGCTGTCAAATCTACTGAAGGCTGCAGCTTCATATCCCGTTTAACAGCCATGAGATTAAGAGTATGATCGGAGAGTTTATGTGTTCTTCTGCGACGGGTCTTGAAAAACTTAGCTCCGACCGCATGGACAGTTTCCACGTGCTTGTCATTCATATCGTCCACTATATTGCAGTCTTCTAGGCACTGAAAACGGTTTCGTAGCTCGAGCTGAAAGGTTTCGGGACTTTGGATTAGAGCACGAGGGGGACGGAGCGTTGACTTCATTAGACGAGACCTCTCGAACTTAACTTTTAGGTTCAGTGTGCCTCTAGCCATTCGGTGATCGCTACCAGTTTTCACCCTCGCGATCACGGAGACATCACTGAACAATTGTGGTCTGGTCGTCATAATGAAGTCAATCTCATTTTTGTCGAACCGTCGGGGCTCGACCAGGTCCACTTCCTGTGGGGCCGCTTCTAGAAGAAAGAGGTCATCATAAAGAGTCTTTCTTTCTCCATGAAGACGGCCAGCTGCTGGCCCCTTGGGTTCCGTTGCCCTATTCCAAATTTCCCTTCTTTCAGCTCACCGTTCTCTCTTGTGCCTAGTTTTGCATTGAAGTCTCCCATTAACACCGTATAGTGGGTTTTGGAGGAATGCATGGCTCTAGAGATATCCTCATACATTCCCTCCACCTCCTCATCGGGTGATTCTGAGTATAAGGTACGCAACCCTCGTCGACACACTCTCAATATTTACAACGTTGTTAACGAGAGGCTTGTGGACGATAAATCCGACATCTCCTTGGGACAGATGGTCGCCCTCCCGGTGATAGAGCAAGTTACCGGATTCGAGGATTACCGTGTCCTCCCCCTCTCTTCGGACCTCGGATAATCCTATAATGTGCCAGCGTAACTTGCCTATCTCTTCTTCCAGCTCCTCGATATTCTCGTCAGTCCTCAGGGTGCGTGCGTTGTATGTTGCCAGGTCGAGTCGTCTTAGGTGGCAACCGAACCTCCACCGGAGATTCTTAGCACTCCCTGCCCCGCCGTTACCATTGTCGCCACCGTAACCAGGAATAGCGGGGCCGCCGGGGACTGAGGGCCGTCTCTTTGTTACTCTCTTCATAGGGGGGTATTTGCCATAGTTGCCACGCTTGGCGAGCGGGTTGGCAACCGCAGTTTTTTTTATTGTATTTTTGCTGTTATCAGGAAGATGCTACTGCCCATATCCTGCCTGTTTCCCTTTGTCGCCTTTTACGACACCCACGGGAAGATATGGGGTAGTGGATATTCTTAACCGCCACTACACGGAACACTAAAAATTTAAATAAACAATAATACTTGTACTACAGTAAAATTCTGAATGAAAGATAATCAAAGTCCTAGAATAAAGACTATATATATATAATGAAGTAAAGTAAAAATATATATAATAAAGACTATTTGACGGCTCCGTGGCGCAGTGGTTTAGCAATCAGTTGTTGCGCTGGGGGCCGCGGGTTCGAATCCCGCACGGAACAAGTATTTGTATGGCCTACAAATAATTGTTCCAGGTCAGCCGGGCTATTCACAATCGTCTCGGAAAGCGAAATCGACTCGGAATCGATAACTTCTCGCACCGAAACCAATAAACGCTATTCACATTTAATGTTCGGATAAAGGTCACTTAGATACATCCCATAAACTTACAACTGTGTACTGTCAAAAGCCTTTTAGATTTTTAGATTTTTTTTTAAACACCACTTGTTTTTATAAAAAGCACTAACATAGACTGTTTGGTATCTCTAGAGACCTTCATATTTCTCAATGGTTTAAAAAGACTCTTTGTATTAGGGTCATACATTTTATGTTTTCAGTAAGTTGATCATATCAGCTACAAGTTAAAATAGCAACATAGTTCTAAGATAATACACAACTTTAGTAAGAGTTACACAAATATGGTACTTAAAATGGGCACAAAACACAGTGCTCATTTAAAACTTTTTTCTTTGGTTTTAGGTACATACTATCAAAAGAGTGTTATATTTACCAAGATTTACATAGAACAAGGCATCAAATTCAAATAGAAAATAAGTTTGCTTCTTGGAAATATTTTAAGAACAATGTTGATAAAAATTGTGAAAAAACAATCACTTTAGTCACAATGAGGTTAGAAAAATATGGATACAACTTTTTATTATTTTGTTGTATGAAATATTTTGAAATAACTTTTTTGCGTTTTAGGATTTTGTGTTAATAAAAGCCGCTATTACGAGTCAAAAGATGGCCTCTGTAAGCCGCCACCACCTCCACCAGGCCGCCTACCACGCGTACGTGGACCAGAGGCCCTGCGTGCTCTGTGTCCACCGGCACCTCTTCTTCGTCCTCCTCTTGTTGTTGATAAAATTTCATGGAATTAAAAAACGGTTGTACATCACTTTTCAAAAATATTATGAAAAATTAAAAACCTGTAGTAGTACTTCAACAAAAAAAAACAAACGACTTTAATTTCATCCCATTGGGCGAATAATATTTTTTCAATGATAAATATCAATAAAAAAAGTAAAATCGGGTAATAAACATGAAAAAAATCAGTCAAATTGAGAACCTCCTACTTCTTTGTGAAGTCGCTTGAAAAATTCTGACACCCAGGGGATATCCATACTATGCTTAGTCCTAAATAAGATTTGTCAAACACTGTATGTGGTGAGACCCATTCCCGGTTTGGAAGTACAGTATATCTATTTTATGAAATTATCACTTTTTAGGTATTCATACATGTTTCACACTAAATCTAAGCTATATTCATTAATTGGGCGACCTGTGCATGATATTAAATTAATGTGTTAGACTTGTTTTAATAAAAATAACACTAAATCAAAATTTTGCTCATAGTTTAACACAAAGTAGGTTTGAAAAAAAGGTCTAAAATTACAAATAACTTAGATACAGCTTTAATATTATTCATAGGAATTTAACATAACTTACCTCTCCATCGTATTTTCCTCATTATCACCCTATTTAACAGCTGTTTACCTTTTTTAACACAATTAAACAAGGTGGTTAGACGTACGTGACCGGCGAAATTATTCTCATAATATTTCACTTTTACATGACGTAATCCGGCAAAATCGCGGTCCAATAGCTAACATGTTTAAGTATTATGCTTTCGTAATAAGTTAAAAAGAGAAAGAAATATGGGATAACCCTTAATATAAGCAAGACAACGGACCAGTTATTGGATCCGGCTCCCGGTCGCTTCACAGACGCGCATATTCTGTCACCAACCGGGACCCGGTCGCCTCACAGACGAGAGGATAAGTATTGTATCGTCATTTAGTTACATGCATTTACGAATTTTGTAGATAAATAGGCATTTTGTATTTTTTTTTTTGAGTAACGCCTGAACCAAAACATAAGGTAATATTTTGGTGTTAGCCATTGATATCGAATATAAAAAATATATAATTTAACTATATAATAAATAACAAAAAAACTGAGATATGTCTCGTTTCTGTCGGGTCTTGGTTTTTTTCTATGGGGCGTGACCATACTTCTTTGACGTTTGTTTTCGATAATTGTGGCAGTTTGCATCGGAAACTTCACGAGAGCTCTGAGGCTGGCGAAAACTTGAATATTGATGATTAGAAGAGATAAATAAACCCTTTTAATTATAAGGTTTGTAACAAAAATTAATTACAATTATCTATAGGACGTATTTTCATATAATTACTTCAATATTTGCACTTAATCGTAAAGCTGAATTTTAATAATAATAATAAAATATATATTTTTTGTATTCGATATCAATGGCTAACACCAAAATATTGCCTTATGTTTTTGTTCAGGCGTTACTCTAATACAAAATGCCTATTTATCTAAAAAATTCTTAAATGCATGTAACTAAATGACGATACAATAGTTATGAGATGTATCTAAGTGACCTTTATCCGAACGTTAAATGTGAATAGCCTTTCTGGATGTTTGTCCTTGTGCAATTTATATTTGTAAACTGCCTCCACGATACAGGAGAAAATCCTAATGTGGGGGTAACGTTGAAAAAAAATAAAAAAAGACTATATATCAGGTTAAACCAAGCGGTTTATTTTTTTAGCCTAAAGAATTAAGCTCTAATCAAGAGTATTTAACAGTTTAGAAAAAGAAAATTTCTCTTAACACGTAACACGGAATGTTATCTGATAAAAAAGAACTGGATCTTTTCAAATTAATTATACCTAAATCCGAGTAAATTGCGTTATTAAGGGTGATTTCGACCAAAATAGATTAAACTTTATTCTTAGGATAAATGGCCATATATTCAAGAATAAAACAATTTTATGTTCAACCATTTGCAAAGAACAGCAACCCTATTTGGGAATAGTTTCTAAACTTGTAGTTTACTTTTCGAATTGAATAACAGTCACTGCAAGAATATTTTAACGGCGCTTTATATTTCTTCGCTGGCATTACTGTCAGTGTAAATTTCAAGCTCATTTCAAGTAGTATAATTATATTTTTATTATGTTTTGTGTTTACACTTACTCATTTCGTATTTCAAAACACCGAATAATACCAATAAATAACATACATACATACATACATACATATAATCACGCCTCTTTCCCGTAGGGGTAGGCAGAGACCAGTTCTTTCCACTTGCTACGATCCTTACATACTTGTTTTGCTTCGTCCACTTTCATTATTCCCTTCATACATGTTCTACGGTTTATGGTACTCTTGACCTGGCCTTTTTTCAAGACGTCCCTGATTTGGTCTAGAAATGTCCGCCTAGGTCTACCCCTTCCAACACTTTCATTCACACTCGCCTTATACACTTTTTTCGTCAATCGTTCTTCATTCATTCTCTCGACATGGCCAAACCATCTCAGCATACCTTTCTCAATTTTTGTCACTACATCTTCTTTCAGACCACAACGTTTCCTTACCTCACTATTTCTTAGCCTGTCACTCAGTTTAACTCGTATCATACTTCTTAATGCTCTCATCTCAACTGCATTTATTCTGCTTTCATGTTTCTTCTGCCATACCCAAGTTTCACTTCCGTACATGAGTGTCGGAACCAACACCCCCTCATGCACAGCCAAACGAGCCTTGTTAGACACCTTCCGACTGCTCACAAAGGAGTGCAAAGCTCCATTCACCATGTTTCCTGCATTCACTCTTCTTTCGATATCACTCTCACACTTTCCATCTCTTGTAAACTTTGAACCCAGATACACAAACTCTTTCACCTGTTCAATTTGTTCATCTTCAATCACAATGTTGCAGTCTGTCACTGCCTCATCTTTTTCAAACACCATCACTTTCGTCTTTCTTACATTCATCTTCATTCCCTTTCTAACAAAAGCTCCACTCATAGCAGTTACTCCTCGGCCGAAGACGCAAGTAATACTTGGTCATCAGCATAGAGAAAACATTTGACGAGTAACTCATTCATTCTCAATCCACTTTCATTCTCTTTTAAATCTGTCAAACAATTGTCCATGAACAGATTAAACAGCCACGGTGACGCTACACATCCCTGTCTAACACCTTTTTCGATATTAAACCATTCATTGTATGCCCCGTTTATCCTTACACAAGCACTAGAATCCCTATAAAGAGATTGCATTGCTCGTATGAGGATACTGCTCACACCGTTCACGGACAGTGCTGACCACAATTCATTCCTCACCACTCTATCATAGGCCTTTTCTAGATCTACGAACGCGCAGTAGACTTTCTTGTTTTTAGCCAAAGACTTTTCGGCTATGCACCGCAAGGAAAAGACCTGATCCGTACATCCCATTCCCTTTCTAAATCCCGCTTGTGCATCCCATACTTTCTTGTCTGTTTCATTCACAATCCTTTCAATCAACACTTTCGCATACAATTTACCGACGACGCTGAGAAGGCTTATACCGCGGTAATTTATGCAGTCCTGCCTTGACCCTTTTCCCTTATACAATGGAACTATTACGGCTTTGCACCAGTCTCCCGGTACTTGCCCATTTCGCCAGCACAGATTGAAAAGGCGGTACAGCTGACTAGCCACCAGGCCCTGTCCAGCCCTCAGCATCTCGACGGTAATCCTGTCATACCCTGCAGCCTTACCTAATCTCATACTTTTCAACGCTTTCACTATTTCATCCATGCTTATCTCATTTTCATCAACATTTATATTAGTTTCCGTGAAAGGTGGCAGATGCTGTACCTGCACTTCCTCTCTTTCAAACAAACTTTCAAAATACTCTTTCCATCTCTTTAACACACATTCTTCTCCTTTTATAATGCTCCCATCTTGACTCCTGATTGTACTCAGCTCAGAGGTAGAAGTTTTTCCTCTGGCTGCTTTGATGGTTTTCCAGAAAAACTTAATGTTTGACTGGAAATCTTCAGTGAGCCTCCTATCGAAATCATCCTTTCGTTCTTCTTTCTTTCTAGACAAAATTTCTTTCGCTGTTGTTTTCAATCTTTTATACTTCGTTCTTGCTTCCTTTATCTCGTCATCCGTTGCCTTTTGAACTTTTTGGTTAGCTTTTGTTGCTAACCAATCCAATCTTAAATGGGGAGGAGTTGAGTCTTGTGGATACCACTGTTTTTCTCGGTATTACTATTGACGCGAAACTTCAATGGGGCCCCCATATATCTAAATTAGCAAGCAGACTTAGTTCTGCAGCATATGCTGTAAGAAAGATTAGAAGTCTCACAGATGTTGAGACAGCTGGGTTAGTGTATTTTAGTTACTTTCATAGCGTAATGTCTTATGGAATTTTGCTATGAGGTAATGCGACTGATATTGAAGCTATATTTGTTTTGCAAAAGAGAGCGGTATGGGCGATTTATAATCTAAATTGTAAAGAGTCCCTTAGAGAAAAATTTAAAGAAATAAACATATTAACTTTGGCATCGCAATATATTTATGAAAATGTAATGTATGTACATAAAAACATAAATAGCTTTAATAAGAATAAGGATGTTCATACCTTAAACACTAGGAAAAAACATATGCTTGTAATGCCACTTACAAGACTCCACAGAATTAGTAATTCATTTATGGGGCAATGTATACGCTTTTACAACAGAATCCCAGAACATGTTCAAAGTTTGTCAATAAACAAGTTTAAAAGTTTTATTAAAGAAAAACTGTACAAAAAGGGTTATTATAATATCAAGGAATACATGAGTGAAAATAACCCCTGAGAATAAGGTGATCGCCACCATGCTGGTTCTTAGACTTATTACTTCATATTTAAGTAACAGAACTCAAAAAGTCGTCATCAATGGTAAATGTTCCTCCGGATCGGTAGTATCAATGGGCGTTCCTCAGGGATCGATTCTTGGCCCATTCCTGTTCTTAATCTATATTAATGACTTACCTTATCTTGTAGGGGACAATCACGATATAGTATTATCTGCTGACGATACCTCTTTAATTTTCAAACTGAAACGGCAGTCGTTAAAATATGACGATGTAAATAATGCTCTATCGAAACTAGTACCAATTTGCTCTTAAACGGCAATAAGACAAAATGTATTAAATTTACAATACCTAATGTAAAACATTCGAAAACCAACGTGCTCTTAATTAGGGAGGAGTTGAGTCTTGTGGATACCACTGTTTATCTTGGTATTACTATTGACGCGAAACTTCAATGGGGCCCCCATATATCTAAATTAGCAAGCAGACTTAGTTCTGCAGCATATGCTGTAAGAAAGATTAGAAGTCTCACAGATGGTGAGACAGCTAGGTTAGTGTATTTTAGTTACTTTCGTCTTATGGAATTTTGCTATGGGGTAATGCGACTGATATTGAAGCTATATTTGTTTTGCAAAAGAGAGCCGTACGGGCGATTTATAATCTAAATTGAAAAGAGTCCCTCAGAGAAAAATTTAAAGGAATAAACATATTAACTTTGGCATCGCAATATATTTATGAAAATGTAATGTATGTACATAAAAACATAAATAGCTTTAATAAGAATAAGGATGTTCATACCTTAAACACTAGGAACAAACATAAGCTTGTAATGCCAGTTACTAGACTCCACAGAATTAGTAATTCATTTATGGGGCAATGTATACACTTTTACAACAAAATCCCAGAACATGTTCAAAGTTTGTCAATAAACAAGTTTAAAAGTTTTATTAAAGAAAAACTGTACAAAAAGGGTTATTATAATATCAAGGAATACATGAATGAAAATAACACCTGGGAATAAGGTGATCGCCACCATGCTGGTTCTATGAAAGTTCATTTAAAATTGTATAAACAAAATTATTCTTAAGTGAAATTATGTTTAAAAAAAAGTCTCGCTGGGTTTTTTGCTGGTTCTTCCCAAGACAGAGGTATTTTCCGAACCAGTGGTAAATAAAATAATGACTTTCAATAAGTATTATGTAATAATCCATATTGAATAAAAATCATTCTATTCTATTCTATTCTATTCAACCACGCTTTCTTCTTTTCTTGCACAACCTTTTGTACATCTTTATCCATCCACACTTTATCATTCTTTCTTCCTTTCCTTCTTTTAGCTACCCCGCATACCTCAATAGCAACATTTACGACCCCTTTCTTAAATGTCTCCCACAAATCTTCAATCACTCCAATCTCTTCTATCCCTTTAAAACTTTCTTTCAGTTTCTCTACATACTCGTCTTTCTTTTCTTTTTCTTAATAATAACATACACAAAAAAAAATCAAACACAACGAATAAAACTTCAAACCTTGCAAAAACCTCAATATTGACACACTTGTTGACATTTATTTTAGACGCATTAATACGAAATAAACTAATGGACACGGTGTAACCTTTTACATCGTCCCGTAATAGATCAACGTTTATTTTCCGCCTTTTATATTTGTTGTGTTTATATTTGGTGATCATTCTTTTGCTACTCGTATATAATTATTTCAAGCGTAGTATACTTTGGATAACAAGGAAAAGCGGTACACGACTTTACTCGAGATTTAAATAGTATAAAAGCTTATCATTGGTATAGTTAATCGTGTGTAAATCAATGATTGATCGAATCCACCTCAAGTTAGGATTAATTATATTTAATATAAAATAAGATATTTTTGAATAAACAAAATGAAACAATGAATGCAATTACTACTACTTAAAACTTACTACTTAAAAAAAAAGATCTTTATATAGTAGTATAGTACACGTTTAAAATGAAATAATCCTTTATATAGACATAAAAAGGCTGGCTGTAGTAAAAATTTAACCTACATAATGCTATTGATATTATCTATGTGAATCGATTATGTAGTGCTCGAACATCTAGCTGCTGACACGTTCATCTGTAAACGATATTTGCTCGAACTCGCTTCAAACTTATGCTACTGCAGTTTAATCGAGAAATTTAATGAGTACATTAAAAGTTTCTTGCAAATTCGTCTCAAATAGTATGAAATGCAATGCAGAACGCTATGTGAATTTGCTGTTCACGTTTTAAGTGTTCTTCAGTATATACATTTAAGTTACGAGCAAGTTATAATTGTATATATGCAAATTAAATATGTATTAAAATTTGTACACTACGATATTATATTATCATATTTTAAATCTCGTTGAATTTGATTGTACGAAAACGTAATTCGATCCCCACAGATATCAACAATATTGTTAAATTAAATTTTAAGTCATGATTAATCACGTGCTCGACTGTGAGGGAAAGTATCGTGAGGAAACCTTCATGTATAATGTGTCAACTTATTTTATTGGTCGAAGCATGGTTAACGCCAAGTTCCACACAGAGAATTTAGAACAAATGGTTTTGACATGTTTTTGCTATTGTATTTATTAAAATATTTTTTTTATTTATAGAAGAATGGGCAAACGAGCATGCGGATCACTTGATAGCAAGTGTCGACGGTCGCCCGCGAACAACTGCAACACCAGGGCAATTGCAGGTGCGTTGCTGGTCTTCCACAAAATGTTAGACAAAGTAGTCGTGCGAGGAAGAAAACTCCTAGTAAATCGCACAGTATTGTACTGCCAAGCCTCCAGATGTTGTGAATTGTAATTATTTTATATTTTAGTCATAAATTAATATAAATTGTAATTGCTATATCTGTTATTTTTGTAAGTAATAATATTTATAAGTGCTTACAATTGAGTATATGTGAATGAAAAGTTTGCATTTATATTTTATTGTGAAATTTTTACCGTTACAAAAAAATACAAGTGTAAATCATGTGTGAGTTCAGACATATAATTGAGAAAGTTGTTCTCAAAATTTGTGCATGTGCTGTTTAGGACTTTGTCACTCGTAATTTATCTAAAATTTAGAGCTTTAGTTTTATGCCAGCCTGTATCACTGCCTGCTATTAAGTAATAATGCAACAGAGTTACGTATAGCATATCTCTTTGTCTGGTATAATTGTCGGTTTTATTGCGTTATACAATATGTTCAGGTCTAGGGTTTTTCGTCAGCCTATATATAACGGGGGGGGGGGGGGGGGGGTGATAGGCTATAATTATTATAACATCAGCATTCTATATAAAACGTCATTTTTGGCTTGAAAATTTACTGACTTTTAATACAAAAAGAAGAGTTACTGTTAGGCATTTTATCTTTGTTCTCAGGGGTGACAACACTCTAGGGGTTTATTGCTTTGAAGTTAAAGGTTTATTTAGGTGGTAGTTACAGGTTTTAGTACTGCAGCTATATTAATAGTATAGTTGTAGCACGAATGGGTCGGCTCGACGGGAGAAGGACCACACTCTCACAGAATCCCAGCGTAAAAGAACAGCTTAATGCTGATGTGTTGCGTATGATGATTGTAGAGAACCGGAGACCCTTTTTACTGGAAACGAGACATTTCATCTTAATCCTCACGGGTGACAACGCATCTGCATTTTGATTCGTAATCGAAGATAGATGTAGATGTCTATGGGCCATAGCAACCACTTACCATCAGGTGGACTGTGTGCTCGTTTGTCAGCCTTATTCTATAAAAAAGTTATCCATTTATCCATGGTAAGTTAACAACGTAGTGGCGGCATAAGAGAATTAAAAATATTCCACATTATTCCGTACATAGAATTAATAATCATTTTGTGGGTGGTAAGTGACGATAGGGGAAATGAAATAGAAGATGGGCAGCTGCATCTCCGAAATAACAACTTAAATGAGAAAAACTGCGGCCACCAACCCACCCTTCAATCATGGCAATTATGACAAGAGTCTCATATATTAAAAAAAAACTATTACATACACATTATTTAACTCTATATTACTAAAACATAATAAAAATAATTGTGAAAGCATTACAATTATTTTGTTAGGCATTTATGTTGTTTACTTTGCAATCAAAGAACATTACATGAAATAAAATTTAAAGGTTTTCGCGTAAATATAAGAAATCATTAGATAATATTAGCCTTTTTTTATATTTCATCTAGACAGCGAAGGAAAGTTATTGAGCTTTAAACTGCTCTTTTTGCTGCAAGTGGTGAAAAAACGTTCTTAAGGCACGTACTCGAGTGGTTAATGTTCATAATGCATACTCAGTATAGCAACTGAAGTTCAAGAGATTTTGTTGAGTATACGATTTTGTATCGATATTAAAACTGAAACATGGCCTTTTACTACTGGCTGCTTGAGGCAGCTAAACATTTTTTTATAAAAGAGGGGCAACGAGCTTGCGATTGACCTGATGTCAAATGATTATCGTCGCCCATAAACAACTGCAACAAAAGTGAATTGAAAATTGCGTTGAAAATTTTTGTAACGGGAAAATATCAAAAGAGGATACGAGAAACCAGTGAGACAGAAATGTTCTCGAGTGGAAGACTCGTACTGGCATGCGCAGTGCTGAACGACCTACTATTAAATAGAGTGACAACCTGATTTAATATGGAGGAAGTCAATAGATGTTGGTGGCTGAGGATCTTGTTTTGTCGCAATCTATAATGGAGGCCTTTGTTCGGCAATGAAATTGTAATGAGCTATAATAATGATGATGAAAATGGAACGTATTGGTTTAGGTTCTCAAACGGAATTTCGTCGAAAAATTTTCTAAAATTTAATGTTTATCCGTTAAACGGAAGCAGGGTTAAGTTAAATCGTAAAATATTTATGAACTTACACGAATATATTATAAGAAATTAATGTATATTTTTATAGCAGCATTTCTTGAAATTTACTTACATTAGCTGGGCAGACGGATTGGTGAGCGCATAGCCGAGACAACTTCGCACTTGTAATGCTGCTTTCCAATAATGAGATTTGAGTTCGTAACCGGATAAGTTTTCTCCGCTTTGTCTGTATAGCCTCATTGTTCAGATAATTGAGTGCTCCTTGTGCAGGTGTGGATCGCATGTGGATTTTTTTTTAAATTGAAGTAATAAATGCACTTACAGAACTTACCGGTTGTTAATTGGCTACTGCAGTTCATTGACACCTGCAACCCGCTTAAAATAAAGAAGGGTATAGACACGTTGCTAATCACTATGCTCAATGACCTTAATAGTGTTTCCCAACGGATAGGTCTTAAGATGAACATGGACAAAACAAAGATCATGTTTAATGTCCATGTCACACCTATGCCGGTAGTTGTTGGAAACACTAAGCTCGAAGTTGTTGACGAGTATGTTTACCTGGGACAAATAGTCAGACTAGGTAAGTCCAACTTCGACCGAGAGGTCAATCGACGGACTCAACTCGGTTGGGCAGCGTTCGGGAAATTACGGCACATCTTCTCGTCAGGTATACCTCAAAACTTGAAAACGAGACTGTACACCCAGTGCGTGTTGCCAGTGATGACATACGGAACTGAGACGTGGTCCTTCACTGCTGGCTGGATGAGGAAGCTCAAGGTCGCTCAGCGAGCTATGGAGAGGGCTATGCTCGGAGTTTCTCTGCGTGATAAACTCAGAAATGAGGATATCCGCAGTAGAATTAGAGTGACCGACATAGCCCAACGGATTAGTAAGCTGAAGTGGCAATGGGCCGGCCATATAGCTCGAAGAACCGACAACCGATGGGGAAGAAAGGTTCTCGAGTGGCAGCCTCGTACCGGCAGGCGAAGTGTAGGGCGTCCCCCCACTAGATGGAGTGACGACCTGGTAAGATATGCAGGAAGTCGATGGATGCAGGTGGCTCAGGACCGTGCTTTGTGGCATTCTTTGGGGGAGGCCTATGTTCAGCAGTGGACCTGTGAAGGGCTGTAATGATGATGATGATGATAGACACGTTGTCACATCTGAGGACTAAGTTCAAATGTCTCACAACAATGTAGTTATACTGGCTGTCTTCTCTTCAGACCGGAATACATTAGTGTAGGCAGGTTTGGCGACGCAAATAGACAAGGGGTTGGTACCTACCCAGAATGACTCAGGTAAGGAGTTGTGCTACCTAGTATACTCCTCCTTACACTTCTTATTCCAATTTAAGGACATCTATACAAATAAATAAAATTGAGGTGTCTGTTTGTAATGTCAAAATTACAGTTTCTTTTTTACTTAATGCATATGAAAGTAAATACGGTACTTATAACTAAAATACAATTTTTAAAATCTTTGTTTGCCTGTCTGTTTGTTCCAGCTAATCTCCGAAATGGCTGGACCGATTTTGACCGGACTTTCATTGGCAGATAGCTGATTTCATAAGGAGTAACAAAGGTTACTTTTATTTTAGAAAAATAATTAGGGTTCCGCGCAAAAACATAAAAACCCCAACACGCGAGCGAAATCGCGGGGAACAGCTAGTTTAAAATATTGGTACTAATGGTAATCAATGAATTTAGATATTTATCTAGATCATCTAGATCTATCTAGATATTTATTGCAATCGATAATTTAAATATGACTTATTAGTTAGGACTACTTCATACTACAAATCCAATCAAATAAAGAATGCTTTATATTTTATTTTTCTATTTAAGAAAATAATACACCGCAAAATTATTAAGGATCCAACTATAAGGGGATATGTTTTGATTGATTACGAATTCGAGCTGTGCCGATGATACGGAGAGATTGGACGTCGCTGAAACCCGCATAGACTCGAGTAAATTAGATTACTTTCCTTTCGTTTGATAATTCTAATTCTTTATTGCTTACATTATTTTGATGGTTATTAAGTTAATATAAAATTTAAACAAATAAAAATGAAAATAAAATGAAGCATTATTAATTAGTAAAAAGACTTCTAAATTTAATTTTTCAAAAACTAAATCCCCTATTTTTGTATCAGTAAACTGTGTTTTAACTAGAGATTTACGAGGACACTCATAGGAAAAAATTTCACAATGTTATATTAGAGTATCGTGTACGTCGTACGCAGCAGTCACAATGTTATCTTGCTTTTAAAACGCTCTTACACCGACTTTCTATACCATTCCAATGCTGCATGATTACTAAATCGTAACGCGTTTCAAAAACTGCGTATCGGCTACGAACTTGCGTACTGCTACTTGCACTTGAACACAGCGGTGACACTCTCTGTACGTGAGAGTTGAAGCGCCAGTGACATTAAGCCGGAGCGTGTAACGCTAGGGATGATACCGAACCGAATTGGAATATTATAGACTTGTGCCAAAGAATAATGTAAACTTATGTATTTAGGTAGTGAAAGATACGATCAATTTTAAATCAACTTTTATTAAATATCTTTATGGACCGGGAAAATTAAAATTTCCGACAAAACAAAATATGCACGACACTTGATGGTAATCTTAAAAAATTAACCAACACTTAGTATTTCAGTATGCAATAATCAGTATTACCTGCTACCCTTTAAAAATTACTTACTAAAATATACAAGATATTTTTGGCTTTTTCGATGACTTTTATAATTTTTATTATTATTTTAAAGTATTGCAAAATTCGTAGCCGTATATATATATATATATATTTTAAAATCCATAGGGAAGCACAGATAGATAGATAGATAGATAACACTTTATTGTACGCCAAAAAATAACATAAATATAAACAAAAAATGAGAAAAATAAATGTGGTACAATGGGTGGTCTTATTGCTAAGAGCGATCTCTTCGAGACAACCTTTGGATGGAAAGGATTGCAAGAAAACAATAAAAACGTGTGTGGTTTGGTGACAAAAATAACATTATTTTTATTAAAGCTATAAAATAGAAATATGGTATGGTATATAAGAGCCGTGTAGTGGCGGTAAGGATATCCACTACCCCATATCTTCCCGTGGGTGTCGTAAAAGGCGACAAAGGGAAACAGACAGGAGATGGGCAGCAGCATCTTCCTGATAACAGCAAAAATACAATAAAAAAAACTGCGGTTGCCAACCCGCTCGCCAAGCGTGGCAACTATGGCAAATACCCCCCTATGAATGTAACAAAGAGACGGCCCCCAGTCCCCGGCGGCCCCGCTATTCCTGGCTACGGTGGCGACCATGGTAACGGCTGGGCAGGGGATGCTAAGAATCTCCGGTGGAGGTTCGGTTGCCACCTAAGACGACTCGACCTGGCAACATACAACGCACGTACCCTGAGAACTGACGAGAAGATCCTGGAGCTGGAAGAAGAGATAGGCAAGTTACGCTGGCATATTATAGGATTATCAGAAGTCCGAAGAGAGGGGGAGGACACAGTAATCTTCGAATCCGGCAACTTGCTCTATCACCGGGAGGGCGACCATCTGTCCCAAGGAGGTGTCGGATTTATGGTCCACAAGTCTCTCGTTATCAACGTTGTAAAGATTGAGAGTGTCACGACGAGAGTTGCGTACCTTATACTCAGAATCACCAGACGGTATTCGCTGAAGGCCATACAGGTTTTTGCACCAACCTCGGCACACCCATCGGCATTCCTCCGAAACCCAATATACGGTGTTAATGGGAGACTTCAATGCAAAACTAGGCACAAGAGAGAACGGTGAGCTGAAAGTAGGGAAATTTGGAATAGGGCAACGGAACCCAAGGGGCCAGCAGCTGTCCGACTTCATGGAGAAAGAGGGACTCTTTATGATGAACTCTTTCTTCCAGAAGCGGCCCCTCAGGAAGTGGACCTGGTCGAGCCCAGACGGTTCGACAAAAAATGAGGTAGACTTCATTATGACGACCAGACCACAATTGTCCAGTGATGTCTCCGTGATCGCGAGGGTGAAAACTGGTAGCGATCACCGAATGGTCAGAGGCACACTGAACCTAAACGTTAAGTTGGAGAGGTCTCGTCTAATGAAGTCAACGCTCCGTCCTCCTCGTGCTCTGTTCCAAAGTCACGAAACTTCTCAGCTCGAGTTACAAAACCGTTTTCAGTGCCTAGAAGACTGCAATGAAGTGGACGAAATGAATGACAAGCTCGTGAAAACTGTCTATGCGGTCGGAGCTAAATTCTGCAAGACCCTCCGCAGAAGAACACAAAAACTCTCCGATCACACTCTTAATCTCACGGCTGTTAGACGGGCGATGAAGCTACATTCTTCAACAGATTTGACAGCATACAGGTAACTGAACAGACAGGTCCCCAAATCTGTGCGGCAGGACTTACGCAACTTCAATACAGCTTGTATTGAAGAAGCGATTGAGCGGAACCAAGGCTCCAAAGTTTTTGCCAGAGATCTGTCTGCCAGAAAGAGCCAACTGTCAGAGCTGAAGACCGAGTGTGGTAGCATCGTTTCCGGAGCACCTGATATCTTGAGTGAGATTGGGAGGTTCTATGGGTAGCTGTACACGTCATCGTTGGAGCCACACGCAAGTGTAAGTAACGATCCAAGAGCGAGTCTTATCTGACACTATTCCAATGATATCCCGGACTTCTGTCAGAGCGGGATGAGAATGGCTCTCCGGCACCTTAAAAACGGCAAGGCCCCAGACGAGGATGGAATTACAGCGGAGCTTTTGAAAGCGGGTGGAAAACTGGTACTTGAAGTCCTTCATAAGCTCTTTAATTCCGTCCATGGTGGCATTACACCGGAGGCGTGGAGCAGAAGTGCAGTGGTCTTGTTCTTCAAGAAAGCTCTCGCGACAACGCTCTCTTGAAGAACTACAAACCGATTTCCCTTCTGAGCCGCGTCTACGTACTGTTTTCGAGAGTCATTACGAATCGACTCGCGCGCAGACTTGACGACTTCCAGCCTCCCATACAAGCCGGTTTGCGAAAGCGCTTTAGCACCATAGACCACATACATACCCTTTGGCAAGTTGTACAGAAGTCCGAGGAGTACAATTTGCCACTATGTCTGACGTATGTGGACTATGAGGAAACCTTTGATTCCGTCGAAATTTGAGCGGTGCTGCAGTCCCTTCAGCGGTGCCAAGTTGACTGTCGGTATATCGAAGTGCTGAAGTGCTTGTACAGTAGGGCTACGATGGCTATCCGTGTTCAGAACCAGAATACGAAACCTATCCAATTACAGAGAGATGTAAGACAGGGTGACGTTATATCCCCGAAACTCTTCACCGCTGCATTGGAAGACGTTTACAAACTTCTGGACTGGAAAGGATACGGTATTAACATCAATGGCGAGTACATCACTCACCTTCGATTTGCCGACGATATAGTCCTTATGGCAGAATCGCTGGAGGATCTAAGCACCATACTCTATGACCTCAATAGTGTCTCTCAACGGATAGGTTAAGATGAACATGGACAAAACAAATGTCCATGTCACACCTATGCCGGTAGCTGTTGGGAGCACTAAGCTCGAAGTTGTTGATGAGTATGTTTAACTGGGACAAATAGTCTGACTAGGTAAGTCCAACTTCGACCGAGAGGTCAATCGACGGATTCAACTCGGCTGGGCAGCGTTCGGGAAACTACGACACATCTTCTCGTCAGACATTCCTCAAAACCTTAAAACGAAATTGTACAACCAGTGCGTGTTGCCAGTGATAACTTACGGATCTGAGACGTAGTCCTTCACTACTGGCCGTATGAGGAAGCTTAAGGTCGCTCAGCGAGCTATGGAGAGGACTATGCTCGGAGTTTCTTTGCGTGATATACTTAGAAATGAGGATATCCGCAGTAGAACCAGAGTGACCGACATAGCCCAACAGATTAGTAAGCTGAAGTGGCAGTGGGCCGGCCATATAGCTCGAAGAACCGTCAACCGATGGGGAAGAAAAGTTCTTTAGTGGCAGCCTCGTACCAGTAGGCGAAGTGTAGGGTGACCCCCCACGAGATGGAGTGACGACCTGGTAAGACATGCAGGAAGTCGATGGATGCAGGTGGCTCAGGACCGTGCTTTGTGGCACTCCTTGGGGGAGGCCTATGTTCAGCAGTGGACTTATGAAAGGCTGTAATTATGATGATGATGATGAAAAGGCATTATTTTTGTATAAAGCGCAGTCAGTCTGTACTTGCGTACGGTGCGTGAGATTAGAGAGACGAGACGCGAACTTCTACGTTCTAGCCCTAGGTAAAGGCAGTCGGCGACGGCCCGTTCTACGCCCCGCGCGCCTGTCAAAGCCCCCGCACACATCCAGACACCCACACATAGCCGCAAGCGATTTTACGTGCACACATGCTTAAGTGTCGTTTGTTTTCGCGTGTGTTTTCTTTGACTTGAGTCCGATGTAGCTGTAAGAGCGGTGTAGGTCAACAGCACTAACATCACAGTAGAGCTACCAGCACTACCGTGCTGTGAATTCTAACGTCCAAAAATTTTCCGCTACCCTATCGAATGTGAGTAATAACAATTGCCTAAATATCATACATGTAGAACATTTGAGAAAAAAAATAAAAAATGCAATGCAAATAGACGTACATCTAATTTTTTGACGACGTAAATCTAGGCCTCGCATGTTCTATCTGATCAAATGATACTTGTCAGATCTATTGTGATCGCTGCTAAGGCTTTAGTTTAATCCTAAGCCCTATGTCATCAATGAATTGAAGGAATTCTTGAGCTGTATGCAATTTAACTTCTTCTGGGGTAAGTATATACTTTCCCACATGAGTGTTACTTTTACGCATTAAACGACCACAATCAATTAGGATGTGCAGAGGTGTTTCTTCCGTTAAGGAACAGAATCGACACTTCCTTGAGTTGCTTATTCCCAGGATAGACATGTGCTTCTTTAGCCCACAGTGTCCAGTCAGTGCTATTGCCAGAATAAGCAGTTTATTTTAACTTTATCCTGGGGTTTCTGAAGCGAATTTACAATCGCGAGCTCAGATTAAGGTTTTAGAATGTTTTAAGCATGGTGTATCAGACCATGCTACATTGAGTTGAGCAGGGACCCCAATCTGAAGGAAAGCTAGCTCAGACCACCTTGGGCGTTAATACTATACAAACTGGCCTTCGCCTTCTTGTCTGAATAAAGGTCAAGGGGCGTTAGGCATAGGAAGTGAATTTAGAGCCGCTCCAGGCGATGACCGCATCGTCCCTGTTGCCAAAATAGGCAGTTTCTTGTAGACTATTAAACTTGCCCGCAGGCGTCTTTTGGTTGTCCTTATTACACCAAACAATGGAGATGTAGGTAATAATCGGCCTCACAATACTGCTGTACAGCCGTAGTTTCATACTGGGACGCAAGCCCCAGTTGTTTCCAACCATACGTCTGCATGGTATCTAAAGAAATTTACTTGCTTACTTATCTTCACGCACAATCCCTGACGGGGAAGCCAGAGAGAACAGATCGCCAAATGTCACGATCCTTACATACCTCTTTCGCTTCCTTCAGATTCATTATCTTCTTCATGCATGCACGTCTAGGTAACCGAGTACTCTTGAGCCTCCCTTCTTCGAGCAATTTGCTCACATGGTCTTCGAAAGTTAGTCTCGGTCTACCTCGACACCTTTTAATATTTACTTTTGCGCTATATATTTTCTTCACCATTAGGTCTTCACTCATTCGCTCAACGTGCCCAAACCATAGAAGCACGCCCTTATCAATTTTTGTGATAAGGTCATCTTTCAAACCTGCCATATTGCGAAACTCTTCGTTTCGATTTCGGTCGGCCATGGTAACGCCGCACATTTTACGAAGTGATCGCATCTCCACTGCATTCAACTTACTTTTATGCTTCTTCTGGCATACCCAGGTTTCGCTGCCATATAACAAAGTCGGTACCAACACTGCGTTATGTATTGCAAGGCGTGCACTCTTCGCTACGCCTTGCCTTTTGACTAACGCAGTCAGAGCACCATTGACTTTGTTCCCGGCAGCGACACGCGTGTCCACATCTAAATCACATCTTCCATCCCGGCTAAAAGCACTCCCCAAGTATACAATTTCATTTACCTGTTCTAGACATTCCTGATTTACCCATATTTCACACTTCGTTCTCTCTTCTGCTTCTGTACACAGCTGTCGAGATACAGTATGAACAGCCAGGAAGACATGACACAACCCTGTTTTACGCCCGTTTGGATGCTAAACATGGGTGACAGGTCATGCCCTACCCGCACACAAGCTTTGTAGTCACAGTAAAGTGACTGCACAGTCCTTAGCAATCGACCATCCACACCATACCCCGGCAACATTTCCCACATTTTCTTCCTAACAACCTTAACAAATGCTGTCTCAAGATCCACAAAAGCACAGAAAATCTTCTGGTTAGCAGCCAGAAGCTTCTCCGTGATCATGCGAAGAGAAAACATTTGATCCGTGCATCCTCTTCCAGGTCTAAATCCGCATTGTGCCTCGCATAGAAATCTTTCTGATTTCTCTTACATCCTACGTGTCAAAACCTTCGAGTAAACTTTACTTGCTAAATTGGTCAAGCTGATCGCCCGATAGCACCCGCAATCAAAATGTGAACCTTTATATAAAGGCACAATGACTGCGGATCGCCAATCATCCTGGACATCCCCCGTCAGCCAGCACATATTGCACAGCAGATGAAAGCTGTCCCAGATGCGAGGCCCACCATTTCAGCAGTAACTCTGTCTAGTCCCGCAGCCTTACCACATTTCAAACTTCGAATCGCACGTTCAATCTTTTTCATACTGATGACCTCAGTATCATCGAGGTCCGGGTCTGGCGTACCAGTCACGACGTCACCCCCGGATCCCTCGCTAAGATCATCACACGCATACATTTCTCTACAAAATTCGCTCCATCGCTGCATGACGTTCGATTTTTCTGAGAGGACGTCATTGATTCTCGAACTTTGTTCATTCTTAAGGCCGTCGCACCACTTCGGGGCCTTCCAACCTCTTTCCAGAAGAGTTTGGAGTTCTCCTTAAAGTTGTGCGACAACCTTTCGTCTGCTTCCATTCTACACCTTTCACGCACTTCCTCAATCAATGTTTTCGTATGAACTTTCTGCAGCTTATATCTTTCTTTCATTTTTTCTGTCATATTCTTATCATTACTAGAGGCCAAGTAGTCTAACCATGCTTTCTTCTTCTTCTTTACAGTTTCTTTCACTTCATCATTCCACCATGCATCTCTCCTTTTACTACTACCTCTTTTTATCTTTCCACACACTTCTTCCGCTGCACTTGCCATTCCATCCCTAAGGTTCTGCCATGTTCTTTCCACACATTCCTTTCTGCCATCGATGGTGTCAAGCTTTTCAGCTACCCTCGCATGTATTTGTCCCTAGTATCCGCTTCCTGAAGCTTCCAGCTTCGGATGCGACAGACCGACTGTGGTTCTGTCACTGCCGTCCGGTAGCGCCAACCCGCGAACAGACCCTTAAATCTAGTAATCACTAGATAGTGATCTATTCCTAGGTCAGCACCCCTGAATACTCACGTATCCATCACCTGTTTTCGCAGTCGATCATCAACCAGGAACAAATCGATCATACTTCTCTCGTTCTTTCTTTCTCTAGTATACATATGGATTTTCTTGTGATTAAACATAATGTTTGTCACAAGAAGACCCTTTTCCTTGCATACAGCCAGTACAAGCTTGCCAGCATCATTAACCCTTTTATCGCCAAACTTTCCAAGCACCGACTCGTACCCTGGTCGAGCGGTACCAACCCATCCATTCAAATCACCATATACAACAATTCTTTCGTTTCTCCTAACCAAATCTAGAACTGCTCTTACATTCTCCCAAAAATCCTCCAGCTCAGCCCTGGAAGACGAAGCCACCGGTGCATAAACAGCCAAAACGAATAACTTCGTTAGTCCCAATTTAAAGCGAACCCAGAGAAGTATTTACACACAACTTTCGTTCACACAACGTTCACAACCTTATATTCAGTCATAACATCGACCAACCGAGACGACAGCAGCAACCCCACTCCCTGGCAGGCAGCTCTTCAGTACCACTGCCCTTCCGTTTGGTCTCCGACATACACACGACATCTAATTCTCTTTCTTTCATTATTTCGATCAGCTCATTCGTCTTATCTCTCATGCCTCCTCTAACATTCCACGTGCCAAATCTGCACTCTGTCCTCCACCTTCCGCCGTGTCGGGCTGTGCGTGACGGGTGGCGGTCCCCACCGCCGCTTTGCGCGCTGCATTCCACACCAACGGGAACGAGCTGGTGTGCATCGCCTTGTCAGGAAGATGCCGCTGCTAATTTCCTGTTTCATTTCCCTCTATCGTCTCTTACGACATCCACGAGATGACCTTACACCGCCATTATACGTTATTAGAGTAGTGAACATGCAGTTTTTTTAATGATTTTATTTTCCATTCTACTTACAAACAACACTTGCCTCATTAAATACGTTTTTGTCCATAAAGAATAGATTCAACTATTAACGAATATGTATACGTAATTAATTTGACACAATATAGTATTGAAATTGGAAATATGATCAACGGTTTAATAGTCCATTACCGAACATTGGTCATCTCTAATCAACTATAGATTAGAGGGCGGGAGAGGCGAATAAAGCCGTTCCAAGCTTATGAAGATATCATGATTTTAAACGAACACGGTAAAAAGTTTCAAAAGGAAATGGTAAACATTAAACAAACGTTAAAAATAGAACATAGACCAGTGTTAAATAATCGTATTAAAAATAAGCAATAACAATATAATTTTCCAATTCTAATTTTCCAAGTCTAATTTTTTCCTCCTTTCTTTAGGCTTCAGGCCAACAAAGAAAGAAAAAACGAAAAGCTGCATACTTTTCGAGCGGTGATAAGACTATTTTATTTATATAAGAGGCGGCAAACGAGCATGCGGCTCACCTAACGGTAAGTAACTACCGCCGTCCATGAACAATTGCAAAACCAGGGGAATTGCAGGTGCGTTGCTGGCCTTTTAACAAAAGTAGGCTTATTTATTGGTATTTTTAAGATCCCTAAGTGGTATTGGTTCAAAAAAAATCACTGGAATAAATACATTCGCAACTACCTGACACACTTACGTAGGTACACTTCTTTATTTTTTTATCAGCCTGAAAAGTTCACTGCTATACGCACACATGCACCTTGGTTCATTTTCACTCCGTCGCCTCTAACGACGAGCGCGGCATGATATGAGGTAGTAGATATTCTTACACCGCCAATACACGTTCAACTCAACTACAACACGATCGGAAAACCATGACAAATCTTCTTAGTGCTTTTGTTCAGACTTTTGTCTTATGGCTCTGAAGTAAGTCAAAGTCAAATTATGCGTATTGCACCTTCAATGCTGAATGTATGAGGAAGCTCAAAGCCATTCAAGGTTCAATTTTATTTTTATTTTATAGAATAAGGGTGACGAAAGAGCACATATAGCGAAGGCCTTCGTTCGGGACTGGCACAAAGCGCTTCTTTCGAAGCTTGCTTCAAATGGGCTTCCAGAGAAATTGTGCAAATGGATCACCAGTTTCCTTGTCCATCGGAGCATCAAGGTCGTAGTAAACGGTGCATGCTCTGATTTCAAGCCTATCAACGCTGGTGTTCTACAAGGCTGCGTGCTATCACCAACGCTGTTTCTCCTGCATATCAATGATATGTTGCAAACTGGTAACATTCATTGCTATGCAGACGACAGCAATGGTGATATCTTATATACCGGCCGTACCAATATTTCTCGGGAAAACGTCGGCGAGTACCGGGACAAACTCTTGTCTGAAGTCGAGTCTTTGCTGAACAAAAACCCGGATTGGGGGCGGATAAATCTAGTCTAGTGCAATCCCCAGAAGACACAAGTTTGCGCGTTTACCGCTAAATAGAAACCCTTTGTCGTATCTCCTCAGTTTCAAGGCACTTCCCTTGCTGCCTCAGCTAGCATCGGAATCCTCAGCGTCAACATATCGAATAGTGTGCAGTTTCGTGGTCACTTGGAAGGAAAGGCCTAATTGGCGTCTAAAAAGCTTGGCGTCCTCAGCAGAGCGAGTTAGTATTTCATGCCGGCACACGGCTTGCAACTTTACAAAGCGCAAGTTCCAATGCTGTTCTCATCTCTGGGCCGGATCCAGCGCAGAGCGGTTCGAATCGTCGACGACCAAGTTATTTCTGATCGGCTTGATACACTGGCACTACGTAGGGATGTGTCATCCCTTTGCATTTTCTATCGAATCTATCACGATGAGTGCTCTGAGGAATTGTTCGGTACCACAATTCACGATCTGGATGCTTGGCAGTCCACGACTGTGCGTTTTACTAGGAGTTTTCTTTCTCGTACAACTTCTCTGTGGAATTGTTTATCACCGGCGATTTTTCCGGACGGATACGACTTACTTCAAGAAAAGAACATACACCTTTCTAAAAGGCCGGCAACGCATCTGTAATTCTCCTGGTGTTGCGGTTGTTCATGGGCGGCGGTAGTCACTTACCTTCATGTGAGCCACATGCTCGTTTGTCCACTCTTCTATATAAAAACACACAGTCAACCTGATGGTAAGTGGATGCTGTGGCCCATAGACAATTACATTTATCCTCGATTAAATTCAAAATGCAGACCCGTTGTCAAACTTGAGGACTAAGATGGAATTCCTCTTTCTAGTAAAAAGGGACTTCTGTACACTCACCCACCATATGAAACACAGAAGCATTAACCTGCTATTTTAAGCTGGTATTTGTGAAAGCGTGGTCAATCTCCGGTCGAGCCAACCCATTCGTGCTACAAACATAATATAACTGTAGCGTAGCTTTAGCGCGTATAATGATGAAAGGTAAACATATGTAGCGAGGGTATCCACTGAAGAACTAGAGTGACTGACATAGCTCAGCGAATCAATAAACTGAACTAGCAATGGGCCGATCATATAAAAAACCGTCAACCGATGGTGAAAAAAGTTTCTCGAGTGGCAGCCTAGTATTGTCACAGACAGAGTCGGGTGGCCTCCACTAAATAGGGTGACGGTCTGATGAAATACGCAGCTGTAGCTATCTATAAGGCAGGCCTATGTTCAGCAGTGTACTTGTGATAGGCTGTAGTGATAGTGATAGTGATAAAAAACGTGGTGGCCGCGTAACCGCACGAGAACATAACTCCATTTCTTTGGTGTAGTAAGAAGCGACTATGGGACATTATGCAAGAAAGATCTTAGTCTTCCGATAAATAATACGGATAACTATCTCGTTTATGCCAGACGTAAAATAGCCAGAGCGACGATGATAACTACTACGATTTACTTTATTTCAGTAACGTTAGTCGTTAAAAGTAATTTAAAAATCAGTATTTTTTAATTTCTCTGCATTTTCAACCTTAATTTGACCTCGTTGCAAGCCACTCATTGAAATGAATACGGGCGATGAGAGACTACGGTATAGTATGTTTATTTGGGTTTAATTACGACTGATGCGTTAAAAAGATCTGAATTTTTATGAAAACTGTACGGATAGTATTTCAGGGATTATTATCAATTATGTTACGAACAAAATTATGTTTCATTCATTATTATATAACATGTAGATAAAACATTAGGTTAAGATAAATCATAATATGCATGTACCAATGAATAATTGTAGTATACAGTAATTTATATTAATAAATTTCAACCATGCTTTTAACTTTCGTATACGGTTAAAGTAATCACCTTCGCCCGACATGTTATAGTGCTCATAAACACAGGGGCTGTCATTTATGTTCCATTTGCCTCGATATAAAGTTAAATAAATAAGAAGCAGGCATAAATACATTCTGTGGCTGCAATCATAACATATCAAGATTAGAAAATCAAAGACTGCAGATTTCCCGGAGCATAGTGAACATGTTCAAGATCATACCCGCCATTACATCAGATTCCTAGCGAGGCTATTGAAATGAAAAAGAAAATGCTTGGAATCCTATAATTATACGATGATACAGCTATATTCATAGTATAGTTGTAACACGAATGGGTTGGCTTAAAAAAGGGAAGGATCACGCTCTTACAGAATACCAAGGACCATGATCTCACAGAATACCAAGGACCACAATCTCACAATATACTAGCGTAAAATAGCAGCTTAATATTGCAGTGTTTCGTTGACCAGTGTAGAGAACCGGAGACCATTTTTGCTGGAAAAGAGGTAATCCATATTAGTCCTCACTACTGACAACGCATCTGCATTTTCTTCGCAAACGAGGATAGATGAAGATGTCTACGGGCTACAGCAACCATTTACCATCAGGTGAACTGTGTGTTCGCTTATCACCCCTATCCTAAAAAAATAATATAATTAAATCCAAACCTAAGCACACAAGTTTCAAGACAACAATACCAAGATTACAGACACTGTAAATTCGTTCTCCGTAGATTGGTAATCAATAGGAAGCCCAGGATATTTATAACATACACGAAAGGAAACACAAACGAAAGAATTGCAGTAACGAAAGTCCACCAATTAAGCTGCGTAGTTCTTTTGCTTGCTTTGTTTCTGCAGCTTTATTAATTTCTTTTTATAGAATAAAGCTGACAAAATCTGCTGAATTATCGCCCTTATTCTATAAAAAAAAATAGCTCGCAGTCCATGTGATGGCAAGTGGATGCTATAGTCGATAGATACCTACAACAATCCCCGATTGAGAATCAAAAGTGGATGCCACCTCTGAGGGGGAATGCTTCGTTTTCAGTGAAAAGGGTCTCTAGACACACCATACGAAACATAGCAGCATTATGCTGCTATTTTACCCTGCTATTCTGTGTGTAGCTTCTTTAAATTAAAAAAAAGTGAGAGTGTGGTTTTTATATGGTCGAGTCGACCCATTCGTGCTACAAACATATTACAGCTGCAGCTATAAGTATAAAACCATACGAAACACAGCAGCATTAAGCTCCTATTTATCGCCGGTATTCTGTGACAGCGTAGTTTTTCTCCGGTCAAGCCGACGTATACTTGCTACAACCATAAAACTGCTGCAGCATGGTTACCCCACATACAGAAACGTTTTTTCTGGTATTTCCCATAGTCGACACGACACCCACGGGACGCACTGAGGTGGTGGGTATCCTGACGCCGCAACGACGCGGCAATTTTATTTCTTGGCTCAGTTATTTCTTTGATCCAAAATAATGCGAACTTGACGTAAGTCAATAAAACAATGACGATGAAATATATACTGGGGCAAACATTAGGTGTTAAACGATAAATCCAATTAGATTGATCAGCGTAGGTCATAAAAATACAAACTAAAACTCAAATTTCAGCTTTACCCAAATCTGACAATCCTGCGTTTATTTTTAGTCAAATCACTGATACTGATGTTAAGAAAAGCATTGTTGAGGTCAATTCTGATGCAATTAGTACAGACTGCATTAGTCGTAAAATCATTATCCCTATTGTCGATATCCTGACTCCTGTTATAAAATCCATCTTTAATTACTCCATTTCATCCGGAAATTTTCCCTCTTCCTGGAAAGAAGCCCAGATTACTCCTATACCTAAAAAAGCAAATCCCTCCAGTTTCTCTGACTACCGCCCCATATCTATAATTCCATTCCTTTCAAAAGTTTTTGAGCGTATAGTTCATCGACAATTGAGCATCTACTTATCTAGGTGGAGTCTTTTCAATTCTTTCCAATCCGGTTTCCGTGTTGGTCATAGTACGACTACTGCCTTAGTCAAGATTACAGAAGATATTTGTCTTAGTATGGATAAACAGCACGTAACAGTGTTGACCTTATTTGACTTTAGTAATGCATTTAACAATGTGGATTTTGATTTACTGTTAGCTATCTTAGCTTCTCTTAACATATCTCCTGAAGTGATTGACTGGTTTCATAGTCACTTGTTTGGTCGCCGGCAACGGACACCTGTAGAAGATTCGTTCTCTAACTGGTGTACGATTAATGCAGGTGTACCGCAAGGTGGCGTGTTGTCTCCTCTCCTCTTTTCAATCTTCATTAGTTCGATCACGCTCCAATTATCTTCTCGCTACCATCTGTATGCAGATGATCTCCAAGTATATGAGCATGCCAAATTGATGGATTTACCCAATACTATAGGTTTATTAAACAAAGATCTTGACTTAATTGTGGATTGGTGTAAGTCATACGGTCTTAAAGTAAATCCATCAAAAACAAAAGCAATAATTATAGGCAGTCAAAAATTGGTTAATCTTATAGATTTTTCTTCCCTACCTGCTATTATTTTTGATGGGACACCTGTGCCATATAGTGACACCGTTAAAAATCTAGGTGTTACTTTTGACAAATTTTTATCTTGGGCTCCACAGGTAAGCGAGGTAAGTAGGAGGATGTTTGCGTCGGTCGGATCTCTCCGTCGATTAAGTAATTTTTTACCCATATCTACCAAAATTGCGCTTGCACAATCACTTCTTTTACCGATTCTCGATTATGCTGACACGTGTTATCTCAATTTAAATGAGGAGATGCTTAATAAACTTGAGCGCATTCAGAATCTATGCATACGGTTCATATTTGGACTTCGAAAATATGACCATGTCTCCGAATATCGCGAAAAACTCAAGTGGCTTCCGACCCGTCTTCGCAGGAATACTCACATTCTTTCTCTTTTATACTGTATACTATTCAATCCCACTTCCCCTACTTACCTTAAAGAGCGGTTTGAGTTTCTTGGTGACACTCACTGTCGCTCTCTTCGCTCTGATAAAAACCTCACCCTAAAAATTCCATGTCATAACATTTCCTTCTATTCTAAATCCTTTTCTGTTGAAGCTGTTAGGCTCTGGAACTCCCTACCGCTGCACATTAGAAGTGCGCAGTCTATTGATAAGTTTAAAAAACTTGTCAAAGCGCACTTCTTTCCTCCTTAAATAGTCATTCCTCTAAAATTACTACCTACTCATTTTTCCTTACGTTTAGGCTTTGACTTCACTTGTTTAATCTTTTCTGCTCTCGTATATGTATGTATATATTTTTGTATTTAAAATGTATTTATTTATATTATAGATGTATGTATTTATGGATTATATTATATATGTCGTGTGTATTTTCTATCAACCTACGTACACCCTTACCCTTCCTCACAGGTCATTTTATCCTCTGCAATGTGGTTGCCTGGTAGAGATCGCTCCCAAGCGATAAGGCCGCCAATTGTACCTTTAAATAAATTATGTTCTTTTTTCTTCTCATATGTATTTTTTGGTGTACAATAAAGTGTATTTCATTCATTCAGCGTTCAAAAATACAAAATGTTTATTTATTTTATTTATTTATTTCATAGACAGTAGGAAGTATAACAATTAATAAGGTGTAAACATAAACTCTTTTGAGTTTTACCGTACACCCCACGCCGTCGATATACAACAATAAAGATTAAAACTATTTATAACAATATTTGCTACACACTTCATACATACATATTTAAGGAACAATCATAAGACAGCCACACATTTTATAAACACCATGCGGGTATATCACAAAATAAAGTTATGTAAAAACCTTTTGTGGACGTTCCTATGCAGCATTGTCTTCATTATATTGTATTGTATTCGGTATTACATCAAGGCTAAAGATTTTTTTTTATAGAAGAGTGGTTAAACGAGCATGCGGCTCGCCTGATGGTAAGTGACTACAGCCGCCCATGAACAACTCTTTTTTAAACGCAGCTGCTGATGATGTAAATAATGTGTATCATAAATCACCAATTTTTCAATTATCAGCATCACCATGGCCGTATGCGCCATGTTATCAGCATCTTTATCAATCATTGTTATCATTCTTTTTAAGCCTATGTCATATAAGCCTATCCAGTGTCATATGGCAGATAGTTGTTGGCCCTCCAATTATACCAGTTGACAACTATAATAATGATATTCTATTGGATGGTTATTGTGCCATGTAGTTTAGCCTCATGGATTTTTTTTAATAGGAGAGGGGATAAACGAGCATGCGGCTCACCTGATGGTAAGTGACTACCGCTGCCCATGAACAATTGTAACACCAGGGGAACCAGTGGAATTGCAGATGCATTGCCGGCCTTTTGCAAAGGAGTAGGCTCTTTTCTTGAAGGACCCTAAGTCGTATCGGTCCGGAAAAATCGCTGGTGGTAATCGATTCCACAAGGAAGTTGTGCGTGGAAGAAAACATCTTCTAAATCGCACAGTGGTGGACCGCCAATCATCCAGATGGTGTAGATGGTATCGGGAGTTCTGCCGCGATGTGCATTCGTGAAATTTGGCGGCTGGGATTAATCCAAACAACCCCTCAGATCACTCCCCGTGGTAAATGCGAAAGAAAATGCAAAGGGATGCAACATTTCTTCGCAGTGCCAATGAATCGAGCCTACCGAAAAGGACTTGGTCGTCGACAATTCGAGCCGCTCTGCGCTCAATGCGTTCAAGTGGCAGGAACTGGCACTGGGGAGTGCCAGCCAAGAAATGGGAACAGTATTCCATGTGAGGCCGAACCTGCATTTGTAAAGTTGCAGGCGTTGTGCCGGCATGAAACACTGTCCTGCTCTGCTGAACACGTCAAACTTTTTAGAGGCCAAATTGACCTTCTCTTCCACGTGACCACACGTTAGAACCGGTGCCAACTCTGGAGCACACGTCCTCAGCACAATTAGGGGGATTCCGTCAGGGCTCACTCGTCTTGTGGATGTCCAGGGAAAGGAGTGGTTTGCAAATCGAATGCGCTGTGAGAGCCGCATTTCCGACATGGAGCAATCACACTGCAGGGTGGTCGGCGGTGTGTTCCCCCGTCATCAAAAGTCGAGTAGGATGCAAAAAAGGAGCCTAAAAGGTCTGCTTTCTCTTTTGTGGCGTGGGCCAGTGAGTCGTCCTCCTGTGCAGAGATGGTAGTAATAGCTTACCGAAATTCCATTGGACAGCCTTGGCGAGTGACCAGAATGCACGGGTTCCCAAAGGAAGGTGAACTAGTTTCTCGCTACTTCTGTCTATGTGATCTGACTTTGACTTACCAATAACTCTTTTGAAGGACCTGGATGCAAAGTTATACTTCTTTTTAAGCACGCTGGTGTTTACATCCCGAGCCTTCGAAGCCTAGGCCAGGCCTGATAACATTCCTGCTTACTGTGTAATGCAGTCTTACAGGTGCGACCAAACCAAGGCTGAGATCTGCCTCCGATGGGTACCACAGATGATGGTATAAATAGTTCCACTCCCTGTAGAACCACATCAGTGACAGAGTCAGCAACAACGCTGGGATCATCCGGCGAGAAACAAACCCATGGGTAGGATGCAAAGAAAGACCGCATTCCGTTCCAATCCGCTGACCTGTAATGCCAAACACGGCGGCAACCTGCAGAACGCAATCGCGAGGGGAGCGTGAGTGGCACCACACTCCGGATCAGACAATGTTCCGAAGAGCCAAGAGGGGCATCGACGGAAACCTGATATCCATCCGGATGAGAGGTCAGCAGAAGGTCCAACAGAGAAGGTGTATGATCCTCAACATCTGGAATCCGTGTAGGCGAAGTAACCAGTTGTGTCAGACCATATGCCAAGGCAAAGTCATAAACAAATGTTCCCGCATGATCAGTTAAACGTGAACCAAGCCATTCGGCGTGGTTGGCGTTAAAATCGCCAAGGATCACGGTCTCTGCGGATGGGACCTGTTGTAGTAAGGAATCTGATAGCCATTTGAACGTGGTCGATGAGTCGGTCTATTTTGGAATTACCGCTATGGGACCTATAGAGGCACCCGTAGACGCGCGGATGGTCGTCGATGTCTACGTGTAGCCAAAAGATGAACAAGTCCGAATCTTCAAGATTGCCGAGGCGTCGAGAACAGATGTCCTCTCTGACGTTTACGCAAATTCCTGCCCGAGGCACAAAGGAGTGTTCCAATTTGTACCCCGGGTATGAGAGATACGAAGTATCAGCCGGAAAGGACACCTGCGTCTCGGTCACAAAGAGCAAGGCCGGCTTTGCTGACTAGATATGGTAGAGGACGGCGTTTAGGTTCGAGTGAAGTCCCCTGATGTTGCAGAAATTCACGGATAGCGTGGCAGGGGTCGCCTTGGTCTTGTTGCTCAGTTTGACCCGAGCAGTTATTGTTTCGAGCGGAATTTTGCCCTCCCTGGCAGCCTGAGTACCCAGCTCAGGGGTGGAGTAGCATGGTCGTGGATGCTGAGCGAGGGATTCTCCAGGGGTGCTGGTATCCTCCAGGGGTAGGTTTTGATTTAATTCCGCTACCATATTGATGGGGGGGGGGGGGGGGGATTGGGCCTACAGCCACCTGCACTCACCAGATAACGCAGAAGCTGAGCTTTCACTTCACTCGAGCCGGCCCATTCGTGCAATAGCAAAAGCTGCCGCATGGTTCTACCACCATTAAAGTTAGATCCGACCGTAGATTAAAGGACGATCAACCATTAGTATTATAAGTTGAATTCCGTTACGTTATCTACGTCTCTACACAATTTTACTGTTGTAAATAGACCTTCTTCACAGATTTTCGAAAGAGTAGACGAGTAACCTTTCATTCTTCACTTCGGATGTGCCTTGATAGGCTGCTACGACAAGGATGTCCTCACCTCAACCGCCGCAACCAAGATGGAATCACGGGGAAGAGGAGTGTTGGTATGGTGATGTGGCACTCGCCCTATCCTTCGCGAGTCTGGCGAGCCCGCACCGTTGATGCGACTGTTGATGCAGGGGGAGAGGAGGGACGATATTTCGAGGCACCGCTCTGCTTACACTCCGACGCCGAATCTTGGTTGACGGCGGAGCAGTAGACCAGATTCGTCTCTGGGAGGCTAATGTTTCTGAGCGCTGGAGTGTTTCCATGGCCTTCTCGCATTATACATGGGGGCATCAGTTAAGCAGGTGAAGTTGGAGGCTGAAGATGGCGCGCCATGTGTTTTGGTGCGTCATATAAAGAAACCCTTTCTAGAATTATTGATAACAATTTAATGCACGGTAAGTATTACCTGGTCTTTACGTGGTAGAGCCATGCTGCAGCTATTTTAGTAGTATAGTTGTAGCATGAATGGGTCGGCTCGACCGGGGAAGGACCACGCTCTCACAGAAAACCAGCGTCAAATAGCAGCTTAATGCTGCTGTGTTTCGTGTGGTGAGTGTAGAGAACCGGAGACCCTTATTACTGGCAAAGAGGCATTCCATCTTAGTCCTCACGGGTGACAACGCATCTGCATCTTGAGTCTTTATTGAGGATAGATGTAGATGTCTATGGGTCACGGTACACTTACCATCAGGTGGACTGTGTGCTCGTTTGTCACCCTATCCTATATAAAAAAAATTATAATGTTTTTGCTAAATATATCGATACATTTTATGAGGATCTATCGCAATCCTTTATTTTATTAGCACAATCAACTTTATAGCGTCTATCAAGTTTAACTTAGACTAATTTATTGTATTAGGAGTTTTAGAATCTAAAGGCTATAAACCAAATCAAAATTTAATAAAGAGTAAATGCAGATATTTAAGAACTCAATAGAATATAATTATCAATTCCAAATAATAGCTTCTAAATATCATAATCGTAAATAAAGGACAAGGACAAAGGAAATTATTTTCTTATTTTTAGTTGCTTGATATTTTGTTTTAGTTCTGTGGAGTGATCTTAGAAATATCTCATGTTCAATGGAACAACTAGAATATCGTCTAAATAATACATTAAAAATATCTTTCTCCTTATGTATATTCTCAAAATTTATAAGGATACCCCTGAAGTATAATTTTTAACTAACTACTAACTATTTAATAAATAAATCATTAACATAGGTTCGCAATTGACGAACATATCGCCTAACATACATAAAAACGTACAGTCAAATTGAAACTTCCTTCTTTTCTGGAGTCAGCTAATAATATATAATATTAAATAGCCAACTTCAAAACTAGTAATTAATAAATAAAAACGAACAAAAGATTCAAGAATTCATAAATATTAATAAAGAAAATATTTGAAAATAACTTTCTCGTAATAAAGTCAGAAATGGCTCGTACTAACAGCGATTAGCCGCAGCTTCGCAAGGGTGATTTATAGATCTCGACAAAAGTGCCACCTACCGGATCCAATGGTGAATCTAAACCATCCGGGGACCCAATCAAACAAGCACAAAAATTTCATCAAAATCATTTGAGGCGTTTTCGAGTATAAAGAAGACTAACGGACAGCAAGATTTTTATGTATAGACATTACAACTTAAATAGTATAAATAAGAGTTCTATTAATTTTAAGAACGTCATCCCCATACAAGAGTTTTGTTCCTATTTTATGGAGGCGCTTTACATACTTGTACATATAACGGTGGTAGAGCCACGCGGCAGTTTTTGCTGTTGCATGTATGGGCCGGCTCGAGCCGGGTTGGTACCATGACCTCACAGAATACCTGCGTGAAGTAGAAGCTCTGCTTCTGCGTTTCGTCTGGTGAGTGCAGGTGGCCGGAGGCCTAACTCCCCCCCCCCCCTCCCCCAATCAACATGGTAGCGGGATAACACGAAAGACTATCTCAAGAGGGTACCAGCACCCCTGGAGAATCCCTCGCTGAGCATCCACGACCATGTTATTCCACTCCTGAGCGTGGGTGCTCAGGCTGCCCCGCGTATTCTGGGGGGGGGGGGGGGGGCAAAATTCCGCTCAAAAGCATTACTGCTAGGGGCAAACTGAGCAAGAACACCAAGGCGACCCCTGCCACGCTATCCGTGAATTTCTGCAACATCAGGGGACTTCACTCTAACCTAAACGCCGTCCACTACCATCTCGAGACGGCGAAGCCGGCCTTGCTCTTTCTGACCGAGACGCAGGTTTCCTCTCCGGCTGATATTTCGTATCTCTCCTACCCGGGGTACAAATTGGAGCATTCCTTTGTGCCTCGGGCTGGAGTTTGCGTGTATGTTAGAGAGGACATCTGTTCTCGACGCCTCGGCAGTCTTGAAGGTTCGGACCTGTCCATTCTTTGGCTACGCGTAGATAGAGAAGACCATCCGCGCGTATACGAGTGCCTTTATAGGTCCCATAGTGTTAAAGCCAAAACAGACTGACTCATCGACCACGTCCAAATGGCTACAGATTCCTTGCTACAACAGGTCCCAACCGCAGAGATCATGATCCTTGGCGATTTTAACGCCCACCACGCCAAATGGCTCGGTTCATGTTTAACCGATCATGCGGGGAGATCTGTTTATGACTTTGCCTTGGCATATGGTCTGACACAACTGGTTACTTCGCCTACGCGGATTCCAGATGTGAAGGATCATATACCTTTCCTGTTGGACCTTCTGCTGACCTCTCATCCGGACGGATATCAGGTTTCCGTTGATGCCCCTCTCGGCTCTTCGGACCATTGTCTGATCACACACACATTGGTGCCACTCACGCTCCCCTCGCGGTTGCGTTCTGCAGGTTGCCGCCGTGTTTGGCATTACAGGTTGGCGGATTGGGACGGAATGCGGTCTTTCTTTGCATCCTACCCATAGGGGCGGGTTTGCTTCTCGCCGGATGATCCCAGCGACGTTGCTGACTCTGTCACTGATGTGGTGCTATAGGGAATGGAACTATTTATTCCATCATCTGTGGTACCCATTGGAGGCAGATCTCAGCCTTGGTTTGGTCGCTCCTGTAAGACTGCATTACGCAGTAAGCAGGAGTCTTATAAAGCCTGGGCTGCGGTTGCGGCGACTCGGGATGTAAACACCAGCATACTTAAAAAGAAGTATAACTTCGCCTCCAGGTCCTTCAAAAGAGTTATTGCCAAGGCAAAGTCAGAGCACATAGGCAGAATTGGCGAGAAACTAGTTCGACTTCCTTCGGGGACCCGTGCATTCTGGTCTCTCAAAGATCATGGTCTCTCGCCAAGGCTGTTCAAGGGAATATCTGTAAGCCATCACTACCATCTCTGCACAGAGAGGACGACTCACTGGCTCATGCCGCAAAAGACAAAGCCGACCATCCCGCGGTGTGAGTGCTCCATGCCACATTTGCTGTTCTCACAGCACTCGGTTCGCAATGCACTCCTCGCCCTGGACATCCAGAAGTCGAGTGGGCCTGACGGAATACCGCCAATTGTGCTGAGGACGTGTGCTCCGGAGTTGGCACCGGTCCTAACGCGTCTTTTCCGGTACTCCTACTCCCAAGGCGTAGTCCCGAATTCATGGAAGATGGCTTTTGTCCACCCGATCCACCCGGCCAACTATAGGTCTATCGCCATCACCTCCTTGTTCTCCAAAATAATGGAATCCATTATTAACTGCCAGCTCATGCGGTACCATGAGGATCACCAGCTGATTAGTGACCGCCAATAAGTTTTCTTCGGGGTCAATCAGCTAGTGATCTTCTGGTCTACCTGACCCATAGATGGGCGGAGGCAGTAGAGTCCAAGGGGGAGGCGTTGGCCAATAGTTTGGACATTGCGAAGGCCTTTGATCGGGTTTGGCACAAAGCGCTTCTTTCGAAGCTCCCTTCCTATGGGCTTCCCGAGAAATTGTGCAATTGGATCACCAGCTTTCTTGCAGATAAGAGCATGAAGGTCGTTGTAGACGGTGCATGCTCCGACTACAAGCCTATTAACGCTGGTGTTCCACAAGGCTGCGTGCTATCACCAAAGCTGTTTCTTCTGCATATCAATGATATGTTGCAAATCGCAAACATTCATAACTATGCGGATGACAGCATTGGTGATGCTCTATACACCGGCAGTGCCAATATTTCTCGGAAAAACGTCGACGAGTACCGGAACAAACATGTATCTGAAGTCGAGTCTTTGCTGAACAAAGTCTCGGATTGGGGGCAAATAAATCTAGTCCAGTTTAATCCTCAGAAGACACAAGTTTGCGCGTTTACCGCTAAAAAGAACCCCTTTGTCGTATCTCCTCAGTTTCAAGGCACTCCCCTTCTTGCCTCAGCCAGTATCGGAATCCTCGGAGTCGACATATTGAGTGACGTCCATTGTAGTGGTCACTTGGAAGAGAAGGCCAAATTGGCCTGTAAAAAGCTTGGCGTGTTCAGCAGAGCGGAATACTATTTCATGCCGGCACACCGCCTGCAACTTAACAAGGCGCAGGTTCGGCCTCACATGGAATACTGTTCCCATCTCTGGGCAGGGGCTCCCCAGTGCCAGCTCCTTCCAGTTGACCGCATCCTGCGTAGAATCCGGCTCGAATCGTCGACGACCGAGTCTTTTCCGATCGGCTCGATTCATTGGCACTGCGAAGAGATGTTGCATCCCTTTGCATTTTCTTTCGCATCTACCACGGGGAGTGCTCTGAGGAGTTGTTTGGATTAATACCAGCCGCTAAATTTCACGAACGAACATCGCGGCAGTAATCCCGATACCATCCACACGATCTGGACGATTGGCGGTCCACTACTGAGCGATTTAGAAGATTTTTCTTCCTCGCGCAACTTCTTTGTGGAATAGTTTACCACCAGCGATTTTTCCGGACCGATACGACTTAGGGACCTTCAAGAAAAGAGCCTACTCCTTTTAAAAAGGCCGGCAACGCATGTGCAATTCCTTCCCTGGTGTTGCAGTTGTTCATGGGCGGCGATAGTCACTTACCATCTGGTGAGCCGCATGCTCGTTTGCCCCCTCTCCTATAAAAAAAATAATTATGAAAGCAAATGGACCAACAAAGCAGACTGAACTGTTATTGGTTTTTGTTAAATACTTCATTTGTTCCGTGCAGGAATCGAACCAGCAGCCCTGCAATTTATTGCTTAGCTAATAATTGTTACTAAGAAATTATTGTAATGCCATGTAGTGGTAAGGGAATCTACTATCCTATACCATCCTGTGGGTATCGACAGAGGTGACGGAAGGAAATAAAAAAGGGATGGGCGGAAGCTTTTTTCGGATAACAACTCATCATCATCATCATCATCATCGTTACAGCCCTTCACAAGTCCACTGCTGAACAAAGGTCTCCTTCAAGTAATGCCACAAAGCACGCCCCTGGGCCTTCTGCACCCATCGACTGCCTGCATGTCTTACCAGGTCGTCACTCCATCTAGTGATGGTTTTTTTTTTATTTTTTATTTTATTTTATAGGATAAGGGTGACAAACGAGCACACAGTCCACCTGATGGTAAGTGGTTGCTGCGGCCCATAGACATCTACATCTATCCTCGTTTGCGAATTAAAATGCAGATGCGTTGCCACCCGTGAGGACTAAGATGGAATGCCTCATTTCCAGTAAAAAGGGCCTCCGGCCACCTGCACTCACCGAGCGAAACGCAGAGGTAAACCTCTACTTCACGCTGGTATTCTGTGAGGTCGTGGTACCACCCCGGTTTGAGCCGGCCCATCCGTGCGACAGCAAAAGCTGCCGCGTGACTCTACCACTGTTAGAATGTTATGGTTGCCCTACACTTCGCCTACCGGTACGAGGCTGTCACTAGAGAAACTTTTTTCGCATCGGTTGTCGGTTCTTCGAGCTATATGGCCGGCCCATTACTTCAGCTTACTAATCCGTTCGACTATGTCGATCACTCTGGTTCTACTGCGGATATACTCATTCATAAGTTTATCACGAAAGGTTACCTCAAGCATAGCCCTCTCCATAGCTCGCTGAACAAAGTTGATCGTCCTCATATGGCCATCAGTGAAGGACGAAGCAGTGAAGGTCTCAGATCATAAATCATCACTGGCAACACGCACTGGGTGTACTATTTCGTTTTTAGGTTTTGAGGTATACCTGACGAGAAGATATTTTTTTTTATAGGAGAGGGGGCAAACGAGCATGCGGCTCACCTAATGGTAAGTGACTACCGCCGCCCATGAACAACTGCAACACCAGGGGAATCGCAGATGCGTTGCCTGCCTTTTAAAAAGGAGTACGCTCTTTTCTTGAAGGTCCCTAAGTCGTATCGGTCCGGAAAAATCGCTGATGGTAATCGATTCCACAAGGAGGTCGTGCGAGGAAGAAAACAACTTCTAAATCGCCCAGTGGTGGACCGCCAATCATCCAGATGGTGTGGATGGTATCGGGAGTTCTGCCGCGATGTGCGTTCGTGAAATTTGGCGGCTAGGATTAATCCGAACAATTCCTCAGAGCACTCCCCATGGTAGATGCGAAAGAAAATGCAAAGGGATGCAACATCTCTTCGCAGTGCCAATGAATCGAGCCGATCGGAAAGAGCTCGGTCGTCGACGATTCGCGCAGCTCTGCGTTGGATGCGGTCAAGTGGAAGGAGCTGGCACTGGGGAGCCCCTGCCCAGAGATGGGAACAGTATTGCATGTGAGGCCGAACTTGCGTCTTGTAAAGTTGCAGGCGGTGTGCCGGCATGAAATACTGTCCCGCTCTGCTGAGCACGCCAAGCTTTTTAGAGGCCAATTTGGCCTTCCCTTCCAAGTGACCACGAAACTGCACGTCACTCGATATGTCGACTCCGAGGATACCGATACTGGCTGAGGCAAGAAGGGGAGTGCCTTGAAACTAATGAGATACGACAAAGGGGTTCTTTTTAGCAGTAAACGCGCAAACTTGTGTCTTCTGAGGATTAAACTGGACTAGATTTAGTCGCCCCCAATCCGAGCTTTGCTCAGCAAAGACTCACTTCAGACACAAGTTTGTTCCGGTACTCAGCGACGTTTTACCGAGAAATATTGGCACGGCCGGTGTATAGAGCATCACCAGTGCTGTCATCCGCATAGCAATGAATGTTACCAGTTAGCAACATACCATTGATATGCAGAAGAAACAGCGTTGGTGATAGCACACAGCCTTGTGGAACACCAGCGTTAATAGGCTTGTAGTCAGAGCATGCACCGTCTACAACGACCTTGAAGCTCCGATCTGCAAGGAAGCTGGTGATCCAATTGCACAATTTCTCGGGAAGCCCATAGGAAGGGAGCTTCGAAAGAAGCGCTTTGTGCCAAACCCGATCGAAGGCCTTCGCAATATCCAGACTAACGGCCAACGCCTCCCCCTTGGACTCTACTGCCTCCGCCCATCTATGGGTCAGGTAGACCAGAAGATCACCAGCTGATCGACCCCGACGAAAACCGTATTGGCGGTCACTAATCAGCTGGTGATTCTCAAGGTACCGGATGAGCTGGCAGTTAATAATGGATTCAATTATTTTGGAGAACAAGGAGGTGATCGCGATAGGCCTATAGTTGGATGGGTCTGAGCGGTCGCCTTTTTTAGGGATCGGGTGGACGAAAGCTGTCTTCCATGAATTCGGGACTACGCCTTGGGAGTAGGAGTACCGGAAAAGACGCGTTAGGACCGGTGCCAACTCCGGAGCACACGTCCTCAGCACAATTGGGGGGATTCCGTCAGGCCTACTCGACTTCTGGATGTCCAGGGAGAGCAGTGCTTTGCGAACCGAGCGCTGTGAGAACAGCACATCCGGCATGGAGCACTCACACCGCGGGATGGTCGGCGGTGTTTTCCCCCCGTCATCAAGAGTCGAGTTGGACGCAAAAAGGGAGCCTAAAAGGTCGGCTTTGTCTTTTGCGTCATGGGCCAGTGAGTCATCCTCCCTGTGCAGAGATGGTAGTGACGGCTTACAGAAATTCCCTTGGACAGCCTTGGCGAGAGACCAGAATGCACGGGTTCCCGAAGGAAGGCGAACTAGTTTCTCGCCAATTCTGCCCATGTGCTCTGACTTTGCCTTGGCAATAACTCTTTTGAAGGACCTGGAGGCGAAGTTATACTTTTTTTTAAGTGTGCTGGTGTTTACATCCCGAGTCGCCGAAGCCGCAGCCCAGGCTTTATAAGACTCCTGCTTACTGCGTAATGCAGTCTTACAGGAGCGACCAAACCAAGGCTGAGAACTGCCTCCGATAGGTACCACAGATGATGGAATAAATAGTTCCATTCCCTGTAGCACCACATCAGTGACAGAGTCAGCAACAGCGCTGGGATCATCCGGCGAGAAGCAAACCCGCCCCCATGGGTAGGATGCAAAGAAAGACCGCATTCCGTCCCAATCCGCCGACCTGTAATGCCAAACACGGCGGCAACCTGCAGAACGCAACCGCGAGGGGAGCGTGAGTGGCACCAATGTGTGTGTGATCAGACAATGGTCCGAAGAGCCGAGAGGGGCATCAACGGAAACCTGATATCCGTCCGGATGAGAGGTCAGCAGAAGGTCCAACAGGGAAGGTGTATGATCCTCTACATCTGGAATCCGCGTAGGCGAAGTAACCAGTTGTGTCAGACCATATGCCAATGCAAAGTCATAAACAGATCTCCCCGCATGATCGGTTAGACGTGAACCGAGCCATTCGGCATGGTGGGCGTTAAAATCGCCAAGGATCACGATCTCTGCGGATGGGACCTGCTGTAGCAAGGAATCTGTAGTCATTTGGACGTGGTCGATGAGTCGGTCTGTTTCGGCATTACCGCTATGGGACCTATAGAGGCACCCGTAGACGCGCGGATGGTCGTCGCTGTCTACGCGTAGCCAAAGGATGGACAGGTCCGAACCTTCAAGACTGCCGAGGCGTCGAGAATAGATGTCCTCTCTGACATACACGCAAACTCCAGCCCGAGGCACAAAGGAATGCTCCAATTTGTACCCCGGGCAGGAGAGATACGAAATATCAGCCGGAGAGGAAACCTGCGTCTCGGTCAGAAAGAGCAAGGCCGGCTTCGCCGTCTCGAGATGGTAGTGGACGGCGTTTAGGTTAGAGTGAAGTCCCCTGATGTTGCAGAAATTCACGGATAGCGTGGCAGGGGTCGCCTTGGTGTTCTTGCTCAGTTTGCCCCTAGCAGTTATGCTTTTGAGCGGAATTTTGCCCCCCCCAGAATACGTGGGGCAGCCTGAGCACCCACGCTCAGGATCGGAATAACATGGTCGTGGATGCTCAGCGAGGGATTGTCCAGGGTTACTGGTATCCTCCTGGGGTAGTTCATCGTGTAATTCCGCTACCATGTTGATCAGGGGGGGGGGGGGGGAATTAGGCCTCCGGCCACCTGCACTCACCAGACGAAACGCAGAAGCAGAGCTTCTACTTCACGCCGGTATTCTGTGAGGTCGTGGTACCAACCCGGCTCGAGCCGGCCCATACATGCAACAGAAAAAACTGCTGCGTGGCTCTACCACCGTTAAAATGTGTCGTAATTTCCCGAATGCTGCCCAGCCGTGTTGAATCCGTCCATTGACCTCTCGGTCGAAGTTGGACTTACCTAGTCGGACTATTTGTCCCAGGTTAACATATTCGTCATCAACTTTGATCTTAGTGCTCCTAACAACTACCGGCATAAGTGTGACATGGACGTTATACATGATCTTTGTTTTGTCTATGTTCAACTTAATTCGTTGGGAGGCGCTATTGACGTCATTGTGTATAGCGCTTAGGTCCTCCAGCCATTCTGCCATAAGGACTATATCGTCAGCAAATCGAAAGTGAGTGATGCACTCGCCATTGACGTTAATACCATATCCTTTACAGTCCAATAGCTAGAAAACGTCTTCCAATACAGCGGTGAAGAGTTTCGGGAATATACGAGTAACGTCACCCTGTCTTACACCTCTTTGCAGTTGATTAGGTTTTGTACTCTAGTTCTGTACTCAGATATCTATCGTTGCACTTTTGTAGAAACACTTCAGCACTTAGATATACTGACAGTCAACACCGTTTGCACCGCTAATTGGACTGCTGCATTACCGCCCAAATTTCGACAGAATCAAAGGTTTTCTCATAGTACACATTCGCAAGACATAGTGGCAAATCTTGAACTCATAGATCGCTACTGTACAATTTAACGAAGGGTATGTATGTGGTCTGTAGTATTAAAGCCTTTTTTTCGGAAACTAGCTTGTTCTGGAGGCTGGAAGTCATCGAGTCTGCGTGCGAGACGATTCGTAACGACTCTCAAAATAGCAAGTAGATGCTATGCGGCTCAGAAGGGTAGTTCTTCAAGAGTGCGTTGTCGATTTTCTTGAAGAACAAGACAACTTCTGCTCCACGCCCCCGGAGTAGTCCCACCATAGAGGACGGAATTAAAGAGCTTCTGAAGGACTTCATGTACAGGTTTTCCACCCGCATTCAGAAGCTCCGCTGTAATTCCATCCTCGCCTGGGGCCTTACCGTTTTTCAGGTGCTGGAGAGCTATTCTAATCTCGCTCAGACTAATGTCCGGGATATCATCGGAATAGTGTTGGATAAGACTTGCTCTTTGATCGTTACTGACACTTGCGTGTGATTCCAACAATGACGTGTACAGCTGTCCATAGAACCTTTCAATCTCACTCAAAATTTTGTTCCGGAAACGATGCTGCCACACTCGGTCTTCAGCTTTGACATTTGGCTATTTCTGGCAGACATATCTCTGGCAAAGAATTTGGAGCCTTGGTTCCGCGCGCTCGATCACTTCTTCTACACAAGCTGTATTGAAGTTGCGTAAGTCCCGCCGCAAGCGTTTAAAAATCTGTCAATTCAGTTGCCTGTATGCTGTCAAATCTGTTAAAGATTGCAACTTCATTTTCCGTCTAACAGCCATGAGATAAAGAGAGTGATGGGAGAGTTGTTGCGTTCTTCTGCGGCGGGTCTTGCAGAACTTAGCTTCGACCGCATCGACAGTTTCCACGAGCTTATCATTCATATCGTCCACTGTATTGCAATCTTCTAGGCACTGAAAACGGTTTTGTCGCTCGAGCTGAAAGATTTCAGGACTTTGGATAAGAGAACGAGGGAGACGGAGCGATGACTTCATTAGACGAGACCGCTCAAACTTAACGTTTGGGTTCAGTGTGCCTCTAACCATTCGATGATCGCTACCAGTTTGCACCCTCGCAATCACTGAGACATCACTGAACAGTTGGCGTCAAGTCGTCATAATACATGATACATACGTCGATAACAACTTAAAATAATAAACATCTGCAGTGCCATAGTTACTACGCCCAGTATATGCTGGCCGTAGTAACTATGGCAAACATATTCGCTCTATGATACAAACCGTGGGGGCCTATGTTCTGGAGTGGACTTATTTTGACGGGCTGAAATGAAATTTTTTATAATAATTAAGTTGAGTAAACTGAAACATCAGCTTGATATATACATATAGATATATATTAATGGAATCTTATTTACATTTATAACAATGCTTTTGAATTCACGTTTAAGTAATTCTAATTAAGTTAATTAGTTAATATTAACTATTTCAAAATATATTTTTTTAATTTAAAGCTACACACAGAATACAAGCGTTAAATAGCAGATTGATGCTGCTGTGTTTCCCATGGTGAGTGAAGAGAACCGGAAATCTTTTTGACTGGAAACTAGGCATTCCATCTTAGTCTTCAGGGATGACAACGCATCTGCATTTTGAATATTAATCAAGATAAATGTATATGTCTATGGGCCACAATATCCACTTACGATCAGGTGGACTTTATGCTCGTTTGTCACCCATATTCTTTAAAAAAAAAAACTAAAATTATCAAACAGCACTACTCCCAGCGGTATAGTGTCAAGAACGCTGGCTGCGTTTTTTCGCTGATTGGTAACACTTAGTGTTTGGGCGAGAAAAGCACTAGACCTATTTTTCTCGAGCGGCGACGAGTAAACGCGGATACAGTTCCTTTAGAAACTTTCCGCACGTGGACCCCATCATCAGATCAGATAGCACAAATTACTCAGGTGTAGTATTATATAGTATTTACATTTTTAGCCGCCTCTGATGTCTCAGATGATTAATTGACAATATAAGAAATAATTTATTTTGTCATCACCATCACCTCGTAGAATGTCTACTCGTGGTGTACTGGTGGACCACTCCAGGAAAGATTTGCCATCATTGCCACGCTTGGCAGGCGTGTTGGCGATCGCTTTGCTAGACGCCTCGCACGTTTTGTGGGTGCTTCCGATTGTTGGTCTGGAAATTTTTTCTACTATAAATTCAAAATGGTTAAAACACCTATTCTAAAGGTTAAGACTGCTGTTCGGCTTAGGCGTCTATCTAGGTAGGTACAACCCTCTTACCTTTTCCTGCTGCTAAACGTGTATGCCTTGATGTGTTCCGTGTGTTTAAGAGAGCCTTTATAAATACAGGCTCTGAGGTATTATATTTTAGTCCTCAGAAGTGACAACGCTTTCGTAGCTTTCTTGGTTTGAAGTAGTTTCAGAAGTCCATGAGTTGCAGTAGTCACTTACCATCAGTTAGTAAATTAGTTTGGCATTTTAATTTTATAAAAACGTCACTTTTAACGACACTCGTTTGTGAGATGGAGTTAATACCCCCAGTCTTCTTGGTAAATTTGTTTAGGTCCCTAAATACTTAACTGATTTGAACTTCTGTTTAATGAAAGTTGATCAACGCTAATATTTGTCCCTTAATAAACAAAAAATTTAATGCTCAAGTTTCTAGCAAATATTTTATACCGTAATTTAATTTTACGCTTGTCTTCATTTCATTTGTTATTTGCAATACAATTTATACGAAATGAAATTTAATTTATACTGTAATTTACTGTGTAATTTATGTATTATTATAAAATTATAATAACACATAAATTAAATTTATTTATATTCCATCACGCTGCCTTACAGCCGCCGACAAGGCCGTCTACACTACGTAATAAGGGGACGTAATGGAAAAATCTTATACTTTTTGTCGCCTAGCCCCCATCCGCCAAATCCGTACCGTCCGATAGGGTACTTCGTTCCTAAACTACAGTTGCCAACCAGCCCGCTAAGCGTGGCAACTATGACAAATATCCTGCTTATGGAGCAATTAATAAGGAGGCGTATGAATGTATGAAAAAATATCACTGAGATAAATTTGATTTGTTGAGACCTACTTTGAACATAAACATAGAAAATTTCGGTTTATTTTAATATAGAACGTTTTATGAATATTAATGCGTATGGCTTGGTATCATCACAAACCCAAGCTATTTTACTAGTTGCAATTTTATAATGCAATGTCTTGTGATATTTTATTAGTTATTAAAATGCGCCCGCTCGTGATGTGATGGGATACATATCGCCATTTCACGCCATACGTTCCGTCGAACGTGTTCTACTAAGGTCGAAAACTAACCTTTAAACAGGAATTAACAACTTTTCGCGAAATGTGTGTGCTTTCAAAAAAAAAGCGTAGAGTATAAGCTGTTTGATTTAAAGAAAGAAAATTTCTGTTTGAGATATTTTTGGTATATAAAATTAACCCTGTATATTGTAGTAAAAGAGCTCTCCTTAAATACGCAATCATAAAGAAGAGAAAACAGAATAGTGAGGTTTAAAGAACGAAGTTGTCAGTCGTGATTGGCACACAAGCAATAACACAATTCTAATAGAACTGTGAAATAAATTCTGCAGTGTTTTCGTTGATAAATGTGATGCCCTTTCACATGCAAATGAAAGGAGGATACTTGATTGAACTTGCGAATATTAAAGACGACAGATGAACAGGATACAGTTATAGACGTAGTTATAGATTTCTGTGAAATTTCTCTAAGATGACGTCATTAAATTCAGTTATTTAATTACGATATTAAAAAAATTTTAGATTTGTCTAATTTATTGCTATTATGATAATCGTTATGTATTAACTGTAGTTAGTTATTAATATACTTCTCGGACGACATATGTTCGAAGTACTTTCATACTTTATTCTTATATTAAATTTAAGAAAGTGTACTGTTACGGCCTACGGCTGCTCTCTTAAAGGATCAGACCTTCAGGGGCCCATGAGCTGAAGACCTCTCGAGCAGACGTAGGTCGGGCCTCCTAAGGCCACGTGGAATCTCTCTAATTACACTAAATATATGGGGGAGCGTTATACTACGGCCAGTCGACCGGAAGGAATTTGGCGGAGTTCACTTACCTCTATCCAAGGCGACTGGTCCCTCCGGAGTCGGTCAGGTCGCATGTGATTGTGTAGTGCAAGGGAAAGAATGGTGATGTGGTGTGTATCTGGGTGTGACTGATGGTGATTGAACCTAGACCTTAGCCGTCGGCAGCAGCCCGAGCGTCGACACCGCTCCTACTTGAGGGGGCCTTCCGAGGTTATCCACAGTCCCTTTCTTGGTTCACCACGATGACAGTCACTTAACTCTATCGTACTATTAACTAGCTTATAGAAGCCACTAACTATCGCGGGGTATAAGGTTACCGCACAAAACACGCCCGGAGATTCTGGGTCAAAGGTCACTACCGTTTCGCGTGGCAACAGATAGTTCTAAATACCGAGGCCGCACTAGCTTATATTGTCGAATGCACTTATACAGATTCTGAGTCGGACCCAATAAGTCCCGGGAAAGGCTATCCAAACAGGGAATGCGCGTTATAATTCCTAGACAGGATATTTACTAGACGCCCTAACTATTCCGCGGTTCCCGCACAAAATTAACAGCGTGCAAACATTAGCACATCTGGCAGATGACTGACTCGCTTGCGACCCGCGCGCCACTGCCACGCCCCAGACGAAGTTCAAACCGGAATCGCGCCGAGCTGAGTGACATCTGGTGTCGACTCCGACATCAACGTTTTGCGCGAACAAACCCCCGTCCCGGACATAAGGATTTAGGTCCGCGAGCAAACCGGTCAGCGGGACAAGGTCGAGACTGCAAGTTGCAAGACCGAATCTACAACCAAACTAGGCCACCTTAGGCAACCCATCAGGTCTTGCAACCCTAACCAGCGCCTCAAAAGATAGCCCTAACGTGGCAAGCCGGAGGGTCAGCCTCCACTGGATGCCCCTCCTGGGCATCGCAGCACTTTATCAAGTCCTGTATTGGACAGAAGTCCGACGACCTCTTTCAAACACCTATCTGTGCCCCTATGATTAGTTCCGCAATCCGACCGGATCAGGTCTGCAAACAGCGACGCGACACGAAGCGGCCCCGAGCGGCCTCCTAAGCTTCAGTGCAAAGAGCACCTACCAATTCCACATGAACGTCGTCTGTGGAGAGCCGAACGAAACGCACAGATAGTCCCTAGTATGAATTTTCAACAAGTAGGCCTAGCCAGGCCACCCACCATATTATCATTTACTAAAATAGTGCGGCAGCTGATTTCAATCTGATAATCTCCAAAACTAGCTAGCCTGTTAGGCAAGTAGTCCTATGCTCATATTTCAACTAATTTTTCAAAAGCATCAATGTTCAACTACAGAATTAATTCAACCAAATTAATCACCGATGCGCATAGGTCAACTTGCAAATTAAACAAAACAATAACGTAAGGGACAGCCCTACTTCTTCGCAAAGCAAAATGATTAAACACTATCATAAACATAAACATAATTTTTCAAATAGTGCGCCATTCAATTTCAGATGAATTCAAATTTTCCTTTCAGCAAGCAGACGCAACAATCAAATACAGTGATTAAATATATGTACAAAACACATGCAGTAGCATTTAAAGGAGTAGATTAAATTCAATTCTTTTAATTTAAACCGCTACAAATAGGAAAATTTCGCGGAAAGCCCAAAGCAATTTTTAATTTTAATTCAAGTATTTTTTGACTAAGTGCTCGACCAAACCAAATCTAATACCCCTTGACAACGTGATTCAACGCTCCAGGGGGGGCCCTAATCTTCCCACCACTAAGGGGAGGCCACATGGCGTGAACCCGAGATAAATAGAGCACAACCTTTAACAGTTGCCACTCGGGTTGTACGCCTTCACTGAGGCCGTCGGCAACAGAACATTTTGACAAGTGGACTGTTGACGGCTTAAGGCTCAGTGGAGGCGGCCGTGGTGGGAACTAGGCAGCAGCTAGACAGGGCCGCCTCCATCAAATGGGGAACAGTGGTACACCAGTCACGGCCACTCAGCTAACGGAAGTGAGAAGGGTCCAGCGGACCGATGAGTGGCCGTGAAGTTCCTCTCCACACGCTGAGGGGGGGTGATGACACCCCCGCCCCTGGGGGAATTACCCCCCGACTGGTCGGGGGAGGGACTCCTTTCAAACTTAGGGGCCTGATGGCTGGCCGGCGGGCGCCAAGAGTCGCCCGGCAGAGGGCGTGGCTGAGCGCCCCCGCCCGTGGGGGTCGAGGGCCTGGCAGAGCCCCGAGAGGAGACGCCGTTCGCACCCAGGCACAAAACGGCATGGTGATTGCCCTGGCAATGCAGACAGGGCCGTCGATGCGGACAGTCTCGCTGGAGGTGCCCTCCCAGACATGACCAGCACCAGCGGCGCTCCTTGGCGATAGTTCGCCTCGCTGGAACCGGCTTACCTAATAATTTCGGGCACGACGTTACCCGATGATCAGATGCTCGACAATAGGAGCAGGGGGGGGTTGACGACGGCTTGCCTGGAGGATTCAGCCTCTCACTGGGCACGGCTCGTAAGTCGTCAACGGTGCCCGCCGCGCTCTCTATCTGCCGGCACTGCTCCTCCAAAAACCGCAGCAGGTCATAGAAGGGCGGAATATAGGAGGCCTCGTCCCCGCCGTACCTCTCCTCAAAATGGATTCGCAGGTCGAGAGGTAGACGGGACAGCACGATGCGGAGCAACAAAAAAGCCCATTCGCTCACTGGTAAACCCAGCCGCCTCAATGTATTACAGGCCACCAAGACTGGATCCAACAGGTCCGGACGCAGTCTGGCCCGGTCACTAAGCAGCGGGAGGCTTAGAAGCTGCTTAACATGCTCGTCTGCAATTCGCCGGATGTTGGCGTATCTTCTGGCTAGGAGGTCCCGAGCAGTCTGGTAGGCGTCGTCCGACAATTTCAAGTGGCCGACGACGCCCAGGGCCTCCCCCTCCAGTGAGGCCAGGAGGTACGCCATCTTTTGTCTCGGGGTCAAGTCACTCCGGGCGTCAACTAGGCTGTCGAAAAGACCAACGAAGGTCAGCCATTCGGAAAGGACCCCGGAGAACTTTGGCAGGTCCAGAGTTGGGAGTCGTCCCAACAGCTCCGGCTGAAGCTGCTTCAGAGAGGACTCGGGCAGGTTACTCATCCGAGCTTCACGCGCCTCCTCGGCATACCTGCCTTCAGCCTCGATCAACTCGTCCGTGAGCCACAAGAACTGCTCATAGTCCGCAAAGCAAGAGTCCAGGACTCCCTTCTCCACATCCGAATCCTCGAGCTCAGCGTAAGCCTCCTCCACTGCGGCCCTTCGAGCATCCACCTGCTCGAACCGCTTCATCAAGTTATGGACCCTATCCGGTCGACCTATCAAAGCATGGGCGCTTGTGGCCCAGCGCAACTCAGTCCGCAGACAACGGATCAGTAGCTTAGGCGATGTCATCACTATTAAATACAAATTACGACGCGGCTTGAGCACAGATTACAAAGATAACAAACAAAAAATACAACAAAAATTAACAGTTAATAAATGCAGTTCCTATCAAATCGCGTTGAATAGAAATTACACAAATACGAATTACTACGTATCAACCAAATACAAGTTAGCTCAAAAGAAAAGACACAATCAAATTAACAAATAACAAATACTAGTGCGATGAAATCAAGTTAAATTCAAAGTACGCAAATACAATTACTACTCCTTAGTTCAAATACAAATTACAGTATAAACGAAGATACACATCACGGTCGATCAACAAAAATGCCTAGCTCGGAAATCGACCCTTCGATAAGTAATCCACTACAACTCTCCGACAACGATAATTAACCGATTACGTAAAAATAACCATCTACCTACATGACGTATATCTCTAGAAAAACTCCCGCTTGCACAACCTAGGGCGCGGCTTTTCAAATTACCCTCCAACCAAAAAAAAAGGCAAGCAACAAAGCAACAAAGGAAAATAATTCTATTATTACGTACAAAAAAAAAATATTTTTACGTATTACGGACGGGCGTGATTGTAGATGCAAATTAAACCAATCACACCAACGCTCCCTGCCACCAAAATTGTTTAATGTTTATCAAACACTATAGTCGGGATCGACCGGGAATCGAACCCGGAACCGCGCTCTGCTACCAGTTTGTTACGGCCTACGGCTGCTCTCTTAAAGGATCAGACCTTCAGGGGCCCATGAGCTGAAGACCTCTCGAGCAGACGTAGGTCGGGCCTCCTAAGGCCACGTGGAATCTCTCTAATTACACTAAATATATGGGGGAGCGTTATACTACGGCCAGTCGACCGGAAGGAATTTGGCGGAGTTCACTTACCTCTATCCAAGGCGACTGGTCCCTCCGGAGTCGGTCAGGTCGCATGTGATTGTGTAGTGCAAGGGAAAGAATGGTGATGTGGTGTGTATCTGGGTGTGACTGATGGTGATTGAACCTAGACCTTAGCCGTCGGCAGCAGCCCGAGCGTCGACACCGCTCCTACTTGAGGGGGCCTTCCGAGGTTATCCACAGTCCCTTTCTTGGTTCACCACGATGACAGTCACTTAACTCTATCGTACTATTAACTAGCTTACAGAAGCCACTAACTATCGCGGGGTATAAGGTTACCGCACAAAACACGCCCGGAGATTCTGGGTCAAAGGTCACTACCGTTTCGCGTGGCAACAGATAGTTCTAAATACCGAGGCCGCACTAGCTTATATTGTCGAATGCACTTATACAGATTCTGAGTCGGACCCAATAAGTCCCGGGAAAGGCTATCCAAACAGGGAATGCGCGTTATAATTCCTAGACAGGATATTTACTAGACGCCCTAACTATTCCGCGGTTCCCGCACAAAATTAACAGCGTGCAAACATTAGCACATCTGGCAGATGACTGACTCGCTTGCGACCCGCGCGCCACTGCCACGCCCCAGACGAAGTTCAAACCGGAATCGCGCCGAGCTGAGTGACATCTGGTGTCGACTCCGACATCAACGTTTTGCGCGAACGGGTACAATACGTTAAATTATATTACCATGAACGTTTCTTTGTAAGAAGTTAAAAGAAAACCTTCTCTTTGTGAACGTTTTCTTTGTGATGTAATGGAATAAAAGAAGCTATATTCCTTTTAAATATTTTATAAAGATATTTATTTAGTTATTGGACAAAACTAACAGCTACTTTGTTCTCGATGATAAAATTTCATTAATGACATATTATCAGGAGTCTAATAGTAATGCACACGAAACTTCAAACACAAAATAGACATAATTTTATTGGATTCTAATTTTTAAATAAATTCATGCACTATAAAGCGAAAAGATGGGTTATATCAAATAAAATATAAATTTAGATAGGTTATTAAAACAGTAGAAATAGAATAGATTATAATATAATATATTTCCTTCAGTATTAGCAGATTATACGTTTATAGCGCCTTCGGATATATAGGTCATCACTAGCGAAACGCACTAGTTGTATACTTTTGTTTTGATTTACTGGACGAGATGATGTCCGTGATTTTCCAAATGCTGGTTTGCGGACGTTGTGTAGACAGCGTAGCTTTACCGACAACATACGATTAGATTAAGTACTACGTAAAGTATACATAAACTTTACAACATGCTGACAGATAATATGACACCACCCAAGACTGCAGCACTACCCAAATTTCGATGAAAATCATATGTTTCATCCACGTACCGTTACCGTTACAGCCTTTTAAAGTCCACTGCTGAACCTATGTTCGGCAGTGGACTTTAAAACACATACATACATGCATATAGGCCTAACCCAAATATTGCCCCGTAGGGGGGGATATTTGCTATAGTTGCCATGATTGGCAAGCGGGTAGGCAACCGCAGTTTTTTTTAAATATTAGTCGTTATTTGAAAGGCGCTGCTGCCAATCTCCTGATTTGTTTCTCTCTGTCGCCTCTTACGATACCCACGGAACGATAATTTTCATCCACTCAGCAGTTTGTAATCTTCAGTATTTTGTAAAAGTTGTTGTAAAATTTGCATACATAATATTATATATTGTACAATTTAAGGTAAATAATAAAAAAAAATAAAGCTTTTTGAAAGCTGGCTTGTTCACGAGGGCTGGAAGTTGTCAAATCTATGTACGACCAAATTCTCATAAACATCATGTAGACGCAATTTAGAAGAAAAATCGGTCTTTAGTTTTTTCAAGGTTGTTATCGTCTTTCTCGAAGTGCATGCCAATCAAACTTAGGCTCCACGCTTCTGCTGAAGTATTGCCGTAAACAATAAAATTAAATAGTTTCTGGAGATATTTATGAACCCGTTCCACACTTGTTTTCAGAAGCTTGTCTGTTATTGCAACCTCACCCGTCGCGATGCCAGTTGTCCACGTCTTTAATCAAATACTTTATGGACAATAACTAGATAGATTATTATGGGGTAATACCTACGCATAACGTTTTACGAGAGTTAGGGCCTCTAGGATTAAAGTGCTTTGGTGTTGCACCTTCATTTAGACAGGGTTCACGAGAACGCTTACGCACACACCTGCGGCTCTATTAGCATCATATTATTGATTTGCGGCCCCTCATCGGAAATGGACAATTTTTATCCCTAATCGTTTCCTCAAGTAAGCCGTGGCGAAACCCAAATGCGCCTTCCTACAGGGCCTCGATTTAACATTTTATAGGAGAGGGTAAACGAGCATGCGGCTCACCTGATGATGACTACCGCCGTTCATGAACAACTGCAACACCAGGGGAACCAGGAGAATTACAGATACGTTGCCAGCCTTTAAAAAAGGAGTAAGCTCTTTTCTTAAAGGTCCCTACTAAGTCGTATCGGGCCGGAAAAATCGCTGGTGGAAATTGATTCCACAGGGAAGTTGTGAGAGGAAGAAAACATCTTCTAAATCACACAGTGGTGGATCACCAATCATCCACATGGTGTGGATGGTATCGGGAGTTCAGTCGCGATGTGCGTTTGTGAATTTTGGCGGCTGGGATTAATCCGAACAATTCCTCAGAGCACTCCCCATGGTAAATGCGAGAGCAAATGCAAAGGGATGCAACATGTCTTCACAGCGCCAATGAATCGAGCCGATCGGAAAGAACTCGGTCGTCGACGATTCGAGCCGCTCTGCGCTGGATGCGGTCAAGTGGAAGGAGCTGGCACTGGAGAGCCTCAGCCCAAAGATGGGAAGAGTATTCCGTGTGAGGCCGAACCTGTGGCTTGTAAAGTTGCAGGCGTTGTTCCGGCATGAAATACTGTCCCGCTCTGCTGAGTACGCCAAGCTTTTTAGAGGCCAACTTGGCCTTCTCTCCCAAGTGACCACAAAACTGCACGTCACTCGATATGTCGACGCCGAGGATTCCGATACTGGCTGAGGCAACAAGGGGAGTGACTTGAAACTAAGGAGATATGACAAGGGGTTCTTTTTAGTGGTAAACGTGCAAACTTGTGCCTTCTGAAGATTAAACTGGACTAGATTTAGTCGCCCCAATCCGAGACTTTGTTCAGCATAGAGTCGATTTCAGACACAAATTTGTTCCGTTTTCCCGAGAAATTTTGCTTTCACTTCTCGCCGGTATTCTATGAGGTCGTGGTACCAACCCGGCTCGAGCCAGCCCATACGTACAACAGCAACAGCTGCCGCGTGACTCTCGTGACCACCGTTAAATGTGCAGCAATCAGTCCGCCGCAGTTCTGTAGTACTTGTTCGACTACACAAATCTTCAAAATATGTAGTATGATTTATTATTTATTAATATTACTCATATATGCAGGTTTCCTCACTATGTTTCCTTTAATATCGATTACGTGTTATACCAGCACCGTGCACGTGGTAAGGTGGTGCTGACGGGGGTCGAGCTCAGCAAAATTTTATTTAGTTTAAAAATGTCTCTTCACTGTTTAAGTCAATAGTAACAAAAACAAATAAAGTTACAGCCTATCAAAAGTCCACTGCTAAACATATGCCGTCACAACAGATTACATCATATTTATGATAGTTGCCACGCTTAGTAGGGAATTATATTTGTGCTAAAATTTCCGGTGGAGGTTCGGTTGCCACATAAGATGACTTGACCTGTCAACATATAACGCACGCCCCCTGAGGACTGATGAGAAGATCCTGGAACTGGAAGAAGAGATAGACGAGTTGCGCTGGGATATTATAGAATTATCAGAGGTCCGAAGAGAGGGGGAGGACACGGTAAGCCTTGAATCCGGCAACTTCTTCTATCACTAGGAGGGTGACTATCTGTTGGGAGGTATTGGATTTATCGTCCACAAGACTCTCGTTAACAACGTTGTAAAGATTGGGAGAACCAAACGGTATTCGCTGAAGGTTATACAGATTTACGCACCAACGCCGGCACATCCCGATGAGAGCTGAGGGCTATGATCCACAGTGTTACGGCCTTTTGCTTGTCGCGCCTCATAAACGTCTAATTCTTATAATTTTTTCTAATTTATTGTCTATGTTTTAGGAATGTACAACAAAGTTCCATAAGCAAGACTAAAAATAATTTAAAATGTGATTTTATGAGTAAAGCGATAATTGTTGTTGGGTTTTTTGTTAGTAAATATTGATTTTATACATTTTTTTTGTCAAATAATGTTAATGTTAAGTAACATTTTTGTTAAGGAATAGGTAATAATTATAACAAATAATGACATTTTGGTTATGATATTATTTGTATTTCTAATGATTCTCTTTTTGTATCATGTTTACTTTTTTCTTATTAAACTAAATAATAATGCAGAATTTTATTAAACCATAAATCTAAGCAGTTTATTAATAGAAAAAGAGCGTAAAAATTAACATCAATCAAAAATGCTCGTAAATTTTGAATCCGTTAAAACTTGTAACGAGCTAATTGAAACGTCTTTTGTTTTATGCTTTCAATTAAGTCATTAAAGGTGCTACGTTTATTGCCCTTTTCACTATTAAAATTATTAAGATTTAGAAAAGAATAAATAAATGCCCTGTTATCGAAACTAAGTATTTATAACGTAACATTAAAATATGTCTAGAATAGACTTAGTGACTTCTTAGAGTACTTAGATCCCATTAGTTTTGGATTTTATTTTGGGATCACACACAGTACACATATAAAAGACAGCACATTTTGTACATATGAGCCAAATGTACAAACTAAATTGTCACAGTTTTCTGACATTTCTACATATCTATGATCATTATATATATATATATATATATATATATATATATATATATATATATATATATATATATATATGTTAATATAATATCGGTATAAAGTTCCAGGATTTTATAAAAAATATGGCAGAAATGGGACGATTTTAGATTGCTGTTTTTGATGTTTAACATCTTTGTGACATTTTCTCGATTTCCTACATACTGTGAGAGTGATTTCGTGAAAAGGGATAAAAGTGTGTAACAGCAAGCTGGAGAAGCGCGCGCTATTTGTTTTGACCAGTAAGCGCGCGTGGAGGTAGAGGTAGACCTCAGATGGTTCTAAAGTAGTAGTAGGATCCTCAGAGAATAACAGAAATAAAACCTGAAATTTTTTTCAGGATGTATTTTTAATGTTGCTTAATACTAATGTAGGATGTCAGTAATAATAATAATAATAATAATCTCACCTGCCGAGGGCTTTCATCTGGTTGGGTTTTTATATATTTATGTATTTTTTATGTATTCATTTTATTTTATTCATATTTATGTATGTTTACCATTTTCATTTACAATTATATATTTATACTGCCCAACCAGATGAGAAAACTTTATAGATACCCCAAAAATAATAATAATAATATATTATTTTTTTATTTATAACTATAATAATATATAATATATACTTTATAGATACCCCAATAATAATAATAATTTATTGGACTCTCAGTTTGACAAATTACACTTATGTATTATATCTATTTTAAATTACAAAATAACATTTCAAAGAAGTTAGCGTTAACGGCCATACTAGTATAAACTGTGTTACAGCCGTCAGCGTCTTCCACCCTAAGTAGTACAAAAATAATTTCATTTCGCTATACAATACACAGACATGTTAAAATAAATATGGAAAATAAAGAGATTTTTTTTCTAATTACCACAAACCTCTGTATATATATGTGTGTGTGTGTGTGTGTGTGTGTGTGTGTGTGTGTGTGTGTGTGTGTTTTGTTACGTTTTAAATTAGGTATCAAATCTGTATTTCTGTGCTTACGTAGTATAACAGACATGACAAATAGCTGTCTTACAGTAAGTACAGAACATTCCATTATAAATAAGTTCAGTGCTATATCTTAGTGATTTACCCAGCATAACCTTTAATATTGCTCTCTGTGCACGTTCTAAAGGGAGTAGAGTTGTCTTTCCAATTCCACCCCAGGTTAAAATACAATATTGTAGTAAACTCTGAGCAAGGGCATAATAAACACATAGCAAGGTTTCAAAATCAGCTGAGTTCCTCAATTTTCTTAAAATTGGTATTAATTTTCTAATACGGCTGGTTAAGTTGCTAATATGCGCTGACCAAGATAGGCAGTAGTCTATGATAAGTCCGAGGTATCTTATATGAGTGGAACGACTTAGTATTGGGCAGTTACATTTGCTTTGTTGTTCACATGTATGTGCTTTGAGATGAAATTCCGCTGATGGTTGGTTACTAACACGGTGAGTGAAGGTAATATATCTCGTTTTCTTTACATTAAGTGTCAGTAGGTTACTACTAAGCCACCGCATAACCTTACCAAGCGCAAACTCTGTATGAAATTGGGCGTCTTTCCAATCTTTACCGGCCTTAACAGTGGTTGAAATGCCTAAATCTAGGATATTTAAGTAAAAAAATCTCAATAACTGTTCATTTAATCCACAAAGAAAAAATACACGGTGACAGAAGAAGATTTGGTAAATGTTTTTAATTTAACAAAATTGTATTTTTGTCAACCCCTTATTAGAAAAAAAATCCCCAAAGAGTACCTAGCTTTGTCATATTTTGCAAAATTTCTCCAAAACGGCACAAGCTTTTTAAATAGTTCTTACACTAAAAAAAAGGTCTTAAAAATATTAATATTTTTAATTGAGAGTTTTATTTTTATTACCCGTTTTATAAGAGAATATATAATTTTTCCCTGAAATTGAATATATTTACGCGAGCGCGCATGCTCCGTCGCCATGTAAGCTCTGTCACAGTCCGTTTTCGGACATCGTCGAGGGTGGACCGTACGTCGGTGTTGGAGCGACTTCGTTCAATATATATTAGTTTTTTAAAAGTTTATACTCAATTATAAATATTTTTATGACTATAAATACTTAATTTAGTTAATATCTGTACACTGGTAAGTGTCAATATTATTTTCTAAATAAATGAATTTTTAAAGTGCCCAAAGAAGAAGAAATTTTTGCCTCGACGTTGATTAGTGGAATTGAAAAATGCATTTTTATATAATTTAGATGTGGAACGACGAACATGCTCTCGTTACTTAGATTGCGATAGTTTTTAATACCTATGTAATTTTATTGTTGCATATTTTTATTAATTAGTTGATAATGAATTTTATAATTATGTATTACATTAAAACGCTGTTTTTATAAGTATGACTTTATAAAATATTATTGGAGAGAGAAATAAACTTACAGATACTTACATTTAGGTACACTGTTATCAAATTTTATCTACAATATTAAAAACTATGATAATAAAAAAAATAAATAAATCAAACAATTTAAATAAATAAAAGAATGGTGCTTACCTAAGTATAAATAACTATATAAAGACATTCTTGGGTTTATGGTTTTTTTTTTGTTAGACAAACTATCATCTAAAAAATGTAAAAATTTTAAATTGGAGAGGGGTTTCTCTACGTGATAAAGTTAGAAATGAAGGATTTTGCATTAGAACCAGAGTAACTGACATAGCTCAACGAAATATTACAGTGAAATGGCAATGGGCTAGCTATATAACTTGGAAAACATATAAAAAATAGGAAGAAAGCTCCTCGAGTGGCAACCTCGTACAGGTAAGCGAATTAGTACTCAACCTTTATTCCTCTTCACGTATTCTCATACGCATTTCTTCACACATACACACACACACACACACACACACACGCACACGCGCGCAAGCACGCACGCGCACACACATACACACACACACACACACACACACACACACACACACACAAATAGATCGCAAATAATACTTACCTAGTACTATTAGGCAAGAGTGAATAGGCTTTTGTTAAGTCAGTGCAATTCACCACCTTAGACTACATAACCACTTACCGATGGGATTGTAGTTGCTTTACTACTTGCTGGGTAAAAATAGTAAAAAAAAATTTACCCTATGAAAGTTTGCATTTAGATATAATTTTTCTAACCAAACATAAAAATATGATGAGAATATGTATATAAGTATAAAGGTTGCCTCACACGGAACAGTAATAATATAATATTATATCTCTGAAATCCGAGGTATGTTCATATTAAGAGGCTGAATAGAGCCACATTGAAATGCATGGGGATGGTTTTGTAATTTCACGTCATTATCGAAAAAAAAATTGTACGTATTTCAGGTGGCGGTTTGCAAAACACGATTCCACAAAAATTAACTCAATAGAAAATAATTGCAAAGTTGCTTCCAGAAATACATAAATTTTCAACGTCAATTTTTTTTTACGTGGTAGAGCCATACTGCAGCTATATTAGTAGTAGGTATAGTTGTAGCACGAATGGGTCGGCTCGACCGGGGAAGGGCCACGCTCTCACGGAATAACATGTTAAATAGCAGTTTAGCCCTGCTGTGTTTCGTATGGTGAGTGTAGATAACCGGAGGACCTTTTTACTGGAAACGAGGCATTACATCTTAGTCCTCACGGGTGACAACGCATCTACATTTTGATACGTAATCGAGGATAGATGTAGATGTGTATGGGCCGTAGCAACCACTTACCATCAGGTGGACTGTGTGCTCGTTCGTCACCCTTATTCTATTTAAAAAAAACTTTCTGAGATTTCAATAAAATAATGTTAAGTATTGTAAGCACTCCTACAATTATGTCACATGTTAATAAAGCTATTGGCCTATTTTGATTTGTAATAAAGTGATTTTACTTTATAGGTTAAATAATTTATTTACCTTTCTATATCAAGAACTGTTTTTCTGTCACTCCTATTGAATTTGACAGTGCTTGCTGAAATTTAGCATCTTTAGATGGATCAGAATCGCCCGCTGATCCGGCTGTTAGATATTGCAAAAATAATCGAAAATATTTATTTTTACTTTCATGCCCAAGACTACCTTGTTTTATTTTATTACGGTCAAATAATATTTATAAGGTTATAAAGCAAGTATTTTTGTAAATGTTTTGTATGTAAATGTAAATGTTTTCATTATTTTGTTATTCTATTGTTTACAGTTATTATCACGTCTTAGCTTTACACCAAGAATTACATTAGAAATTCTTGATGGGATGCGATGTAACGCGCATACATTATTTCATCAAGAAATATAATATATATATATATATATATATATATATTTGTTTTTTTACCAGTAGAGTTTCAACAAAATCTTAAATAAGTTCAATGAATTAAAAAAATGCCAATAATTATATAATTTTCAGTCAGTGTTTTACATTTAAAGATCAGTTATAAAAAGCCAATGTTATTATTTTCATTTTGATTAATTTAATTCGAGACTAAAATAAATGTCAAAGGGCTTTTATCTGCAATAATAATTTTCATCAAAAATAACATAGACTTATAAAAGTCATATACACGGTCAATCATACTGAAGATTATCAATTGTACTACAAAATATTTAAAAGACTATTTACAGTATAATGACCCGAATATCATCATTAATGTTTGACTAGCACACTTAAAAGTTTTATCACATGGCTAAATGATTGACTTTTATATTATGATAAGGTCATGCTTTTCTATAAAAAGTTGCAAGAAATTTTAATTCCCGGCCCTATTGGTTTGTTTCACTTTTTACTTAATTAGTGAAAAACAAAATGGACTGATCTAAAAGTTTACTTTCTTGTGTAAAAAGTGCTATTTAGAATTTTATGCAAATGATAATTAAAGTTTCTATGTAAATAAGTGTAACATAGCGGGAATTATATTCAATGGTAGCGGCCATCCGTATTTGCAAAGCCAGCATCATTTTCTGTACAGAAACCGGCAAAGTGTTGCTTAAGGCACTATAAACAAAGCAGCTGATAAAATGTTACACTCATAACTGTTAACAGAAACTGTTTCTGCAAATGGTCTTATAGATAATAATAACTATTCCGCCGTGTTAGGTGCAGGAGCTATTATTAGAAGGAGAAGAGGTAAAATTTTGTTTTAGAAATGCGCAATCAATATTGTTTTGTCTGCAATTGAGCATAAAATAAAAAATAACTTCAGCCAAAGAGCTGGCATTATACTCAGGCCCATCAATTGGTATGGAAAAAAGTAATTTTACCAGGTTTCAAAATATCAATCAAAATTCAAAAAACATAAATATTAAAATCAAAAAATGTGTATATGTATGTCTATACATACATATAATGATTCATGGCCGCTTAGTAACTGACGGTGACTCACTATAACATCCTACAGTCACGCCGAAACTAAGAGGAGAGAATCACTGTAGAAAAGGTAATAATTTATTGCGGAAATTTTGTGATAAAATTAAAAAAAATATAAACTTATCCAAGTTAATCTAACTTAGTCTAATTTATCCTTATGCGTACAAAAAAAAACAAATAATAAAATAGTGAGATGGCGTCAGTTTTTAAGAAGATATAACAAAAATAAATTTCAATAAAGTTCAGTATTTAATTGATTATATACCGCTGACACTTAATCACGCTTTTCGAAACCACGCCAGTTGTAAACAATACTTGTGTGAAAAGACAAAATCTTCTTTTCAAATTTCCGCCGAGTTGTAAGTAGAAGGCCAAATAGGTCACGTGTCAATTTTAATTAAATATATTTTATATGAAGTGATCTTGACTACGTTTCATCAATTAACCATTGGTAAAAATTAAAACAGGAATTTTACGATTGTGTTTACAAAAAACATTATTAGTTGAACCTTGCAGCTTGTTCATTATTTTTATTATAAATACCTATAAATGTATATATTATTAATAAATAGTTCCCATAATATATTGGATTATTTTTTATTTTGCCCTATCTGCAATGTTCTAGGCTCTATAGAAAATGTGGCGTATGACATGACTGACAACCTTTCGAACGTTTTATCTATGTACAAAGATGTTTTACGTTTTCGTCGCCTCCACATGATATTTTTGTCAGCATAAGGTACCCTTCTATATCTGAAACGAATATAAATATTGCTACAAAGTAAAGTAATAGGCTATACAAGTCCCTCTACTGGGCACAGGACTCTTTTTTTTATTTCTGAGAGGGTTTTAGGGCAAGAAAATGCCCGCCGTGCTTCCCAAATGCATGTTGACGAAAATTGCAATTACAAATTTCATTCGTGCTGTCGGGGATCAAACCCGGGAAAATTTACAGCGAACGCTTTGACGACATATTTTTAATACGACACAAATAAATACGATTTAATATATATAATAAAAATTCTTACGTACTTGAAACTTGAACACTTGATAGCTCGTGATGCCTACCGGACAAAGCTACAGCACCACACCGTGCAATGTAATTGAAGATGCGTAACCGCGACATAATTCTCAGTGATGCGCAAGCATAACAGGCAGTATGTCACTTATATAATTGTCATCTCTGCAGTCTATTAATCTTTGCACTATTATAAGTAATACAAGAACGTAGTTGCTAGACGGTGTTGACATCGGCTAAAATCTCTGCGATCGCCGTTTCGTCAAGGTCATTCAGGCTAGTTAAAGCCTTAAAGCTGTATCGTCGGCATACGAAATTATTTTGCAGTTAGGCAGCGTAATTTTGCATAAATTATTCACGTAAACGAGGAAGAGAGTTGAAAGAGTAATAACACATCACATGCGACTTCTGTAAGGCTTACTCGTTTTTTTTAAAAATTTAAACAGATAATAATAGTTATTCACAGACTATTAAGCGTTTCGCTATTTTATTATCGGTCGAAAAAAGTTTCTTCGTATTTTATATACAAATTCAAGACATTTTTTAAAGTTTAATTACATTTAATTGTAATATATATATATATATATACGTAAGTAGTGACGTAATCCCGTTGCTGTTGAAATCTTGAGATTTTTGATCAAAAAAATACGACAAGTAGTTTTGACAGTCCTCTCTTGATGTTAACCTGCACACTACCCAAAGAATTCTGAAGAGACTGAAACAGGTGAAAATCTGAATAAACAGTACACCCAAAGAGATTTTTCTTCACCTTTAATTTTACAAACGAAATACGAAGAAACGTTTACCCAGATCTTTTAGTATACACTTATGTATAATATTTTAACAGTAATGTAGAATTGACATACTTGTTTAGTTGTTTACTACATTTCGTCTGTATTTTATTATGTTTATAAATGTGACCATGACGAGACATGAATAGAAAATGATTTTCTTTTTTGTCAGGGAGTAAACTACTTTATCATTCGCAATCATATTTTTACGAAGAGTAAAATGTGGGCATGCGAGTATCTCATAATAGAATAAAATTCCACAAAATGAAATGAATGTTATTATGAACTTTGTATCTGCGTACACCGCTTTAAACTGGTGTAGGTCACATTATATAAATCCTTATATTTTGAATTTAATACATGTTTGCACGTGATTTTAATAATCAATACATATTTTAAAATAATTCGGTCAATAGGTCCGTAAATAGGTTATTAATTTTCATGAAGTATTTTTGTCGGTGCAAATATATTATATTAAAAAGTTGATTCAATTAAAAGGACGCCGGGTGGTCCATAGCAACAAGATATTCAAGCTTGAACTCTGGTAGTCCACAAATATATATTCCTTTTATTTTTGCTCTTTTATCGTCCCGTAAAAGTACACTATTGGACATGGGTATCATCCTTTACGGGGAGGATTTTCCTAGATCATTACACTGGATAGGCGTATTGACGATCGCAGTGCTAGAACATTACGCACCTTTGACCCTACAGTCCTTCGCCGGTTTGCATTTTTAACGTATGATGTAAACGTGGTTGGTCTGATGTAAAAATGGTTATCTATCTACCGGAAGCCATAAGATTTTTCTGGCATTTAAATAGTCGCTTCGTACGAATTCGTTCGACCTGTGGGATGAGGTCCGCAGGCGCCGTGTGGTACCAAAATATTCCATTTTAAATGAACAATTCAACATTAAATATATATTTTTAATATTGTAGTCCAGTGCAATAAATAATGGACTACAATCCCACTTGATGATAAGTTTATTTTTTGCGTTTGACTCAGTGGAGAGACATGCTAAGAGGCTTATTGGTGACCTTGATTTGCGCAGACAGGCGCAGAGTAGCCAGTCTCTCAGTATTCTATAGGATATATTACGGTGAGTGTGCGCAGAAATTACACGCTTTAATTCCTCCCTCTCCGTTCCACCATCGGACAACCAGGCAGTTGGCGGGTCTTCACCCCTTTGTTGTCGATATTCCACGCATTAGAACCTACAGTTTTGCTTCGTCTATTGTAATGCTTACAGCAAAGGAGTGGAATAATTTGCCGGCGTCTATCTTTCCGTCCGAATATAATCTGGGCGTCTTCAAGGCAAGAGTGAATAGGCTTTTGTTACGCTAAGACAGTGCTATTTCTGTCGCTGCTTTAGCTAAAGACTCGGAGAGATTACAAATTCTGATGAGGTTTAGCGCAGACTTTCTCCTCCAAATGTTGTCATATCTTATAATCCAGTGGGCTTAAATCTGGATTAGAAGAGGGCCAGTCTTCATGTCCGATACAGTCAATTCCATGGGTGGTCAACCAGTTTTGCTAGTAGAACATACCAACGCATTTTGCACTTAAAGCATGCAAGAATTGACAGTAGCTTGTGCTAACAAACAGTAGACGACAAAAATATCTATAGGTATGAAATATAAGTTTCAGTTTACATCAATATCGGAGCACATGTCCATTTTTTTTTTAGAAACTAGGACGCTTTTTCTGCCTAAAAGTTCGTCTAGAAAGATATTACTTCTTTCTGCTCCACATTGCAATACTGTGTTCCACCCTGAAAGAATAGAGAGCCGGCATTGTAACAGGCTATGAGAAATTCCATCTTAGTCTTCAGAGGCAACAACGCATTTGTAACCTTTAGGTGGAAAAAACTTGTTTCGTCGTCTCTACTGATAGTTCACATGCGCAAATATTACACAAAATCACACAATTTTACGTATCATAATCTTAGAGTATACATAAGTAAGCTAATGTATGCTGTGAGATCATAATCCACTTCTAACCATTATTTAAATAACAATACAAAAGCAGTAATCCGTCAGAGGTCAATTCCCGCCTTAACTCCATCAACTAAAGTGCTTTTTTTTATAGGAGAGGGGGCAAACGAGCATGCGGCTCACCTGATGGTAAGTGACTACCGCCGCCCATGAACAACCGATACACCAGGGGAATTGCAGATGCGTTGCCGGCCTTTTAAAAAGGAGTAGGCTTTTTCTTGAAGGTCCCTAAGTCGTATCAGTCCGGAAAAATCGCTGATGGTAAACTATTCCACAAGGAAGTTGTGCGAGGAAGAAAACATCTTCTAAATCACACAGTGGTGGACGCCAATCATTCAGATGGTGTGGATGGTATCGGGAGTTCTGCTGCGATGTGCGTTCGTGAAATTTGGCGGCTGGGATTAATCCGAACAATTCCTCAGAGCACTCCCCGTGGTAAATGCGAAAGAAAATGCAAAGAGATGCAACATCTCTTCGCAGCGCCAATGAGTCGAGCCGATCGGAAAGGACTCGGTCGTCGACGATTCGAGCCGCTCTGCATGGGATGCGGTCAAGTGGAAGGAGCTGGCACTGGGGAGCCCCTGCCCAGAGATGGGAACAGTATTCCATGTGAGACCGAACCTGCGCCTTGTAAAGTTGCAGGCAGTGTGCCGGCATGAAATACTGTCCCGCTCTGCTGAGTACGCCAAGCTTTTTAGAGGCCAATTTGGCCTTCACTTCCAAATGACCACGAAACTGCACGTCACTCGATATGTCGACGCCGAGGATTCCGATACTGGCGGAGGCAACAAGGGGAGTACCTTGAAACTGAGGAGATACGACAAAGGGGTTCTTTTTAGCGGTAAACGCGCAAAACTTGTGTCTTCTGAGGATTAAACTCGACTAGATTCAGTCGCCCCCAATCGGAGACTTTGTCCAGCAAAGACTCGTCTTCAGACATAAGTTTGTTCCGGTACTCCGCGACGTTTCCCCGAGAAATATTGACACGGCCGCTGTATGACCAGTGCTATCATCCGCATAGCAATGAATGCTACCGGTTTGCAACATATCATTGATATGCAGAAGAAACAGCGTTGGCGATAGCACGCAGCCTTGTGGAACACCAGCGTTAATAGGCTTGTAGTGGGAGCATGCACCGTCTAAAAAGCTGGTGATCCAATTGTATAATTTCTCTGGAAGCCCATAGGACGGGAGCTTCGAAAGAAGCGCTTTGTGCCAAACTCGAACGAAGACCTTCGCAATGTCCAAACTAACTGCTAATGCCTCCCCCTTGGACTCTACTACCTCCACGCATCTATGAGTTAAGTAGACCAGAAGATCACCACAGTTGATCGACGCCGACGGAGCCCGTATTGGTGGTCACTAATCAGCTGGTGATCCTCAAGGTACCACATGAGGTGGCAGTTTATAACGGATTCCATTATTTTGGAGAACAAGGGGGTGTGGCGATAGGCCTGTAGTTGGATGGGTCTGAGCGGTCGCCTTTTTTAGGGATCGGGTGGACAAAAGCTGTCTTCCATGATTTAGGGACTACGCCTAGGGAGTAGGAGTACCGGAAAAGACGCGTTAAAACCGGTGCCAACTCCGGAGCACACGTCTTCAGCACAATTGGGGGGATTCCGTCAGGCCCACTCGACTTGTGGATGTCCAGGGAGAGGAGTGCTCTGCGAACCGAGCGCTGTGAGAACTGCACATCCGGCATGGAGCACTCACACCGCGTGATGATCGGCGGTGTGTTCCCCCCGTCATCAACAGTCGAGTTGGACGCAAAAATGGAGCCTTAAAGGTCGGCTTTCTCTTTTGCGTCGTGGGCCAGTGAGTCGTCCTCCCTGTGCAGAGATGGTAGTGATGACTTACAGAAATTCCCTTGGACAGCCTTGGAGAGAGACCAAAATGCACGGGTTCCCGAAGGAAGGCGAACTAGTTTCTCGCCAATTCTGCGTTGCGTGAAACAGCATTGGTGATAGCACGCAGCCTTGTGGAACACCAGCGTTAATAGGCTTGTAGTCGGAGCATGCACCGTCTACAACGACCTTGATGCTGCGATCTGCAAGAAAGCTGGTGATCCAATTGCATAATTTCTCGGGAAGCCGATAGGTGCTCATCATTATCATTACAGCCCTTCACAAGTCCACTGCTGAACATAGGCCTCCCCCAAAGAATGCCACAAAGCACGGTCCTGAGCCACCTGCATCCATCGACCTCCCGCATGTCTTACCAGGTCGTCACTCCATCTCGTGGGGGGACGCCCTACACTTCGCCTACCGGTACGGGGCTGCCACTCGAGAACCTTTCTTCCCCATCGGTTGTCGGTTCTTCGAGCTATATGGCCGGCCCACTGCCACTTCAGCTTACTAATCCGTTGGGCTATGTCGGTTACTCTGGTTCTACTGCGGATATCCTCATTCCTAAGTTTATCACGCAGAGAAACTCCGAGCATAGCCCTCTCCATAGCTCGCTGAGCGACCTTGAGCTTCCTCATACGGCCAGCAGTGAAGGACCACGTCTCAGTTCCGTAAGTCACCACTGGCAACACGCACTGGTTGTACAATTTCGTTTTTAGGTTTTGAGGTATGTTTGACGAGAAGATGTGTCGTAGCTTCCCGAACGCTGCCCAGCCGAGTTGAATCCGTCGATTGACCTCTCGGTCGAAGTTGGACTTACCTAGTCGGACTATTTGTCCCAGGTAAACATACTCGTCAACAACTTCGAGCTTAGTGCTCCCAACAACTACCGGCATAGGTGTGACATGGACATTGAACATGATCTTTGTTTTGTCCATGTTCATCTTAAGACCTATCCGTTGGGAAACACTATCGAGGTCATTGAGCATAGTGCTTAGGTCCTCCAGCGATTCTGCCATAAGGACTATATCGTCGGCAAATCGAAGGTGAGTGATGTACTCGCCATTGATGTTGATACCGTATCCTTTCCAGTCCAGAAGCTTGAAAACGTCTTCCAATGCAGCGGTGAAGAGTTTCGGGGATATGACGTCACCCTGTCTTACACCTCTCTGCAATTGGATAGGTTTCGTACTCTGATTCTGTACTCGGATAGCCATCGTAGCCCTACTGTACAAGCACTTCAACACTTCGATATACCGATAGTCAACTTGGCACCGCTGAAGGGACTGCAGCACCGCCCAAATTTCGACGGAATCAAAGGCTTTCTCATAGTCCACATACGCCAGACATAGTGGCAAATTGTACTCTTCGGACTTCTGTACAATTTGCCGAAGGGTATGTATGTGGTCTATGGTGCTAAAGCCCTTTCGGAAACCGGCTTGTTCGGGAGGCTGGAAGTCGTCAAGTCTGCGCGCGAGACGATTCGTAATGACTCTCGAAAACAGCACGTAGACGCGGCTCAGAAGGGAAATCGGTCTGTAGTTCTTCAAGAGAGCGTTGTCACCTTTCTTGAAGAACAAGACCACCGCACTTCTGCTCCACGCCTCCGGTGTAATGCCACCATGGAGGACGGAATTAAAGAGCTTCTGAAGGACTTCAAGTACCGGTCTTCCACCCGCTTTCAGAAGCTCCGCTGTAATTCCATCCTCGCCTGGGGCCTTACCGTTTTTAAGGTGCTGGAGAGCCATTCTAATCTCGCTCAGACTGACGTCCGGGATATCTTCGGAATAGTGTCGGATGAGACTCGCTCTTGGATCGTTACTCACACTTGCGTGTGGCTCCAACGATGACGTGTACAGCTGCCCATAGAACCTCTCAATCTCACTCAAAATCTCAGGTGTCCCGGAAACGATGCTGCCGCACTCTGTCTTCAGCTTTGACAGTTGGCTCTTTCTGGCAGACAGATCTCTGGCAAAGACTTTGGAGCCTTGGTTCCGCTCGATCGCTTCTTCAATACGAGCTGTATTGAAGTTGCGTAAGTCCCGCCGCATGCATTTGGAGATCTGTCTGTTCAGATGCCTGTATGCTGTCAAGTCTGTTGAAGAATGTAGCCTCATCTCCCGTCTAACAGCCATGAGATTAAGAGTGTGATCGGAGAGTTTTTGTGTTCTTCTGCGGCGGGTCTTGCAGAACTTAGCTCCGACCGCATGGACAGTTTCCACGAGCTTGTCATTCATATCGTCCACTTCATTGCAGTCTTCTAGGCACTGAAAACGGTTTTGTAACTCGAGCTGAAAGGTTTCGGGACTTTGGAACAGAGCACGAGGGGGACGGAGCGTTGACTTCATTAGACGAGACCTCTCCAACTTAACGTTTAGGTTCAGTGTGCCTCTAACCGGCATCGGTGATCGCTACCAGTTTTCACCCTCGCGATCACGGAGACATCACTGAACAGTTGTCGTCTGGTCGTCATAATGAAGTCAATCTCATTTTTTGTCGAACCGTCGGGGCTCGACCAGGTCCACTTCCTGTGGGGCCGCTTCTGGAAGAAAGAGTTCATCATAAAGAGTCCCTCTTTCTCCATGAAGTCGGCCAGCTGCTGGCCCCTTGGGTTCCGTTGCCCTATTCCAAATTTCCCTACTTTCAGCTCACCGTTGTCTCTTGTGCCTAGTTTTGCATTGAAGTCTCCCATTAACACCGTATATTGGGTTTTGGAGGAATGCATGGCTCTAGAGATATCCTCATACATTTCCTCCACCTCCTCATCGGGGTGTGCCGAGGTTGGTGCGTAAGCCTGTATGACCTTCATCGATTACCGTTTGGTGATTCTGAGTATAAGGTACGCAACCCTCGTCGACACACTCCCGATCTTTACAACGTTGTTAACGAGAGACTTGTGGACGATAAATCCGACACCTCCTTGGGACAGATGGTCGCCCTCCCGGTGATAGAACAAGTTGCCGGATTCGAGGATTACCGTGTCCTCCCCCTCTCTTCGGACTTCGGATAATCCTATAATATGCCAGCGCAACTTGTCTATCTCTTCTTCCAGCTCCACGATCTTCTCGTCAGTCCTCAGGGTGCGTGCGTTGTACGTTGCCAGGTCAAGTCGTCTAAGGTGGCAACCGAACCTCCACCGGAGATTCTTAGCACCCCCTGCCCCGCCGTTACCATGGTTAGGTGCTCAGATGAGATTAATTTATCGTCTTTCAAATAAGCAGTAAGATCCTTCAATTATTTATAAAATTAGAGTTGACGAACTCAATTTCTTTCCACGTGTATAATTTCGTAAATATTTAATAATATGACAGAAAAATATTTCGGTAATATCAGTTTACTTTTATTTCGCCTGCTTTTGTCAATGTTTCTCAAAGAAGTAAGTAAACACATTTGATTTCCGAGTTTACAAATTATTTTCATTCGTTTATATTAGAATGAACGAGCGTCATCTGGGCTCAAAAACTTAAATAGGAATAGAATTGAATCGAAATCAAAATTTAGAAAAGAACATCGAATATAAAAGATTCTGAATTATCACAGGTGTTTAGATTTTAAATTTAGTTTATACGCCTTGGTTATATTGTCATTTATCGAAACACTATATTCAGACATTTCTGACTAAGACCAAGTGTCGCAATGACTAGCTAGCAGCGCTCGTCGTAGATTTGCATGTACGCGAGTAACCCGGGTTCGATTCTCGCCGACACCAGTTATCATTATCATCATTATCAGCCTACGGCAGTCCACTGCTGGACATAGGCCTCCCCCAAGCCGCGCCACTTATTCCGATCCAGTTGTTGCCAACCGCCTTGCATAGATCTTCGCTTCATCTTGCCAGGAAGCGCCCTCTCATGGCCCACCCTGCAGCAGAGATCGACCAATTAGTGACCTTCTGTTCAGAGATAGTAATACCACACAACGTTGGGGTCGGGAACAACGAGGTGGGCGTGGCCACTGAGTAGGTGTGCCACTGAAATCTCCTCAGCACTCTCTCAAAAGAAAGATTAGACGACTAAGATTACGGGTCGCTATGGAATGGTCCCGGTCTTGACGTATATCGTGTAGTGGGTTCGACACTGACAAAATGAAACATTGGTTAATCTTCACAAATCCTCACTTGAAAATGCGACATTGAAAATTCACTACTTTTTACTATCACTTTTTCCTATCGTTTTCTTTCTTCATTTAAGCTGGAAACTGGTAGCTTGTCCCGAACAAATTTCCAAAATACCAGCGTCTTATTGTACAACGATAGTTATACTCGAAAGAGAACCGCGCCGCGCGCCATTTCGACATAATCTACCACTGAATTTCAAAAATTACGAGATTTTCGGAAAATCAGGAGGCAATCACCTTCGTGACCAATTCTTTTGCAGAGAAAAACGCCGAGTACTATTTTGACGGGTTAAAGAGATGAAAGCATCGCTAGGAGAAGTGTGTAGAGTTACAAAGAGACTATGTAGAAAAAAATTCAGTCTCCCAGTAATACCATCCTCCTGTACACGAAAAACTACCATGTGTGATTGTGAAGGACACAATCACATGATAACACTAAAGTATGCAAACCAATAGTAACACCACCCATTTCTGCGTAACACAGGGCAGCTTCTCAGCAACACCATCCTCCTTGCCTGCACCAGAAGAACCACCACCACAGAAGAACTACGACACTATCTCAGTACTCTTAGAAGAACTTCAGCGGAATCTCTTACGCTCAGCACTTACACTGAACTTTATACTGCAAAACCGAGTGGGGGTTTCCCGATTTACCTTCAATTCTACTTCACCACCATCGATATAATGTTCCGCTAGAGTGACGCAACCACTAGCTCACTCTTGATCTGTCCGGTATTTTATATACACCGACCTACACAAAAAAAGCACAACGAATAAAACTTCAAACCTTGCAAACACCTCGATATTTACACTCTTGTTGACATTTATTTTAGAAATTCTAAACGGAAAAAGCAAATGGATATGATTATAACCTTTTACATCGTCCCGTAATAGAACAACATTTATTTTCCGCGTTTTATATTTGTTCATCTTTCTTTTGCTACTCGCGAATAGTTATTCCAAGCGTAGCTATACTTTCGATTACACGGAAAAACGATATACGACTTTAGAGATTTAAAAAAATTGAAGTCAAGCTCTGATTAATAGATTTATTTACAATATTAAAAACTATGATAATAAAAAAAAACTAAAACTAGAAACTTAATTATCATATAGTCCTACTCCCCGCGGTATCGTGCCAAGAACGCTGGCTGCTTTTCCCCGCTGAATGGCTATACTTAGTCTTTGAGCGAGGAAAGAACCAGCCCTCTTATCACCAGCAGCAACGACCAGCCGCGGATGGAGTTCCTTTAGGAACTTCACCGCACGTGGACCCCTCGGACCGATAGTCTCTACAGCAAATGGCACAAATATGTAGTCATCTCTCAGAGACTCATATTTGCGCCACTCACACTCAGTTCAGCTGCGTCTGATGCCGCCCCGGAAGATAAGATTTAAATCGTATAAAAGCTTATTATTATTAGAGTTAATCGTGTATAAATCGAGGTTTGGTCGAATCCAGCTTTAGTTTGGATCAATTTTATTTTATTTAAAATAAGATTAGATATTTCTCAAACAAAATATTTTTTTTAACTATGAGTGCTGCGGCTGAGAAATAAGTTGGAATGCTTCATTACCAGTAAAACGGATATAGTTTACTACATTCATTTTAGCTATTTTACATGGTATTCTATGAGAGTGTGGTTCTTCCACTGATGAACCAATCTTTTAAATTTACATATATACATAATACATAAACACTCACGCCTGTCACCCAGAGGGGTAGGCAGAGACTACGTACTTCAATTTGGCGCGATCCTGACAGACCTCTCTCGCCTCTTTTACATCCATATATCTACGCATACACGCTCGTCGGTTAAGGGTACTCCTAATCTGGCCCATTTTTAATGTATCGCCGATTTGGTCGATAAACCTTCGTCTAGGGCGTCCCTTCCCGACCCTGCCGTTCACTTCTGCAACATAAATTTGCTTAGTCACTCTTTCCTCGTTCATTCTTTCTACATGACCAAACCACCGAAGCATTCCTTTCTTTATCCTTGTCACAACGTCATCTTGCAAACCACACTTTTCTCTTATCACACTATTTTTCACCCTGTCATTCAGATTCAGCCCTAGCATACTCCTTAAGGAACGCATTTCTACAGCATTTATTCTACTCTCATGCTTCTTCTGCCAGACCCAACTTTCACTACCATACATTAAAGTAGGGACTAACACAGCATTATGAATTGCCATACGTGCCTTAGTTGACACATTTTGACTCCTCATAATAGCGTGTAGAGCCCCATTCACTCTATTTCCTGCGTTCACTCGTCGTTCTATATCCTTGTCATATCTACCATCCCTGCTAAATAAACGTCCCAAATATACAAACTCATCCACTTGCTCAATCAACTCCCCTTCTATTCTTATTTCACATAAAGTTTTACTTTCTTCTCTTTCAAAAACCATCACTTTCGTCTTACTTGCGTTCACTTTCATACCCCTTTATTTCAATGACCAATTCATTAAAGTAACCATCATTTGCAACTCGGCTCTTATAAATTTGTCATTAAGCGAAATATGCAATAATCAATAAAAATAACAAGGCGAAAACAAAAGGTGTAATTCTTCCAAGGGGATCGAAATAAGTGTCGCTTGGTCAGTGCTACATTTTTTAACTATTATAAGCCAGTGTTAGACTTCTATTCCATCTGATGGTAAATTATCACTGAATTAGCTTAACAAATGCAAATAGGCATTGTGACTCGTGCCTTGAATAAATCTACATTAAGATCGGATTATTTTATTATTGTTATTGATTTAGATATGGCTTTCTGTAAAGGTGAGTGATTCATAAGGGATGGTTTTTAGATGGGATTTATGGTGTTAATTCGTCAGAAGGTGCTGCAATAAAAACTTCTCGCAAATTAAAATGAGGTTTAGCGCATTTTTCCCCGCGACGGCTGGTCCGATTTTTTTGTGTAGTGTTTGAGATTTATTAATAAATACATAGCGTACAGAGTGTATAAGGGGCAAGTGAGGTTTTTTGACGTACGTTATTCTGGACATCGACTGATGATAGAATATATACAAAAAAGGCTGATCCAAATTTTAGGCACTGGGTTATGGGGTGCATCTTAACAAGTGCCAGGGATTTATTACTTACGTTACCAAACTGTACTCTGAATATGGAGAATCCTTTCTAAAATGTTAGCAGGCGTATTAAGAAGGAGTGTTTCGGAAAGTAGAAAAAAATAGGAAGAAAGAAAATAATATTCATTCGAGGCCACAACACAATACAGCATAATTTATTCACTACAGAGCGGTAAAACGGTTAGCAACTCAGCATAAGCTTACAGCATAATTGCCGTAAGTTCAAGAGCCGAACCTTGGAAGTTCATGAGCAGTCATAAGGCATGAATACATGTTTTCAACACTAGATTAAAATGAAAGCTGACTTAACAAACAGAAAAGTAAAATAAAATAAATAAACGGATCTATACATAAGTACATATATGTACACAGTAAATATGTAGTAATCATTTACAACATTATTACTTATAATGCTTTCTTAAATTAAAAATTAGTTTTATTAATTAGGTATATTATGTGAATACTGTGTATAATGTATGCAGGCCGTAACTTTGATTTACTGTTCGAAGCATGATGACGCCAAGTTCTACAAAGAGAACTTCGTACAAATGGTTTTAGACGTTTTTGCTAGTGCATTTATTACAATAAGTTAATCGTTCATTGATATAATTTGTAATTGCTAAATCCTTTAATTAAGTATATTCCTAATTGGTTACAAGTGAATCAGTGTAAAAAAATATTAAAAATACTGCAATTACATTAATTTAATTGTGACATAATATTATTAGTTACAAAAAAATAACAAATGTACACCTTTTTTTACATGGGGAAATGCCTACGCATTATGTCGGACGGGTTATGTCGGACTCGCACCGACTAAAACCCCATGGTGTTCCACCTTCGTCTCATATTAGTAGGGCCACGGGAACGCTTTCGCACACATCCGCGGCCCCACCAGCGCTGGCCGCCCGATGGCAGCCTCTCCTCGGGAGAGGACTACTCCTTCCCCATCTACCTTTCAGGTAAGGCGCACCAGAACATATGGCGCGCCCTCCTCCGCGGTCTCCAATTTCACATGCGCAACGGACGCCCCCGTGTCCGATGCGCGAAGGCCATGGGGCCAGGTAAAACTAGCACTCAGAAGCACCAGCCTTCATGACCCCAGCGGTGGATCTGGTCTATGGCTCCGCCGCCAACCAAGATTCGGCTGCGGAGGGTAGGCAGAGCGGCGCCTCGCAATACCAACACTCCTCTCCCCCTGCAGCCTCACCACCACCGCATCAATTAACGGTGCGGCCCCGTCAAATTCGCGGCGGATAGGGCGAGTGGCGCATCGCCATACCAACATTCCTTTTCCTCTACTATACCAATAACTATACTATACCAATCCTCTATAATACCAATGTTCTGTTAAATGGGGAGGAGTTGAGTCTTGTGGATACCACTGTTTTTCTCGGTATTACTATTGATGCGAAACTTCAAACCCCCATATATCTAAATTAGCAAACAGACTTAGTTCTGCACCATAAGCTGTAAGAAAGATTAGAAGTCTCACAGATGTTGAGACAGCTAGATTAGTGTATTTTAGTTACTTTCATAGCGTAATGTCTTATGGAATTTTGCTATGGGGAAATGCGACTGATATTGAAGCTATATTTATTTTGCAAAAGAGAGCCATTCGGCCGATTTATAACCTAAATTGTAAAGAGTCCCTCAGACAAAAATTTAAAGAAATAAACATATTAATTTTGGCATCGCAATATATTTATGAAAATGTAATGTATGTACATAAAAACATAAATAGCTGTAATAAGAATAAGGATGTGCATACTTTAAACACTAGGAACAAACATACTCGTAAGCTTGTAATGCCAGTTACTAGACTCCACAGAATCAGTAATTCATTTATGGGGCAATGTATTCGCTTTTACAACAAAATCCCAGAACATATTCAAAGATTGTCAATAAACAAGTTTAAAAGTTTTATTAAAGAGAAACTATACAAAAGGGGTTATTATAATATCAAGGAATACATGAATGAAAATAACCCCTGGAAATAAGGTGATCGCCACCATGCTGGTTCTATGAAAAATCATTTAAAAATTGTATAAACGAAATTATTGTTAAGTGAAATATGATTGAAAAAAAAAGTCCCGCTGGGTTTCTGGCTGGTTCTTCCCAGGACAGAGGTATTTTCCGAACCAGTGGTAAATAAAAAATGACTTTCAATAAGTATTATGTAATAATCAATATTGAATAAAAAATTATTCTATTCTATTCTATTCTATTCTGCGACTCCACCTCGGCTGCAGCGCTAGGGGGAGAGGACACCCCTCTCGCAGCAGCCCACCGACATACATCCGAATTTGGCTCGCCAAGCCCACTCGGAGTGGCCACCTCGGGCCGGCTCTACACCAGGGGCCAGCCAAGGGGTTCCTCTTTGTTTACCGCGGGTGACCAAACCACAGCTACTAAGCCCCCCCGCCACGACAAGGCGAGAACCCGTTCGGGGGGGGGGGGGGGGAACAAGTGTACACCTAGTGCATAGAACCACTGTTTACCTACGTAACTATTATCATAAGTGAGTTCAGAGCTATAATTGAGATGGTTGTTATCGAATTTTTTTACTTGTGCTGTTTTAAGGAATTTGTCACTCGTGCCTGAAGTTTTGTTTAAATGTGGTGTGTTGTTACTCTAAACATCGAAAGCTTTAGTTTTATGCCAGCCATTGTTACTGCCTGCTATGAGGTAATGATGCAACCGAGTTATTTATAGCATATAATATCATTGGTTAGTATTATTGTCGGTGTAGTTATTATGCAGTATGTAGAGCCATTCAGGTCAAACTCTGCAAATGTTTTTACATCTACAACAAGCAAGCAGTATTGGGGAGATCTATAATGATGATAAGATTAGATTAATTTCTGTACATAAATCGTATTCGGTTATTAAGTCCTTTTATACGAAAGGAAGAGAGACAGTATAGCTAGAGGCTGTGAGGAATTTCATCTTTGTTCTCCAGAGTAACACCGCTTTAGTGGCCTTCTTGCTTTGATGTTGGTTACTTGGTGGTATATTAGAGGTATGTATCGACCTTATATCAACTTTAATAATAAAAACTGCGGTCGTCAACCAGCCTGTCAAGTGTGGTAACAGTGGCAAGAGTTTCTAGTGTTATCAAAAATCATATTACACCCAAATTAAGAGACTATCATTGTAAAATAATTACAGAATTAATCGATTTGTGTTTACTTTTTAAAAATTGTAATTTTTTGTTACGAATTTATATTGTTTACTTTGTGCAAAATTTATTTCTACGAAGAAGAATATAAAAATTGTTAATTTGCAAATAAATTGCATAAGTAGCATTTTAAATAAGAATATATTTCCAAATTCTTTCATATCAACTAGACAGCGATGGGAAGATAGAAGCTTGAAACTGCTCTTTTTGTTGCAAGTGCTGAAAAAACTTCAATATGACACCAAATGACACGTACTCGAGTGGTTAACATGCATAATGCATAAGCCACTAAAGTCAAAAGACATTTGGTTATTCTTTTGTTTAGGATATGATTTTTTATGGATGTTGAAATCAAAAAGGGGCTCTACACCATTGAAGAAGCTGATTATTTTTATAAAAGATGCGCAAACGAGCATGCGGCTAACCTGAAGGCAAGTGTTGTCTATAAATAACTGCAACACCTGGAAAACTAAAAGTGTGTTAAACATTTTCCTAACGAGAAAATATCACAAAAATACGAGAAAATTGGATAGTTCAATGAATCCTTGGTCATATAACTCGATGACCCAATGGGACGAAAATGTTCTCAAATGGTAGATTTGTACTGAAAAGCATACTGCTAAGCCATCTACCATTGCGCAATTTTCCTTTAACCGGTACGGCGACGGCACGGCAACGGCAACGGCTACAGCGCGGCTGCCGGGAAAGCAAACATATATAAAATATATGGCATGTTTTTCCACTTACCGGCCCTGGTGACGGCACGGCGATGACTCCCACCGGTGCCATTGCCCGTGCCGTGACAGCAAGCTTTCCACTCGTTGCCGGCCGGTACAACTGCATGTGTATTGTGTACGTATTGCAGCCTTGTGTGCGGACCGAAGTAGAAGGGACGCGTTGAGATTGAGACTCGAAATTGGCTTGTGAAATGATGAAATGTCTCTTCCTTCATGCGGAAGTACTTGAAATATTTTTAGAGTCCATTTCAAACTTTTAAAAGAGGGTATATATATATGTTCCTTCTAAGTATTTTATTTTGAAATTGGATGAATTCATAATTTGACTTCTCTGCTGTGATTATATTTTCGTCTTAAATGTAATACATATAACAAACAAATACGATGACTTGACGAGACTTTTTTACCGAGCGTAGACAGGCAACGGCACCGGCGCAGCCGAAGCCACGGCACGATCGCCATCCCGTCGTCGTGCCGTCGCCTTTCCGTTGCCGTGCCGTCACCGTGTCAGTGCCGTGCCGGTAAATGGAAAGCCGCCCATTAAATAGAGTGACAACCTGATTTAATATGGAGGAATTCGATGGACGCAGCTGACTCAGGACCTTATTTTGTCGCAATCTATAAGAGAGGCCTTTGTTAAGCAACGGAATTGTAATGAGCTGTAATAATGATGAAGATAATGGAAAGTATTGTTTTAGGATCTCGAATGGAACTTCGTCGAAATGTATTTTAAAATTTAATGTTTATCTGCAAGACGGAGGCAGGAACAAGTTGAATAGTAAAATATTTATGAACTTATACGAATATATTATGAGAAATTAATGTTAATTTTAAAGCAGTAAGGGTGACAAACAAAAATACCTTTCCATCGACCTAATGGTAAGTGGATCCTGGGGCTAGATAGCTGTAGCGGTGGCTGTAATATATTTAAAATATAAATATAGGTTCTTATCCACTTATATCTATCCTCTGTTGGAATCAAGAAGTGGATGGTTTATTGTCAGCTAAATACTACAGGAAACGTCGTGAACTTAATAAAAATAAGTAAATTAAACGCGATAGAATCCAAAAAATTAGTTTTATTCAAAGCTAAAGTCTAACTTGGAATGTGTTGTTAAAAGTAAAAAGGATCTTTGACTCGTTATTTACCATACTATATTTTTTTTGCATGCCGTAAGCGCCTAAGCGCGTCGGATTGTTCTACTAGGGCCTAAAAATTAAGATTCCAACGTTTTGTCGCATGAAATCGTATCTAGCAATCATATTGTACATATAAGTGATATAAAAACACATTGTCAGAAAGATAAATGATTGTTGAACTTATTAATATTTTTTTAAATCGATTAATTGTTATTTTTAAATAAAAAAGCGGTTTTAGTGGCTTATGGTGTAGATTTATCAAGTCTGCAAGTCTTGTAAACACGATGACTTTTGAAAATATCAATTGTTCAACTCAATATATTTTTAAAACTCTTCATCTATCATGTGGGAAGCCATTGAAAGTAAATGGCAGTTTAATTTTGTTTAGTTTCATCATCATCATCATTACAGCCCTTCACAAGTCCACTGCTGAACATAGGCCTCCCCCAAAGAATGCCACAAAACACGGTCCTGAGCCACCTTTTTAGTTATAATAAATTTTTTTCGACTGCGAAATGGCGAAATTTTCGTTGTATTCGGCAGCCTTGTATGTAAATTATTACTAAATAAAGACTGCGACACTTGTTCAGTTAGTTCGGCGTCAGTCGCCGTCGTGAGTGGACATTGTTACGGTTGTTTGCAGCGGCTCAAAAAGATCGCTGTACAAATACACAATATTCGAATAACCAAATTTCTTAAATTTACTTTATTAATTTCTTAGATTTTTTATTACAATATTTTAAAAGCACAGAATAAATAATAGTAGTACGTACTAAATGTAAGTAGTATCAATTTTTACGTCATGGGTGTCGTTTTCAAGGTTGTCGAGGGTGATGAAGCCGATAGTGCTGTCGAAATGTAAATCCAAGGTGGCGGCTGCAATAGGTATAAATTTTTTCATCATAGGTGTGATTTTCATGGTTTTCGAGGGTGTTGAAACCGATAGTGCTGTCGAAATGTATTTAAACTACTTTTAAAAATTCCGTATAATCATGTTATATGTAATTTTTAATGCGCATAGGGCATGCCCAGTTGGATTTCCCAATTTTTTTGAACATTTTGGATTTTTAACAGTGGTAGAGCCACGCGGCAGCTTTTGCTGTCGCACGGATGGGCCGGCTCGAACCGGGGTGGTACCACGACCTCACAGAATACCAGCGTGAAGTAGAGGTTTACCTCTGCGTTTCGCTTGGTGAATGCAGGTGGCCAGAGGCCCTTTTTACTGGAAATGAGGCATTCCATCTTAGTCCTCACGGGTTACAACGCATCTGCATTTTGATTTGTAATAGAGGATAGATGTGGATGTCTATGGGCCGCAGCAATCACTTATCATAAGGTGGACTTTGTCACCCTTATCCTATAAACAAAAAATTACTTTGTGAAACCAGTGATATTTTCAATGTACGAGAAAGAAAGAAATAGCGGCTCATTGAGGCGGTACCGTCAACATGCACGATACCAATAGCGGAAACCCGCTAATAACGGTATATCGTTATAACGGTAATTATTCGGTTAATTATAAATTTTCTATTACAGTGAAAATATTTGAAAATAATTGTATACGCAAGTAGATGCATAAACTTTTAAAATAACATTAATAATTAGCGACTCACTCTGCCTTAGCCTGGGTGGGATCTATTAATGTGGCGTTATTAAGACTTCGAATAATCATTAAAGACCAGTTATTTTATCTTATCAATATCTCTATTTTAATAAAATTTCTAAATTTTTCGAATAACATTTAGATCGATATCACTCCTATGACTCTCTCCGAACAGACAGAGAAATTAAATTTAAAATATAGTTTCTCATGTCTCAATAGCATGCAAATATTTTATATAAAAATATTAACAAACAAAATAAACAATAGTTATAAAGAAAACTCTCAAAAAGCTCACAAATTTGCCAAACCAGACTAAATATTTTTTCATAGTTTATGACATTTTGATAACATTGATTCCGATGACAAATTAGACTGAAGTTATAGAACGTACGAAAAACGCATTAATTTTTCATTAAAATCTTCATTCATTTCATTCACTTTTTGCCTTAATTTTTTTAAAAAACGTTCACAGTGGTAGAGCCACGCGGCAGCTTTTGCTGTCACACGGATGGGCCGGCTCGAACCGGGGTGGTACCACGACCTCACAGAAAACCAGCGTGAAGTAGAGGTTTACCTCTGCGTTTCGCTTTGTGAGTGCAGGTGGCCGGAGGCCCTTTTTACTGGTAATGAGGCATTCCATTTTGGTCCTCACGGGTGACAACGCATCTACATTTTGATTTGTAATGGAGGATAGATGTAGATGTCTATGGGCCACAGCAACCACTTACCATCAGGTGGACTGTGTGCTCGTTTGTCACCCTTATCCTATAAAAAAAACTCCATATTAGGATTTTCTCCTGTATCGTGGGGGCAGTTTACATATATCACAAAAACAAACATCCAGAACCCGGAAAAATTATTTGTGGGTCATATAAATACTTGTTTCGTGCGGGATTCGAACCCGCGGCCCTTAGCGCTCTTTGCTAAGCCACTGCGCCACGGAGCCGTCAAAACCATAATACTCAATGCCATTTTTCTATTATTTCACCTGGCTACTTACCTCAATTACATGGAAAGCTAAAGCTTTGATCTATTAATTAATGAGGCCCATTGTTATAAATGGACGCAAAGAAAAGGATTAACTGAGAACTGAGATTTTGCTTATCTCCACGAGTCAGCTGTGTGATCTTATTATTATTCGCAAATACTTTTTCTTTGTTTGATTCAGATTATATTGTAGCAATAACAAGCTGTATTCTAGTCATCATCATCATTACAGCACTTCACAAGTCCACTGCTGAACATAGGCCTCCCCCAAAGAATGCCACAAAGCACGGTCCTGAGCCACCTGCATCCATCGACTTCCTGCATATCTTACCAGGTCGTCACTCCATCTAGTGGGGGGATGCCCTACACTTCGCCTGCCGGTACGAGGCTGCCACTCGAGAACCTTTCTTCCCCATCGGTTGTCGGTTCTTCGAGCTATATGGCCGGCCCATTGCCACTTCAGCTTACTAATCCGTTGGGCTATGTCGGTCACTCTGGTTCTACTGCGGATATCCTCATTTCTGAGTTTATCACGCAGAGAAACTCCGAGCATAGCCCTCTCCATAGCTCGCTGAGCGACCTTGAGCTTCCTCATCCACCCAGCAGTGAAGGACCACGTCTAAGTTCCGTATGTCATCACTGGCAACACGCACTGGGTGTACAGCCTCGTTTTCAAGTTTTGAGGTATACCTGACGATAAGATGTGCCGTAATTTCCCGAACGCTGCCTAACCGAGTTGAATCCGTCGATTGACCTCTCGGTCGAAGTTGGACTTCCCTAGTCGGACTATTTGTCCCAGGTAAACATACTCGTCAACAACTTCGAGCTTAGTGTTCCCAACAACTACCGGCATAGGTGTGACATGGACATTAAACATGATCTTTGTTTGATATGACGTCACCTTGTCTTACACCTCTCTGCAATTGGATAGGTTTCGTACTCTGGTTCTGTACTCGGATAGCCATCGTAGCCCTACTGGCACTTCAACACTTCGATATACCGAAAGTCAACTTGGCATCGCTGAAGGGACTGCAGCACCGCCCAAATTTCGACGGAATCAAAGGCTTTCTCATAGTCCACATACGCCAGACATAGTGGCAAATTGTACTCCTCGGACTTCTGTACAATTTGCCGAAGGGTATGTATGTGGTCTATGGTGCTAAAGCCTTTTCGGAAACCGGCTTGTTCGGAAAGCTGGAAGTCGTCAAGTCTGCGCGCGAGACGATTCGTAATGACTCTCGAAAACAGCACGTAGACGCGGCTCAGAAGGGAAATCGGTCTGTAGTTCTTCAAGAGAGCGTTGTCGCCTTTCTTGAAGAACAAGACCATTGCACTTCTGCTCCACGCCTCCGGTGTAATGCCACCATGGAGGACGGAATTAAAGAGCTTCTGAAGGACTTCAAGTATCGGTTTTCCACCCGCTTTCAGAAGCTCCGCTGTAATTCCATCGTCGCCTGGGGCCTTGTCGTTTTTAAGGTGCTGGAGAGCCATTCTAATCTCGCTCAGACTGACGTCCGGGATATCATCGGAATAATGTCGGATAAGACTCGCTCTTGGATCGTTACTCACACTTGCGTGCGGCTCCAACGATGATGTGTACAGCTGCCCATAGAACCTCTCAATCTCACTCAAAATCTCAGGTGCCCCGGAAACGATGCTGCCATATTCGGTCTTCAGCTTTGACAGTTGGCTCTTTCTGGCAGACAGATCTCTGGCAAAGACTTTGGAGCCTTGGTTCCGCTCGATCGCTTCTTCAATACGAGCTGTATTGAAGTTTCGTAAGTCTCGCCGCATGCATTTGGAGATCTGTCTGTTAAGTTGCCTGTATGCTGTCAAATCTCTTGAAAAATGTAGCTTCATCTCCCGTCTAACAGATATGACATTAAGAGTGTGATCAGAGAGTTTTTGTGTTCTGCTGCGGCGAGTCTTGCAGAACTTAGCTCCAATCGCATGTACAGTTTCCACGAGCTTGTCATTCAAATCGTCCACTTCATTGCAGTCTTCTAGGCACTGAAAACGGTTTTGTAACTCGAGCTGAAAGGTTTCGGGACTTTGGATTAGAGCACGAGGGGGACGGAGCGTTGACTTCATTAGACGACACCTCTCCAACTTAACGTTTAGGTTCAGTGTGCCTCTAACCATTCGGTGATCGCTGCCGGTTTTCACCCTCGCGATCACTGAGACATCACTGAACAGTTGTCATCTGGTCGTCATAATGAAGTCGATCCCATTTTTTGTCGAACTGTCGGGGCTCGACCAGGTCCACTTTCTGTGGGGCCGCTTCTGGAAGAAAGAGTTCATCATAAAGAGTCCCTCTTTCTCCATGAAGTTCGCCAGCTGCTGGCCCCTTGGGTTCCGTTGCCCTATTCCAAATTTCCCCACTTTCAGCTCACCGTTCTCTCTTGTGCCTAGTTTTGCATTGAAGTCTCCCATTAACACCGTATATTGGGTTTTGGAGGAATGCATGGCTCTAGAGATATCCTCATACATTTCCTCCACCTCCTGATCGGGGTGTGGCCGAGGTTGGTGCGTAAACCTGTATGTATTCTAGTGGCATAATATAATCCGACTCTCCATTTTGTCCCGTGGGTGTTGTAGGAGACGACTCCGTGAAATCACCAAAAATATTTAATGGCTTCCAGTAGACGAGATATAAACACATCGTTTACACCAGAGGCAGAATACGTGTTGTGCAGCAGTGTCAAATTTGCGAGACGTCTGGTTCTGCGATTGTGTGTAAAGTTAAAGCATGACGATTTAGACAAATCCTTCCAACAATGGTTGAGGTCTATATAGTTGAGTTTTAGAGCTGATAAATATTATATTATGAAATTAGAATGTAGGAATAACAGAAAATAGTTATTATTTAGTGATTTTCCAAATTATTGCATACTTAAAACGTTTTGAACGTTTATCATTCAAAACCTAAATCGAATAAAAATCCTAAAAGAATCAATCTCATAAAGTCACTGCTGGACATATGTATTCAAAAATGCGCTATCAGGTACAATATAATGATGTATTTACGTGCGCATAATTTGATGATTTCATTTAATAAAATTAGCAGATGTGCTGAAAATTCTACAAAATTATCAATGATTGTCCCCAATATAATTTCGTTCTTTATTTATTCTTCTCCACTTTGACACGTAAAATGACAAGTTTCTTGAAATACTTACTCACATTAGCTGGGCAGACGGATTGGTGAGCGCATAGCCGAGACAACTTCGCACTTGTAATGCTGCTTTCCAATTAGTTTTGTTCGTAACTGGATTAGTTTCCTCCGTTTTGTCTGTATAACCTCATCTTTCTGATAATTGAGTGCTCCTTGTACAGGTGTGGATCGCATGTAGATTTTTTTTAAATTGATGTAACAAATGAACTTACTGAACTTACCGGATGATAATTGAATACTTCAGTCTATAGGCACCTGCAATCAACTTCATGTAAAGAAGGGTATGGATGCCTTGTCACCTCTGAAGACTAATACACTTACCATACGAAATACAGCAGCATTAAGCTGCTATTTTACGCTGGTATTCTGTGAGAGCGTGATCCTACCTCGGTCAAGCCGAACCATTCGTTCTGCAACAATATAGGTGCAGCATGGCTCTATCACATAGAACTCTACATCTTCTCTACAGACCGGAATAAGTCACTGTAAGCAGGTTTTGTGGCGCAAATAGATAAAGAGGTGGTACCTACCCAGAGTGATACCTAGATAAGAAATGAGTTCTCCTACCTAGTAGACCAAGGAACAATGTATTTATTGCAATCTATGATATGATTATGAATTTATATATACAATATTAAAAACCTTTATTAAAAAAAACTAAAACTAATAACTTAATTATCATGCACTCCCCGAGGTAGCATACCAAGAATCCTGGCTGCATTTTCTCGCTGAATGACTATATTTAGCTTCTAGGCGAGAAAAAACCAGTCCTCTTATCACCAGCAGCAACGACCAGTCGCGGGTAGAGTTCTTTTAGGCACTTCACTGCACGTGGACGCCACGTATCGATAGTTTCTACAGCAAATGGCACAAATATGTGGTCATCTCTCAGAGACTCATATTTGCACCACTTACTCGGTTCAGCTGCCTCTGATACCACCCCGGCTCTAAACGAGGTACCCCTGAGATGGGAGGCCGCCAAAGTGTCTACGTAAGTAGCATCCCATCATAGGACTTTACCTCTCTCCCAAGTGACCAATGTTACACCGTCGGGTCTCCTGCCATCGTCTATAAATTTTCTACAAGACTGTGATACCGAGGGAACATTTATAGAGATAAGAGCCCTTTGGATGACGTCGTTCAAAGAACCGTGATGTGAAAACCTACTAGCACTTTTATGAACGTCCAAACTCGTCGACATTGCTACCAAAGAAGCACTGATGTGGTTGACAAATCTCCGCTCCTAGTCGTATTCCTACGGCGATACGCAAACTTTTTCCATCAAGGTAATATGCCGAGATTACTTGATGTTAAAATGTATTAATGCGTAGTAATGTAACCATTGACAAGATTCCTTAGTCGAAACAGGCAGGAGGCGTGCCTGATCTTAGTTACTATGGAAATTATGAAACAAATCTTACTGCACACTCTGTACCATCGGACTGATTTTTCCACTGTTTTTGTTGGTTAACTTCTAGGGGAACATTCTCGCCGGGACAAGGCGAATGTCTGAGCAAATCAAATTATATTACATAAGTCACTGACACTATGCGCGGAAGCAAGGAAAGCAGACAATACAACGCTAGAAAGATTTCTCATACCAATACCATACAATTTTATGGGTATAGATTGAGTCCAGACTGTTGTATTTAATGTTAAATTTAGATTTTTTTCTATAGCTATTTTAAGATTATTATCAATATCTTTTCAAATATTCGGATAATTCTAGACTGGAGTCGAGCGGAGTAAGTATGTAAATCTAGACGCAATGAGACAATATTTTAAATAATAAAAGCAATGTGGGGGTTTAAGTTTTACAATTTATCAACGTGGTTTAAAAACTGATCAATTATTTTTTCAAACAGGTTTAATACTATCAAAAAACAACGGGGCACCTAGCAGTTATAGCGATTCCGTACTGACAGTTTTTATTCCTGGAAAAATATGATTAAAATTTTGAATTAAAGTGTTTCTATTAGAACTAGAAAAAAGATATAAATATTTTAAATATTTTTACAATTTCAAAAAATATCAGTAACATCACTGAGGACGTCATCTGCTCTACCTCCCAATGTACCGTCGTCCAGGTAGCAGACATTCAGATTGTATTTCAAATTTGACATAATGGCTTCGTTTTCGTAAAACAAGTTAGTATTTTAACTGTAACATTTCCAAACGTAATGATAAATTTCGAGGGTGTTGTTATCCACTTCTTTCAGCAGGATTACCCTATCAATATAGTTAAAAGCATTCTTTAGGTTAATCTTCAAAAGTACATTTGCATCAGAGTTTGTTAAAAATGTATGCACTGAATTTACCACCGCCTTACAGCCACCTCTAGTGCAAAAACCTAGTTGAGTAGATTGAAATTTTTTCTTCAATGATTTCTTATATTTACGCGAACACTACACATTGAATAAAACTATTTTTACGGATTTTATCGCGTTTAATTTACTTATTTTATATTCCCGACGTTTCGGTTGCTTTCCAGCAACCGTGGTCACGGGGGACTGAGGTGATTGACGTCCCGATGTCAAAGTTAACCCGGAGTACCTTCAGCTTTTTAATTATTAATTTTGGTCCGATCTACGCAGAATGAACTAACTGTGTCTTGAAGTCTTACAGTGGTATGCTTGGGTTTAGTTTTAATTTTATGAATTACAGGATCCCAAGCAGGTGGTAGTACCCAGCCTCCCTCTCTATTGAAATTAGGATGTTTTTTAATTTCAATAGCCTCACGTATCATCCTTGGCAGGAATCGATGTTCTTTCGCGAGGACTTGTGGTTTATCAAATCTAATGTAATGACGGGGGCCGTCTAGGATATGATCACAAACTGCAGACTTCCCGGAACGTTGGTGCTTCACGTCAGCTATGTGTTCTTTTACGCGGGTTTTTATTGATCGTTTTGTTTGCCCTATATATGAGAGACCACACTCACAATCAAGCTTGTATACTCCTGCATATTGTAGAGGAATATTGCACTTGACGGATGGTAAGAACTGACTAATCTTCTTCGGCGGCTTAAAGAATGTTCTAATAGAAGCTCGCTTCAAGATGTAGCCAATCTTGTCTGTGACACCTCTGACATATGGTAGTACAGCAGGCACACGCTCGACTGTGGCCGGCTTCACTCGGTCACTGTGACGTAGGCGCGGAACCCGAAGCTTGTTGTCGTGCAGAACCTGCTTGACGTGCTGAAGCTCGGCGGCCAGGTGTTTGCTGTCACAGATCCCTCGTGCTCTCTGCAACAAAGATTTGCCCACGGTAGCTAACTGTGAAGGGTGATGGTGGGATTCACCGTTTAAGTATCGGTTTGTATGGGTCTTTTTTCTATACACAGTGTGACCTACGGTGTTATTAGGATTTCGAATGACTAACACATCTAGGAAAGCTAAAGAATTATTTGCCTCTAACTCCATAGTAAATTGAATTTTAGAGTTTATGGAATTAAGATGTTCTAAAAATGCAGTTACTTTGTCTGATGGTAAAATCGTGAAAGTATCGTCTACGTACCGCTTGTAGAAACTTGGAGTTACTGGTGCAGTAAGCAGGGCTTTCTCCTCAAAGTCCTCCATGAAAATATCGGCGACAATGGGAGATACCGGTGAGCCCATCGCAACACCATCTACTTGCTTGTAAAACTGTTCCTTCCACAATAGGTAGCCAGATGTAAGGCAATGTCTGAGTAATACTGCATATTCTGCTGGCATGTTGTTTTCCTCTAGTTTCCTAGTTATAATTGAGATGCAGTCTTCAACAGGTAGGCATGTAAATAGAGACTGAACATCAAAACTGACCATAGTTTCATTGTCAGTAAGACATAGGTCTTTTATCTCACTGACAAAATGGTATGAATCCTTAGTGTGTGCTCTTGTATGTCCTCTGAGTGGTGATAGTACTTTTGCTAAGTGTTGAGCCAATCTGTAAGTTGGCGAATCGATCTGACTCACTATTGGACGTAATGGAGCGTTCGGTTTGTGTATTTTTGGTAACCCATACAACTTCGGCGGTTTGGCACACGTAGGTATTATCGAATTTACGTCTAGATTCAGTTTCTCGGAGTATTTCTTTATTAGATCGCTAGTTGTTTTAAGCGTATTAGTTGTAGGATCTGTTTTGACCTTTACGTACGTACTTTCATCCGATAAAAGTTGTTGTATTTTAAAATTGTAATCCGACGTATCCATTATAACCGTAGCATTACCTTTATCTGCGCGGAGAATCGTAAGATCTGGTCTGTTGCGTAAGTTTTTCAATGCAGTAAATTCATCTTTGGGAAGATTTAATTTTGGCGCTGAGCTTCGACGTAACAAGGACGAAATGTCTTGACGTATAGCCTCTAAATCTTCTATACCAATATTATTTTTATACAGACAGTCCTCAACACTACAGATAATGTTTTCATACGGAATTTTTCGCGGTGTTATAGCGAAATTCATACCTTTGGCCAAAACTTTTATCGTCGCGTCGTCTAGAGATTGTTTTGACAGGTTATAGACCGTACGTTGTTTATTACTCGCGTCTGTTGTCAATGATTGCGTTCCGTTATTACGTTGACATTGGCGTTGGACATTTGATTTGGTTGTTAGTTTTTGGTATTTATCTATATGTTTATTTTTGCATTCATTGTATTTAGTTGTTTCACGTTTGTCTAAAGTCAGTAGCAAAAAATTGTTAATAACGGTGATTCAGCAAAAACGTACCGATCTATGTTTCATTAATAAAACCATAGACAAATCGTCCAGTGATCTAAAGACAGTTTTATCGACATTTGATTATAAGAATTGCATGGAAACTTTAGACAAACGTGAAACAACTAAATACAATGAATGCAAAAATAAACATATAGATAAATACCAAAAACTAACAACCAAATCAAATGTCCAACGCCAATGTCAACGTAATAACGGAACGCAATCATTGACAACAGACGCGAGTAATAAACAACGTACGGTCTATAACCTGTCAAAACAATCTCTAGACGACGCGACGATAAAAGTTTTGGCCAAAGGTATGAATTTCGCTATAACACCGCGAAAAATTCCGTATGAAAACATTATCTGTAGTGTTGAGGACTGTCTGTATAAAAATAATATTGGTATAGAAGATTTAGAGGCTATACGTCAAGACATTTCGTCCTTGTTACGTCGAAGCTCAGCGCCAAAATTAAATCTTCCCAAAGATGAATTTACTGCATTGAAAAACTTACGCAACAGACCAGATCTTACGATTCTCCGCGCAGATAAAGGTAATGCTACGGTTATAATGGATACGTCGGATTACAATTTTAAAATACAACAACTTTTATCGGATGAAAGTACGTACGTAAAGGTCAAAACAGATCCTACAACTAATACGCTTAAAACAACTAGCGATCTAATAAAGAAATACTCCGAGAAACTGAATCTAGACGTAAATTCGATAATACCTACGTGTGCCAAACCGCCGAAGTTGTATGGGTTACCAAAAATACACAAACCGAACGCTCCATTACGTCCAATAGTGAGTCAGATCGATTCGCCAACTTACAGATTGGCTCAACACTTAGCAAAAGTACTATCACCACTCAGAGGACATACAAGAGCACACACTAAGGATTCATACCATTTTGTCAGTGAGATAAAAGACCTATGTCTTACTGACAATGAAACTATGGTCAGTTTTGATGTTCAGTCTCTATTTACATGCCTACCTGTTGAAGACTGCATCTCAATTATAACTAGGAAACTAGAGGAAAACAACATGCCAGCAGAATATGCAGTATTACTCAGACATTGCCTTACATCTGGCTACCTATTGTGGAAGGAACAGTTTTACAAGCAAGTAGATGGTGTTGCGATGGGCTCACCGGTATCTCCCATTGTCGCCGATATTTTCATGGAGGACTTTGAGGAGAAAGCCCTGCTTACTGCACCAGTAACTCCAAGTTTCTACAAGCGGTACGTAGACGATACTTTCACGATTTTACCATCAGACAAAGTAACTGCATTTTTAGAACATCTTAATTCCATAAACTCTAAAATTCAATTTACTATGGAGTTAGAGGCAAATAATTCTTTAGCTTTCCTAGATGTGTTAGTCATTCGAAATCCTAATAACACCGTAGGTCACACTGTGTATAGAAAAAAGACCCATACAAACCGATACTTAAACGGTGAATCCCACCATCACCCTTCACAGTTAGCTACCGTGGGCAAATCTTTGTTGCAGAGAGCACGAGGGATCTGTGACAGCAAACACCTGGCCGCCGAGCTTCAGCACGTCAAGCAGGTTCTGCACGACAACAAGCTTCGGGTTCCGCGCCTACGTCACAGTGACCGAGTGAAGCCGGCCACAGTCGAGCGTGTGCCTGCTGTACTACCATATGTCAGAGGTGTCACAGACAAGATTGGCTACATCTTGAAGCGAGCTTCTATTAGAACATTCTTTAAGCCGCCGAAGAAGATTAGTCAGTTCTTACCATCCGTCAAGTGCAATATTCCTCTACAATATGCAGGAGTATACAAGCTTGATTGTGAGTGTGGTCTCTCATATATAGGGCAAACAAAACGATCAATAAAAACCCGCGTAAAAGAACACATAGCTGACGTGAAGCACCAACGTTCCGGGAAGTCTGCAGTTTGTGATCATATCCTAGACGGCCCCCGTCATTACATTAGATTTGATAAACCACAAGTCCTCGCGAAAGAACATCGATTCCTGCCAAGGATGATACGTGAGGCTATTGAAATTAAAAAACATCCTAATTTCAATAGAGAGGGAGGCTGGGTACTACCACCTGCTTGGGATCCTGTAATTCATAAAATTAAAACTAAACCCAAGCATACCACTGTAAGACTTCAAGACACAGTTAGTTCATTCTGCGTAGATCGGACCAAAATTAATAATTAAAAAGCTGAAGGTACTCCGGGTTAACTTTGACATCGGGACGTCAATCACCTCAGTCCCCCGTGACCACGGTTGCTGGAAAGCAACCGAAACGTCGGGAATATAAAATAAGTAAATTAAACGCGATAAAATCCGTAAAAATAGTTTTATTCAATTTTTTCTTCAAGTTAGAAATTGTGTACCTGCAAGCTGACTTTGAAGTTAAGCGTCGAAATGTGGAACCAACGGCAATAAGACGGATACCGTTATTCTTTTTTTTTTTGAAGGCTCATAATCTTGCTCCATATAAAAATGGAATGAAATTTTGACTAACATAAGCAGAAAGCATAAAGTTACATAATTTTGTAATGTCATTAAGAAGTACTCCGCCGGCGTCACCGGCAGAAGCGTTTACAAGATGTTGAGGCGTAATTCCGTCAATGCCGTCAGCAGAGCCATTTGAAAATGACATAATTGCTTTTAGAGTGTCTTTTCCAGAAATTTGTAAAATTGCAAAGTCTGCGAAGTCTTAGGTGAAAATGATTGACCGAAGAATGCTTCTGACGAAGGCCTTCAAGAGTTTCAACATTACGAGGAACCAGGATGTCGTCTGAGAATAAAGTACGAGATGCATTTTTGAAGTCAACATCCATTACTTTCGATTCGACTACTTTTTTAAATCAAATTTAGGACGAGGTCGAGATAAATGAGAAAAATGAAACAAAATAATACACTGCAGAATCATTAAGGATCCGACTATAAGGAGATTTGTTTTGATTGAATACTCTACGGGTTATCGCACAATAGAGCTGCGCTGATATGGGCTTCGAGAACGAAGTAATTCTACGACAGGCTACCTAGATGATTGTTCGAAACAATATTTTTTATTAGTATAAAACATTGGCTAGTTATATTATTTTTAAATACGATTATTTATAAGTAAAAATACTCATGTTCTAATTTCAAATTACTCTCTCCATTTATAGCAGTTAAATTGAGATATCGTGTTTCATTGAAAAATAGATCTGGGTTGGGTACATTTCCGAGCGATGAGTTTTTACGACATCAAATGTCCCTTAAAACCGGACGAATCGTTTGAGTGATTTTAATGGATAGATGGGTAATATTATTGAATCTATAAACATTCCTTCTAAGGCAACCGTGTATCGCTGGTATAACAAATTTCAGTACAGTCGACTAACTTCGAGATATGAAGAAAGAAGTGGTTGTCCTTTGACGGCTGTTACTAGTGGTGTATAGTAGGCGATTTACGTATGAAGAAATTCAGCATATATTGAAGATTAAATCGGGAAGCGTTCACAATATTTTGTACAAATTACACCTTCGCATAATAGCGTATATTTCTTTAGGTGCCGCATACCTTCCTGATTCTCAGCAGCTGGTCCGCGTGTAATAGTGCCGTGACATGATTACTAAATTAGAAGCCGGCTTGTCTCAGCGTGTTTACGACATTATTACAGGCAATGAATCTTGGATTTTTCAAAAGGACCCAAAAAAGAAGGGCCATTTGACGATTTGGCTGTTTCAAAATGGACTAAAGCCCACCAAAGTTTTTTTTTTTATAGGATAATGGTGACAAACGAGCACACAGTCCACCTGATGGTAAGTGGTTGCTGTGGCCCATAGACATCTACATCTATCCTCGATTAAGAATCAAAATGCAGATGCGTTGTCACTCGTGAGGACAAAGATGGAATGCCTCGTTTCCAGTAAAAAGGGTCTCCGGTTCTCTACACTCACCATACGAAACACAGCAGTGTTAAGCTGCTATTTTACGTTGGTTTTCTGTGAGAGCGTGGTCCTTCCCGGGTCGAGCCGACCCATTCGTGCTACAACCATAATATAGCTACATCATGGCTCTACCACGTAGTGCGATCAAGAAGCGCAGGGATAATTTTGATCGCTAATATTTTGGCGCGGCCCAACAATTCAACAACAAACGAGAAAGATTCTCTATGTATTTCTGTCAATAGGACTCTCGAATTGTTACGGTAGTGTACGAATGCGTTTCCGTAGCCAAAAGCAAAGGTGGAGGGCGAAGAGATGCACATCGTGAGGTTGAAATAAAAAAATAGCCTTAATATTTATTGAAAATTATATCTAAAGGTTCTTTTTAACGAAATAATTTTCTTGTTTATTTGAATTTAAAACTAAGTTTTGATACTTTTCACTTTTCCCTATTTTGCAGATACCTGTAAAAGATGGTTTTCACTTATTGATAATTTATCAATCAAATGGTAATTTTGCCTTGACAAAAAAACTACCTGTCGGCCTCCGTACGCCCAACAGACTAGGATAAATCTGGGGAAACCCGGCCTCACAGGAAGAAATCGCACACTCTTATATTAAGGGTATGGCGTGTATCATTCGTACGCAGAAGTCATACTATCACCATGCTTTTAATAAGCTCTTGCGCCACACCACTCCAATGCTGCATGATTATTAAATCATACCGCGTTCCAAAGACTGAGTATCGGATCCGAACTAGCACTACCGTGTTGTGTTTTCCGCCACCCTAACGAATGTGTGTAATGTACAATTGCCTAAATATTATACATGCGACTAAATCATATTATCGTCGAATATTTGAGAAATAAATTTATATGCAAGGCAGATAGACGTATATTTATTCTGACACTAAACAACTGTCTGTTTAATAAAATCAGACGTTACTTTGCGGAACTAAAGATGTAAAAGATCCGCGTAAAAATAGGCATGAAATGTCGTATTTAATTTGAAGAGTAACTTCTGCCAACACTAATGCCAATACCACCACTACTCTAGGAAGGATACCCCACCGCCGATAATATGACACGTGTTTCGCCTATAAACACGGCATCATCATTAGCAATAAACTCGGCGATGACTGACCGTTAAGTAAGTCTTATTTTTACACGGATCTTAGGTAATACATTTTTCCTCCTTTAACAATTACTTTGATATTCCTTCCAGAATAATATAATAATGGATATTTATAAAGTATTCTCATCTGGTTGGGCTGAATACATGAATAAATAAAAGCTCAACCAGATGGAAGCCTTCAGCAGGGGAGACCAATCAGCTGCGGGTTAGGGATAAAGGGAAAGAATTATATAAAAAAAGCCAGCTCATAATTGACTACTTTTTTTAGTTGTCAATTGTTTCATATTTACCCTGTGCAATGATTGCAATACTATTTTGTTTCTTAAAATATCAATTATTCCGCTAAAAAGTACCCATAATTATTTGAAATACTTATAAAATTTTCTATACATTAAATCGTTTATAATAATAAACGATTTAATGTAAAGGACTTGAGACAGTAGCGTAATTGTAGGATGTGGATTGCGAGTTAAATGTCGAGTTCAAATTCGCTATTTGCTTACTAATACCACTACTACCACTAGATTCGTGGTAATAGTGGTATCAGTAGTAGTCAATTTCACAGTACGCCAGCAAACCAGGTTCGATCCCAGTCGGCACCAATGAAATTGTTACTTGCAACTTTAAGTGCTGATTTACCACGTGCTCAGCGGTGAAGGAAAACATCTTAAGGAAACCTGCATGTCTGAGAAATAGGAAAAAAAATTCCGAAGACATGTGAAGTTCGCCAACACGCATTGGGGCAGCGCGGCGACCCGTCCTAACCTTAAAACCCTCTCAGAAATGAGGGGAGGCCTGTGCCCAGCAGTGGGACGTATTTAATACACTACACTAGATTTTAAGCAAACCGTTGTTTTTCTAACCCTTGTTATTATTTTTATTGTATTACTAACCCACATATGGATTTTAATTATCTGAAATAAAGAATTTATTTATTATTATTACTATTTAGGCTGTAACTTTAATTTTACTTTTACCATTACTACTGGCATGAACCCTCTGACATCCCTGGAGTGGTTAATGGAATATTAGTAATATTAATGTAACTGTTGTTGCTAGCATTATTTATGATAAAAAATTAAGTTATTTAAACTTTCAAATCCACAAAAAAAGGAAAAGGACCTAATTGAACGAAACATTTACAATAATTTATTTATAGAATTCCATTAAGAGAATTTTATCACCAACATTTTAGTCCTCGGAAAAATATGATTAAGAGTAAACTTGTTATCGCAGAAAAGAAAATTGATTTCTATTTCTGTCTTGTCATGATTAACTTTATATAAAAAAATAATGGACATATATAAAGAGAAGAGGTTTCTTAGGCGAATATTCCATTTTTATTGATTAAAAAACTTTGAATAAGCTTTCTTTCATTAATTATAGCCTATCAAAAGTCAACTGCTGAAGATAAACCTCCACATAGAATGCACCATGGGTTGGGTATTTGTCATAGTTGCCACGTTTGGCAAGCGGGGTGGCGACCGCAGGTTATTATCATTTTGGTTTGTTTTCAGAAATATGCGTAATTCATTTGACACAATATATCTTTCAAATTGAGAACATGAGCAACCCTTTAATAGTCCATTACTGAAAATTGGCCATCTTTATAGATGAGAGGGTATGAGGCAAGGGGAGGCGAATAATACCGTTCTACACTTAAGAGGATATCATGATTTCAAACGTAATCAACACCAAAATGGTGTTGATTACGTTTGAAATCAACATATAGACGTTTAAACATCAAATAGACGTTTAAAAAAAACAAATGCTAGTGTTAAATACATCGACATGTAAAAGAAATAAGCAATTACAATCCAATTTCTCAATTCTAATTTTCCAAATATAAATAATATTATCTAGTTTAGGGCTTTTAAGGCCTCAAACCAACAAGGAATAAAGAAGGAGAGCTACGTACATTTCGAGTGATATTGAAACTATTTTATTTTTATATGAGGCGGCAAACGAGCAAGCGGTAAGTGATTCCGCCGCCCATAAACATCTGTAACACCAGAGGAATTGCAAATGCGTTGCCGGCCTTTTAAAATGTGTAGGCTCTTTTATTGAAGTCATATCGGTCCGGAAAAATCGCTGGAGAAATTGACACGCACTCACACACACATCTTTCTCGTTTCTTTCATTACCAGCCTGAAAATTTCACTGCTGGACGCACACATATGCACTTTAAACCATGTTGTTGGTTGCAAATTATTTTAGATGGATGTGTGTATGAGAATGCGTGTTCTTGCAATAAATTGAACATGGTATTGGCTTTGTTTTTGCGTCACTTATACGAATATACGCAGCGGTTTGTCTTTTTTATTTGTTAGTCTGAATTTAAAACTAAAGGTTTGCACTAGCCTTTAAAATTCATAACAATGATTATAAAAATAATTTTTAATTTTTTTATAAATACAATTATTTAGGCAACATAAGAGTAAAATGCGGACTTTAGAAAAACAGTCTTTTATTGATGTACAGTTACGCATAGAATACCAGCGTCAATTAGTAACAGAACGCTGTTGTTTCGCAATAATTTTATAATTACAATTACTCGTATGTTTCAGGTGATCGACACCATGCTGATTCTATTAAAGTTTATCTAAAAATTGTACAAACAAAATTATTGTAAATTGAAATATGAAAAAAGTCTTCATATTTCACTTTACAATAATTTTGAAAAGTAAAATATGAAGTGTTTCTTGCTGATTCTTCCCAAAACAGAGGTATTTTCCGAACCAGTGGTAAATAAAAAATGACTTTAAATAATTATTACATAATAATGTATATTGATTACAAATTATTCCATTCTATTCTTTTCTTTTCTTTTCTATTCTATTATATTCCTCATATTTTTTCTTTCTTCGACAAACACGTCGTAAATCAACACTTAAAATTGCAATTAACTATTTCCATTGGTAGCGGCTGTCAGCGGAAGTTGAACCCGGATTGGTCGCGTAGTGTGTAATTTACAACAAGCGCTTAGCCCTGCTACCATGGTTATTATTATATTTTATATATTATATAATAATAACTGTTTATTATAATTTGTTTTTCTGTCCGCCAAAATGAGTGAATCTAACAAAGAAATTCGATACATTCTGATGTTTTATTTGTATTCAATATAAGTTATTATGCATAACTCAAAAAATATTAGGCAGAACTTGATCAAATTTACATGGAAATACATGAGAAGCACCAGCTTTTAAATTAAAAAGAATCATCGAAATCGGTTTACCCAGAAAAAGGTTATAAGGTAACACATATAAAAAAAGATTGAGTACCTTCTCCTTTTTGAAGTCGGTAGAAAAAGGGAAAATGCGACACAAATCGCGAAAAACAAGACGTTTATGGGCCTAATGCAGTGTCAGTAAGAGTAGAACGAAGTTGGTTCAAGCGTTTTCAGTCCGGGAATTTTGATGTCAAGGATGCAGCTCGTTCTGGTCGCCCTCATACGGATAAAGTCGATGCCATTTTTGAACAAGTGGAGCAAGATCGGCATATTAGTATTTACGACATAGTCGAGGAATTGAAAATTGACCACAATACAGTTTTGACCCATTTGAAAAAGTCTGGCTATACAAAAAAGCTCGACACTTGGGTATCATACGAGTTCACTGAAAGAAACCTAATAAATCGTGTACTCATTTGCGATTATCTATTGAAACGTAATGAAACCGAACCATTATTTAAAATAGTGATCACTGGTGATAAAAAGTTGATCATCTACGACAAGAACGTGCGAAAAAGGTCATTGTCAAAGGGTAGTAAAGCTCCACAGACTGTAGCGAAGCCTAGATTAATACGCAATAAGGTGATGCTGTGTGTATATTGGGTTTGGAAGGGCATCGTTTATTATGAGCTATTACCGCCTGGCAAAACCATCGATCCGGATCTCTACTGCCAACAACTAATGAGAATCGGGCAAGAAAATGAGAAAAAAAAAACGGCTGGAATTTATTAACAGAAAAGGAATGGTATTTCATCATGATAACGCCAGACTACACACATTTTTGGCCACTCAGCAAAAAATGAGAGAGCTTGGTTTGGAAGTATTAATACATCCACCATATAGTCCCGACCTTTCACCCTCAGATTTTTACCTGTTTCGGTCTCTTCATAATTCTTTGGATAGTGTTAGGTTAACATCAAGAGAGGACTGTCAAAACTAATTATCGCATTTTTTTTAAATCAAAAATCCCAAGATTCCTACAACAACGGGATTATGTTACTACCTACAAGATGGCAACAAGTTATCAAAAAAATTGGATATCGAAATATATTACAATTAAATGTAATTAAATTTGTATATAAAATACAAAGAAACTTTTTCCCCGACCTTTTACATAATCTATAAATTAATAATAGCATATTACGCACACGGATACTATGAAGTTTTACATAGTTTTTATTTTTATAGTATATATATTTCGCTATTCGGAAAGGCACCTGAAGAAGAAGAAGAAAGTATACATAGAGAAGGAGTGCAGAAAGCTAAATGTGTTACAAGTTTATTAAATTAAATATAATAAAACATTCATACTTTCAATGTCTCAGAGTAAGTACAAACATAATATTATGTATGTTAATTATTACTTTAAGGCCAAAAGCTCTAACACTTTATAGTCTGTGTTCAAAAAGTCACACAAAGTATAGAGATTGTCGCCAAAGAATTTTAAAATATTGCCAAATAATAATTACTGACAGATTGACTGAATAAGCTGTCTATTTAATTGTGATTTCAAATTTCTTTTTTAATGGTGTGTGGAGTGCACATATGCTTATTATGTATATTCTTTATTGTACTCTAAGATGTATTACAATTTAAAACATTTAAATAATATGTACAAAGTGCGTACAAATAGGAGCTTAACTAGTAGAGCCACGCGACAGCTTTTGCTGTCGCACGGATGGGCCGATTCGAACCGGAGTGGTACACGACCTTATAGAATACCAGCGTGAAGTAAAAGCTTACTTCTGCATTTCACCTGGTAATTACAAGTGAACGAAGGCCCGATTCCCCCCACCCCCTTAACATGGTAGCGGAGTTAAATAAAACATTACCCCATGAGGGTACCAGCACCTTAGGTGACGGAGATCCCCTGCTGAGCATCCACTGTTTTTAACGCCACGACAGTCTTGAAGGTATGAACCTGTCCATCCTATGGCTGCGCGTAGACCGCGATAAACATCTACGGGTGCCCATATAAGTAATGTCTATACAGACCGACTAATCAACCATGTCCAAATGCTGCAAACTCCGTGCTACAACAGGTTGTCGTGAAGCGACAATTAAAAACACAAGAACCTAACCCAACAACAACAAAACAACAAAAATAGAACAAAAACAAATAATTTATTTAAAATTTTAAAAAGATATTTACAATTTTATATAAAAAAATGAAGTATGAAGATGAAGATGGGTGACGTGAACGTTATTACTAAAAAAAGGATAATAAAGATGGTGAGTATTGAAGCGGAGCCCGAAGATCCAAGTGGCACACCGCGCTTGGTGGTGGTATTCGTTGTTCACAGATTATACACAGGCTGTGCCTGTGGTAGGCGCGCAGCGCCTGGTCTAGGTACACGCAACGCCTGGAGTAGGCACACGCAGCGCCTTTGAGTAGGCGCTCTCAGCGCCTGGAATAAGCACTCGCAGCACCTGGAGCGAGCACGCACAGCGTGGGTGAAGGCGTGGGCGTGGCTAGGCGACGACTTCAGGTGAAGGCAGAGACTTGCAGGATCCCGGCGACTTTAGGTGAAGGCAGAGGCTTACAGGATCCCGGCGTCTTCAGGTGAAGGCAGAGGCAGAGTCTTGCAGGATTCTGGCGACTTCAGGCGAAGGCAGAGGGAGAGACTTGCAGGATCCGGCGACTTCAGGCGAAGGCAGGGGCAGAGACTTGCAGGATCCGGCGACTTCAGGCAAGGCAGAGGCAGAGGCAGAGGCTTGCAGGATCCGGGGCAGTGCGGCCCCGGGATAAGGCCTTTAGGAGATGCTTCGAGTTTGAAAGCTGAAGCGAGACTGAGTTTATTGGCCGATTGTTCGACTTTTATACCTATTTAGAGAGAACGGAAAATTATTTAAATTAAAAGCAAATTTTTTGTAAATGGCCAAGAGGAAAAGAGTATTTATGTGGAAATATTGAAGTAAAAACAACAGACCGGTAACGAATTTGAATAAAAATTGCCATGACAACCAGATAAACAACGATGTCAAAACATGTAAAATTTTGGTTTCAGGCTCGTAATAGAGAAACGGCAAGATTTAAGTGAAAAATGAGATATTATTGATATAGGAAAAAAGGTAGCGCACCAGCGCGCACGAAGCCCGAAATTGCAGAGTTACGGAGAACTAAATAAAAGATCGAAAAAGGTAGACTCCATCGACACCGATTTAAAAAAATGCTGATAGCGTGAAAATACGAAGTGAAAATGATTTGTTATTGTGTTCTTATGGTTTAAAAACGTTACAGGATCCTATGGCAATAAAGGTGATACAAAATATCCAGTTTTGAGGTGAATGTAGAAAATCAAAACAGAATGGAAAAATGAATTTAAAATAGTGTAAAATGATATGTAACTAGCATAACATTACAAGCTTCCATCTAGTAGTGATTTTAACGCCCACCATCCTGGATGGCTTGGATCCCGTTTAACTGATCATAGATCTGTTTATGACTTTGCCTTGGCATATGGTCTCACATAACTGGTTACTTCGCCTACACGGGTCCCAGGTATAGTGGGTAATGCACCTTTTCTATTACACATTCTGCCGACCTTCATCCGGACGTATATAGGTGTCCGTCAATGCCCCTCTTGGCTCGTCGGACCTTTTTCTGATCCGGAGTACGATGCCACTCACGCTATCTCGCTGTTGCGTTCTGCGGGTTGCCGCCGTGTTAGGCACTGTAGGTTAGCCGATTGGGACAGGATGCGGTCTTTTTTTGCATCCTATTCTTGGGGTGGGTTTGATTTTCGCCGGATGATCATAAAATTATTGCTGATTCTGTCGTTGATGTGATACCTGACGCATCAATGTCTCGGGATGCAAACACAAGTGCTCTTAAAAATAAGTATAATTCCGCCTCCAGGTCCTTCAAATGTGTCATTGGCAAGGCAAAATCAAAGCGTATTGGCAGAATTGGCGAGAAACTAGTTCGACTTCCTTCGGGAACACGTGTATTCTGGTCTCGCCAACGCCGTCGAAGGGAACTTCTGTCAGCCATCTCTACCATCTGTGCACAAGGAGATTGACTCACCGGTCCATGCCGCAAAGAAGAAAACCAGTCTGCTTAGCTCTCTCTTTGCGTCCAATTCGACTCTCAATGACGGAGGGAAATACATAAAAAACCATACCATGGTATGAGTGCTTTATGCAGGATGTGCCGTTTACACTGCACTCCGTGCACAAAGCTCTCCTCTCCTTGGATCTTAACAAGTCAAGTGGGCCTTTTTTTTACATGGGGAAATGCCTACTGCCTCGCGGGGGCAAGGGTGGGTTATTTCGGACTCGCACCGACTAAAAACCCATGGTGTTCCACCTTCGTCACATATTAGCAGGGCCTCGGGAACGCTTTCGCACACATCCGCGGCCACACCAATGTTGACCGCCCCATGGCGGCCTCTCTTCAGGAGAGGACTACTCCTCTCCCATCTCCTTCTCAGGTAAGGCGCACCAGAACACATGGCGCGCCCTCCTCCTCGGCCTCCAACTTAACATGCGCAACAGACGCTCCCGTGGCCGATACGCGAAGGCCATGGGGCCAGGAAAACTAGCACTCAGAGGCACTGACCCCAGCGGCGGATCTGGTCTATGGCTCCGCCTCCAAACAAGATTCGGCTGCGGAGGGTAGGGAGAGCGACGCCTCGCAATAACGACACTCCTCACCCCCCGCAGACCCACAACCACCGCATCATTTAACGGTGCGGCCCCGTCAGAGTCGCGGAGGATAGGGCGAGTGGCGCATCGCCATACCAACACTCCTCTTCCTCTGAGACTCCACCTCGGCTGTAGCGGTAGAGGGAGCGGACACCCCCCTCACCGCAGCCCACCGACACACATCCGAAGTGGGCTCCTCAAGCCCACTCGGAGTGGCCACCTCGGGCCGGCCCTACACCACAGGGTAGCCAAGGGGTTCCTCTTTGTTCACCGCGGGTGACCAAGCCACGGCTACTAAGCCCCCCCGCCACGACAAGGCGGGAACCCGTTCGGGGGGAAGTCAAGTGGGCCTGACAGAGTAACTTCTGTTGTGCTGAAGACGTGTGCTCCGGAGTTGGAGCCAGTTTTAACACGTCTTTTAGTAAAGTAATTTAGTCCAAATCAATCCCCAGAAGACACAAGTGTGCTTATTTACCGCTAAAAAGACCCCTTTGTCGTATTTCCTCAATTTCAGGGTACTCCGCTTGTTGCCTCAGCTAGTATCGGAATCCTCGGCGTCGACATATCGAATGACTGCAGGGAAGCGAAGGCCAATATGGCCTTTATTTGGCGGTCCACCACTGTGCGAGGAAGAAGATTTTTTTTCTTCCTCGCACAACTTTCTTGTGGTATCGACTACCATCAGCGATTTTTCCGGACCGATACGACTTCGTAACCTGCAAGAAAAGAGCTTTCTCTTTAATTAAAAAGCCGGTAACGCAACTGCGATTCCCCTAGTGTTGAAGAAGTTCACGGGCAGGTAAGTTTCGACTGCCGCTCGCGACGTCGTGATATATATATATATATATATATATATAAAAATTACGGCACCCAGCTGCCCCTGCAAAGTTCGCCTTAGCTGGGGCCCATAGTAGCCTCCTCGACGGGCAGCCGAGGGTCCGGGCCCAATGGCCTATGGAGACTTATTCTATATAAGGGCTGATAAGCAACACAACTTACCTAGTTCCGGAGGTAGGGTTGCCCACAGGGTACCAGTCAGGTGGTAAGTGATGTGTATGTAAGTAATGTGTAGTAGTGTGTACATGTGTAACCTGACGGCCCGATGTAATCGGACAGAAAATCCCCAGGCGCTGCTTCTCTCCAAATGTGAGATCCCTCCAGGGAGGCGTTCACCACTTGAAAAATTCTGCTTTCACTTCAATGTATTAGTTTATCAACTTTATTTTACATTTAATTAACTTCAAAGTCAACCAAGTCAACGTTCATCGAAATTAAAAACAAGTGACACACGACAAAAGTAACATACAGTCGTTCAAAGTTCAATGTTCCGGGTTCATTTAGCATAAAATTATAAACGCGGGAACGAACGCGGCCTCTTCTCGACTCTCAAAGTTCAGCGTTACACACGACAAGCTAAAATTATTTCGTATGATATTAAAATACCACGCCCGCGATCAGAACTCAAAATCAGCCTCGTTGACACGTAAAACGAACGAAAATAGTCAACACACAAAAAAGACACTTAACGCGACGTTACAGTTCAACATTAACTTCCAAACACAATTAACCGGGCCACGCCCTCGAAATGGAATGCGAGCATCAAATTCCAGGCCGTCCTTCGACTCGGCGTGCGCGTACGATACCGTGTCACACAAGCAAATTAAATATTGCAAAATGCACTTCAAAATGCAATCACTATACAAATTGACGTAAATTACTTGCAAACGAAGTTACTTTAATCACTCGAATTCAAGAACAAACGCCTAGTTACGTAAACGTAAAGGCCGCGCTGACGATTTATTTTTCTAGACTTCTAATCGCCCCGGTGTACGTGCACAATTAATCTATATCCAACACGAAGCGGTCTCCTCTCGGGTCACACATTCTCAACGTTTTAAAACTCAAAAAGGCCTCTTGTCACTTAAAGCACGAAAAGACAATCAATAAGAGGCGTTTGTCACGCGGCCGATCGCTTCGCACCTAACCGTCAAACTCGCGTCGCGTCGATCGCGCGTCGTGAATGCAAATTTTTACATAGTAAATTATTTGGCCTAAACATATATATATTGAGCGTGTCATTAAGGAAGTAAATACAATAAATATAATTAAATGGTTAAACGAACTTACTTTAAGTGAAGTTCAACCATAATTATTCCAATCTCTTTGTCCAAGACGTTCTTTACAACTTGTAGTACACCGTATTTTAAACCACAGTAGTACAGCACAGTTATTCTAGGTTCTAAAAAAATTTGGAACGGCAGAACGTATGAACAACACTATATCCACCCGTCCGACAAGTGCAATGTCATTATGTTCAAAGCAAGGGATTAGATGAGTAACCCTAACCCAGCTAGGGTTGGGTTGGGAGTACCGTCTACCGTTCTTTAGAACTTGTAGATGTTTGAAGACAGGGTTGCGAATTATAATACCAATGAATTGAAAAATTTGCAATTTTACTTATTTTATAAAAAAAAATTGAAGTTATTATATGTATATTACATATTTGATTTAATAACATAAAATAAATAATCTTTATTTCATAACATTTCCTTATACACGTGAGGCCAACTTGATTTGCAGCAGAAGTGACCCGTAGATGAACTATAATTACGAAAAAACACACTAATGTAGAGTATCTGTTCTAGTTTAATTTCAGTAGATTTTAATTCAACATCTTATAACTTGAGTAATGCTTTTCTAAGTGTGTTTTTGTGAGTTAACGTTAAATTTATCAATATCTTGTGTTATGCTTTCTCATAAATATTCACAGGAAAGGCTTAAGCTTCTCTCATTGATTTTTTCCCGTACAATCACTGTTGAAGTGAAATTCTACCTTATATCTTAACTATACCCCTGAACTCCACCTCCAAATGTAATATTTATGAAGTATTTGAGAAAGGTGCGTTCACTATAATATTTAAGTATGAATTTTGGAGTGCCATACTTTTACAACATTTGTGTGATGCCTATGAGGTGATAATAACATGGGAAATAGTAGTGTATGATTCTCTGTAAAGTGGTGTTACTAATTTGTTATTTTATTCAAAATGAATAATTTGAAACTTTAATTTAACATGCCTTTGCACTTAATTCTCATTTACCGCACATGGCAAAGGACAAACAAGAAACTTATTTTATAAACTTAATTTATGACAGCATATTAACAACATAACAGTTCGTGGAAATGCATAGAAGAATGACCCTCAATGTAATATAACTGCCATGGTTTCTGGGTCATACCTACAGAAAACGATTCTTCTGTTTTATAATGGTATTATTATTTCTCGATGCTAATTGATTAATTTTTAGTTTTGACATAGTTTTCTTGTTGAATACATTTGAAAGACTTCCTATGACTATTGTTTGTTTACTTGGCTCAATTTCAGATCGATATGTAATTTCCAATATTTTTCATTTAATTGATAAAAATGAATCCTCAATAACTAATGAAAGAGAACCCTCTCTATCTTGTTAATATATAAAACAGTGGTTTTATCAACTCTTAGTAAAATTGTACACCATAAGTATTATTTGTTTGTAGTAAGTATTATTCATAATATTTATATTATTATTTTGTTTTAAAGATTTTGTATTGTGTTCTACAATTTTCAAAATTATAAGCATATACTACTTTCATATCCAATAATAATATAAATCATATCCGATCATATCCAATAATAATATATTTGATTTTCTCACAATGAAGGACTAAGACCCAAAAAATTGTCTCATTTCCAATGGCTTCTTTCTATCCAGTTGAGAAGTGTCAGTTTTTATTTCAAAACAACTTTATGCTTTTTAATAATTTTATTATTTGCAATATTATTCACTACCATCTAAGATCAGAAATTTGCAACTGAATATATATTACCTTCCATATACATTATTATGCAACATAGCAACAGTATTACTGATAGCAACCTAAATGGCTTATGCACAAATATAGAGTAGCTATTCATATCACAATTATGTGTATAAATATTTTTCCATAATTTCCTTTTACTACAATAAATTAATTCTGTTGCTAACATCTTTTGGTAATCTATTTTATGCATCTGTTAGCCATAACTATTGTATGTTTACCATAGTTATTTTACTATATGAAGATAACAATAACCTGGTAGGTATGAAACCCTACATAAAATAACTGAACAAAAGATTTTTTTAAGATTACCATTTTTACTATGTACGTAATAGTAAAATTGTTTACTATAATTATTTTGAAATTTCTTTTTAATTGTTTAATGTACAGTAGTGAATTTTGTAAGTTTTATATTTTCCCAAATAGATATTTTATGTACCGTTCTAAGCCATTGGTGCATTTTGCACCTCATTATTATATTTAAAATCTAATGATGCTAAACACTGCTTTCTTTCTTGTAACTTAGTTTATACTAAGCTACATAATGCAGCTCGGATGCAACAATGTGCCTTTGTTTAAATTAAATTCATTAATCATGGTATGGCTAGAATGTACCTAATAGTAGAATTTTTTTATAGGATATGGGTGACAAATGAGCACACAGTCCATCTGATGGTAAGTTGTTGCTGTGGTCCATAGACATCTACATCTATCCTCGATTACGAATCAAAATACAGATGCGTTGTCACCCATGAGGACTAAGATGGAGTGCCTCATTTCCAGTAAAAAGAGTCTCCGGTTCTCTACGCTCACCATACGAAACACAGCAGCGTTAAGCTGCTATTTTACGCTGGTATTCTGTGAGAGCGTTGTCCTTCTCCGGTCGAAAATACCCATTTGTCTTGCAACTATGCCAATAATATAGCTGCAGCATGGCTCTACCACGTGAAAAAATTTGTTACCCCATAGGCAATTTTTTTTTTATTTCAATGACTTTCCTTTTAAATAGTTTTATTACATCAATAATAATTATTCGGTGTTTACTTTCTGTTACTGAGGTTTTTATATTATATTTTGTTAATTTCTTAATATTTACAAGAAAACTAAGGTCTTGAAAAATTTACAAGCTATCTGTTATCTTTTTATTACTTACTTACTTACTTATCTTCACGCACAATCCCTGACGGGGTAGCCAGAGAGAACAGATCGCCAAGTGTCACGATCCTTACATATCTCTTTCGCTTCTTTCAGATTCATTATCTTCTTCATACATGCACGTCTAGGTATCCGAGTACTCTTGACCCTACCCTCTTCGAGCAATTTGCTCACATGGTCTTCGAAAGTTAGTCTCGGTCTACCTCGACACCTTTTAATATTAACTTTCGCGCTATATATTTTCTTCACCATTCGGTCTTCACTCATTCGCTCAACGTGCCCAAACCACCGAAGCACGCCCTTATCAATTTTTGTGATAAGGTCATCTTTCAAACCTGCCATATTGCGAATCTCTTCGTTTCGCTTTCGGTCGGCCATAGTAACGCCGCACATTTTACGAAGAGATCGCATCTCCACTGCATTCAACTTACTTTTATGCTTCTTCTGGCATACCCAGGTTTCGCTGCCATATAACAAAGTCGGTACCAACACTGCGTTATGTATTGCAAGGCGTGCACTCTTCGCTACGCCTTGCCTTTTGACTAACGCAGTCAGGGCACCATTGACTTTGTTCCCGGCAGCGACACGCCTGTCCACATCTAAATCACATCTTCCATCCCGGCTAAAAGTACTCCCCAAGTATACAATTTCATTTACCTTTTTTATTACTCTTTTCATAATTTAAGAAAATTATTGTAATGCCATCGGACGGTGGACAATATATTTTTGTTTTGCAGACATGCCAAAATTGACTTCATAAGTATAGAGCCAAGTAAAATTCAAGAGAAGAGAAATACATTGTAAATATTAAGTGTGCCCAGTATGCAGCACAGGTTTACAATCACACGACTTAAGTTGCAAACATGATAGCCATGAAAATATAAATTACTTCAGACTATCTATAAACCAGTGCCTTATTTTTTCTATTATCGCACCAGATGGTAAGTGGTGATGCAGTCGATAAGAGAGATGACTTAGTTTAACAAAAGCCTATTCGCTCTTGCTTCGAAGACACCCACATTATAATCTGATCGAAAGACAGATGCTGTCAAATTATTCCACTCCTATAATATATGTGTTGTGAACGCCGAAGCAATATGTTTGTTTCGAATGCATAGCATGTCGACAACAAAATGGTGGAGACTAGCCGAGCGTCTGCTGCTCCGATTATGCGCCATTCCAGGAATCGATTAAAGGTTATTTGATTTAATGGATTGGAGGAAATAACCCTTGTCATTCCTGCGCACACCGCAAATTACATGGAGTAATTTTTGAATTTAACTTTTATGTTTTGGACTTTTATTTTTTTATACAACTAGGCATATACACATAAATCACTCGCCTCCAGTAAAAAAGGTCTCCGGTTCTCTATACCCACTATACGAAACACAGCAGCCCTATATAAGCCTCCTGAAGTACTGGTATGGGAATCAGAGCAATTTTATACGGTGGTCGGGGTCACTATCAGACGAGTATAGATTGGAGTGTGGTGTAAGGCAAGGCGGGTTAACATCGCCGAACCTCTTCAACCTGTACATTGACCGTCTGATCCGTGAGCTTTTATCAGTTATGTAGACGATATAGTGCTGCAGAGTCCATCGACCAGCGCCCTTCGAAAATTAATTTCGATCTGCGAGCGTTATGCGGAGGCCCACGGGTTGAGATACAACGCCATCAAAAGCGAGCTCATGGTGTTTAAGGCAGGATCAAAAACTTGACACTGTCACGCTAAATGGCAGTGTCCTGAAAAAAGTCTCGCAGTTCAAATATTTGGGCCACTGGCTCACCGAGACGCTTTCAGACGATATTGATATAGATGGGGAGCGTAGGGCGTTGTCTGTTTCGGGCAAATATGTTGGCACGTAGGTTTGCGCACTGTACTGCAAAAATAAAGGCAACGTTGTTCAGAGCATTATGCCAATCATTTCACACGTGCAGCCTATGGGTCAATTAAACAAAAAAATCTTACGACGCCCTACGCATTCTATACAATAACGCCTTCAGAGCACTGATGAAGCTGCCACGCCACTGTAGCTCAACGGGAATGTTTGTGGATGCAAATATAGACGGATTCGCAACGATCATTCGGAAGCGAGTTGCGTCCCTGATGCGCCGCATACGGGACGGCTCAAATGGCTACATGCAACTGTTCGCCTGGCGGATGGATCTGGATTGCTCTATAATGTGACACTGGACCAGGCTGTATGTAGAGCACTCCGGATCTAAACCTAAATTTAGATTACGTTAGAGCTGTGTATCTGGTTTGTTGTGTTTGTGTATTTTATATGAATTTAAGTAATTGTAATAATAATTTAATTTTAATGATTTTTTTATGTAATTCATATAAAATAGACGTCGTAACTTAGATTTAATATTTTATTTCGATGTGTATTTATGAAGTGCGATATGGACTAGTTCTGGAATAAATGATTTTTAATTTTAATTTTTTTAATTAAGGCGTTACGAAATAAATTGTAGAGTCATTATAATAGGTTATTTACAATCTATTACAACACCGACTTTACCCGCCAGGCTCCTATCGGATAAAACTCTACGGGGCAATTGACGTCGCCTTACAATTTTTTTGATGGTATTTTATGAGCACATAGACCACTTGATGGGAAGTGGATGCTGGGGCCTATATCCTCGAGTAAGAATAAAAATATAAATGCGTTATTATCCCGAGGACTAAGATATAATGCCTCGCTACTAGTTAAAAGGGTCTTATCTATACTCACCACGTGAAACACAACAGTATTCTATGTGAGTCTGCTCATTCTCCGGTCGGGCGGACCCACTCGTGTTGCAAGAATAATATTGCTACAGCTTGGCTCTACCACTTTAAAAAAAATATATATATATATATATATATATATATATATATATATATATATATATAATAGCTTACAAATCTTTCAATTCTTATATATATGTGTGTGTGTGTGTGTGTGTGTGTGTGTGTGTGTGTATGTGTGTGTGTGTAAGAATTGAAAGATTTGTAAGCTATTACAATTATATTTTGTATTTTATTTTTATTTCCGAATAGCAACGTAAAACCTGCAGCCAAAGCATATACTAAAGATAAGTAAAGCATATCATTACCATTAAGCTCGATTTAAATTGTTATCTGCGTGCAGATAGAATCCTCAAGAGAGATAAAAGACAAGTATATTACATTTCAGTTCAGAATGCACGGAAATGTTTTAAGAATTTTCTGTGTGTTCTTTATTTTGTCGTAGTCTTGTTTCCGTTTTCGTTTGAAATATTTTCAAGACTATGCACCTTTGATGTTTGTAAAATACATTAAATTAACGACAAGGCATTTAAGACTACCAGCTCTATAAACTGACGTCTAAATTCCAACAGCAAACACTTAAGTACCAGGGTATTTTACTAAAATTCTTGACGTGTTTCTGTAGTCTTATAATAATTACATATAACATTGTCTTTAACAGTATTTTTAAACTATTAAAAACACTTAGATGGAATTTTGGTCATGGTGATTCTCACGACGAGCGATCTGCACAGGATAGAAATATAGTGCACAGTGTGTGCGCAAACGCAGGTGAGATGAGACACGACCGGAGGGAGATAAGGACTAACGGCGTGAGGTGACTTCCTGACTCCGAGCTGTTACTGAGAATTCTCGACAGAAAAATCTTGACAAAAACGATTTAGGCCCGACCCGGGATGCTCAACGGATTTTGATCCCATTTTCATCAATAGATTTTTTTAATATTCTACTAAGCCAGCGCTTATCTACGATCCCACCTGATGGCAAGTGGTGATGTAACCTAAGATGGTGAGGCGCACTGACTTAAAAACAGCCTATTCACTCTTGCCTTGAAGACACCCACACTGAAATTGGATGGAAAGATAGATGCTGGCAACTTATGATGATTCAAGTGGAAGGTTTATATATATATATATATATATATATATATATATATATATATATATATATATATATATATATATATATTCTGTCTGTGTATGTGACTTAACTATTCCTAAGCGGCTGGACCCATTATGATGTTTCTTAATTGTATTTAATAAATAAATGTGTGTCTTTCTGCTATTGCCTCCACTTATTACCAAGTGGATTGTATACTCGTCTTTACACTTACTTGTATAGTAATAATCTTCATCATCATTGCAACCTCAAAGTCCAATGCTGAACATAGGCCTCCCCATACATTGCTTCACATCAAGGTAGCTACTTTTTATTTTCTAGCTGTTATCAGACAGGCGCTGCCGCTCATCTCCTGGTTGTGTTCTCTCTGTCGTCTCTTACATCACCGATGGAACGATATGGGGTAGTGGATATTCTTACACGGTCCCTACACGGTATATAATAAGCATACTTCTGCTGAAATAAAATTATAACCACGTACGTACCTTGTATTTATTCCTTGTATTTATTCTTTTTTTTTAATAAATCTAAAGAAGACATTTTTCTCTAAAATTGGGTAAACGCTTATATATTAAATATACATCTTGTAATATATCGAAAAAGAAAACAGTCAAATGCAGGATATATAGCAATACTCAACAAAGAAATGCGTACGTATTATGACTACAGTCGCTAGAAATTTAAGTTTCAATGCGGTTATAAAAGCTTTCCCATTGGACTTTGTAACACGTCTAGACTTCTAGTCGTCTGGGGTTCCTTTGCGCAATGTTAGAAAATACTGAAAATTTAGCGAGCTAAGTAAAGTTATACAAATGTAAATTCAGTTACGTTTAAATTAATAGTGATTAGATTGTTATGGGTTAAAGACTATGAAAATGGCGCGATATACAAATTAAATCAGATAAAAGGTTTTTTTTTTAATTAAAATAGCCGTCATGGTGCAAAATATATAAACGGAATGGACACATGGGATAATAATGTGGTGTTGGATACACCCGATTGCTATCCCATGCTGTTGCTGTAATTAAAATTGTAACAAATTATTTATTGATGAGATTAGATATTAATTTAAAAATATTAAAAACAGAATATAAAAAAATTTAAATATAAAAAAATCTTTTAACTTCAATAGCCGTGTCTTATACTACGCAAAGCTTTTACTGAATAATCATAGGGTACCACGATTTTCTTTTGTAATTTGAGAAAAAAGCTTTCGGCTGCCTTCTTCTGAAACAAAAAAGTGAAATAAAATACTAAAATAATATATGTATTTTAGAGGAGTTTTAGACTTAAAATATAATAATAGAATAAGGCTTTTAATAGAATAATTGTTTTGATAATTTATTATAATACAGCATCACTGTATTAATGCTCTGATGTTAATGATTTTATTTTTCCATCGGATAGCAATAAAGATGACATCTTTTGAATAACACCATGATGCAATTGTGATGCAAAAGTGAGTTACAAGATGCTCCTTCTGCCGGTTTAACTTTTGAGACGATTTTGCAGGACTTTTAAACTTTTTTAAATATCTATAAATCTAATGAAATTTAATTATTGCGCACCAGTCATTTTATGGAAATTGAATATACGAACAAGGGTTGTGTGAAGTCTCAAATGCAAAACACAAGGATTGGCTTGCAATTTGGAAACTGAATCATAAAGATGAGACTAAATTATTATATAAACATATACCTTGCTTGGCCATTGAAAGGCGGGAGAGAAATAAAGAGACAGAGAGGGGGGGGGGGGGGGGGAGAGAGATAGAAAGGGGGGAGCGAAATTAGAGTGTTAAAGATAAATCAAATTAAATAGCTTATTATTTTAGGTCATTTTGCGAACACATTTTATAAATTCGTTTTTATCTTAGGAAAAAAAACAAAATCGAATAGTCCAAGCGTTCGCGGTCGCCCCGGCCAATGCTCGCCGTGACATCTAGAGAGATTTTATGTAGTATTACATCATTCGTTCTGAAATTCTCTACATTTTACTACTTTTTCGCTTGACAAATGTGGGGAGTGAGGTACCAGTTTCATACCTACACACCGTACTACACGACTTTATGCTTTCACGGTGCACAAATTTCATATTACAAAAGCCACCCAAGTTCAATCTCCAAGGGTATCACTGAAAACGTTAAGTGAAAGATCATATTAAAGTAAAAACTAAATGTTTATATTTCGTACTAACGTAAAATGTTAAAAGCTTTCTAAAGTTTATTATAGGGGACAGATATTTTATAGGGCCATTTCCGTCGATAGTGTTACTGGAAGTATATTGAAGAATACCATACTTAATGATCATTGTGATCTTTGAAGAATTAGTAACGGTTTTTACGACAAATGATAAAGCAACATAAAGCGTCAAAATATTTATTATAGAAATAAAAAAGCAAAACACGTCTTTTGTTATAATTAACTTCTCATGTAATTGAAATATCGAAAAAATATAAACCATCGTGAATAATTACTGAATCTGGTCAAAATTATAGATCACAAGTATATCTTTGGAAGTAATTGGAAATATAGACTAGAAATGAGTTGGGGGGTGGCACGACCTTTAGGTCTAGTCAGTTTGAATAGCCTATCATGTAGAGGATGTCATGGGGGTCATAATTGAATAGGAGCAAAAAGTTCTCATTACACTTATAGGGGGTCAAAAAGGCCAAAAACCAAAAAATTGGGGGGTGGCTCGAACTTTAGGCCTAGTCAGTTTGAATAGCCTATCATGTAGAGGATGTCATGGGGGTCATGGTTGAATAGAGGCAAAAAGTTCTCATTACACTCCTAGGGGGTCAAAATGGTCAAAAACCAATTAACTTCTTTCGGCTGCAACTCCGCCTCCTTCGGAGGTTCTTACACAGTCTACTTCCCGCAGTTGTTAGTTAAATAAAGTTACTTATATACAACTACCTGTATCAAACAAAATTAAGTTTCATACTATCCAGTCATAATAATTGTTAGTTTAGTTTAAATAAGTAAATAAATAATTAAAAAGAAAAACTATGTAGTCAAACTGGGAAGCGACGTTTCCTCCTTTTTAAAGTAGGTTAAATAAGAAAAAAATATTTTCTTGTAATCTACCTTAGTATATTATACTAGTACTTGCGAAATATAAAACTTAATATAAATATTTTTTTTTTACTGCCTCTTCAGGTCGTAAGCGTGACTGCTCATCATGGGGTCCCCGCTCGAATATCGGGTCGGGCCAATTAAATACATAGATTTTCTAAAAAAAATTTCAGTAACAATCTGAAGTCAGGAGGACCGTGCTTCACCCCCGTGTCTTGGAAAACACGGTTGTGACGGAATAGAGAGTGCACCTATGTTTGCACATATTATACTCGGACATTGTAATCCTATCCTGCGTAGATGGCTCGTCTCCATTGAGACTGATTGCCGTGACCCAGTCTGGAGGATATTAAAATATCATCATTTTAACACGTTGCAATAAATTTATAGTAGAAACTATAAGAAGACAGACAAAAACGTAAAAATATGTAGTCAATTAATAGCATAATTTTGTCTATTTATTAGTTATTAAGTTACGAAAACCAACCAATTTCAATACCTATGTAAAATAAAAAGAGATTTATAGTGCAACTTTAATCTCGTAAAAAAGAAACTCTTGAAAATGAAATTGAATTCAAGTGTAAAACCGTTTAAAATCTGCAACGACCTCAAATATATACAGCATGTACTTTTATATTATAGTTTTATTCATGGTCGGTGGAAACGATATATATTTTAATGCAAATTATTAGCGTTCAAAAAATCACAAAATGTTTGAATTCAAATAGGGAGGAAGGAAAAATAATTAGGCAGGATGTGTTTGTGTGTTTTGTTAACATCATTATTATCGTCAAAAATAAAAAAAGAATATAACCCATGATTTTATAGAATAAGGTTAACTAACGAGCACACAATCTACCTGATAGTAAGTAGAGCTTATGGACATCTATATCCATATTCAATTAAGAATTATAATACAGGTGCGTTGTCATCCCTGAGGACTAGATGGAATGTCTTGTTACCACTAAACAGGATCTCCCATTCTCTACACTCAACATACGAAACAAAGCAGCATTATTATTCTGTTTCACGCTGGTATTCTGTGAGAACGTGACCCACCCGGGTCGAGCCGACCAATTCGTGCCGCAGCTATGTATAACATACTCGTAGTTGCAACGTTGTTCTACCACGGAAATCGTTGTTCATTCTTTTCTATTTCACAAATATTTGTTATGCAAATATTTTAAGTTCTACAATTTGGCAAATTTCCAGTGATTTTTATAACCACGTGGCCTCACTTCTACCACAAAACGGCTACTAAAGTGTTAGCTTCAATAAAACCGAAGTTTTCTCATTAAAACGAAACTTTATCACAAAATTTATTCAATACAACTGTAAAAAAAGTTATAAGAATTTTCCTAACGTTTTTGACCTACCTTTACAAAGTATAAGTATTTTATTTGCTTGATACAATTCTGTTTACCTTGAAATAAAATCTAAGATATATAAATAACAACTTACCTAAGAAAACAATCTTCAAAATACCAGAACGGTAAGTCTACTGCTAGACATGAGCTCCTCGCAAAGACTTAAAATACTATCGTAAGGTGCTAAGTCAAGATACTAACTAATGGTGTAGTGGCAGTGTAAGAATATCCACTACGCCATATCTCCCTGATAACAGCTGAATAAAAATAAGAAACTTGGATTGCCAACCTGCATGCCAAGTGTGGCAACTGTGGGGGAGATATTTGTTTAGCAGTGGGCTTTGATGGGCTTAAATGGCAATCATAGCATACTAACATCCATAAATTTCCAGCAATACTTATGCCATCAAAAACATAACTTGTAAAAAAAGCCAAGTCTCACCACTCAGTTCTGCTACCGTAAAAAGTTGTGAGATCCATGTAATACAAAGTTGGTTAATTTATTCAGTTCCTACTTAAGGGTCCTTTTGTCTTAAGTTATTACGTAATAAGCTAACCTAACAACATCATATAGTGACCACATCAATACTAAAAATCTATTATATTTTAAATAAATAGATTGACTTGGATTAGATCGCATGAACACACAATATATCTGTCAAGTAAATACATGTTTTTTTTAAATTAGATTGTTTAGTGTGATTGCCAAGTCAATTTATTTATTTAAAACTTAAAAGATTTTTAGTAAGTTTTCTGCCGACTTCCAAAAAGGAGCCGGTACTCAATTCGACTGTATGTTTTTTTTTTTCGTTTTTTTTTATGTGTGTTACCTCAGAACTTTTTTCTGGGTGAACCGATTTCGATGATTCTTTTTTTATTTGAAAGCTGGTACTTCTCGTGTGGTCCCATATGAATTTGATCAAGGTCAGACCAATAGTTTTTAAGTTATTCTTAAATAACTTATATTGAAGTCGGCTGTACAAAATTTTTAATTTTAAATTATAAGTTTTCGTAAGCTTTTGCGGTCTATATGTCGCGTAGTCTGGTTCTGTGAAAACTTAATACGGATCCTGTTACTTAGCGAAAATTCCAGTAAAGGCCACTCCATAGCTGACTTGGGAACTTAATATAAATAATTTCCAATTGAATGACTTAAAATAATAAAGTTGTTATTTGTAGAAGTGCAATAAAACATAATGTGGTGATAGCGTAAAAAATCTACTAGTTTATTCTATGTCGCCGATGTTGTAAAAATGTTGGATCTTACTTGAAAGTAACAATAATGATTTTACACAGCTTTAAGCTGGTGTTATTTCAAAAATCATAATTTAGGTACAGATGCCCATTTGTCATACACCCTCGTGTCTCGTTCATTTTGTTTCTCGGCAAGTTGAATCTAACAAACGAAACAAAGATCTGAATCCTTGACACACGCTGTGATTATGCTCGCCAGAAGGTAACGTACAAATGCGATCATTAAACTCGTCTACTAGGATGTCGTTATATGTTCTGATTTCAAAAAGACTGGTTGAAATGCAATAAAAAATTATAACATACTAAATACCCTTAAATAGTGAGAGGAGTATTTTTTTTATAGGATAGAGTCACATACGAGCACACAGTCCACTTGATGGTAAATGGTTGCTGTGACCCATAGACGTCTACATTTATCCTCAATGAAGAATCAAAATGCAGATGCTTCGTCACCCGTGAGGACTAAGATGGTATGCCTCTTTTCCAGTAAAAAGGGTCTCCGGTTCTTTACACTCACCATACGAAGCACAGCAGTGTCAAGCTGCCATTTTACGCTGGTATTCTGTGAGAGCGTGATCCGTCCCCGGTCCGACCCATTCGTGCTACAACTATACTACTAATATAGCTGCAGCATGGCTCTACCACGTATGTATTATGTATGTTATTATGTATTAATATAAAGTAATTTTTACTAGGGATAGTTCAAGACGATTGATGATAAAGAAGAAATATATTATAGTCTGTATTTTCATTTATTTATTTAACATTGTAAAATTTTTCGAGGCTCTTTAATTAGAATAAAACATTGCCAAAAATAGTGTGCTATACTAGGCTTAGAGTACTACGGCAAATAAATTATGGTTTTAGGTGTAAAATTATGAAAGTAGTGATTGGTGGCTAGCCCATCACCTACATACAACCACAAATCCACCTTGTAAGACAATAACACAGTTGGCTCTTTTTTAGGGTTCCGTATTTAAAACAATAAGGAACACTTCTAGTTTTGCAATGTCCGTCTGTCCGTTAATCCGCGGTTTTACTCACAAACCTTAGGTACTACAAAGCCGTAATTTGGCATAGTCATAGATAATAATCACGGCTACAAATTTGTGAAATCTTGAAACACATTTTTATTTTGGGTACCTCCCATAGAGGTGATTTTTTTACCTGTCTATTTCATCGAGTAGGGTATCGTTGGATTGGTCTTTCATAAATATTGGGGGTATGGACCAACATTTTATCGATTCAGTGGTCTATTTCGCCCCTATTTTTAGAAATGTAAAAAGTATGCACGGTAGTAACATACACAATTAAAACTTAAAAGGAAAACTATCACAGCTACGTAGGCTTAACAAGATAAAAAATAATAGTCGATCAAGTTATAAAATGCACTTGGATTAGTAAAATATTTGTTACAACAACAACATATAAAATAACCTAAAACTTACATTGTAACTTTGTAATGTTATTGTTAGCTGTAAAACATTTTTGAAGAAAATGACCTAAGAATTATAACAGTAGCTTTACGTTTTCCTTTGCTGTGTAAGCTGAGAGGATCGATCGCCAAGAGAACGATCCTGATGTACCACTTTCGCTTATTTTTTGGTTAATAGTTATTGTAGGGCCACAGTTTCAATCGTGGTACTCTTGGATAACGCAGGAGACCCTCAGAATAGTTCAGGGCAGTGGTGGCTTAAGAAAAGGTTCGTCGTGATCATGTATATCTTAGCGTTGCACTCTTGGAAATTGTAGATAGGGAATGATTACCAGTTTTTTACCGACTTGGCATGTTAATGATTAGATGTAGATTGTATTATTTTGAAAATCGAAAAGTTTGTTTTTAATCTTTTTTGGATACCACTTTCTGTAAGTCTGCTTGGAAAGTAAGTCTTTCAGTTACCATAGTCCTATTTGGTCAACTTTTTTGTCGGTATAGCTGTTAAGCTGCGTACTCACTTAATATGCTGATAGTAACAAGAAAACCCCTTCTACACGACACACAAATATGGGCCCTTTAACTCCCGGACCAAAATGGGATTACCAGAGTATTAATTATACTAAAAATAAAATTCTATATGTAAGTATGTCGCGTATATCTGAAGTTAATTAAATTAAAGGCTAGTTAAATAAAGATCTTTAGATTTTGAAATGCCGTACAATTTTGAGTTTTCAGTATGCATGATATACTAACTAACATAGTATAAATTGCCTAGTCACTTTTAATTTAGAAAAACGATGATTTGCTTGAAGTATCTTGTTGTTCAAAACCAGGTTTCTTATATTTTTAGTTGGAGAGTAGTAGTTAAGAGCACTAGATAATACATCTCTAGATATTTTTTAGAAATTAATACGCAGATTAACATGTTTTTAATTTGCCGCTGTTCACCGCGTATCACCATTACAAATCGCATATAAGCAACGATAAAATGATATATTTACGTGAAATAATAATATACAATATTCATAACACTACTAAAACACTAGGTACAAATAACATTATCAAATTATCATTTAGGCGTGAATAAAACGTGCTCTTTTTGAGTTTTGACAATTCCTCTAGAAAATTTACGCGCTTGGACATCGGGATCCTAAAATTACGACTCGATAGTTTCTGTAGCAAATGATACAAATATAAAGTCATCTCTCGGAGATTCAACTTACGAAATTCATTCAGTCGCGTTTCCAATGCCGCCCTATACAAGATATCCTTGAGATGAGGGACAAACAAAGTGTCTACACACGTAGCGTCCTACGCAAATTTTCTCCACCTCTTCAAAGGGTTTAAAATTATGAATCTCCTACAATCGTCTATAAAATATTCCTCCCACAACTTTTCTTACATGAAAGTCCGTAGAAACTAAACTTGACGCTGCTACAAACAGAACGCCGATAATGATGATATGATTTCAGGAAGATCGGGTTTCGTGCTTATATTGTGACACTGTATCTTCGGAACTCTTCAATGGTGCATTAGAAGACGTAAGACATTTCAAGCTACTAAACTAAAAAAGCTAAAAAATAAGGAGTCAGTATCAATGATAAATCACACCTTCGATTTGTTAACGATATAGTCATTAATAGCATAAATAACACAACACTCAAAGTTATTGATAAGTACGTTTAACTATGACAAATTTTGCGACTCAAATCTGAAGAAATTGGTGTCATGGTAATGCCAATTCATCAAATTTTAAGCGCCATTTAAATTTATAAAATATCTTCGCGCAAATGTTCCGATGCAAGTCCATTTGACCATAAAAATAAACCATAAAATGGGACGTGGTATGTTCAACATATTGCGGATCATAAACTTGTACGTTTGAAGTAGTATATTTGAAATGAAATTTTAAAAATTATATCTAGTACTTGTAAGGTAAATCCTTATTCCTATTTTGACGGTTCGTAGCGCAGTGCCTTAGCAATGAGTTCAGCAAGGAAGAAGTATTTGTATGGTCTACAAATACATGTTCCGGATCTGGATGTTTGTCCTTGTGCAATTTATGTATGTAAACTGCCTCCACGATATATGAGAAAATCATAAATTTTTTAATAAGAAGAAACTATAAGTATAAATTTAATGAAACTATAATTTATTATATGTGAAAGATACAATAGCGACAATCATTAACAAAATGCGAGTTTATTTTATGTCCCATTAAAGTAAGCGTTCAATCTCCGTACCGAACGTACAATGTAGCGAGCTTTCAATAAAATTGTTTGGCGGCCGCCGCATTTAGAGCCATCTTTGTCAACAACGTTATTTTATGTGCAAAGCTTAGCCACTTACCAACATAGTAAACTACAAGTGATTTTTAAAATAAATTAAAAAATAAACAATGAACTGTTCGGTTTTTTTGCTTCGATTCTATATATTTTTTACACATTAGTAACTCAATTTCTTCATCATTGAACGAGTGAGTTAACAGTTTTTTTTTTTAATTTTTCGAAATTTTGTCAATTTCTGATAGTAATCATTTGATATTTGTTGTTTATTACGCCGTAGAGCCATGATGCAGATGTATTATAGTTGCAGCATGAATGGATCGACTTACGACCTACTTACTTACGACACCTATAGGATGAAATAGGGTGGCGGATATTCTTACTAACATACAAGACAATACGGCATCGGTTGTTCATATAATTTAAATTTTTTAAAAATTACGGTTTTTCTAGTTTAGTCACATGCCTAGTCACACGTAATCTAAGCACTCCCAACATTGCATTATACTGCATTGGTGTGAATTGATACTTATCGAGGTGTTTGTTCGATAGTAAGATGTCAAAGGTTGCTGTAGTAATTTAAATTAAATCTTTATATATTATGCAATCGTAGGTGGGTCTGTTTGTGATTGTGTAACGTATGAACGACTGCATTAATCGAGATGAAATTCACACAATTAATTTAATCTAATCCCAAAACGTGCTCCTACAATATCCGATAGATTGTGCAGGAGTCAAGTAAATAACAGTTTCTATATTTATGGACCAAAGTTATCCACATTCACATTACAGGTTAAAGTAATTTACAGAGATCGAGATCACATCCGAAATGTGCATTACTGGATATAAGCCTCTATGGTAGCTAAAATATAATAGCTATAAGATAAACGTCGCTGCCGGGAACAAAGTCAATGGTGTCCTGACTGCGTTAGTCAAAAGGCAAGGCGTAGTGAAGAGTGCACGCCTTGCAATACATAACGCAGTGTTGGTACCGACTTTGTTATATAGCAGCGAAACCTGGGTATGCCAGAAGAAGTATAAAAGCAAGTTGAATGCAGTGGAGATGAGATCTCTTCGTAAAATGTGCGGCGTTACCATGGCCGACCGAAAGCGAAACGAAGAGATTCGCAATATGGCAGGTTTGAAAGATGACCTTATCACAAAAAATGATAAGGGCGTGCTTCGGTGGTTTGGGTACGTTGAGCGAATGAGTGAAGACCGAATGGTGAAGAAAATATATAGCGCGAAAGTTAGTATTAAAAGGTGTCGAGGTAGACAGAGACTAACTTTTGAAGACTATGTGAGCAAATTGCTCGAAGAGGGTAGGGTCAAGAGTACTCGGATACCTAGACGTGCATGTATGAAGAAGATAATGAATCTGAAAGAAGCGAAAGAGGTATGTAAGGATCGTGACACTTGGCGATCTGTTCTCTCTGGCTACCCCGTCAGGGATTGTGCGTGAAGATAAGTAAAGTAATAAATTTAAATGTATCAAAACTATTTCAATCTAATCCTTGTAATGTATGTTATAAGTTTAAGTTAACAAGTGTTATTAAATTTATGAGAACTCATCGATTTTCTCATTTTATGGATAAAGTAATATCTCACTAATAAACTTATTGTTACAATATTCAAACAATTTTATATCAAAGTTTTTCGAAAGCAAAACGAGTAATTTGATCTCTGTTGACAAAGCTCATTATTAGTTTGCATTTCACATAGGTACTTATAATATTACTTGCCAATGTTATAGATTCAATACCCGTATAATGAAAGTATGACTTTTGTTTTAATTTTTATTATACTTAATAATAAATAAATAATAGAATTGCGTTTATTTTAGATTTTTGACTTTGAAGTAATTTTGAACCATGAAGTGATTTTTTATAATATAAGAGTGACAAACGAGCACACTCTCCACCTGATGGTAAGTGTCTCGTGTGGCCCACATAAATCTACATCTAACCTCGATTAAAAACAAAATGCAGATGCGTTGTCACCTCTGGAGATACTAAGATGAAATGCCTTATTTTCAGTAAAATACGTCTCCGTTGTTTTTAAGTCGCTATACGAAATACAACAGCAGTAAAGTTGCTATTTCCCGCTATTATTCTGTGAGAGCATGGTCTTTCTTGCAAATATGATGTAGCTGCAGCGTGCTTTTACTACGTATTATCGTCTTTTCGTATATGTGACGTAATAACTAAACTTGATTTACGAATTAAAAAACAGATTAAAATTAACTTTTACTTAATTCTCATTTACGAATTTTTATTTTTGTTTCATTACAGTGATATTAATGGTGTGTACCTTTTTCACTAAAGATAAGCTCAGTTGAAAGAGGTGTACCTTTCTAAATAAGCAACCGAAAAACGAATGTATATGTCCTATTTTAAATTCCATAGTCAAATGCCGCGGGCTGTTAATTAGGAACAATATTGATATTGATATTATTATCAAGTGCTGAGTATAATAAGCTATTTTTAAGGCTTTATTAAAAATATAAATTTTATTAATAACTCCTTAAAAATAATATCAAGATTTACGTTATAAAGATAACTTATAACCTGCTTATATTCTTTAAAATCTGACTACCTAAAATATATCTTCATAAAAATAAAGTAAGCGAATAGACCAAACCATATTTTACATGGATCATCACGTTGCATAAATTCTTCGGGCAAGATTTTAAAAGTTCAGAATTGAAGACCCTGCATTTTTGAATCCACATTAAAAATAGTCGTTACGCACACAAAATAAAAAATACAGTAACTATATTTAGCAAACAAACTAAATTAAAACAAATTTTTCATATTCTTAGACAAAGTATTTTTATTTTGTGAACATTTCAATCTAGACAGAAATGTTATAGAATACTTTAGACAAAATGCGTCTTACCTCTTTAAAATGAGAGGAGGGCTGTTTATAAAAAAAATATTTATGAAAATTGACATTGTAATTCGAATTAGCATAATAAACCGTATTACTTTTGGGTTTTAGTGCGTGTTTAACTAAATAAAAGAAAGAAGAAACTTAGCGAACAAACTGGCTATATACAGAAGAATGCCCAAATTAAAAGGAGTCTCAACTAACCAGCATTTTTTTTTATAGTATAGGGTGACAAACGAGCACACAGCCCACCTGATGGTAAGTGGTTGCTGTGGCCCATAGACATCTACATCTATCCTCTTTTGCGAATCAAAATGCAGATGTGTTGCCACCCGTGAGGACTAAGATGGATTACCTCGTTTCCAGTAAAAAGGGTCTCCGGTTCTCTACACTCACCATACGAAACACAGCAGTGTTAAGCTGCTATTTGACGCTGGTATTCTGTGAGAGCGTGGTCCTTCCCCGGTCGAGCCGACCCATTCGTGCTACAACTATACTACTAATATAGCTGCAGCATGGCTCTACCACGTACAATATATGCGTATATGCGTAGGTATAAAGGCGTGAAGAAGATGAGACTGGTGTGTCAGGATCGTACCTAGTGGAAGTTCGTAGTCTCTGCCTACCCCTTTGGGCGACAGGCGTAAGTGTTTACGTATGTTAATGGAAATAAAATTCTTCTTTTTTATATGTTATGACTTTTGGTTTGTTTGTGTTGTTTTTCAGGTTTTTCAGTAAACAAATATGAATATCTTAAATCTTTTCCATTTATAAGCACGTATTATACATTTTTAAAGACATTTTGACTAGGCGGTATAGTGTGGAATGTTTAATACCTTATATCATTCTGGGTGTGTCGTTAGAAACGACAGAAGGAAACAAACCAGGAGATGAAAAGCAGCCTATTTTAATAACAGCTATACAATTAAAATGAAATTGCGGTTGCGAACATACCTGTCAAGCGTCCATGGCAAATATCTTTTTTTTAAAGAATTAGAGTGACAAACGAGCAAACAGTTCACCTGATGGTAAGTACAATAGTCTTTGTAAGCCCATTAAAGTCTATATCAATCCTCAGTTAAGGATCAACATGCAGATGCGTTTTTACTCTCGAGAACTAAGATGGAATACCCCGTTTCCAGAAAAAGAATCTCCGGTTCTCTACACTTACCATAGGATACAAAGCAGCATAATACTTCTATGTACAATGGTCCAGCCCATTCTCCTATATTTAAAAATAATGTACGGAGACCTCTGTTATGCAGCGGACTTTGAAGGCTGTAGTGATGAAGATGATGATGACATTGATTATTATCTTAATAATCATCGTCATGATTATCTTAATGATTATCTTAATTATCTTTATCTTAATCTTTAAAGAGATGTTCCAAATCAGGAAGGCAAGAAACAAATAAATATTTTGATATATTTAAGTACTTTAAATTTGTGTAAAAATTGTCCACTGTTACATTTAGACCCTTTTAAGAATTTATAATTGGAACATTTATGATCGCAATATAATTTAAAACAACGCTTTAATGTGCGACAGTTATTTCAATATAACAGTTTCCACGAAATTGCATGATAATTTTTACTATGAAATTACTAGTTTTTTTTTAAATTTTTCTACTAAAATACTATTTTTACTAACAAAAAATATTTATATTACGTTGAAATCATGACATCATAAATATAGCAAAGCTTTGAACATTAGGCGTGTTGCCTCATCGATCAGAACGTGGGATTCCTCTCACGTCACCGTAGGCTGTGTAGAGCGACTACGAGCTACAGTTGCGCTACGGCTGTAGGACGCTACGCTCGTTCTCGCGTGACAGATTTTAAGAATCTACGAACATTGTGCGCTAATATAACATACGAGAACTTTATAAGTTAATTTTATCCCTTGTACGTGTAATAGTTTTTACCAAGACTGTGTATAATAAATAAACGTAAGTTTAAATTTAATTAGTTTAATTAGTTTGTAGTTTTATGCAAGTTAGTTTTACAAGGATGCCAGAGATTTAGGTCATCGAACGATAACGGTAATTTGTCTAGTTCATGTTAAAGTTGTAGAATTTTACAATTTTATCGTTTCTAATTTAAAAGTTAACTTTATTTGTGTATCAAATTATCATACATTACATCATCTTATGCAGAATTTATTAGCAAATTTTGTATTCTTTATTAGTTTTTGTAATATAAGGTATAATATTTGTTTTTCATGTATTATTTTTGATTTAAGCTATATTTCTGACTATACAAAAAAATGTTACTTAATATTGTAATATGTTTTTCTAAGTAATGTTGGAAAGCTTTTCTTGAAATATTTCATGGAATACGTAATAGAAGACAAAATAATATATTTACGTTATAAATTACAATACCTTAAGCTGTATTTAATTATAAGTATTATGTTTTGTTCTTGAAAGTTCGAGTAATGTGCTTAACAAACAAAAGCTAGACCATTAATAATCGTAACAATATTTATTGTCGCATCGCGTGTTTTATCGTTTAGGTACCTGGCGGCCAAAGCTCGCTTTCCCAGGCTTAACACCTTGTATTTAAAAAAAGTTATAAGGAAAAGTACAATCTGAGTACTTATTTGCAAGTAGTTAGACCTGTTTCTGAGAAACCATTTACAAACAAATATACATCATAAAAATATTTTAATTATTCCTAAAAAAATAGTTTTAAATGTATATCAATAAAACGACGATTTTCTTTAAAAATAATGATATCAAACATTTTTAAAATATTTTATTAACCTATAATAATTTACTCTCCAGCGTGGTAGTAGACCTATGCTGTAGCCATCGGCTGTTAAGAATATGATATGGTGAAATTACCCATTATAATATTGCACAGGCAAGCTAAGCTTGTTGCTTTGTGCGTGGAAATACGGAAAAAACGTATTTTCCCAGAAATGAGCAAGATCGATTTTTATACTCCTTAAAATATTGTAAATTTATATATTGTAATTTATATATTTATATATAATATATATATTGTAAATTTCATCGAAATAGTTAGATCCGTTTTTGAAAAAGCGATTACAAGTAAACTAATAAAAAATAAAGTAATATTTTTACTATGCAGTATTGCTTCTATAAGTAAAGGGTTATTTCTTTATGGGTAAAACCTTTCCCGATTGAACACAAACTCAATTTAGTCAGTAGTAAAAATTATCCTCTGCTTGATACCAGACTCGGTTCGTAAATAAAAATCTCCAACGTCTATAAATAGCCATCAGTTTTAACTATTGGCCGATTCTACCTATAATGGACATAATAATTATGTTTAATTACACATTGAATAATTTAATTATAAAAAACAAACTTCCAATTACTAAAAAGAATATAATCATCGAAATCGGTTGACGTGGTAAAGAATTATTCGGAAATATTATGTCGTGCAGGTGCATTTGCAAATTAAGAGTTTGATGATCTTGCATTCTCGTCATCAGATCTTGGCCAAACTTATATAGGACTATCCCAGAGGTAACTCTTTTTAAACAAAATAAAGAATAATTGCAATCAGAAAATGTGCTAAGGAATCATCATTTCATCATTCATCATCATTACAGCCTTTCATAAGTCCACTGGTGAACATAGGCCTCCCCCAAGGAATGCCACAAAGCACGGTCCTGAGCCACCTGCATCCATCGACTTCCTGCATGCCTTACCAGGTCGTCACTCCATCTCGTGGGGGGTCGCCCTACACTTCGCCTACCGGTACGAGGCTGCCACTCGAGAACCTTTCTTCACCATCGGTTGTCGGTTCTTCGAGCTATATGGCCGGCCCACTGCCACTTCAGCTTACTAATCTGTTGGGCTATGTCAGTTACTCTAGTTCTACTGCGGATATCCTCATTTCTAAGTTTATCACGCAGAGAAACTCCGAGCATAGTCCTCTCCATAGCTCGCTGAGCGACCTTGAGCTTCCTCATACGGCCAGCAGTGAAGGACCATGTCTCAGTTCCGTAAGTCATCACTGGCAACACGCACTGGTTGTACAATTTCGTTTTCAGGTTTTGAGGTATGTCTGACGAGAAGATGTGTCGTAGCTTCCCGAACGCTGCCCAGCCGAGTTGAATCCGTCGATTGACCTCTCGGTCGAAGTTGGACTTACCTAGTCGGACTATTTGTCCCAGGTAAACATACTCGTCAACAACTTCGAGCTTAGTGTTCCCAACAACTACCGGCATAGGTGTGACATGGACATTAAACATGATCTTTGTTTTGTCCATGTTCATCTTAAGACCTATTCGTTGGGAAACACTATTGAGGTCATTGAGCATAGTGCTTAGGTCCTCCAGCGATTCTGCCATAAGGATTATATCGTCGGCAAATCGAAGGTGAGTGATGTACTCGCCATTGATGTTGATACCGTATTCTTTCCAGTCCAGAAGCTTGAAAACGTCTTCCAATGCAGCGGTGAAGAGTTTCGGGGTTATGACGTCACCCTGTCTTACACCTCTCTGCAAATGGATAGGTTTCGTACTCTGGTTCTGTACTCGGATAGCCATCGTAGCCCTACTGTACAAGCACTTCAACACTTCAATATACCGACAGTCAACTTGGCACCGCTGAAGGGACTGCAGCACCGCCCAAATTTCGACAGAATCAAAGGCTTTCTCATAGTCCACATACGCCAGACATAGTGGCAAATTGTACTCTTCGGACTTTTGTACAATTTGCCGAAGGGTATGTATGTGGTCTATGGTGCTAAAGCCCTTTCGGAAACCGGCTTGTTCGGGAGGCTGGAAGTCGTCAAGTCTGCGCGCGAGACGGTTCGTAATGACTCTCGAAAACAGCACGTAGCCGCGGCTCAGAAGGGAAATCGTTCTGTAGTTCTTCAAGAGAGCGTTGTCACCTTTCTTGAAGAACAAGACCACCGCACTTCTGCTCCACGCCTCCGGTGTAATCATCATTTAACATACATAAAAATATTTCGTTGAATTGGACACCTCTCCCTTTTTGGAGTCGGTTAAAAAGAATGGTGTAATAATAAATCATAATGCCTCTATCTCTGAAATGGAACACTTGGAATTATAAAGGATGTGAGAACTTCATGCACGCGTATTACCTTTTTATTATTTTTATAAGTTGAAACTAGAATAAGTTTAAACACAAAAAAATCAAAATCATCATCTTTACAGCTTATCAAAAGTACACTGCTAAACATAGGCTTCTCCCATCATAGTTACCACGCTAAGCAGGCGGTTCTGCCCATCTCCTGTTTCTTTTCCACTATAGTCGCTTATGACCATCACGCGATGGTATTATAAGTTAGTGCTTTCGCTGGTTTCGTTTATGCCGCGTCGTTACCACTCGGCGACAACACCAAATTTAGTTATTTTTAATTAAATAAATAATTCAATTAAAAAAAAAACTGGAAGCCATAGTTTTAGAAATAACTATTAAAGCATAGTAATATTTTTAGAACAAGCCAAGGATTGGTTTCGAAGGATCGTGAGATCGTGATCCTTGGAATATTTTTTTTATGAAAACCTTTAAAATACAAAGTTCAAAGACCTCGTGGTGTAACTTGGCAAAAGTCCCAATCGCTTCGGTCTAAATAAATAACATTTAAGGGCAATACGTTATTTCTGTAACTATCTTATCCTTCGTTTTACCGTGATAATCGAACTGTTATTTGGAGAATATTCACTTAAACATCTAGGAACTTTACGTGAAGTAAATTATTTTGACAAAATTAAAGTCTAACAAGCGTTTTTAAAAAGTAAATAATCATTTTTATGTTAACCAAAATAAAATACTGCTTAAATAAATTTAATTTTTTTCGAAATCGAATTACGTTTATACGTGGTTGAGCTATGCTGCAGCTATATTATGGTTGTAGCACGAAGGGGTTGGCTAGACCGGGGAAGGACCACTCTTTCACAGAATACCAGCGTAAAATAGAAGCTTAACGCTTCTGTGTTTCGTATGGTGAGTGTAGAGAACCGGAGACCCTTTTTACTGGAAACGAGGCATTCCATCTTAGTCCTCACGGGTGACAACGCATTTGCATTTTGATTCTTAATCGAAGATAGACGTAGAAGTATATGTGCCACAGCAACCACTTACCATCAGGTGGACTGTGTGCTCGTTTGTCACCCTTATCCTATAAAGAAATATAAACTTTTCATATAAAGTAAATGAAAGAAAAGATCGAAGTTTTTAATTGTTTCTATCAACCGAACTGGTTACCGAGTCTCATGTTTTATCTAATCGCATACGTGCGACATCGAATACTGTGATTGCCTCTGTGTTTGTGACTATTTTTCTTGTGAAGGGTAGTCACAAATCCAGGGTCATTAAAGGAGGAGAGAAGAGGCACGGAGGCATACAGTATTATACTCGTATTATTATATTGTTTGATAGTTGTTGTAGATTCTAGTAGAACTAGAAGAAAATTTTAACTTAATAAAGCCCATTAACGTTGTTCTCGCCTTAAAGAAAAATCATGGTATAAAATTACTTAATTAAGTACTTCTTTAAAAAAATATTGTTTTAATTTTGAAAACTAAAAATTTTGTTAAAATTGGCTATTAAATAAATCGAACAAAAGTTTGCTTCGCCAATAAAAGATTTGAAATCTGAATGGGTGCCAAGTTCCATAGCAGTTTCTTAGACTATAGCTATATACTATATAATATAGCTATGTACGACGTTCCTCAATTAATTAAAAATAAAATTTGTTAAGTTATTTGATATTAAATTGGTAACTTAGGGTAGACATGAGAAATTACAAGGTCTAACAGTTTTTGAGTTATACCTAGTCAGGTCATAAGTATTGTCACACAGTAAAAACTTTTCTTTTAGAATGCTGGCCACAAAAAAGTTTATTGAATTCGAATTTCGAATTGTTCATGAAAATAAAACTGTATACGTTTTAGAATTTCTCATTTTTAAATATGGAATGGACGCTTAAAGAAGACCGTGTTGCAGTTATTGCGTTGCATCGTTGCGGTTACGCGCCAATTCAAATTTTTGACATACAGAAAAATTTGAATATAACCAAAAGATTCGTTTATCGTAACATCAAACGATACAATGAAGACTCTAGTGTAGATGACAGGTCAAGAAGTGGTCGCCCTCGGTCTGTCAGGACTCCAGCAGTGATAAAAGCTGTGAAGGCGCGAATTCAAAGAAATCCCAAACGTAAGCAGAAACTGTTGGCCCTTCAGATGGGGTTAAGCAGAACCACGGTGAAAAGGGTGTTAAATGAAGACTTAGGGCTTCGGGCATATCGAAGAAAAACAGGACATCGTTTGAATGCTTGTCTAATGGACCTGAGACTGAAGAGATGCCGCGCTTTGTTGAAACGGTACGCGGGAAAAAAATATCGGGAAATTCTTTTTTCGGATGAAAAAATTTTTACCGTAGAAGAGAGCTACAACAAACAAAATGATAAAGTGTACGCACACAGTAGTGAAGAAGCGAGCAACCGTATTCCGCGTGTCCAACGAGGTCATGGTATGGTTGGGAGTTTCTTATTGGGGCTTAACAGAGGTACATTTTTGTGAGAGAGGTGTAAAAACGGAAGTAGCCAGACGGACTTCCGCAATCCACTTTTCGCCCTTCCGGGGGAAAGAACGTGACGAGTGACGAACCTCGTCGCCGGTTTTCCTCCCGGAGATTCTTCGCACCCCTGCCCTATTAAAGGGGCGCCGGGAATTCGGGGCCATTTCGTTAATTTTTTGCCACAAGGTGCGAAAGTAAGGTGTGGTATTTTTTTATATAGACAGAGTGAGAAATTGTTTAATAAGAGAAGAGTGTGGTTTGCACGATGATGTTGTGACCAGGATTAAGAAAGGAATGCTTCGGTGGTTTGGCCATGTAGAAAGAATGAATGAGGTAAGAGTGACAAAGAAAATTTATGTTGCAGAGGTGAACGGCATAGTCGGGAAGGGTCGCCCTAGGCGAAAGTTTATCGACCAAATTCGCGATATTTTAAAAATGGGCCAAATCAAGAGTACCTTTAACCGACGAGCGTGTATGCGTAGATATATGGATGTGGAGGAAGCGAGAAAGGTTTGTCAGGATCGTGCCAAATGGACGTCCATAATCTCTGCCTACCCCTCTGGGTGACAGGCGTGAGTGTTTATGTATGTATGTATGTATGTATGTATATATTTATGCGTAAAAACGAATGCAGTTGTGTATCAAAATACAGTCCTGACGAACCTTGTGGAACCTGTTTCTCATACCATGTTCAATAACAGGCACTGGGTATTCCAACAAGATACGGCGCCAGCTCATAGAGCGAAGAGCACACAAGACTGGCTGGCGGCGCGTGAAATCGACTTCATCGGGCACGAAGACTGGCCCTCCTCCAGTCCAGATTTGAATCCGTTAGATTACAAGATATGGCATCACTTGTAAAAGGCGTGCTCACAGCCTCATCCCAATTTGGAGTCACTCAAGACATCCTTGATTAAGGCAGCCGCCGAATTTGACATGGACCTCGTTCGTGCTGCGATAGACGACTGGCCGCGCAGATTGAAGGCCTGTATTCAAAATCACGGAGGTCATTTTGAATAAACTTTAGTGTACCAAGAATTTATGTTTTGTTAAGTTCATTTTGGTATATAAATGGTTACATAATGAATAAACTTGTTTCAATTATTTTATATTAAACATGTGACAGAATTTATGACCTGACTAGGTATTTTTAAAGTAACGTGCAAAGTGTAGAAGCAAGGAGCTTAGGAGCTCTTTATTAGTGTTTCCGTAACAAAAGTTTTGAGAACAGATGTATAATAAGATCATAGTAATAGACATCTATGAAATTTTATTTTCCATGCCGCAAAGTAACATAACTTTTTAAAATTAATTAAAAATTATAATTTATTCTGAAAAAAGAAAGATATGTGCGAGACTAGACATATTATTAAAAAACAAACTTCAAGAAAACAGCTGGCACTGGTGTCATCCGAGCGTATGTATAATTAAAAAAATTAATAACGCTTTCATTAATCTTTGTAAAAAAAGTGCCCATGTTTCAAATGAACTACTATTTACGTAAAATTTGTCGCTTTAATAACGAATTTTAATTTATAGTTTAACCTCTATATATGAGAGAGAAGAGAGAGATGATGAGAGATGAGAGGTTACCAAAATGCCTACGCACATAGCATCTAACAATAGGGCTTTGCTTCTCTCCCATGGGATTAAAGTCATTTCATTGGGTATCCTGGCATCGTGTCTAAATATTTCACAAGGCTTTAAACCGAAGTAACGATTACAGAGACAATAACCTCCGGGTAAAATCGTTTAGAGAACTGTGACGGGACAATCTTCTTTTCTTACATGAAAGTCCGTGAAGCCTAAACTCGTCGATGCTACTAACACAAGGACACTGGTGAGGTTTTCAGAACACCGCTCCTACTCGGATTTCTATGGCTATGACCGAGCTTTCCTAGTCAAAATGTTCCGAGATAACTAGACAGTAAAGCGTGTAACCCAGCCTCTAGAATCTTTAGTCGATACAACTTGAAGTGGAGTCTGATTTAGGTCATTAATGGTATTACGAAATAAGTCTTTCTGCACATTTGTACCAATGGAATATGCTGCCTAATTATATTGTAGTAATAATATTAATATCAATAAAATTTACTTATGCATTATTGTAAAAATAAGTTAATTGTAAAAAATATGTTATGTTTATCTTTTTTATGTGTAAAGTACAAAAATAAATAATTAATGTAGAGTTTGTACAAAGTCGAGCCATACTCTACTCGTAAAAGAGTTTCCTTTCAACAAACATTAAAGTGGAAGGAAAATTATTTCTAAGCCATTTAATGAAAAGTTTTCATTAATATAAATAACAAATTATTTTTATTTTGCATTACTAACGGCTCGATCTAGTAAATATTTATTCTTCCAAGAAACTCCTAAAAGAGACTGAGTTACTAAGCAAACATTATCTAATAAATGGTCCAAACTAAAACGATCAGGTATACAATAAATTATAATAAACGGCCTATAATTTACCTTGAGAAATATCGTATATAATGTTCAATGCCGTGGTAATTCTGGGTCTAAGCGGTAGCAATAAATTTCATAGCACGCGAATAATCCGGGTGAAATAAAATAATAAAACATTTTGAACACATATGAAGCGTGTCAACACGCATCCGTGTAACGTGGCAGATACTTCCTTGCCCTACCTAAAACACACTTAAATATGAGAAGATGCCTATGACAACCAGTGGGACGTAAATAGTAAATAACTTTCATCACATGACAGAGTCAGGAAGAGACGCCCTAGGCGAAAGTTTATCGACGAAATTGGTAATATATTGAAAATGGGCCAAATTAAGAGTATCTTTAACAGACGAGCGTGTATGCGTAGATATATGGATGTGGAGGAAGCGAGGGAGGTATGTCAGGATCATACCAAATGGAAGTCCATGGTCCCTGCCTACCCCTCTGGGTGTCACGCGTGAATGTTTATGTATTTTATTATTAAAGCCTGCCTTAAGGAAAGCCACAAAGCACGGTCCTGAGCATCTGCACCCGTCGAATTATAACTACACGCAACTTTAATTTATCATCAGCAGCAGACTGCATAGAGGGAGAAACAATTGCTCTATGTTTAACCTTAACTTGAAATTTCAGACATTGCATTGATTCAACAGTTAAAAAAATTAAAAGCGTAAAATATTTATTAAAAACACCACAATATGTTTTTTTTTTAAATCCAATGCTACTGGTTGCAGCGCGAACCCACCCACTGTATAAAGATATTATAAAGTAAACGTCAAAAGAACCAAAAGTGACCAACATAGATAATGTTAAGTCATTATAATAAGACTGCCAAGCGATGTAACCTTGGAGAAATCCCTTATGTGAGGCAATCTAATAAAAGGCCTATGTTCAGCATGGACTTTTACTATGCTTACGAACGAATGAAAAGGTCGGTCTAATGTCTTGGTTGATTAAATAAGTGCCCTGCAGAAATATTACATGCGCCATAGGTGACGTTCAAAAGGTCCGAGCACGTGATTCCAGAGAATAAATCTCCTTTAAGATATACTACATACGCAATTGGTAATGGCTAAAGGAACTTGGTACCAGAAACGAAGTACTACTAATAGGTAGCAAGTATACTTTTTTAAAGTTTCAGAAATATATTTAATCTTAAATATAGAAATCGACAATATCATCAGAGCTATGTAAAAATTTGCCAACTAATTATTTTTAATTTTTATATAAGTTTCTGATACAATAATTATGCCTACACAACTCACAGCCTATGAAAAGTCCACTGCTGGACATAGTCCCCCGCCCCCTTTAGATTACCTGATATGAAGGATTTATGCCATAGTTTCCACGCTTTGTAGGCAGGTTGGTAACTGCTTTTGACTACTTAAGACTTACTGGTTAATTATATTCGGAAGTTCAAACATTTACGCCGTGAGAAATTTATATATGTAAGATGCCTGTATTGCATTCACATGCTTTTTCTCTTAAATGTCTTTGAGATTTAAGTCAAACAGGAGATCATCATCTATACACATATAAATAATTTAAAATTTAAAAATTTTGTACACCTGACTTCAATATAAATTATTAAGAATAATTATCAAAAACTGTTGATCAAAACTTGATCAAATTCATATGGGACCACACGAGAAGTACCAGCTTTCAAATATAATAAGAATCATCGAAATCGGTTCACCCAGAAAAAATTTACGAGGTAGGTGAGGTTACATAAAAAAATAGAGTCGAATTGAGTACCGGCTCCTTTTTGAAGTCGGCAGATAAAAGGCCTTATATAATACCAGCGTCAAATAGCAGCTTAACACTGCTGTGTTTCGTACGGTGAGTGTAGAGGATCGGAGACCCTTTTTACTGGAAACGAGGCATTCTATCTTATTCCTCACTGGTGGCAACGCATCTGCATTTTGATTCGCAAAAGAGGATAAATGTAGATGTCTATGGGCTACAGCAGCCACTTACCATCAGGTGGACTGTGTGCTCGTTTGTCACCCTATACTACAAAAAAAAAAATATATAATATATCATAATAAATGCCTTATATTGAGCTGTAGCGGTTAATTGAATACCATTAATAATCGTTTAAAAAAATTGTCTGTTTGTCTATCCGGGATAATCTTCGAAATGGCTGAATGAAACAGATAAGAATAATGCTATTAGCGATCTGGGCTATATTACTCCAAAAAACTAGAACGAAAACGAAAACGGCACATAAATAGATCTTTTCTAGGCGAAGCCGGGTGTGTCGTTAGTCATCAATATAATAATAATAATTATAGAATATTATAAAAAAACAATTTTCACTATTCTAAAGCAACAAAACTGATTAAAGAAGTTGACGAAAATATATACATATACGCACGAGTCCATACTCTTAAGACACACATAAAAAATAGACAGAAATAAAGAAAAAGACTTCCATTTGGCACGATCCTGGCAGATGTTTATCGCTTTTTCATGTTTGTTCTTAATCTGGCCCATCTTCAATAAATCACCAATTTGGTCGATGTATTGAAAATGGGAAATGTATTTCTTATATATAAAAGCTCAAGTATTTCTCCGTTTTATCCCGCCTATACTTGACCTTAATTTAGAAACGTCTTTCTAAATTTTTATTTAATGCGAACGTAAATTCTTGTTGTTTTTAAGAAGCGTAAAATATTTAATAAAGGTAAATATTTTTAGAAGAATTTTAAACTATCTTCTACCCCTATCGTACAGTAGGTGTCGTAAAAGACGTCAGAGAAACAAGCTACGAGATCTGCTGCCCAGTAGGGTCTTCCTTATAACAACTAAAAAAAACTGTGGTGCTAACCCGCCTGCTAAGCGTGGCAACTATGGCAAATGTACTCCTCGTAGGGCTGTCAAGGAAGGCCTATTTTCAATATTAGACTTTGATAGGCTGTTACGGTAACAGTCAGTTATTTTTATAATTCGCTCAAAATTTTAAAAGGTGTAAATACTTAATGAAATATTTTAATTTAGATACTTTTCTTTGACCTTTACAACACTGTTTAGTGAACTTTATCCTTTAGTTTGATTTGGGAAGAGTAACTTTATGAAAATCAATCATAGTTAAACTATAATTTCATTAACTAAAATTGGTTAATCTGTATAGTTTAATCAATATTGATGCTTCAATTAAACAATGCTTAATCTATATTTCAAGATTAAACAAGATTGTTTTTAGAAAGGAAACGCTACAGAATATACATATATTAATACGGATGCAACACTATCATTTAAATGTTACAATGTTTCGTGAATTTATAACCAAATGCATTAAACGAACTAGAAAATTACTACTTGGGAATACACATATTTATACATCGGAGAATTCAAACAGAGGATCTCAATTTTGATGTCGGAGATTTCAACAAAGGATCCAGATTTGTGGTCTCGGAAATACACCAGGATAGCGTTAACTGTTAAATATAATAAAAGTGTTACAGCGGATGTTCAACTTGCTCTCTTGCTTACACAATTAATTATTATCAGTAATAAGAGTATACAGTTCGACCATACTTTTTACATACCATTTTTGTATAATAGTTATAAAGGGATATAAGAATATTGCGGTATGAATCCTATTTAATACTTTGGTAAATATAAAGTCTTAATAAAAAAATAATAATACAAAATCTCGTTTTAGCAGAACAATGTCACTCGTTCCACCCGGCGGCGCGGACTCTCCAAGCCCAAGGAGAGCCGTGAGTCCATTATTAGAAATGCGGAGACCTCATTGCACACTCGCATGTGACTACTGCGCAGCAATTTTGGAAGACAAGTTTAAGCGTAAGTATTTGAGGTAGAAATATTTTAATACAATATGATTTACAGTTTTGAGCTGATCTGGTATGTTATATTAAAAATGTTAGAGCTGACTTAATTTTTCACGTTGTTTATTTGATACAACAGACTACAGAGTAACTTATTAAATCATTACATAACTTACTGACGTCGTATATTACAATGTTGTTTTTTCTGTGAGACTGATAAAATTTATTATAAGTGAAAATAGCCAACTATAATATATTAATATAATTTAAAATAAGAAATAAATAGTTACAATTCATATGGATTTAACAAAGTGGCACTATCAGGACAGGAACATGGATAATATATTTTTTTATAAAACTAAAATGACAAATTAAATTTTTATACGTGGCAGAGCAATGCTACAGGTACAAGTATATAGTACTTGTAGTTCGAATGGGTTGACTCGACCGGAGAAGAACCACGCTCTTACAGAATGCCAGCTTAATATAGCTTAATGTTGATGTGTTTCGTACGATGAGTGCGTATGTGTTTTACTACTAACGAGGACTTCATACTTGTAATTACAAACTAACAACGCTACTACCTATTCGTTTTAAATTAAGAATATGGGACATTTATTGAAAGTACTGACTGACTGCCTTGTGTTCGTTTGTTAATTTAAAAAAAAAATCTTAAAAAAAAAACTTACACTCCACCTGATGGTAAGTAGCTATTGCAGTCAAACTTACAGGCCACCTGATGGATGGTAAGTAGCTATTGCAGTCTATGGACAACACAGATGAGTAGTCCATGGACAGCACAGGGTAAACGAAGGGTAGGCAGATGCAGGAGATTGATGAATGCAGGTGGATTTGGGCCGTGTTTTGTAGCAATCCTTAGGCAAGATCTTTATTTAGAAGTGGACTTTATGAATGACGATTCATCTTTATTTTGTGTGTTTACATACATTTTTATATAAATTCCGAAACAGTGTATTATTGCAAGTAAAATTTAATATTTAACTCATACATTCATGAATTTTTTTTTCTGTTAGGCAATGCAGATATGAGAAATCGAGGTACTTCACCGCTATCAGCTTCACCGCGACAATCATTGACGGGTGAACCACCTTGGACAGTTCCAGAAGACGATCGACCTGACTTCTCTGCCCTTAAAGAAAATATACAGAAAATTAACAAGTATGTGTTATTATAACAATAAGGTTTCTGGAATTTCATAGAATTGATTATTAATTTTTATATTCTAGTAAGACTCATGCATGTAGTAATTTTTTAGGCTTAAATATTTGTGTAAACGTATTTTATATGTAGTAGATGCACGTCGCATCGTATTAATGCTGTGGCACGGACGGGTTGGTTTGACCGCAGAATAATAGGCTTGTGTTTCGTATGGAGAGTGGCAAAAACCGCAGATTTTTTTAATAGTAACGAAGCACTTCGTACTATTCCTTATGGCATAGGCATACATTATTATTTAACACACATTACATTACTTATACGTGGTAGAGCCAAGCTGCAGCTATATTTAAAATATAGTTGTAGCACGAATGGGTCGGCTCGATCGATGAAGGACCACGCTCTCACAGAATACCGGCGTAAAATAGCAGCTTAATGCTGCTGTGTTTCGTATGGTCAGTGTAGAGAACCGAAGACCCTTTTTACTGGAAAAGAGGCATTCCATCTTAGTCCTCTAAGCTGACAACGCATCTGCATTTTGATTCGCAAACGAGAATAGATGTAGATATCTATGGGCCACAGCAAACACACACCATCAGGGGGACTGCGTGCTCGTTTGTCACTCTATTTCTATAAAAAAAAGTCTCCTGCTGAACACAGGCCTCCCCCACAGATTGCCTCATAGGGGGATATTTGCCATAGTTGCCACGCGGGTTGGCAATCACTGCAGTGGTCATTAACAATTTGTCAACAGTAGAGTTACTACACATTTGAATTCAAAATTAACCGGAAATAAAAAAATAAAATATTCATTATATTATAATTTTTTATCAGTATAATTACGGGCTGTGTGGTGTTTCATCTTAGTTCTAAAAGATACCAATGTATCTGTAGTCTTTTATGTATGTGTTGTGAAGGACTGCAGTAACCACTAACCATCAGATGGACTGTAATTTCGTCCACAATTTCAGTTAAAAAAAAATTATGTTAAAACACATACTTCACCCACCATAGCCATTTTGACTTATTACACTAATGACTTACCGTTTTATTAATATTTTAAATAATAAGATTAAGAGCCGTGGACTATTGTTGCATTTATGGCTTTATTAGACAGTTTGTGGGGAGGCCTATATTATATATTATTTAATGAATGAATGAATGAGCCATGGTAGCCCAGCCGTGGTGGTAGCCTAAACGCTCGGCGATAAATTTCATAGTACGCCAGCTAACTGGGTTCTATCATCAACGGCAAGAAATAAATTCTCAATTTTTGGAACTAAATTCCTTATCGGACGATACGAATTTGGCGGATGGGAGCTAGGCGAGAAAAAGTGTAATATTTTTCCGTCACGGCCCCTTCTGACGTAGTCTAGACGGTTTGGCAACTGTAAGGAAGCGAGCTGGAATAATATTCGTCTCTTTATCAATAATAATATACTGCAATAGGAACTTCGTTCCAACCGAGTGATCCACTGTGTTTCACACATGTTTTTTTTAAATATTTTACCACGTGCTCGGCGGTGACGGGAAATATCGTAAGGAATTCTGCATATTTGCAAAATATAATACTGGATAAAATAATATAATAATATATAATATAATTAAAATAATAAAACTGGAGTATCGCGGCGAACTAATTACTCCATAAGTGTGGTGGGACGTATGTAGGTTGTACTTACTTTACTAACTTTACTTACACGAACGTCGTTACACCTTTGGACTAAGATACACTACCTACCATAAGACCTATAATTATTAACCCTTCAACTCGGAACTACAGTGGATACTCTTGCTTGGGATCTACTAGACAGGAATGAGCCTTACCACTTAGTAAACTTTTCACTATAAGTTAACATGTAACTAGCACGTATAGACTTCATTTACGAGTAATTATTCTTTTTCGAAACATTTTCGTTTATGGTTATATTCTTTATTTTTTGTTTTCAGATTTCCATTTATTTTTATTTTTATTTTATCTCCAGTATTAAGGATTTGCAAATAGGTTCAGCATGTAAAATCTAAATATTTTTAGACTTGCAAAGAGTCGGGCGTAGTATTTCGCCTGCATTCATGAATACACTAAATTTATTATTACAGGTATGTAAAAAGTATTTATATGAAATCTTAATGAAATGTCTTATTACTCACCAAATGAAAAACAATTTAATTTTCGGTTTTGTTATTTTAGTTTATTTTCACATTTTTTTTTCAGTAAAAACAAATAAAATTATTAAAATATTTAACAATGGTCTAAATAAATATAACTAACTCTATGACCTATATCCTATGACTATTATATATTATACATTATGTAAAAAATTAAAGTGACTTTATAATACATATTAGTATGTACATACATGTAATGTTTTCAGATGTCTGTCCTTAAACCTTCACAGCTACATGTAGCGTAACTATCGCGCTATGCAATTTTATTGCCATAACAAAAACTTCAAATAAATTTATTCACATTAAAAATATTACATTATTAAAAATCTAATGTTTTGTTGCCAGAGATTGCGAAACCTCTACTCGTTTGGACATGTTACTAACGCAAGTGGAACAATATGCTAATAATTTAGAGGCATTAGTAGAAGAACGAACATCAGATTACCTAGAAGAGAAGCGCAAGTGTGAAGAGTTATTGTACCAACTTTTACCGAAGTAAGTTTTTGTAAACATATATTTCATAATTTTTATATGCACAAAGAAAATGTAGTGATGAAAGTTGCATTAAAAATATGGAATGCATTTAAAATTTGCGAATAAAGTGCGTCAGTAGCGAGTAAAATCAAAACATTTAAATGTTCCGCCCGTCAAACATAAATGTTCTATTTCAGTTGACGTTTGATGCCTGGAATTACAATAAGGATTAAAGCCTTAACCCACAGTTTATTTTTTAATATGGCAGTATTTGCGTGAACAAAGGATTTAATTAGCTTTATTTAAAAAAAAATAAGTTTCGCTTTGGAACCAGTTCTACACAAACGTTTTATATGAGATAGGGTACATGACGTGTTTTTGATCTGAATAGTCAATGTTACCAACAAGTTATAAGAAAGATACGAGACTATAGTCGATACTGAGGAATCGAAAGCTACACTGGAAGGGGATTTCTTAAAAACACGTCAGAATTTGTAGTAGTCATTGATGCTAGAGACACGCCGATATTAATTCAGTTATATTATCAGATATTCATAAAATGGAGACACTCGGAATATGTTTTTTAAGTTGAATACTATTTAAAAAGAAGATTATAACTTAAACAATGGAAATTACGGAAATTCTTTACCAGAAGCCTAAACAAATTTCACATAAGAAGGTACAAATAAGCAAAAAGAGAAATTGGAAATTGGAGTACTGAGAGCAGACTGCAAATTAAAATTTTATTTGCGGCATCAGAGGAGGCTGAACTGAACTGTGCGGCAAGTTACGACTCACTATGAGATATATCCACAATATTTGTGCCATTTGATGTTCGGTTCGTGAGGTTAACGTGCGGTGATGTTCCCTAAGGAACTGTATCTGCGACTTATCGTTTCCGCTGGTTGGGGTCTTGTTTTTTTCTCGCTCAAAGGCTAAGTATAGCCATTCAGCGAGGAAACGTAGCCAGTGGTCTTGGTAATATATTGCGGAGAGTAGGACTGTATGATAATTTAAGTTTTAGTTTTAGTTTTTTTTACTACGATACTAAATATTGTATATTATCTTAATATTTTCAAGGCATATTATTCGTATTACCTTTAAATAATTAAATGGTTAGTGCTATTTTTATACCCACTAAGTACTATTGAAAAATTTTAACTTAATTTGTAACAGTAATTATGCGATACTTTTGTTGCTTCCTATGTCCTTTATTGTTTATTTATTTATTTGCTCGCACTTCATACTTCCTACTAGTCTTTTATATATTTTCACTTGTAAGCTTCGTACAAGTATTTTAAACTTATTAATGAAATTTACAACAAATTAAAAGTATTAATTTTAAATGACAAAATACTATTCTATAGTAAAATTTTGCCCACCTTACGCAGGTCCGTTGCATCTCAATTAATAATGGGCCAACCAGTAATGGCAGAGACATATGACCAAGTAACTATCTACTTCAGCGATATAATTGGTTTTACGCAGCTTTCCGCCGAATCGACGCCGTTAGAAGTTGTTGATCTCCTTAACGATTTATATACAAGCTTTGACTCAATTATTGAGAACTTTGACGTATACAAGGTAATTAAAAGGAAAATAAGGATATGATAATTTATTAAATGATAAAACTTGTTGTTATTTATTAGTTTGGTTCGCTTGTTCATTGTATTAACTTTTCATGTAAATATGAGGTTTTAAAATGAAAATGAAAATTTTTCGAAACAAAAGTTTACGTAATTGATATAAACTGTTTTCTTTCCCAGATCAATATTTTATGACCTGACAAAGAAATTTTTACACTTTATTTGTTGTAGTTATAAAGTGAAAATAATATAGAATAAGTTAGTTACTAACTATCATTAGTTACTAAATTTATACAGGTGGAGACCATAGGCGATGCCTACATGGTGGTGTCAGGTCTACCCATGCGTAACGGTAATCGACATGCAGCCGAAATTGCACGAATGTCTTTAGCATTGCTCGGAGCAGTGCGTGTAAAGACAGTACCGCATCGACCTGGGGAGAGGCTTCTACTACGAATTGGAATGCACACAGGTAGTACTTAAACACTTATGTTTTTCTGATTAATCTAGTCTAGGACTCTTTATTGCTCACTTTTCATTCATTTTACCTTAATACCACTATTAATCGTTTAATAAGGAAGTAATGATAATAATTGACTATGTATATTATTTACTTTTTTAACCTTTGTAATTTTCACATGAATATAAATACTAATTTGTGTTGTATATAGACCAAGTATTGCAGAATAAATTGGAATGCCAGAAAGTTGCACTTATATTTTGGCTGTTTCTCAGTATCGCTCTCAAAAGTCGAAATTTGTGTCGAGTGTGTCTTTGTTTACCCCTATCATAATTACTGACATCAGATGATCTCTCAAACTGATTATAAATCAGATATATAAAAACAGACATATACTTGGATGGATGAGCTTTGTATTTTTATGTGTAGTGTGTAATAATGCACTGTTAGTAGATGTTTCGTACCTAGCAATGTAAAATAACTTTTATTATAGGACCATGTGTGGCGGGAGTTGTTGGCTTAAAAATGCCACGATATTGCTTGTTTGGAGACACTGTAAATACTGCTTCAAGAATGGAATCTCATGGAGAAGCTCTTAAGGTTCATGTTAGCCCAAAGACAAAAGAAGTTCTCGATTTATACGATTGTTTCGAGCTTGAATGTAGGGGAGAAATAACAATGAAGGTAATAATATACACAGTTAAATTTGTTTAAATTTTATATTTAATTATTGCGAAGAAAAATATTAAATTAAATTTTGCAATTATCTTAAATAAAAATTCTTTTTGTTTGAAGGGTAAAGGAAAAATGACAACTTACTGGTTGATTGGGGAAAAATCAAACGATACGAAAGATAAACCAAGCGAACCAATAAATTGTTCTCAAACTTTCACCTCAAATAATCCTAGTATAACTTTCCAAGGTCCTGATAGCCCCGCAGCGCATTCCCTCACTTACAGTCAAAGTCCGGAACGAAACGTATCAAAAGATTATAGCAAAAATACACCGGAAGAAATATTAAGTGAGAGGGATCGTATTAAACATGAAATCGCAACTTTTGTAGCGAAAGATCTCATAAATAACATAGACATTGCCGTGAAAGAATTTAGAAAGTCACAAAGTGCTAATTTTAACCCTAATTTGGGGGCAATGAGCAAAACCATTTGCAATGGCAATGAAAGAGTACAAATCACACCAACGTACGACAAAGAATTAGTTTTCAGCAAGGGAAAGGTACGTGATGTAGTAAATAGATTCAATAGCAGCGTTAATAGTGATACTTCTAGTAAAAGTAAAAGTAAACCAATTTAAAGTGAAGAGTTAATGTTATTATGTTCAGGTCGTTCTAGCTCGGTCTAAAATGACTGTACTATTTTGTGTGTAAGGACGTGAATCTTTAATATAAAAGTAAACGTGCAAAACAAGTAATGTAAGTAATTTATATAAACGTTAAAGGGACGATTATAGTATGTATGTTTACTAGTGACTACCCTTCTCCGAATTTTAGTAGTTGGAAATAAATGTTGACGTATTTAAGGCAAATATGATATAAATAAAAAAAATATATGTCTACAAAGGATTAGAATCGAGATCTATAAATGATCTCTCATGAAAGCTGTAGTGAGAAATTTTTGTGTATAATAGAAATATTTACAAATTACCAAATTGTATTATAAATTAGATCCCATAGTGTTTATACCAATCTTTTGATACTTCTGTACATTTCTTATGCAATGTTTTTCCTAAACGTTTCAAATGCAAAGCGATTACACGCTTAGGATAAGAATCTCATTTGTAATTCATAAGCGCTTACTATTTGTTTCAAATTGTTTCATAATATAACCAAATACTTATAGTATTCCTAGAGTACTTCGGCAACTTTATAGTTTATATTCAGAAAATATAAATAATATTTGTCCAACTTATTTTTTATTATAAGCACTTGTTCACGCAAAGTTTTGTTAACTTATATGTCATAGATTTATAAAAAGTTTAGGTGTTTAGGATTGATCGTTATATTTCATTAGGGTAGAGAAAATTATTTATTGTTTTCTTTTTTCCATTTAAATGTGTTTTCAATTTAGTTAGAAGCAACTTTTTGTTAGATAATATTAAATGTGATTAAAGTTATATGTATAGAAATTATTATGTAGTTTGTTTTGTCATATGAAAATACTGTGAGTCTAACTCACGTGTCGTGGAGTTGTTTTACAGGCATAAATTACAGGGGGACGAATACTTAAACCCGAACAATTACTTGAAGATCATGCAAGTACTTACGTCTAACGGGTTTCGAGTCCTCGATCAAACATTGAGCTGTAATACTAGTTCCTCAAAACGATAATACTCTATTTAGTATATTTCACCTAAACCGTTACAATTTATTAAAAGTCCTCTACTGAACTGTAGCCTTCCATAGATCATTAGGGTGGATTGCCTCATGGGGGTTGTCTACCATAGTTACTATGCTATGTAGGCGTGTCGGCAGATTTATTTATTATTTTCAGTTGTTATCGGGAAGATGCTGTAGCCCATCTCCTGATCTGTTTCCTCGTGTCGCTTATTAGGACAGTCACGGGACGACATGGGGTAATGGATATTTTGACATAGCCACTACACGGTACACAGCTCAGTACGTCTATCAGGGGCGTTGCTAGTATGATTACACCTATCTAAAAATAAAATTTAAATGTGTAAATCTGTTAATGTTCACATATTTTAAGTACTCTAAAGTGCTACTTATTTATATAATAGGGGTGACAAACGAAATCTGACGGTAAGTGGCCCATAGACATCTAACTTTAATTAAGAATCAAAATGCAGATGCGTTGTCACTCCTGAGGATTAGATGGAATGCTTAGTTCTTCTCCAGTTCTCAATATTCACGCTGGTATTTTGTGAGAGTGTCGTAAGTAGGGAAAACCCATTCATGCTACAACAATAATAAAGCTGCGGCATAGCTCTACCAAACCAGTAACATTCATTGCTATGCAGACGACAGCAATGATGATGCCTTATATACCGGCCGTGCCAATATTTGCTAATCCAGCCTCACATGGAATACTGTTCTCATCTCTGGGCCGGGGCACCCCAGTGCCAGCTCCTTCCACTTGACCGCATCCATGCAGAGCGGTTCGAATCGTCGACGACCGAGTTCTTTCTGATCGGCTCGATACACTAGCACTGTGTAGAGATGTTGCATCTCTTTGTTTATTTTATCGCATTTACCACGGGGAGTGTTCTGAGCAATTGTTCGGACTAATTCCAGCCGCTCAATTTCACCATCGCATATCGCGGAAAAACTTGCGATACCATCCATACCACCTGGATGATTGGCGGTCCACCACTGTGCAATTTAGAAGATGTTTTCTTCCTCGCACAATTTCCTTGTGGAATCGAATACCACCAGCGATTTTTCCGAACCGATACGACTTAGGGGCCTTCAAGAAAAGAGCCTACTCCTTTTTAAAAGACCGGCAACGCATCTGTGATTCCCCTGGTTCCCCTGGCGTTGCAGTTATTTATGAGCGGCGGTAGTCACTTACCATCAGGTGAGCCGCATGCTCGTTGACCCCTTCTCTTATAAAAAAAAGTTCAAAAATCCCGTCTTTTTATCTCTTCTTAATTTATCTTCATAACATTTAAGTGGTAAAAGAAAAATAAACTCCGCGCATTAGGCTGCTTTACCGAACCTATTTTTAGCTTTGCTCAAAACTTCATAAATAATTCTTGCTCTAATCGATCTTAGACTAGTAAAGTAGATGATACTATTGCGTGTTTCAGAAAATGTTTCACCAAGTAAAACCTAATGTTATTTTTAGACGCTAATGACCACCTTGAATTTAAAAATAGACGTCGTGGCCACGTGGTCGCGTTGGTGGCGTGACCGGATGCCCTGGCTACCATGAGGTGACTCTGGTGTTTGTACTTCAGACTGGGTTAACACTTGCGCAAAATAGAAAATATCTGTTTTTACTGTAGTTGAACGTTTTCATATTACAGTATCCTTCTAAATGGATTCGATTGGGAAATGCCTACATACATATACAATAACCACGTTCGCTTATAATTAAACAAAATACATGCAGATCTTTAATGCTCGCAGTATAATAGTATTTTTGGGCAAGCAGTTCAAATTTAATATCGAAAATGCACTTTAAACTTCGATTTTGCAATTATTTAAAAAAAAATTATGCAATATGGAAAAAAGTTGAAGATTTTATAATTTCACGCAAAATAGTTATTACTTAATATGTTTTTTGTAAAATGTCGTAAAAGTAAAAAAGGTTACAACAATTGATTTTGCATTTTTGCAGAAGATAAAGTATAAGGATTTTTTGTGTGAAATTATAAATCAAGAGAGTATTTTTCAAAACTTCTTTTTATATCTCTTAAATTTCAAGAGTTACACATAAAAATATATCAGTTATTCGATTTCACAAAAGAAAACTCTGTAAATTTCTCCGATAAAACACCAAGTAGCAAGCTTAGTAATTAATCACCCGGTAGTTTGACCTGCTCGAAGATCTTCTAGAAGGATGAGTTTTTAAGACGTCCTGCAGGAAGACTTTGAAATTTATTTCGTTCTTTCAAATGTTCTATAACCTTATGACTTCAAACTTTATCATGAGAAGTAAACATTGGTAATAGCCTCGTAACAATAAAGCACAATGTATTAATAGATCTAATGTTCAAAATATTGCAATTATCTTTCACTCATATACACTATTTTCTAAAATTAAAAAAAATGTTTCTTAAATTTAGAAAGTAGTATATACACGATACAAATTGCATGCCTTAAACGCAAAGCGCGTAGGTATATTCTACTAGTGGCTAAAAATCAAGATTTCAACGTTTTATCGCATAAAATCGTATCTAACAATCATATTGAACATATAAATTATATAAAAAGCACATTGACAGAAAGATATATGATTGAACTTGTTAATTTTTTTTGAATCGATTAGTTGCTATTGTGCTTATGTTGTAGACTTATCAAGTCCGCATGGAGTGGTAAACTCAAACTCAATCATTTTTTTTATTCTCTTCGTCTGTCATGTGGGAAGCCATGGAATATAAATGGAAGCTTAATTTTGTTTTGTTTAGTTATAATTAATTTTTTTCGGCTGCGAAATCTGATATTTTCGATTGTTTTAGCAGCCTTGTTTTAATTTATTTTACTAAATACACTTTGCTCTGCTTACTAGATTACTTTGCTTACAACAGCGGTAATAGGCAGCAAAAATATCGATCGCTGTAGAAATACAAAATATTCCAAAGACCAAATTTGATACATACTTGACCAATTATTTTTATAGTCACAGATTTTTATTATAATATTTTGTCACCAAAAGTACGTGGGATTTATATATAAATATACTTATACGTACCGGCAGGCGAAATGTAGGGCATCCCCCCCACTAGATAGAGTGACGACCTGGCAAGACATGCAGGAAGTCAATGAATGAAAGTCGTGCAATTTCTCGTGACCGTGCTTTGTGGCATTCCTTGGTGGAGGCCATGTTCAGCAGTGGACTTGTGAAGGGCTGTAATGATGATGATGATGATGATGATACGTCTTGGACTTTATGCAGTAATCTGGAGGTGTACTTCAGTGAATGCTACTGGAACTCTTCGAAGAGTAGAACTAGGTGTACCGAGTTTGGCCTCGTTTTGTTAATTATGATGAGACTTTACCTCCGGACTTGATAGAATGACCTAAAGGTGTACTTCAGTGAGTGCTACTGGAACTTCTCAAAGAGTAGAACTAGATGCGCTGAGTTTGGCTTCGTTTTGTTAGTTATGATAAGACCGTATCTCCGAAATTGATAGAATGACCTGAAAGTGTACTTGGGTGAATGCTACTGGAACTCCTCGAAGAGTAAAACTAGGTGTGCCGAGTTTGGCTTCGTTTTGTTAGTTATAAATAGACCTTACCTTCGGACATGGTGGAGTAACTTCGGTGACTGCTACTGGACGCTGCTACTGACGAATAGAACGACAATTTACATTTTCTTTAATTATTTCAAGATATATGAGCATTATGAGTCGTGAACATTTGGAGTTTCCAAGCTTTTTATAAAATTGAAACTTGACATAAAATTATCGGAAAATTTGAAGTAAAGTAATAATTATGAGGTTTTTAGTGAACACTGGTGGGTAATCAAACTACTTTAAAATTTTACGTATAATCATGTTATACCTAATTTTTTTAGTGCGCTTAAGGCATGCACAATTGGATTTACCCATCGTTGTTTTTTCATTTTAACTAACCGACTATAAAAGAAGGTTCACAGATCGACACACCAATTTATGATGGATTAGCGTAATACTCAATAGGTTAATCTATAAAGACATCTGTATAAATATACCAAGTTTCATGAATGAGTGAGTGAGATGTAATAAGTAATGTGTATATCTATGAATGTATATATGCAAGGATGTATGTTTATATTTTTATAAATAAGTAGGGTTCATCATCATCATTACAGCCCTTCACAAGTCCACTACTGAACATAGGCCTCCCTCAAGGAATGCCACGAAGCACGGTCCTAGCCACCTGCATCCAACGACCTCCTGCATGTCTTACCAGGTCATCACTCCATCTAGTGTGTGGTCGCCCTACATTTCGAGGCTGCCACTTCAGCTTACTAATCCGTTGGGCCTTGCCGGTCACTCTGGTTCTACTGCAGATATCCTCATTTCTAAGTTTATCATGCATAGAAACCCCGAGCATAGCCCTTTCTGTAGCTCGCTAAGCGACCTTGAGCTTCTTCATACGGCCAGCAGTGAAGGATCACGCCTCAGATTCATAAGTCATCACTGGCAACGCGCACTGGTTATACAATCTTGTTTTCAAGTTTTGAGGAATACCTCACGAGAAGATTTAGTAATTTCCCACTGCCCAGCCCAGTGGAATTCGACGATTGATTTCTCGGTCGAAGTTGGACTTACCTAGTCGGACTATTTGTCACTAAAACACCAAAATCTTTCGCTAATATTATCATTTGTGCCCAAAATTCTGGTAATTTCATGCGTTCTCGCTGCCTGGCGTATCAAAATAGGTCACTTTAGCACGCACACTCTGCTCTCATATACTATACGGCTCCGTGTCGCAGTGGCTTAGTAATTACTTATTGCGCGGGGAGCTGCGAGTTCGAATCCCGCACGGTACAAGTATTTGTATGGCCTACAAATAATTGTTTCGGGTCCGAATGTTTGTCCTCGTGCAATTTATGTTTGTAAACTGCCTGCATGATACAGGAGAAAATCCTAGTATGGGAGTAACGTTAAAAAAAAACACTGTCAAGAAAGTACCGGGATAAGGTCAATAATACATGTTAGTTATGCATCCAAGTTTGTTTTATCACCTTCAAAGTATACTCATTCAAAAATAATACACTTTCTCCAACGAATAATCCAATCATCAAAACATTTTTAAAAGCTTTTTCCGGAATTGAGTTCAGTTCCCTCTGCGAGTTTTCCTTTATGTCTTCTACCGAATGAAAATGGGTGCCACGAAGTGGTAATTTGAGTTTAGCAAAAAGAAGCCATATTTGGTGAGTAAGGTTACTTGATGGTATTTATTGAGTTAGTGGTAAAAAATTCGTTCACAATGATGACCTTCTGCGAAGGCGCATTATCGTGGTGCAAAATCCAAGAATTTTCTTTCCACAAATCTGGCCTTTTTCGTCTAATTTGCTCTCTTAAACCGCATAATGCTCAAATAATATTCAATACCGTTTGACCACCCGGCAAGAATTCCAAGTGCACCACACCGCGATAGTCAAAGAAAACAGTCAACATGACTTTGAATTTTGATCGACTTTGGCGTAGTTTTCTTGGTTGCCGCTTAGTTGGAAGGCGCCACTCCGAAGCTTGTTAACCAGTTTGCATTTCAAACTCGTAAACCAACGTCTCGTCACCAATAACAATGCGTTTCATGTATGTTTGATCGGAATTGACTTGTTCTAACATATCCTCAGCGACTCATATGCAATTGAGTTTTTGGAGAAAATCAGGTCTTTTGGGACTAGCCGAGTGTCTATTTCCTTCATTTTTGTGATGTTAACTTTAGTTGCAGACGTTGATAGCCTACCAGAGCGAGGCAAATCTTCCATCACATCTCGACCGCTTTTCAACGCTTTGTACCGATCATAAGCACGTGTTTTTATAAAGTCGATTCACTGTAAGCCTTCTGTAACATTTTCAGTGACTTGGTACGCGAAATTTCATTGGCGCTGCAAAATTTAAGATAAACTCTTTGTTCGATGTTTTTGTCCATTGTGAAATTCGCAATACACACTAGATATGATATAACGAAAAACAGAACTGTATTTAATCTAAATAACACATGTAACTCAAACTCCGCGCTAAAATGGAAAACAGCTGTGCCAATCTAATAAAAACAAAAAAAACCCCCTGAGCAAATCATCAATTACCGATACTTTTTTGACTGAATGTGTAATCAAGCGCCATTGCGTGCCCATTAAACCTTTGGTCAAAGGGCGACGACCAAAAGTTTTCTATGTAATAAGAAAGAAACAAAACGACTCTACTTTTTTGTATTTTTGGTTTTTTAAATTTAAAACTTGTACGATGTTGTATTACGAAACTATAATCTAAAAAGTTGCGTACTTCCGTACTTAATGTCCTGCTTGCAGGACTTTGGGCAATCTATCATAAGATTACTCCTGGTGTTGCGATCTTACTATGCATGAAGTTTAAATTGATGGTAATTTAAACCATAGATACCTTAAACCATTCCAAAGATAAGTGCGGACAGACAGACAGACAGACAAAAGTTATAGAAATGGTTATTCATCTTAATAGCTCGCAAATAGCCCGTCAATATCAAAATGCAAAGGCCAATTATGTCGTTATTATTTTTTTTTATAGGAGAGGGGGCAAACGAGTATGCGGCTCACCTGATGGTAAGTGACTACCGCCGCCCATGAACAACCGCAACACCAGGGGAATTGCAGATGCGTTGCCGGCCGTTTAAAAAGGAGTAGGCTCTTTTCTTGAAGGTCCCTAAGTCGTATCGGTCCGGAAAAATCGCTGATGGTAATCGATTCCACAAGGAAGTCGTGCGAGGAAGAAAACATCTTCTAAATCGCACAGTGGTGAACCGCCAATCATCCAGATGGTGTGGATGGTATCGAGAGTTCTGCCGCGATGTGCGTTCATGAAATTTGGCGGCTGGGATTAATCCGAGCAATTCCTCAGAGCACTCCCCATGGTAGATGCGAAAGAAAATGCAAAGGGATACAATATCTCTTCGCAGTGCCAATGAATCGAGCCGATCGGAAAGGGCTCGGTCGTCGACGATTCAAGCCGCTCTGCGCTGGATGCGGTTAAGAGGAAGGAGCTGGCACTGGGGAGCCCCTGCCCAGAGATGGGAACAGTATTCCATGTGAGGCCGAACCTGCGCCTTGTAAAGTTGCAGGCGGTGTGCCGGCATGAAATACTGTCCCGCTCTGCTGAGCACACCAAGCTTTTTAGAGGCCAATTTGGCCTTCTCTTCCAAGTGACCACGAAACTGCACGTCATTCGATATGTCGACTCCGAGGATACCGATACTGGCTGATGCAAGAAGGGGAGTGCCTTGAAACTGAGGAGATACGACAAAGAGGTTCTTTTTAGCGGCAAACGCGCAAACTTGTGTCTTCTGAGGATTAAACTGGACTAGATTTAGTCGCCCCCAATCCGAGACTTTGTTCAGCAAAGACTCGACTTCAGACACAAGTTTGTTCCGGTACTCGGCGACGTTTTCCCGAGAAGTATTGGCCCGGCCGGTGTATAGAGCATGACCAGTGCTGTCATCCGCATGGCAATGAATGTTACCAGTTAGCAACATATCATTGATATGCAGAAGAAACAGCGTTGGTGATAGCACACAGCCTTGTGGAACACCAGCGTTAATAGGCTTGTAGTCAGAACATGCACCGTCTACAACGACCTTGATGCTCCGATCTGCAAGGAAGCTGGTGATCCAATTGCACAATTTCTCGGGAAGCCCATAGAAAGGGAGCTTCGAAATAAGCGCTTTGTGCCAAACCCGATCAAAGGCCTTCGCAATGTCCAGACTAACGGCCAACGCCTCCCCCTTGGACTCTACTGCCTCCGCCCATCTATGGGTCAGGTAGACCAGAAGATCACCAGCTGATCGACCCCGACGAAAACCGTATTGGCGGTCACTAATCAGCTGGTGATCCTCAAGGTACCGGATGAGCTGGCAGTTAATAATGGATTCCATTATTTTGGAGAACAAGGAGGTGATCGCGATAGGCCTATAGTTGGACGGGTCTGAGCGGTCGCCTTTTTAGGGATCGGGTGGACAAAAGCTGTCTTCCATGAATTTGAGACTACGCCTTGGGAGTAGGAGTACCGGAAAAGACGCGTTAGGACCGGTGCCAACTCCGGAGCACAAGTTCTCAGCACAATTGGGGGGATTTCGTCAGGCCCACTCGACTTCTGGATGTCCAGGGAATTGCTTTTCGAACTGAGCGCTGTGAGAATAGCACATCCGGCATGGAGCACTCACGCCGCGGGATGGTCGGCGGTGTTTTCCCCCCGTCATCAAGAGTCGAGTTGGACGCAAAAAGGGAGCCTAAAAGGTCGGCTTTGTCTTTTGCGTCTTGGGCCAGTGAGTCGTCCTCCCTGTGCAGAGATGGTAGTGATGGCTTACAGAAATTCCCTTGGACAGCCTTAGCGAGAGACCAGAATGCACGGGTTCCCGAAGGAAGGCGAACTAGTTTCTCGCCAATTCTGCCTATGTGCTCTGACTTTGCCTTGGCAATAACTCTTTTGAAGGACCTGGAGGCGAAGTTATACTTCTTTTTAAGTGTGCTGGTGTTTACATCCCGAGTCACCGAAGCCGCAGCCCAGGCTTGATAACACTCCTGCTTACTGCGTAATGCAGTCTTACAGGAGCGATCAAACCAAGGCTGAGATCTGCCTCCGATGGGTACCACAGATGATGGAATAAATAGTTCCATTCTCTGTAGCACCACATCAGTGACAGAGTCAGAAACAGCGCTGGGATCATCCGGCGAGAAGCAAACCCGCCCCCATGGGTAGGATGCAAAGAAAGACCGCATTCCGTCCCAATCCACCGACCTGTAATGCCAAACACGCCAGCAGCCTGCAGAACGCAACCGCGAGGGGAGCGTGAGTGGCACCATACTCCGGATCAGACAATGGTCCGAAGAGCCGAGAGGGGCATCGACGGAAACCTGATATCCGTCCGGATGACAGGTCAGCAGAAGGTCCAACAGGGAAGGTGTATGATCCTCCACATCTGGAATCCGCGTAGGCGAAGTAACCAGTTGTGTCAGACCATATGCCAAGGCAAAGTCATAAACAGATCTCCCCGCATGATCGGTTAAACGTGAACCGAGCCATTCGGCATGGTGGGCGTTAAAATCGCCAAGGATCACGATCTCTGCGGATGGGACCTGTTGTAGCAAGGAATCTGTAGCCATTTGGACGTGGTCGATGAGTCGGTCCGTTTCGGCATTACCGCTATGGGACCTATAGAGGCACGCGGATAGTCGTCGCTGTCTACGCGTAGCCAAAGGATGGACAGGTCCGAACCTTCAAGACTGCCTAGGCGTCAAGAACAGATGTCCTCTCTGACATACACGCAAACTCCATCCCGAGGCACAAAGGAGTGCTCCAATTTGTACCCCGGGCAGGAGAGATACGAAATATCAGCCGAAGAGGAAACCTGCGTCTCGGTCAGAAAGAGCAAGGCCGGCTTCGCCGTCTCGAGATGGTAGTGGACGGCGTTTAGGTTAGAGTGAAGTCCCCTGATGTTGCAGAAATTCACGGATAGCGTGGCAGGGGTCGCCTTGGTATTGTTGCTCAGTTTGCCCCGAGCAGTTTTGTTTTTGAGCGGAATTTTGCCCCCCCCCCCCCCCCCAGAATACGCGGAGCAGCCTGAGCACCCACGCTCAGGATTGGAATAACATGGTCGTGGATGCTCAGTGAGGGATTCTCCAGGGGTACTGGTACCCTCCTGGAGTAGTCTATTGTGTAATTCCGCTACCATGTTTATGGGGGGGAATTGGGCCTATTACAGTTAGGTTTCATCACAATCGGTTAAGTCACTTACCACCAGGTGGACTGTGTGCTTTTTTCTCATTCTTATTGTATAAAAAGCCAATCCAAAAGGCAGTTTGAACAAACAGACAGATAAAGCTTTAAAAATGGTCTTAATATCTTGAAAATTACCCCCAGAGCGTAATAGGCGCCAGAAATTTCGATATTGCAGACCGATACTTAAATTTTATTTTTATATCTATGCAAGGTACAGCGCAATTTAACCCGAAAACAATTACTTTGAGAGATTAAGAGGATCAAGAAATAACTAGTTTGGGCTGACTGTTTCTACGATACTTCCAACAAAACGAAATTGATACATAGTATTTGAAAATTAAGATGTCAATGATTGTGAAGGTTTATATAAATACTAATATTCCCTGAACCCTGGTTGCTTATGGGTGCGAGTCATCAGTCTGGTGTTAGTTATAATGACTCGATAACAAAATGCCATCCATCATTCCTTTATTATCTTCAAATTCAAATGAAATAAAATATAATATCACATCATCATATTTTAGTAAAATATGGATGTATTATATAGAAATATCTTCTATAAAATTTACTTTAAGCAATGGTGAAAACATCAGTGTATAGTGATTAGGTCCAATGAAATAAAGACTACTTATCGAGACGAGAAATTTCTATGTAGTACTTGAATATAGCTGGTATTATAAAATTAGATCTAATGCCAAAAATGTGTATCTTATATTTATTTAATTATCGGATGCCTTAGTCGTCTTTTTTATAGAATAAGGGTGATAAACGAGTACACAGCCCAACTGATGGTAAGGGGATACTTTGGCACATAGACATCTACATTTATCCTCGATTAAGAATCAAAATGCAAATGCTTTGTCACCCCTGAGGACTAAGATGTAATACCTCGTATCCAGTAAAAAGGCTCTCCGGTTCTCTACACTCACCATACGAAACTTAAGTTAAGCTGCTATTTTACGACGCTATTCTATGAGAGCGTGGTCCTACTCCGGTCGAACCAACTCATTCGTACTATAACCATAAAATAGCTACAGCGTGACTATACCACTTGCACTCACACAGTTCACAGTAAAGACTACGTTCTGGTTCTAAAACTCAACCGCAATCAACATTTTTACTAATCAACGGATAGTTGATTTTCAGATCAGTCTTAATGTTTGGCTTGTTGGTCCGTACCCTGCCCGAAACAAGTGTTATCGTTCCGGATCTATAAAACACACACAGTACAGTAAAAAAAAACAAGAGAGAATAGTTTTCACTTTAAATATATAATGGTACTGTCTACTTGTTGATGACATAAGAAAATCCTATTAAAGTTGGTAAAAAAAATACGTCGCGTACATCCGCTCCAAAAAATAAAATGAGGAGTCTTACCTAGTTTGAAGAGCACCTCTCGCCCTTGTTTGTGACGAATGCCACGCCGTTTACGTGGGTCAGAGTGGTCGCAACTTCAAGAAAGGTTATAAAGAGCATATAGCCGCGTACAGGAATTGGAATCCCGATAAATCCCATTTCGCTAAACATATTTTGGACACTGGACACAACCTAGCTAACGACCACTCCTTTAAAGTCTTACATAAGTGTAATAAAGGGCTGCGATTGTATGTACTGGAACAGTTAGAGATATTAAAAAATAATAATAGTAACGTTGCACTGCTGAATGAAGAAACAAATGTTTCTAACTCACCTCCCTTAAATATCTTTAAGACTGCTCTCTAATAACAGACAGCCTCGCAATATGGTCGTTTGTCACCCTCACGGTGATCGGCGGTTGGTTGCGTGGTTGGAGTGTAGGCGGGCGTTGCGCGGCGGTTTGTTTTTACTTTTAAAAACGGCTGCGTATGCTTTTTATCGCACTCCTTAAGTAGGGAACGGTTGCATCAGCGAACCAAAAGATGCCTCGGGCAGAGGCGAAACACGTGTCGTATTGTCGTCAGTGGTGTGTCTTTCCTAGTGTAGTGGATTGAATAGTGCACGCAATTGAGGGTGGGCGGAAGGTGTCTAGCAGTACGGGCTGACTATTAAACTAATTAGCATAATATATAGTTAATCCTCAAGTGAACAATTATTGTACATCATACACTTTATATATGTAGCTGGTTTCTCGGAAATGGCTCTGACGATTTGGAGGAAATATTGTATTTCAATTTTTTATTTTCCAAGTTTATGTCGGTTGGTTGAATCCGAAAATATTTTCTTTGCTAAGGTCAAATATAGCTTAGTCATCCGGGTACTGATATTTATTAAAGTAAAAGTATTGCAATAATTTTATTTAAGCGTATAAGATGGCTGTCACAACTTCTTAAAATTCCAAGCTCATCTTCACGTAGCGGCGACAGACAAATATCTGAATATCCATTAGTTATTATCATACTAAAATTCCACAGACTAATACTGGGGAGCAGCGTCAACAATGTGATCTTCAAGTCTACGCTTACCAACACAAATACCTGTACGTAGTTAAAACGTGGTTAGTACGAACAAATTATTTAAATATATACGCCAACTGGAATATTCTTAAAAGAGGCCTAAGTTTAGCAGGGAATTAAAAAGGTTAAAAAGAAAAAGTTACTTAAAAATAAGCTTTTAAATTTCAAAATATATTAACAAAGTGAAAATAAATTATTCAAAATAAAAAATAAATTATCAAAATATTTTTTAAATAATAATAAATTGTTTATTTAGAATTTAAAAATATTGAAAGTGAAAGAGAACTCAACGATAAATCAATACGCCATTCTAGCAGATACATAAAAAGCGCTTCTTTCGAAGCTACCTTCCTATGGGCTTCCCGAGAAATTGTGCAATTGGATCACCAGCTTCCTTGCAGATCGGAGCATCAAGGTCGTTGTAGACGGTGCATGCTCCGACTACAAGCCTATTAACGCTGGTGTTCCACAAGGCTGCGTGCTGTCACCAACGCTGTTTCTTCTGCATATCAATGATATGTTGCAAGCCGGTAGCATTCATTGCTATGCGGATGACAGCACTGGTGATGCTCTATACACCCGCCGTGCCAATATTTCTCGGGAAAACGTCACCGAGTACCGGAACAAACTTGTGTCTGAAGTCGAGTCTTTGCTGGACAAAGTTTCGGATTGGAGGCGACTAAATCTAGTCCAGTTTAATCCTCAGAAGACACAAGTTTGCGCTTTTACCGCTAAAAAGAACCCCTTTGTCGTATCTTCTCAGTTTCAAGGTACTCCCCTTGTTGCCTCAGCCAGTATCGGAATCCTCGGCGTCGATATATCGAGTGATGTGCAGTTTCGTGGTCACTAGGAAGAGAAGGCCAAATTGGCCTCTAAAAAGCTTGGCATGCTCAGCAGAGCGGGACAGTATTTCATGCCAGCTCAACGCCTGCAACTTTACAAGGCGCAGGTTCGGCCTCACATGGAATACTGTTCCCATCTCTGGGCTGGGGCTCCCCAGTGCCAGCTCCTTCCACTTGACCGCATCCAGCGCAGAGCGGCTCGAATCGTCGACGACCGAGTCCTTTCCGATCGGCTCGACTCATTGGCACTGCGAAGAGATGTAGCATCTCTTTGCATTTTCTTTCGCATTTACCATGGGGAGTGCTCTGAGGAATTGTTCGGATTAATCCCAGCCGTCAAATTTCACGAACGCACATCGCGGCAAAACTCCCGATACCATCCACACCATCTGGATGATTGGCGGTCCACTACTGTGCGATTTAGAAGATGTTTTCTTCCTCGCACAACTTCCTTGTGGACTAGTTCACCACCAGCAATTTTTCCGGACCGATACGACTTAGGGACCTTCAAGAAAAGAGCCTACTCCTTTTTAAAAGACCGGCAACGCATCTGCAATTCCTCTGGTGTTGCGGTTGTTCATGGGCGGCGGTAGTCACTTACCATCAGGTGAGCCGCATGCTCGTTTGCCCCCTCTCCTATAAAAAAAAATATAAATGTCGAGTGAAATGGGCTTAAGATTTCATGTCACGGATTCAATTCGATTCATCTCCACAACAACTGTTGAATAAGTTGAATCTCGGTAACCGTTAACATGTCGAAACTTTGAAACTAGTCTTTAAAATTCATGATAGTTATACATGCTGTGCGAAATTTTCAACATCTAAATAAGTGATAGCTCCGATAAATGTTAATTTCTTATATTTATGCGTATACAATAAGTAAAACTATTATAAATAATAAAACATTACGGATTTTATCGCGTTTAATTAAACTAATATTCTAATAAACTCCCGATACGCTAAATAAGCTTACTCTATGTTAGTATGCTTGGCTTTGAATAATTATTTTATTAATTATAGGATCCCAAGCAGATGCCCACCCAGCCGCAGTTGAAATTAGGATGGTTGTTAATTTCAATAGCCTCATGGAAGGAATCCATAGTAAATTGAGTTTTAGAGTTTATGGAGTTAAGATGTTCTAAAAGTGTAGTTACTTTATCTGATGGTAAAACTGTGAAAATATTGTATACTACGTTTACGCCATCGTCTACCGCAATAAACTCTAAATCCAATATGGAGTTGGTGCACAGCTTTTTGTAGCTCTCCTAGATATGTTAATCATTCGAAATCCTAACAATACGAGTACTATAAACACACTGCGTAAATAAAAAAGGGTCATACCAAACCATATTTAACGGTGAAGCTTACCATCATTTACATTTATTAGGAATATTAAATTGTGAAAGAATCGTCTACACACCGATGGAAAAATCATGCAGTGAAACATACTAAACTAAAATATTTTTTAATTAAGAAATTACATGATATCTTACAATGTTCTCCCTTACCGCCGAGCATGTGGTTAGTCAGTACTTAAAATTGCATTTAACATTGTTGCTGGTGGAATTCACAATTTGGTTAATTGCATACTATAAATTTTTAAGGCGAGCGATTGAGTTACTGGCTTTCATTCATCGTCATCATCATTATAGCCCTTTTTAAATCCACTGCAGAAGAAAGACCCCAAGGAATGCCATAGAGCACGGTCCTTATCCACTTGCATCCATCGACATCCTGCATTTCTTACCAGGTCGTCACTCTAGGCTTCAACTCGAGAATTTTTCTTAGCCATCCGTTATCGATTTTTCGAGTTAGTTTTCAATTCATTGAGACGTGTTCAAGACTTGTCAAGTTCAATGTCAATCAGCGAACTATGGAGATGGCTATCCTCGGATTTTGTTTCCGTGATAAACTTGGAATTATATAGAAGAGAGGGAAAAGGAGCATGCACCTCACCTGATGGGTCGTGTTCCTGAATAAGTAGACCCGTAGAACCAGAGTAACTGACATGGATCAACGGATCTCATGGATCAACAAAGCTGAGGTGGCCTTTGTCACCGGCCATTGCCAACATAGCTCGAAGAACCACGCTCCCATTAAAGGTATTTTTTTTTAAATTAGTGATATTTATAATCTTGGTATAGCTGACATGTGCGTGTTTTACAGATTTTTTTAAATTAAAAATGGCCTCACTATTGATCTTCATCTGGCCCGTGGGCAAAGATGAGGTCTGCGATGGAGCGAGTTTGCCCAGGAGAAGCCTGTTAACATGAATATGACTGCACCTTGAAGAGGCCAATAGTTAACGAAATTGATGCTCAAGTATCTCTTATACTATTATGGGGTGCAAAATTGAATGGAAGCTATTGCAATTTTTCTAGATCACATTGTAGTAATTAAGAATTAAATAATGATCGTTACACTTAACCTTTAGTAATTTACATACAAGGAATAACTTGATAATAAAAATAGTTCGTAAACTTATCACCATACCGATAAACAAACAAAAATTCTGCATAATATGGCCTTTTAATCATAATTTTGTACCAGGTATGACAGCAACAACAGTACCGAGTTGTGTGGCCTCTGATATTTATTATATTACAAATTATTCTAATTACGGAAAAACCTCTCAATAATGGCCACTGGTCTGGGTATTTTAGTCTTACAATTTTTATATGGTTATATGTTCTGCAATTTTTTATAGAACTGCAGTCATTAGTCACGTGTACGAAAGAGGAATGTGAAATTAAAGGTCTCCGTTTGAACGCTAATAAAACTAAGGTTCTGGTATTTGAAAGGGACGAAGAGAGAACGAAGTGTGAAATATGGGTAAATCAGGAATGTCTAGAACAAGTAAATGAAATTGTATACTTGGGGAGTGCTTTTATCCGGGATGGAAGATATAATTTAGATGTGGACAGGCGTGTCGCTGCCGGGAACAAAGTCAATGGTGCCCTGACTGCGTTAGTCAAAAGGCAAGGCGTAGTGAAGAGTGCACGCCTTGCAATACATAACGCAGTGTTGGTACCGACTTTGTTATATGGCAGCGAAACCTGGGTATGCCAGAAGAAGCATAAAAGCAAGTTGAATGCAGTGGAGATGCGATCTCTTCGTAAAATGTGCGGCGTTACCATGGCCGACCGAAAGCGAAACGAAGAGATTCGCAATATGGCAGGTTTGAAAGATGACCTTATCACAAAAATTGATAAGGGCGTGCTTCGGTGGTTTGGGCACGTTGAGCGAATGAGTGAAGACCGAATGGTGAAGAAAATATATAGCGCGAAAGTTAATATTAAAAGGTGTCGAGGTAGACCGAGACTAACTTTCGAAGACCATGTGAGCAAATTGCTCGAAGAGGGTAGGGTCAAGAGTACTCGGATACCTAGACGTGCATGTATGAAGAAGATAATGAATCTGAAAGAAGCGAAAGAGGTATATGTAAGGATCGTGACACTTGGCGATCTGTTCTCTCTGGCTACCCCGTCAGGGATTGTGCGTGAAGATAAGTAAGTAAGTAATTTTTTATATACCCGTTTTTAATATCCCAATTAATATTTCGAAGATGAGTAATATTGACGATAAGTTAAGATTAAATTCTATTTTCAGTTCTTACCGAACACCATACACTGAATCGAAAAAAAAATGTTATAATTTGTATGTTTTTCCTAAAGGATATTAGTAAAACAAAAACATCTTATTTCATTTTTGATAGATGGCACTACGGTCATTGCCTATACATATAAATAAAATGGAAGTGTCCGTCTGTAACATCAAAATAACTGTCTTATATTGGGCTGAAGGTGTTATTTACATTCCATAAAGACATGAATAAGCATTTATAAATTTTAGTATTTCTGTCTGTCTGTCAGTATGTATGTCCAGACTAATTTCCGAAATCGCTAAACCGATTGTAAAGAGACTTCACGAACAGATACAAAGAAATTCTAGGAGGGATCTAGTTTATATTTTATCCAAAAATAAATGTTCTTTGATTATCTTAAACCTAAATAACGCCACATTAATAGATCCTACCCAGGCGTAGCCGGGGCGGCTTGCTAGTTTAACATATAACTATGAATATTAATTTTTCAGTTACTTTAAAAAAACTGAAGTGACGAATGGACTTATAGTCCACCTGGTTGTGAGTGCCTATTGCAATCCAAGGCCACTTGCAGCTAGGTTGTTGTTCGTCTTCTATGCGTATTCAATAATGGACTAGGATACCATTCATCCGATTCCGGTGGAACTTTCATAAGTTGTTGTGTGCGCACCGACGAAGGTTTCTCAAAAAAAGAGGCATTGCAATCATGCTGGGCACAGCTAATTGAATCATAAAAGTCAAATTTTAAAATAAAAAATTTTGAATTTTAAAGAAAATTAATTTGTTATGAAAAGTAAAATCTGACTTCAAAGATCTAAAACAATAATATGATTTGATATTCTGAAGTTGGCTTTAGTTCTTCTTAACACTGTTGCGCAGCGACAGCGCCGCCACATTTCCTTTCACGGCCAAAACACTATGTCTTACCTTAGTTTTATTTATATTAATATAATGCCAAAATAAAGTTTAACTTGTCGTCTAAGTAGTCACATTAAAAACTTCATTTAAGGGCCTATTTTGCCGTCAATAGAGGTGGAATATTTTTACAAATTTTTATGGGACCGCAATACGCAATATATTAATTTTATCTCCAAATTTATATTAATTTTATCATCAAATTCAAATGGGACAGTAGCGTAGCATACAAAAATGCAGTTGAGTTGTAAACCTCCTCCTTTTTTGAAGACGACTAAAAAGTATAAATCAATTTCAAAGAAATAAAAAAAATCACTTCATAGCTTCTGAAATCGGTGCATAGTGTATAGATTATTAAAGAAACTCAACGGTTAAAATGTTTTTCTGTTAGATGACATTTTATAATGATATTATTACGGGCTTTACTAGATAGCAGGACTCTATTTCTGATTAGAATGTCAGTGTTCAGTAATGATTGTCATTACTACATTCTTTGTTTAAAGTTGGTTGCAGGTGTTCTTGGGCTGCAATATCTACATACCTTCAGGTAGAATGTATACTTGTCACTTTGGTATAAAAATGCACTACGTTATCCTGCTCATAATTTATGGATTCATCAGCAGCCATACACAATAAACATCTAAAGTTATAACTCTTCTTTTTGTGCTTCCGTTATCGGATAAAAGCCTTTCGTCATAAATTATTGAACTATAATATATCCAGTAGTTTCTGCGTGTTTCCATATATATACACAGACAGACAAATAAAATTTCTAAAAATCACAAATTTTGCTTCACCATTATTTTGCCATGTTTTTTTTAACTCGCTTTCGTGTATCCGGGTCGAATTAAGTAATTGATTTTAAACTAACTTCCCGATAAGCTAGAGACTTAAAATTTTGAACATAGCTCATAATTAAATAATAATGTAAGAATATGAAAAAAACCATGGTATATTAAATTTTTGTTTGATTAAATATGTACAAAACCGGTTGATTTAAATGTATATGTTTATGAGTATATCAAACACTACACCTATTTAAATCAAAACGTACCTTTAGATGTTCTCCTTTACATTCACCTTGGAGAGTGTACTTTGTTAGACGGTGTGGGACGTGACTACGACCCCATATTTATAATTAGCTGTACACAATTGCTAAAATAGCTATGTGTATGCCAAGAATAGTCGTAGTTAACGTATTAATATGTCCTTTAACAATATGTTGTAATTAAAACTATTATTAAACCTTTAATATTAAAATATATTTTGATATAAAATAGTTTCTACATATATGCGATCATAGTATAACTTACGCCAGGTGTATATCAGAGAGCCATGGTAGCTCGGAGTGTAGGCACGTGCCGTAAATTTGCCGCCAGAATTGAAATTTAAAACATTGCAAGGGAAGCTGTATTGTCTAAGAAATATAGTATTTCGAGGACATGTGAACTCCGTCAACACGTATTAAAGAAGAGCGGTGGACTTGTTGCTTCATAACCCTCTCACAAATGAAACATGTGGGACGTATAGTTTGTTATTTTACATTGCTTTATACATATATCTTAGCATTACATTCGCTTAAATGAAAACTGAATTAAAGGCGATAGTAACAAGAATTTGTCATCTTTACAATAATATTACGATTACTCACTATAGGAAAAACAAACGGTCGATAGACCTTCACTTCTTTGTTGTCTATATTCTACGCATTCGAACCAAACCAAAGGGCTTACTTTGTCTTTAGTAATGCGTATAGCAAAGGAGTGGAATAATTTGTCGGCGTCTGTCTTTCCGTCTGATTACCATTTGGGTGTCTTTGAAGCAAGAGGGAATAGGCTTTTATTACAAAAATCCTATTCTCTCTCGCCTTGAAAACATTTTAATTAACCAAATTAGTTTTATTATATAGATATATCGAAGCATAGCAAAGAGGCTTACAATAAGACATACATATTGAATTTATGTCGATATGCCATCCATTGATTATTCTATGCCGTTGAACCTTGATATGCCGTAGTCAATATTAAATCAGGTATAGTAATTAGGTGTAAACATAAGTGGTATTGAAATTAAATTCTGTGAAAAATTCAATATTATTACTAATTAACCTGTAATTAATGATAGTATTTTTTAATACAAACGGCTTTCTGAAATGTAAAAATGATAGGTAACTACATTTTTTCGCACATTTATCGAAGAGTTAATAATAGTTGCCTTAGTAGTATTAATAAAATGTTAAATATTATATAACAATAAGATTATTCATTACATTGAAATTTTTTGTATACAAATAATCTAAAAATGAGCTTAGAAACAAGAGAATTGTTAATATTAAATGATAACTTGCTTAATTTTTGTTTCAGCAAAGTCTAGAATACACAAAAGCATACCTAGGCTTTTTTTTACTTATTATAAGCCAGTGCTTGACCACAATCCCACCTGGTGATAAGTGGTAAGCAGCCTTAGATGTTAAATTGCATTGTCTTAGCGTAACAAAAGCCTATTCACTCTTGCCTTGAAGACGCCCGGATTGTATTCGGATGGAAAGATTACAAAAGACGAAGCAAACCGTTTGGTTCTAATCCGTAAATCGAACAAAGGGGTGAAGACCCGCCAATCGCCTGGTTGTCAGATGGTGGAAAGGAGAGGGGGGAATTAAAGCGTGAATTTCCTGCGCATACTCACCGAAATATATCCTATAGAATACCGAGAGACTGGCTTCTCTGCGCCTGTACTCAAGGCTAACAAGATTGGTTTCAACCAAATCAAGGTTACCTGTCCACTGATTCCAATGCTGTCAGGTGGTATTTTGCAACACAGGTCCATATGTGACAGCATACTCCATGACTTTTTGCACGAGGTAGAGCCATGCTGCAGCTATGTATATTAGTAGTATGGTTTTAGCATGAATGGGTCGGTTCGACCGGGGAAGGACCACGCTCTCACAGAATACCAGTGTAAAATAGCAGTTTAACATTGCTGTGTTCCGTATGGCGAGTGTAGAGAATCGGAGACCCTTTTTATTGGAAAAGAGGCATTCCATCTTAGTCCTCGCGGGTGACAATGCATCTGCATTTTGATTCGCAAACGAGGGTAGATATAAATGTCTATGGGCTACAGCAAACTCTTACCATCAAGTGGACTGTGTGCTCGTTTGTCACTCTACCGCCGCACCCAAGCAAGGACACCAAGTTTCTACCAAGGACTCAATGAACCGCTCCATCTTAGTCCTCACTGGTGACAACGCATCTGCATCTTGATTCTTTATTGAGGAAAGATGTAGATGTCTATGGGTCACAGTAACCACTTACCATCAGGTGGACTGTGTGCTCGTTTGTCACCCTTATTCTGTAAAAAAATAGTAATTTCCCAAGCTATGAGATAAATATTAGATATTATTTATGAAACGTATTACTGTGAAGAAGCAACATAAATCATATAACGTAAAATATTGTTAACAGACGATTCACTGGGCTTGAAAATGATGCCTGTGCGTCAGTTTTCACATATCGTTGGTTTTTTAAGTAACAATATTTACCTGGAAGGTACGAGTAAGTAAACATGCTCTTATATCATCACAAACAATAATTATAAGAAGCTATACTTTGAAATCTTGTTTGTGTTATTATAAAGTATTTTAAATACTAGCTGACCAGGCAGACGTTGTTTTGCCCTTTCCTATGACCATTTAATTTCCTAAAAAGAAACTGCAAAAAATTGAAGGTCACTTATCAGGATAAAAATTATCCTATCTCTCAAGTTGGACCAAACTGAACACAGTGTGCACAATTTCATTAAAATCAGTTCAGTAGTTTAGGAGTTCATCGCGGACAAACAATGTGACACGTACTTTTTATATATAAAGATATAAGGATTACATTAGTAACGATTCACATTATTAACTTTCTTACTTAATTACTAGCTTTTTCTCGTAGCTTTGGTCGCGGTTTGCTATGAATTTGCTAACTCAACAGAACAAGTTAAACGTTTCATTTCATTTTCTTTACAAAATAGCACAATTTCACAGCCTTTATTTAGACTATGACAAATTACTTAAGAATAAATCTTTTTTTTTAATTTAGGATAACAACAGCCTTACAATATTATAAAAATCAGATTTTGCAATAATTATAAGGTTCGGCCAATAACAGCTATCCACTAACTATACTTAATATGAATATGTGCTAACAAAACCCTTAAATCGAAATATAATTATAAAGAATAAAAAATAAAGAATAAATAAAGAACTCTCTCACTAAATATGTTAGACATAAACAACGTTATAATTACATACTTAACATATAATAATACTAGCTGGCACGGCAGATGTTATTCTATCCTTACTGGTTGGTGGCACGATGAATTTCATTTTCACACACACACACTTTTATATAGATTTCTTATACGTTCAGCTAAATCCTCTTTAGGACTAGTAGAACCATCAGCAGCCATAATGGCAATAAACTTAAAAAAAAAAAAGAAAACATAACCTTTTTTTACTCTTCCGTAAACGGATAAAAAGTTACCTATATGTTAAACACGGTCATTTACTGCCTACATACACACAAAATTTCATGGAAATTCGTTCAGTAGTTTTTGCGTGAATCGTGAACGCACAATTTTTTCTACAGATTTATTATAAGTATGTAGATAAAATTATACTTTGAGAAGTGTAATATGTGTATTAATATGTATTTTAATATGCACTCGTAATAAAACAGAAGAAATAAAAATAATTGTGTATTTTAAGTGAAATTAAGCTTAATGTTTTTTTTTAATGTGTCTTTAGAGCCAATGAAGGGATCAGCTCCTGTAAATTTAGTATTATAAGTTCTCAATATTCTAGTGAAAACCGCATTTTGACCATAGTTCGTTGGGTGATAGGGAATATGAAACAAAGAAGTATGTCTAGTGCGGTGCGAAGGAACCCGCCACGACGCGTGTTCTAACAATTCAGGACAGTTTAATCGTCCGCGCAAGATATCGTACAACAGACCCATGATCACGACGTTCTTCAAGCGTAAGTAGACAAACATGCGACAGTTATCCACATAAGACTCAGAGGATTGTTTACATTTGTAACATAGCTGTTTAATAAATTTTTGTTGTATGCGCTCAAGACGCTTCTTATAAACAGCATATGTTGGAGACCACACAGGGCTTGCATATTCCAAAACAGTGCACACATATGCGTAATATACAGCTTTTAAACATTGCGCACTCTCAAAAAGTTGGCAAGTACGGATGACAAATCCTAGATTTCTGTAAGATTTATCTGCAATTGTATTTATGTGAGATGAAAAGAGCATTTTACTGTCGAGCCAAACTCCCAAGTCACAAACACTGACTCTTTCAACTACAATCTTATTGAAATTATACGCGTATGTAATCGGATAACTTTTTCGTGTAAAACTAAATATTTTTGATGTTGATTGTAATGGTATTTCTTACATAGTAATCAAATAAATTATCTAAATCTATATAATATACTTGCATATATTTTTTTTGTCGTCAGCATATAACAAGTGACGAGAATATTTAAAACAGTCATATATATCAAAAATATACGCATTGTAAAATAAGGAGCCAAGGTGTGAGCCCTGTGGAACACCGGAGGGTATCGTGATATAGTAGGACTTATATTCACCCATTACAACCGCCTGAGATTGATTAGTAAGATAGGAACTGATCCATCTCAATACGTCCCCATGAATTCCCAAGGCAAAAAGTTTATTTAAAGGAATAACGTGATCTACATGGTCGAAAGCTTTTTCGAAATCCATGTAGATCACATCCACCAGACCTCCATTCTCCATATGATTAATTACAAAATCAGAAAATAACGGTCGACCGTCCTCTTAAGAAACTATGTTGTGTTTGAGATATTCCACGTTCTATAAGAGGATAAATAACTTCATGTACAATATTTTCTAATAGTTTACTAATTGCATTCAAGATTGAGATAAGGGCGATAATACTTCTTTAAATACAAAATCTAAAATATAGTCCTTCTTCTCCTATTATGACCAAAAAAAACATCTAATTGGAGTCGTTGGACTAATAAGTTTGTCTTACTGTGTCACTACTTCTTGATTCGCTATGCACTGGTCTTTTTTAATTCTAAATATTAAGAGTGGCTTTGCAAATTTAATAAAGTGTACATTTAATTGTTTGCAATTTAAATGCATTCATTTAGAGCCAGTGTCCGATTTCTAAAGAAGCATAAATAATGACATTTTGCAGATTCGTAGCATGTTGTGAAAAGCTAATGGAAGTATTTTCTGACAATGGACGAAATTTTATTGCAGCTTCGTCCATTGTCAGGATAGGTGATATTTGAAGACGAGGGTATATGATGGGAAATGATAAGACGGGATAGGAAGCTAAGGAGAAAATGGGAGATGATGGGAGTGGCTTGAACAAGATAGGAGAAATGAGAGATTAGAAGAGGATGGGATATGATAGGATATAATGGGATAGAGTTAGAGTGGTTGAGCGAGGAGTTAGGAGAGAATGTGATAGGATAAAAGAGGGTAGAAGAACGTAGGATAGAATGGGAGACGATGGGTCAGGACAGGAGGCTTATGAGAGAGAAGATGGAATAGTATTGGAGAGGATAGGAGAGCTTAGGAGGATAGTATAGAATAGGAGGGAATGGTATTGGACGGGAAAGGCAAGGAGTGGTTGGACAAGGATAGTAGATAATGGAAGATGATGTGAGAGGATAGGAAAGGATAGAAGAGCGTAGGAGAGGACGGAAGGTGATGGGAGAAGGTAGTTGCGGATAGGAGGTTCGGAAAGGGTAAGAGAGGATACGATACGAAAAGGTAGAATGTATTTGGTTCCTAATTCCCAGCGTACAAAATGCAAAGGAATAAGATAGGAACGATAACACAAGGTGTTCATTATCTTACAACTAAAATTATTATAAATTAAAAAATATACATAATTACCCCAGGTCTATGGAAATGACAAGTTAATTTTATTTTAGATAAAGCAATAAATAATTAACAAGGTGTTGTTGACCAAATTTTGCTTTTCCGCCACAAAAACTACAACGAGATCCAATTTATCCAGAAGTATTTTCTTTGCGCTAATTTTTACATACCTATATAGGTATGTAAAAATTTGCGGGGATATAATATGGATTGATTGCGTAACAGGCATTTTTTTATAGGATAGGGTGAGAAACGAGCACACGGTCCACCTGATGGTAAGTGGCCACTGCGACCCATAGACATCTACATCTATCCTCAATAAAGACTCAAGATGCAGATGCGTTGTCACACGTTAGGACTATTTGCCAGTAGAAAGGGTCTCCGGTTCTCTACACCCACCATACGAAACACAGCAGCGTTAAGCTGCTATTTTACGCTGGTTTTCTGTGAGAGCGTAGTCCTTCCCCGGACGAGCCGACCCATGCGTGCTACAACTATACTACTAATATAGCTACAGCATGGCTCTACCACGTATAATTCTCATAATCAATACCATTATTATACCATTCTCATAATCAATATAAATATTTCATATTTATAAAATAAAATTCTATTCTTGCAATAGTTGTACAAACATTATGTGGCTCTCTCTAAAGCAAGATTTTGAGAAATATGATGTAATTTAGTTGTGAATTATTATCAATAAATGTTTATAACTACGTACCTAAGTTTGTGAAAATTATTATAAAGAAAATAGTAAACTACGTGTTATTGAAACTAAAGAAAAGTACGTAGCAAGCTGCGTAAATTTGTGATCACTGTACGTGTGCTTATTACGCAGAATAAGGTGCCCATAAAACCTCATCCAGATCTACTTTTCATCGGAATAACGTTTCATATAAAAATATAATATAATACTTCCTAAGAATGACATCTAATTGCGTATGAACTTAAATTTTCCTTCTAGCTTTCCCATATGAATTAGCAAAATACCTAAATAGATATGATATAATTAGTGACTGCTTTGGAAATAGGTGTCAGTATTCATTATGTTTATAAATTGTCAAACTTAAAGCGGTAAGGGCATAACCATACAAACAACTCCAAAAATTAAAAAAGAAATCAAATATCTTAAGTCGCTATTCCGTGGTATACATCAGAATAAAGAACCGGGTCAAATATTTGGGACCTAATGCTGCGGTATTTTTAAGACGTATTTTCACCTTGATTTAAAAACATACAAAAGTTTAGTGTTTTCGATTAAAAATATAATCCATGAAATAGTTTAACTCAAAGAATTACACAGACGGTATAAAAATAACCAAAAAATCGCTATTAAAAAAAGCATGGTACTCATGTGCACAAGGTCCAAAATGTATGAAGTGTGAGTTCAGACCAGCTGCTGACGCAAAACTAACCAAGTTTAGATTTAGATATAACTACGTAAAAGTATATTTTCAATTCAATAAGAAAACTTGTAGTAATAATTTAAAATTAAAAATTTTGTACAACCGACTTCAATATAAGTTATTAAGAATAACTCAAATAACTCAAAAAATATTGGTCTGACCTTGATCAATATTCACATAAGACCACACGAGAAGTATCAGCTTTCATATAAAAAAAGAATCATCGAAATCGGTCCACCCAGTAAAAAGTTATGAGGTAACACACATAAAAAAAAACATACGCGTCGAATTGAGTACCGTCTCCTTTTTGGAAAATAGCAGCAGAAAAATAGCTTGTACATCGCTCGGTTAGTTTTAGAACCCTTCGGAATTAGGTGTCTTCACCTTAATATAATTAAATAAAATGATAAATAAAGGCAGCAAAATCTGGATTTATTTTGATTAAACTTGATATGATTATAACTTATATCCCGGAATAACTTTTATGTACTTAATTGAAATTAATATTATGAATTAACGTTCATATTATATTATATATTATATAAAGTATATATTTAATAACATTCAAGTGTTGCCTGCATCAAGCAAACCTTACTGAAGCCAGACTAGAGAGTTAGGGTCAGACAACGACGTCTAGATGACTCGACGATTGATGAAAAAATATAAACAATGTATTAAAAGTACTCGCGGTTTGATTGCGTTTGCGAATAATTATCATCCCATCGTAATCCTAAATAATTCCAGGTTATCGGTTTGAATGCTCAATCTACTCGGGATTATGATATAATCGAGACTTCATTAAAGGCAAAAATTAATTAAAAATAAAGAAAACTGAACATGGGCTTCGATTATTCAAAATGTCAAATTCTACTTGGGTGAAGCCTGGGCTATAAGCTAGTAGTAGATAATTTAAGCTATTAAAGATGTTAAAAATTAATACGCTAAGATTTGCGTGATAAAATAAAATAATGTGTGTGTGCCTAAATTAAAGAGCACCTCCCACCCTCCCTCAATAGCGTGCACTATCTCCGTTACCACTAATCCCACCACCACTACTCGTAACAAAACTACACTAGGAAAGACAAACCAACGTCACTTGTTTCGCATCTACACGAGGCTTACGAGTAGTACTGGGATATATAATTTTATTTATTTACGCGGATCTTAGCTAATTAAACCACTAACCCCACCACCACTACTCGTAACAAAACTACACTAGGAAAGACAAACCAACGTCACTTGTTTCGCATCTACACGAGGCTTACGAGTAGTCCTGGGATATATAATTTTATTTATTTACGCGGATCTTAGCTAATTAAACCACTAATCCCACCACCACTACTCGTAACAAAACTACACTAGGAAAGACAAACCAACGTCACTTGTTTCGCATCTACACGAGGCTTACGAGTAGTACTGGGATATATAATTTTATTTATTTACGCGGATCTTAGCTAATTAAACCACTAATCCCACCACCACTACTCGTAACAAAACTACACTAGGAAAGACAAACCAACGTCACTTGTTTCGCATCTACACGAGGCTTACGAGTAGTACTGAGATATATAATTTTATTTATTTACGCGGATCTTAGCTAATTAAACCACTAATCCCACCACCACTACTCGTAACAAAACTACACTAGGAAAGACAAACCAACGTCACTTGTTTCGCATCTACACGAGGCTTGCGAGTAGTACTGGGATATATAATTTTATTTATTTACGCGGATCTTAGCTAATTAAACCACTAATCCCACCACCACTACTCGTAACAAAACTACACTAGGAAAGATAAACCAACGTCACTTGTTTCGCATCTACACGAGGCTTGCGAGTAGTACTGGGATATATAATTTTATTTATTTACGCGGATCTTAGCTAATTAATTTTTAACATCTTAAATATAATGGATTTTCGCAAAGTAGCGCATGATTCTATTATTTATTTAAACTATGTTTATTGATATCTCTCGTATAAAATGTTCTTATAAAATGAGTAGAGGTATAGAGGTATCTGAATTTACGAAATATTTGTTTTCATTTATTAAAGTCCATTCCTGAACATAGGCCTCCCCTGTGGGTTGCCTCATAGGGGGATATCAACAATAGTTACCACGCTTGGCAGGCGGGTTGGCAAGCGCAGTTCTTATCATTTTGAGTCGTAATCGGGAAGATATTCCTGCCCATGTCTTGTTTAGTTTGATTCTATAGCCTTTTACGCTACTCACGCGTTGATTTGGGGTATCATATTAGTATTATATAGTTCATACACCGCCAATACATGGATGAATTTACGAAATAAGTAATGAATAACAATTCATTGTTCGTTTAATTAAGCGCAAAAGCAAACAGTCCACATTATTTTACACCGTTAAGTAATTTTCACAAAGGTGTTTGGATGAGACATAAATCTTTACATTATATTACAAAGTTAAAATAAAATGTAAGAAATAAAAATAATAACGACTACAAAAAAAAACCAATTTATAACAAGAAAAAAAATACTTTAGCATTTAAAAATTTAGCAGATTATACATCTCAAATTGTATAAAGCACATATTTATGGCATTACACAATGGCAAACAAGTTAATAGTAAAAAGAGTGACGAACGAGCACACAGTCCACATGATGGTAAGCGGTTGCTGTGGCCTATAGACATCAACATCTATCCTAGATTAAGAGTCAAAATGCAGATGCGTTGTCACCCATGCGGACCAAGGTGGAATGCCTCATTTCCAGTAAAAAGGGTGTCCGGTTCTCTACACTCACCATACGAAACACAGCAGCGTTAAGTTGCTATTTTACATTGGTATTCTGTGAGATCGGGGTCGCAAGACACGAAACCAACCGCAACACCTATATCACGCGTTATCTCATCCACCGTGGTGTAATTTAGTTATTAACCTATACAAAAAGATAACAAAGTATATAGGCATTTGTTATAACACTATTGTACACGCTAGCTGCCCCAACTAAGGCTGACGGGATTAGGGCCCATGAGTAATCCCATCGACGAGCAGCATGGGGACGGGGCCAGAATATGGCCACGTGTAATTTCTCTTATTACACTAAACTATATGGGGGAGCGTTCTATACTACGGCCAGTCGACCGGGAGGATGTTAGACGGAGCTTACTTACCTATATCCAAGGCGACTGGTCCCTCCGGAGTCGGCCAGGTCGCATGTGGTTGTGTAGTGCAAGGGAAATAAGGTGATGTGATGTGTATCTGGGTGTGACTGAGGGTGATTGACCCGAGTAAACCTTGGCCGTCGGCAGCAGCCCGGGCGTCGACACCGCTCCAAATTGACGGAACCTTCCGCGGCGTTGTCCACAAACACTTTCCTCGTTCGTCACGATGACAGTCCATTAACTCTATCGTACAATTAACTAACTTACAGAAGCCACTAACTCTCGTTTGTTATAAGGTAAAAGCACAAAACGAACACGGAGGTCAAAGGTCACTACCGTTTCGCGTAGCAACAGTTATCTATAGAATATCAAAGGCCGCACTAGCTAATATTGCCGAATGCACTTATGCAGATTCTGAGTCAGACACAATGAGTCCCTGGGAAGCTCTCCAGTAGGGATGCGCGTCACCAATCCTAGACCGTATATTTACTGTCCGCGCTTAATTATTCCGAGTTCCCGACAAAAATGACAGCGTGCTGTTCCAAGCACAGCTGACAGACGACTCGTCCTTTTTCGCTCGCGTCCCGCGCGCTCTTGCCACGCTCGGCCGAAATTCAAACCGGTATCGCGCCGAGCCGAGTGACATCTGGCGTCGATTCTTGACAGTGTTTGGCGCGAACAATATCTATTTGATAAATCAAGCTTACTAAAGTAACGACAGTCGTTTAAACGATGCACATAACTCACTTATTTTAGGCAATGGATAAGAGTCAATTATTAAGGCCTTATTGATCGTCATAGAATAATCGCCGCAAATACGTACGTCATTATTTTTCTTTAATACCGCAACAATCGGTGACGCGTAATTAGAATAAGAAACCAGTTTGAGTATGCCAGTGCGCACTAATCGATCCAATTCTGCGCTTACCTTATCTTTGAGCGCAAAAGGCACCGGCCTAGCTGTAAAAAATTTTGGTGTGACACCTTCTTTTAAGTGTAGCGTTAACTTATACTTATTGAACGTGCCCAACCTACCAGAAAATAATGTTTTATATTTCGACAAAATAAATTTTTCTTTATCTACTGAACAATGATTTAGCGAGATAAAAGCGAAATTAAATTTTGTCATAAAGTCCCTACCGAGCAAGGGAACCGGGCCATTTTCAACAACATAAAATTTTATATTATGCGTTACATTATTATATGTACCTGGTAAGTAACACATGCCCAATAGCCTTAAAGCACTGTATGTATATAAAGTTTTATTGGACTCACCGAGCGACAAGTTTCGCGAGAAATACATATACCATATGCGCGCAGGCAGCGCTGAAATCCCACTACCGGAATCAACCTCCATACTAAGAGTAACACCTCGTACTATAACTTCAAGGGATATCGGTTTTTCTTCCTTACATAAAATAGTATTAATACACGATTCATTATTTATATCTCAATCATTATTAATTGGTGAAAAATCATTACATTCGTCTACCTTTTACCGTACCGTTACTACCTTCCAAAATTTAATTATTCTGCATACCATTATGCTGCTTTTTTACAATTTTGTCCATTTTGGTAGTAATCTCGTTATGTACGTAGTATCTCTTAGAACACATTCTTTTTAAATGTCCTTTTGCACCACAAAAATTGCACGATAGATGACGATAACCACATATGGAGGTATCGTGTGACCTCGCATCACACTCACTACACCTGGGGGCACTGCCGTCGCAGCCACCACGGGCGCGACCACCTCGTGTACCGCCGCTTGCAGTAGCTTTTCGCCGCGAGTCCGTATATAGCACAGGTTCAGACTTAATTAACTCGCCAGCGGAAACAATACGCTGCGCAATTTCAACTGCACAAGCTACTTCAAGTGCCTTATTTAGTTTTAGCTGATTGGGATCTTCTCTAAATAATTTCTCTCGGGCAGACGCAGAGTCAAGACCAATTACAAAACGATCCGTCAAACACATCTCTAGAGCTATACCAAAACAACATGCCGAACATTTCTAGAGCTATACCAAAACAACATGCCGATGCTAGTCCACGAAGACGAGCAGCATACTCCACCATCGACTCGTGAGGGTCCTTTTTAGCCGAATAAAACTTTTGTCTTTCAGCGTATATACACTTTTTTGGGTCGAAATGGCCGTCAAGCGCAGCAATAATCACCTTGTAATCGGTTGATTCAGGCGTATTTGGATACAATAAATCACGAGTAAGACGATATGAGTCTTGTGACATGCCATTTAATAAAATTGCCCGTCTTCTCACTTTTGAGCATCTGTGATATCGTCGATTCCATTTGCAATAAAGAAGTTGTTTAGTTGTGCTACGTGTACCACCCACTCATCTGTTTTGCAATCGAAAACTGGCACTTTCCCATAGATAGACATTTTAACGCGTGACTTCTGCTGTTGGTTAATCGATTATTAACACACAAAATAAACTCGTCGCCACTGTAATGTCCTTGCTATTCAAGGAATACGGGAACGGCTTATTTAAACACACCGAAGCCGTAAACGATAATTTATTCACTCAATACAGGGTAGCCGTAGAAACCGTTCTTATTATCTACCGACATAATATGCTACACTGTCGATTTTCATTCTCGTGATCACTGAGACATCACTGAACAATTGTCGTCTGGTCATTATAATGAAGTCAATCTAATTTTTTGTCAAACCTTCAGGCCTCGACCAATTTCACTTGCTGTGGGTCCCCTTCTGGAAGAAAGAGTTCATCATAAAGAGTCCCTTTTTCTCTATGAAATCTACTAGCTGCTGGCTGCTTGGGTTCTGTTGCCCTATTCCAAATTTTTCTACCTTCAGCTCACCGTTCTCTCTTGTACCTATTTTTGCGATGTAGTCTCCCATTAACACCGTATAGTAGGTTTTGGAGGAATGCATGGCTCTAGATATATCGTCATACATTTCCTCCACCGCCTCATCGGAATGTGCCGAGGTTGGTGCGTAAACCTGTATGACCTTCAGCGAATACCGTTGGTTGATTTTGAGTATAAGGTGCGCAACCCTCGTTGACACACGCTCAATCTTTACAGCGTTGTTAACGAGAGTCTTGTGGACTATAAATCCGACACCTCCTTGGGACAGATGGTTGCCCTCCCGGTGATAGAACAAGTTGTCGGATTCGATGATTACTATGTCCTCCCCCTCTTTTCGGACCTCTGATAATCGTATAATATTCCAGCGCAACTTGTTATCTCTTCTTCCAGCTACAGGATCTTCTCATCAGTCCTCAGGGTGCGTGCGTTATATGTTGCTATGTCGAATCATCTTAGGTGGCAATCGAGCTTGCACCGTTACCATGGGCTCCATCCTAACCAAAATAGCGGGGCCGCTGGGGACTGGGAGCCGTCTCTTCCTAACTTTATTCATGGGGGGGTATATCGCCATAGTTGCCACGATTGGAGAGTGGAATGGCAACCGTGGTATTTTTATTGTTGTTTGCTGTTATCAAAAAGATGCTGCTGCCGTCTTCTGCCTCAATTTCCCTCTGTCGCCTCTTACGACACCCACGGGAAGATATGGATTAGTGAGTATTCTTACCCGCCACTACACGGGGAGAATCTAGGGTATTGATTTTCATAGAAAAAATCAGCCTTATTCAAAGTGATGACCTTTTTTGTTATGCCTTCGCAAACAAAGCCAAATGTTTAAAATTACGAATTTTTGTTTTTGAAGACGTATTAATAGTATAATATTATCTACGTCAATGTCTGTGCCAAAATAATGTATTTTTATTTATTTCTTTGTTTCTTACACTTAATATCAGGTGGGCTATGTGCTTGTAAGCGTGAGCAACAGGCATATTACTAAATATAGTCGTTACTTGTGACACAGAATTTTAACAGGTAACAAAATATTATTAATATTTCATCATAAGTAAGGCACATTTATCAAAAAGAAAATTGATAAGCAATTTATTATTTAAATAGAGCATGTGAACTATCAGTTGAGCCCGGTGCTGAAACATATCTTCATTTTGAATGGAGGTGGACAATTCCCATTACGGCAAATTCGCTTCAAACAACAAAGAGCAAGTAGTACATGTGCGCAATATGAATGCCGAGTTAGTTTGAGTAACATTTATTCTGCTTTTTTATTTTGTATAAAATTTATGTATTTAGATAAGATTAATTTTTAATTTATATTATTACTGTATATATTTAAGATTGTGTGTATGTTGGCCAAGTGTTGGGGAAGAAGGGCATCCATCGCTTCCACATCGTTGTCGTAGGAGACAATTATAGGAAAAGCCAGCAAAAATGTGACAGATTTATGTCGGACTCGTATCGACTAAAACGCCAAGGATTTCGGTCAATATATGGCTGATATTGGCAAAGCCACAGAAATGCTTTTTTATACATCCATGGCTTCACTAGAGTCAGCGCCTGAGCGGCCACAACTTAGGGGAGGATAATTTCTACCCCTATTCATCTTCAGCCAAGGCGCGTCCCTTGAAAACATTCGAGCTACTCGGCTCAATTAAGTTTAACACGCTGCGCATCTTGTCACGACTACCAGCCACGACTTAACGCGTTAATTTGACAACGCCATTAACAATGTCGTTTGCCGTTTGGCGATAACTCGACTCGAGTGGCGGTACATCAAAGAGATAACGCGTTGAAGCGGCCGAGTATGGCTATGATGGAGTGGAAAAATGAAGTACCACAAATGTTCTAAGAAATATAAATTGAAATTTGCTACAAAAGGAAACACTGCGAGTGAACATTCACTGTCGCGAACAAAATTATTTAAAGACATGTGAAGTCTATCAGACCGCAGCAAATGGCATTTCGAAGTACGCTCCAATGCACATCCGCAATGAGAGATGTATGCTATAAAAAGATTACCTTGTACATATTATACATACATACATAGTTATACAGTATATGGTGCAGGTTCAGCCTCACGTGGAATACTGTTTCGGTCTCTTGGGCGCGGCTACCCAGTGCCAACTCCTTACATTTGATCGCATCCAGGACATAGCGGTTCGAATCGTTGGCGACCGAGCTCTTCCTTTGACTAACTGGCACTGCGAAGAGATGTTGCATATCTTTGCACATTTTATCGCATCTACCACGGGAAGTACTCTGAGGAATTGTTGGGCTAATTCCAGCCGCTCAATTTCAACATCACACATTACGACAAAACTCGCAATACCATCCATACCATCTGAATGATTGGTGGTCCGATACTGTGTGTACACAGTCGTCACAGTCTAACCGTAAGGTTTCGTTGCTATGATGTGCTGATATCACTATGCTTGAGATTGTGACGTTTCGATTTTGTCTTTGCAGTACCAGCCGTTGAGCAGCATCTTCAGTTATTAGATTTATCTGTGACACTTGGTCGAGAAGGCATCGCAATTGAACAGTCGATCCATCAGCTGCCATCACCTTTAGTTGAATGGTCGCTAGTAGGACTTCGTTATAATTTCCAGACACGTGATGTGCCTTTTGCTGTGACGTATGTGACTTGTTGTTAGATATCACGCTATTTGAGACCGCGATTTCATCTTTGCGGTAAATATCGTGCAATGTTGTGTGGTGTGCATCCTTGCACACGCGGTATCTTTTGTTGGAGTTCCATTTATTGTCGTTGTATGAGGACAGGAAATTGCGACAAATATGTAGTTGCGAAATTGACCTCATTTTGTCTTCTGACGTGTCTTGAAACAACTTGCAGTATAGTAAAATATGATTGTTTTTACACAATGAGAAATTTTTCTCTGTGCTTGTATGATAAGTTCGAGGAAATCTTTACCTATTGGTGTTGTTAAACTCCTTAAATTGAGCTGTTCCCTCCTTGATGGTCGAATTGTTTGACTTGTTAGGTGTTTGTCTCTTCTTTTGAACAGGTGCAAGCGCAGTAAATTTGTTTTCTCTTCCAAGGAAGGTAGCTCTCTCGCAGCCTTTCTGATCTCTATGCAGGCTGCATACGTGTCGGAGTCCAATTTGCCAGTGAGAATGTGTACCAAGATCAGATCCCAAGTCATTGTGTCGATGCTCAGATTGTGAATAGCATGTATAGTCTCGACACTTGTGTAGCTCTGTGTTCTTCTTCTGTGTTCATTCTGTGTTTGGCCCATAAGGGTTTGTATATGTTTTGTTAACAAAACTTGTTGGTTATTATACCTATGGGTAAGCATCTCCCAACAGGTGTGTAATTATCAACTAATACTGTAAGATACGGTACGATACGCCTCGCCTTTAAGTTTGCCCTTGAGGTGCTGCATTTTTTGCGTTTTTGTTAACATTTCATTGTTGTGGATGGCTTCACAGTAGAGGTCCATGAATGTAGGCCACTGGATATAGTTACCAGAAAAAGGGACTTGCTGATGCTGTTGAGATACTGAGATAAGCTTACGATTCAAATCCCTTTTTGTGGTTTCGTACAAGGTTTCGTATACAGAAAACTCTTTTTCGTGGCCCAGAAGTTAGGATATCGACTTGCCAGTGGAGGTCATCGATCAGTTTCCAGCGAGACTGCAGCGAATTTAGTTTGTCATAAATTTCCAACTTTTCTGTCAAGTCTTTGATGTCGATGTTTTTCATCGCCCTGGAGAGTGCCCAGAAATTAGTGCGTTCTTGGCTAATGAACTCATCAGACCTTGATGGTATTCCAGTTTCCGCAGTTATCACCTCGTAGTTCAGCTTGTTACAAATCGCTGCGTTTTGCTTTTTTGTGGTGGTTTAGGTATCATTTATGAAATAGTCGTCATCCAATTCACTGTCTGATTTTTCAAGAATACCATAATTCATGTTGAACACCTCCAATTGAGCATCTAGAGCATCCAAACTCTTCTGTATGTATGTTCCTAACTTACGTGGACCAGAATCCTTTTAAAGTTAGTCTTAATTTTAAGGATATGAAGTTGTTGAGACCCGCTTGTGGGGGCAGCAACCAAAGAACTCTGTTGAACTAATGTGGATGGAACTTTTAGGTCATAGTTAACGTCGAGAGCTAGAAGGACCAATATATAGGGGGGGGGGGGGATTGTGAGTTGTAACCTCAGATAACCTCTTGTGCTAATAGAATGCAAACAGACCACAATGACCCTCACTAACTGAAAAAAGGTTACTTTGCCGTAATATTATATTACACAACGTGTTCAATTTTTTTTCTATCCTGTGCTGTAAGTATGGTTTAAATAAGAGGCCTTTACGTATGAAACTGCAGTTCTGCAGTACTGGGCATTTCAAATCAAAATATTTTTAGTTTGGCTAAGAATGCTAATTTCAAATTTATTTCATTTTAAAAATATGGAATTCTGTTTTTTAAAATTAGTCATTAATTTATTGATAAGCATTATATTTTCATCACATTTGAATCTTTTTCGTCATTATGGATACGTTATAAATTCGAGTAATTATAGAATATGAGTGCCGTCGTGGCAGTAACGCGGCACATGCGACACGCAACATCAACGGCGTTTACGGAGCGATTACTACAAACGATCGCTCCACCTGTTATTGATATACCCGCCACCGTTCTGAAAATTTCGACCTGATAAATGAACCCCGTGGTCTTCCGAAAACTCTGGTTGACACTGACGAATTAAAGGCGATTGTGGATGGTGATGATACTCAATCTCCTGAATTAGCAGCGGCTTTCGACGTTAGCATCAAAACAATATAGTTACATTTGCGTCAAATTGACAAGGTAAAAAAGCTTCACAAATGGGTGCCCCATGAAATCAATGATCGCCAGCACAAAGTACGCGTTGAGACGTGTCTTGCACTACTCAACAGGCACACAACACACAACACAAACGAAGGAATTTTGAACCGCATTGTTACCTGCTACGAAAAATGGATTTTGTTTGATAATCGCAATCGCTCAGGAAGTTGGCTGGATCCTCGTTCAGCACCTAAACAATGCCCTAAACGTAATTTTACCCCTAGAATTGTGATGGTGACTGTTTGGTGGTCTAGCACCTGTGTGATTCATCGCAGCTTCTTGCCAAACGAAACGAGCATTACTGCAGAAGAACTGAACACAACTATGGAGAAGCTCGTACGTCGCCAACCAGCTTTGGTCAATCGCTCGTTCCCACTACTCCTCACTACTACCTACTAAGAAGGGCATCAATAGACTGCCACTGCGTCGACAAAGATGCATCGATTACGTGGGTGATTACTTTGATTAATAGAAATAAAAATATAGGAAATAATAATTTTACTTTATTTCATAAATAACGGCAATTTCATAGGTAAAGACCTATTAGAAGTAAGTCAGCCTTCCTTAGAAAATAAAATTAAAAGCGAAACATTATGTCACTACAAACGCGGCGTAAATATTAGGACATGGCTTATCTTTTCAAAATTATCGAATCCCGTAGCCTCCTTTCATGTTTCAAGATTAAGGTTAAGCCTAGTCAACGGAACACTTTTGCTGTGCAATTTAAGGGAAAAAATAACTTTTAATAAAACATAAACGCTGACTACAAAGCACTAAAAATAATTACATTTTGAAGTCTGTGATAGATAAAGTGAATGAAACTGTATTAAAATTTTTAAATTTGAAATTGTAATTAAAGCCCGAAATTCATAATGTAAAATCGTTTAATTATTTTTAATTTAGTCACATCGGGTTTACTTCTAATTATGTTATTTTTTACTCTTTTCAGTGGACTAAGGAAGATCCCTATATAATTTCATCTTAATAGTTATATCAACCACCCTTCGGGGTGAAATTTTTACTCGAAATTTATGGAAGAGGCCCGAAGCATAACTTTTATAAAAAATATAACCTATATTATGTTGAATCGAAAAAATGTTATTCCATACCCCTAATACAGATTGTAGTACCTAGGGTCTCTGAGTAAAACCGGGCCTGACGGACGGACGTGGTGAAACTTTAAGGGTTTGTTGTTTTACTACATGTAAATCTGAAAACAAATAATCACAATGGGTATTAGCGAAAATATCACGAAACCCAACTAAAAACCATACAGTCTAATTGAGAACCTCCTAATTTTCCTAACCTCCTAAATTTAAAAGTCCGCTAATAATACGTTCTTTTATAAATTATAATGCTCTACTGAAAATGTGTTGCCTCTACAGTTTATTGATTAATATAAAATATCGACATATTTAATAACAAACGAATTAAAGAAAAACATTTCAGATGACGGCTCCATGGCGCAGTGGCTTAACAAGAGTTGCTGCGCTAGGGGCCGCGGGTTTGAATCGCGCACGGATCAAGTATTTGTATGGCCTACAAATAATTGTTCCGGGTCTGGATGTTTTTTGTCTTTGTGCAATTTATGTTTGTAAACTGCCTCCACGTTACAGGACAAAATCCTAGTGTGGGCGTAAGTTTTTAAGAAGAAGAAAAAATACTTTGTGTAAGCTTTGTGTTCAAAATGCTTATGTTAATAAAGTGCCGTAATCTCGGTACTGCTACTACTAATATTTTTAATCATGTTCTCTTAAAGAATATCATCCATATCTCAATTTTGCACTTATTGTTCAGGAATTAGATGTTCTGATGTTGTTGTGTGTTGTGTATCTCAATACATAAATAAATAAATAAATAAATACATAATAGCCACCCTAAGCCAATGGATTGACACTCGCAGTAACAAAAATCTCGCACTTTTAATGCTGAACTTTGTCGTTGTGTTATGTGTTTTATATTTGGAATGTATGAGATAGTTACTCCATCATCATCCGAATTGCTAGGAAATAGGATATAGAAATAGAGAATCTTGTAAATACAAGTCAAGTCTAATGAAAATTACAGGAACAAGGATTCTATGCCGGGAGAAAATTACAAAAAATAACCTTTAATTAAAAATGAAACCATGCCTCGAAAATTATAAAGAACAAAACTTCAACAAAATTTAATAACTAATCTCAAAAACTAAAAGGAATAAAATAATAACTGCGTCAAAGAGGCTTCAGTTCTCTTTGAAGTGAGATTTTACTTTTTTACAGCTGTGACTACGTCTGGAATTATTTTTACTATAATATGAAAATTGTAAAAGTTAGGATATTTTAGAACATGATAATATCATATCTATAACATTTATGACCCTAAAGTAATGGGATCCTTTTTGCGCAATTATGATTTGAGTAATTAATAGATTTGATTTGTTTTCAAAGAAGAATTAATCTCTTTATTCGAATTCCAACTGACTTAAATGCCTTGAGGGTGTGTTGATTTATTTTGTTTCTGTTTCATTTACCTCCTATTTTTTTAACACAAAACAACGTTCAATTAACTTTCTTAACGGTTTGATAAACCTACTGAATAGGTTTTAGCGAGTACAGAAATAGAATGAAAAACAACGAAAAACAAAACAACGACGAAAGATGAAAAACAGCGACAACAGATTTTTTATTTAACTGTCTGAAAGTAAATTATTTATCTCGGTTCAGGTGACGTCAATTCATTCAATTTTACATACACTGTTCATTATACAAATTAATAACACATTTAAATATCAATGGCAATATTAAAAAAATTGCTTAGGAAACAACCGACAACACACCGAATATCGGAATGTAAGACTATGAGATCAATAATTTAAAATTAAAAATTTTGTACAGCCGACTTCAATATAAGAATAACTCAAATAACTCAAAAATTATTGTTCTGGCCTTGATCAAATTCATATGGGACCACACGAGAAGTATCAGCTTTCATATAAAAAAGAATCATTGAAATCGGTCCACCCAGTAAAAAGTTAGGTAACACACATAAAAAAAAAACATACGCGTCGAATTGAGTACCGTCTCCTTTTTGTAAGTCGGCAGAAAAGGGCTGTAATGATGACAATAATAATAACGATTAATTTTAATAACATTTACCACAATATCCAAGAACAATAAATAAACCTACTATGTGTAGAAAGCGTGTGGGTACAAAATTCTTTACGAGTAAATAATATTTATATCTATATCGTCCGTATCCATAATCATTTGTGCGTCTGCTAGGGATTGTATAAATTTTGAACAAATAGGTAAGTTCTGAATAACTTGACAGATTGAGGTCATATTCACAAAATTTTATTGCTTCGTCGTGACGATGGTTCATAGCTAAGTTAGGATCCGATAAATGGTGCTCAACTCAAGTGATAACACATTCAAAAATTTCATATTTACCGTATTATTTGGTTTATTGCAAAAAAATACATATATCAAAATCGGGACCCTCAACTCCCACGGGCGTGGCTGAGCGCCCCCGCCCATGGGAGTTGAGGACCCGGCAGAGCCCCGAGAGGAAGCGCCGTTCACACCCAAGCACAAAACGGCATGGTGGTTGCCCTGGCAGTGCGGACAGGGCCGCTGGTGCGGGCAGTCTCGTTGGAGGTGCCTTTCCAAGCACGAGTAGCACCAGCGGCGCTCCTTGGCGATAGTTCGCCTCGCCGAGATCGGCTTACCCAATAACTTCGGGCACGACGTCACCCGGTGATCGGATGCTCGACAATAGGAGCATGGGGGCGCCTCCCTGGCCGTTAGGCCAATATAAGATGGTAGGGGGCGGTGTTCTCCCGCGGGGAGCTCCGCTCGGCCTTAGGGGGGTTGGCGCCGACTTGCCCGGCGGATTCCGCCTCTCCCTGGGCATGGCTCGGTTGGCAACCCGTAAGTCGTCGACGGTGCCCGCTGCGTTCTCAAATTACCGGCACTGCTCCTCCAAGAACCGCAGCAGATCACTGAAGGGCGGAATATAGGAGGCGCCGTCCCTGCCGTACCTCTCCTCAAAATGTATCCGAAGGTCGAGAGGCAGGCGGGACAGCACGATGTGGAGCAACAAGAAGGAATATTCGTCCACCGGTAAATCCAGCCGCCTCAACGAATTACAGGCCACCACGACTGGATTTACGATGTCAGCACGTAGTCTGGCCCAGTCTCTAACGTATTCGTCCGTGATTCGCCGGACGTTGACGTATCTTCCGGCGAGGAGTTCCCGGGCAGTTTGGTAAGCGTCGTTCGACAATCTCAAATGGCCGACGACGCCCAGGGCCTCCACCTCCAGTGAGGTCAGGAGGTACGCCATCTTCTGGCTTGGTGTCAAGTCGCTTCGGGCGTCCACTCGGCTATCAAAAAGGCCAACAAAAGTCATCCAGTTGGAGAGGACCCCGGAGAACTTTGGCAGGTCTAGAGTTGGGAGTCGTTATAACAGCTCCGGCTGAGTAGGCTGCTTCCGAGGGAACTCGGGCAGGCCAGTCAGCCGAGCTTCACGCGCTTCATTAGCATACTTGGCCCCCGCCTCGATCAAGTCGTCTGTGAGCGAAAAGAAATGCTCATAGTCCCCGAGGCAGGAGTCTAGGACTCCCTGTTCCGCATCCGAGGCCACAAGCTCAGTGTAAGCCTCCTCCACTACGGTCCTTCGGGCAGCGACCTGCTCCAGCCGCTTCCCTAAACTATGGAACCGATCGGGTCGCCCTATCAACTTGTGGGCATTCGCGGCCCAGCACAGCTCCGCCTGCAGGCGAAGCGCCGATGGCTTGTGCGATGGCATCACTACTAACTACAAATTACTATTAAATTAAATTAAATACAAATTACACTACACGGCAAGTACACACTACAGTCGGTCAGCAAGATGCCTCGCCCAGGCGACCGACCCTTCGGCAATTTAATCTACTTACCCGAAATACCTGACGCGTAGGTACCTAAACCCAAACTACACTCCTGCTTGCGCAGCCTAACGGGCATGGTTCTAATTCTAACCACCGATCCGCTAACAAAACACAAAAAAAAATATTTTTTTTTTATTACTGCCGGGCGTGATTGGAGAAACAATCAACCATGCTCTGCTACCAGAAATTGTTACAGCCCTCAGTTGCCCGACAGAAGTCGACTGTACTAGGGCCCATGTACAGTCGAGTAATACACTCGACGAGCAACCAGAGGGTTCGGGCCCAATGGCCTATGAATAATTATCATGTAAGGGCTGATAAGCAAACACAACTTACCGAGTTTCAGAGGTAGGGTTGACTATAGGGCTTCAGTCAGGTGGTAAGTAAGGTGTATGTAAGTAGTGTGTGAAAGTGTATATAAATGTAACCTGACGTCACCGATGCAATCAGACAGCAGACCCACACGCGCGGTTTTGTTCCACAATGTGCTATCCCTCCAGTGGGCGTTCACCAATTGAAACCTTCTTCTTTTATTTCACTATATTAGTTTATTAACTTTATTGTACATTTAATTTACTTCAAATTCAACCAAATCGAAATTAAAACAAGTGACACGCTGCACAACTTAAGAACGGTCGGTCAAAGTTCAATGTCCCAGGTTAGCTTAGCATAAAATTATAATCTAGCGCACGCGATCTCCTTTCGAGTCACAAAGTTTTAGCGTTCCACCCGACAAAGCAAAATTCCTTCGTACGATATTAAAATGCCACACAAACAACAACTCGTAAATACAAATTAATGCCAATCGAAGTTAAATTAATCACTCAAAATTCAAGAAAAGCCTCTTGTCACCTATACGAACGAAATTAGACAACGCAAAGGGGGCGGTCTTAACGAGACCCAAGCGATTCGATAATGAATTCCAGGCCGTCTAACCGACTCGGCGGCCGCGAACAACTAACTTCGCCTACACGTCAGGCGACCGAGCGGTCAGCCGAGAGACCCGCGCGGGAGAGGGGGCCGGTGGTGACCTTAAATTCCATCGGAAAGACACGCCGAGACGCGCGTCTAGAATACATGTTTTAAATGTTAATATTTGGCCTAAAGAATGGTACTTCTTAACCATTAAGTTTTGGTGTGACTAATTTGTCGAACCTTAACGAACGAACGAATATTAACAGTGGTAGAGCTACGCGGCAGCTTTTGCTGTCGCACGGATGGGCCGGCTCGAACCGGGGTGGTACCACGACCTCACAGAAAACCAGCGTGAAGCTGCAGCCGCTGCAGCTGCACTCACCAAGCGAACCGCAGAGGTAAACCTATACTTCACGCTGGTATTCTGTGAGGTCGTGGTACCATCCCGGTTCGAGCCGGCCCATCCGTGCGACAGCAAAAGCCGCCACGTGGCTCTACCACTGTTAAGATGTCTATAGGCCGCAGCAACCACTTACCATCAGTTGGATTGTGTGCTCGTTTTTCACCCTTATCGTATAAAAAAAAAACTTGGTGAAGGGTATTATAACAGTTTAATCAGCATTAACTGATAAACTGATCCGTACACCAGTTGTTTATAGTTAGGGCTCTTTGTATGATTAATGATAAAGTACTTTGGCAAAAGCCCCTCGCAATTATCACAAGGTCATCAGCATCAGCATCACCTAGTGTGTCCATTCGAATGACTGCCATCTTGTACAATAATAGGTTGCTTCGGTCCGTAGGCCTCCGCTGGTGTCGGCCAGGGGTAATGGGAAGGGAGGTGGAAGCGATAGAGCGAAAGGTGCGGCGGGGGCAAGAGCGCCAGCAAAGGACGTCTTTATCCTGAGCAGACGAAAAAGACTTCTGTCCCACTACGCCTATAACTGGCTAAAATCAAGCATAGGACGAGGGTCCTCTAGTCAAATTTTCACCATTCAGCAGCTGTTTCTGCCGGTGGACTGCCACATCTGCTCCACGCTCATAGAATTGTAATTGCGAATTCCTACACGAGCGGAGCCAGGCTGGTCTTTGGGGGACTCCTCCTCAGACCGACTTCGCTTTTTCGCCTTCGGAACTGGGGGAGGTTTTGGCAGAGTAATTTCGTCCTTGGGCTTCTGGCAGAGAGAGATGGCCTGTTCGGCTCCTATCTCAGCTGCTATCAGCCTTCGATACCTCTTCCGTGCCATCCCACTAAATTCCTAGTGAACTTTTTCTTTTCCTCTTCCTGTCCCGGTTCATTTCTGACTGTGGCTCGGCAGCAGACATGCTCTCCACTTCTCGGCTCGTCTCAGGTTGGGGCATAGAGGTACAGGGTGTTTATAATGCTAAAATAACCTCTTCTAGACCTACAGACAATTGTATTAAAGGATAGTTGATGTTTTTTTCCAAATGTCAATTTTGTCCATTTTGGTCTCACAGTTAGCTAGGGAAAATTTTGGCTACCCCCTGCAGAGCCCCACATGTCCAGGGAAGGGCTAAAATACTATCGCCCTGGTCTCGGGTAGGCACCGTTTGTGACTAGATTCCCCCCAGTTACGCATCTATCGGCACGGTATGCTTAACACCTTAGATTAGGATAGGAAAAAGAGGGAGGGATAAAAATAAAAGAAAAAGTGGATCGTCTGAGTGTTTCTGTTCTGTCTGTTTCTATTTGTACCAGACCAAATAACACTTGCCCAGGAACACTAAAGACTTGCCCTGGGAATCAACATGATCTGTGATCTCCCCCAGAGCCATTCGCCAAACTGCTCGCCGGACAGAAGAGCAGAATATGTGTTATTCAAGACCTACTGATAATGTAAAAATTTGAGGATTAGGAGTAGATTAACCCCCACCCGAAGGACTTCTTTTCAACCCTTTAGACTTCGCCATCTCCTCTGAGGTTCGCCACTGTTCTCTGCACGATTGGAGACAGCAAGCAAAGTTTGGAGAAAAAGAATGCTCTTTGCATGGAGACTGTTAGAAGTAACAAAGGGAAAAAATTCCACCACTTTCCTACAAATAAACTAAAAAAATTAAATTATCCTGATTTTTTGTATGAAACATTATTTAATTTATTATGTACTACAAACTAGGAGAAGGTAAGATAAAACAGGAGAAGATAGTCTTCATATCTTTAGGCCTTTTGACGTAAATACGTCTCTTATTTCACCCAACACAAAAATGTCTAACAGTAAAAGTTCCGGTGACTTTGCAGGCAATAGTATGGGGCCTCCAATTGACCTATCTTTATTTTCACTATTTAAAAATAATCGCACACTGCACTTTAATAATTTGGTTAGCTGTCAATTGTTCTTTGATTGGTAAGACAGGTGCGTTAAATTGTCACCTTGTCAAACGCGGTAATAACTTTCGTATAATCTTTACACAGTAAGTAAACTTTCATTGCTTAAAATGCAATACCGTACAGTTTCATAGTAGTCGCGGTTCGAATATTTTCGTTGCGTTATTGCTAACGAAGTCAGTGGTAGAGCCACGCGGCAGCTTTTGCGGTCGCACGGATGGGCCGGCTCGAACCGGGGTGGTACCACGACCTCACAGAAAACCAGCGTGAAGTAGAGGTTTACCTCTGCGTTTCGCTTGGTGAGTGCAGGTGGCAGGAGGCCCTTTTTACTGGAAATGAGGCATTCCATCTTGGTCCTCACGGGTGACAACACATCTACATTTTGATTTGTAATGGAGGATAGATGTAGAAGTCTATGGGCCGCAGCAACCACTTACCATGAGGTGAACTGTGTGCTCGTTTGTCACCCTTATCCTATAAAAAAAGTGATTTAAAAATATCACACTTTTACACAATGAGGTCAAAATAACCCTATCATCTGCACCAAAAGCATTGGCAAATTTGTTCTAATCAAGTATAACTATAGATGGAGTGACGACCTGGTAAGACAAGTGGCTCAGGGTCGATGGCGTTCTTTCCGGGTGGCCTATGTTTAGCCGTTGACTTGATAAGTTTTGTAATGGATGAATGAATAACGGTTTATGGTGTCATCCTTTATGTATTATTTTTCTATATTTTAGGTGCTGGAAGCGCATTCAGTGTTCTTTCTATCAAGGAGTGCCTTGGAGATAAGGAAGAAAAAATTGTTCGAAGATAATGACATAGAATAGAATAGAATATTTTTTATTCAATATTGATTATTACATAATACTTATTGAAAGTCATTTTTTATTTACCACTGGTTCGGAAAATACCTCTGTCCTGGGAAGAACCAGCAAGAAACCCAGCGGGACTTTTTTTTATACAAATATTAAATGATTTTTCATAGAACCAGCATGGTGGCGATCACCTTATTCCCAGGGGTTATTTTCATTCATGTATTCCTTGATATTATACCTAGTCAGGTCATAAATTCTGTCACATGTTTAATATAAAATAATTGAAACAAGTTTATTCATTATGTAAACATTTATATATCAAAATGAACTTAACAAAACATAGATTCTTATGACACTAAAGTTTATTCAAAATGACCTCCGTGATTTTGAATACAGGCCTTCAATCTGCGCGGCCAGTCGTCTATCGCAGCACGAACGAGGTCCATCTCAATATCGGCGGCTGCCTTAATCAAGGATGTCTTGAGTGACTCCAAATTGGGATGAGGCTTTGAGCACGTCTTTTCCTCCAAGTGTTGCCATATCTTGTAATCTAACGGATTCAAATCTGGACTGGAGGAGGGCCAGTCTTCATGCCGGATGAAGTCGATTTCACGCGCCGCCAGCCAGTCTTGTGTGCTCTTCGCTCTATGAGCTGGCGCCGAATCTTGTTGGAATACCCAGTGCCTATTATTTAACATGGTATGAGAAACAGGTTCCACAAGGTTCATCAGGACTGTATTTTGATACACAACTGCATTCGTTTTCACACCTTTCTCACAAAAATGTACCTCTGTTAAGCCCCTATAAGAAACTCCAACTATACCATGAGCGAGGATGGAAAATGATCTCGTTGGACACACGGAATACGGTTGCTCGCTTCTTCACTACTGTGTGCGTACACCTTATCTATTTGTTTGTTGTAGCTCTCTTCTACGGTAAAAATTTTTTCATCCGAAAAAAGAATTTCCCGATATTTTTTCCCGCGTACTGCTTCAACAAAGCGCGGCATCTCTTTTTTATTTATTTATTTGTTTAAAACTTCATATACACATGTGGTATATAGGCGGACTTAATGCCTAAGGCATTCTCTACCAGTCTACCTTGGGATGATGCAGAGATATAATGAAGTAGGTGTAATAAAAAGGTAATATGTTAATACTAAACTAAAATAACAAAAAAAAATTGTAGCACATCGAAATAAAATACATAAGATATAAATGGTAATAAAAAATATAATATATATATCATCTCTTCAGTCTCAGGTCCATTAGACGAGCATTCAAACGATGTCCTATTTTTCTTCGATATGCCCAAAGCTCTAAGTCTTCATTTAACACCCTTTTCACCGTGGTTCTGCTTAACCCCATCTGAAGGGCCAACAGTTTCTGCTTACGTTTGCGATTTCTTTGAATTCGCGCCACTGCTGGAGTCCTAACAGACCGAGGGCGACCACTTCTTGACCTGTCATCTACACTAGAGTCTTCATTGTATCGTTTGATGGTACGATAAATGAATCTTTTGGTTATATTCAAATTTTTCAGTATGTCAAAAATTTGAATTGGCGCGTAACCGAAACGATGCAACGCAATAACTGCAACACGGTCTTCTTTAAGCGTCCACTCCATATTTAAAAATGAGTAAAATTCTAAAAAGTATACAGTTTTATTTTCATGAACAATTCGAAATTCGAATTCAATAAACTTTTTTGTGGCCAGCATTCTAAAAGAAAAGTTTTTACTGTGTGACAATACTTATGACCTGACTAGGTAGTAATCCTTTTTGTACAGTTTTTCTTTAATAAAACTTTTAAACTTGTTTATTGACAAGCTTTGAATATGTTCTGGGATTTTGTTGTAAAAGCATATACATTACCCCATAAATGAATTACTGATTCTGTGGAGTCTAGTAATTGGCATTAGAAGCTTATGTTTGTTCCTAGTGTTTAAAGTATGCACATCCTTATTCTTATTAAAGCAATTTTTGTTTTAATGTACATACATTACATTTTCATAAATATATTGCGATGCCAAACTTAATTATGTTTATTTCTTTAAATTTTTGTCTGAGGGACTCTTTACAATTTAGGTAATAAATCGCCCGAACGGCTCACTTTTGCAAAATAAATATATCTTCAATATCAGTCGCATTACCCCATAGCAAAATTCCATAAGACATTACGCTATGAAAGTAACTAAAATACACTAATCTAACTGTCTCAACATCTGTGAGACTCCTAATCTTTCTTACAGCATATGCTGCATAACGAAGTCTGTTTGCTAATAATAGTATACAAGGGACAAAAACTGTTTAGGACTGCCTCCACATATGCGAATGAAGTTGATATTTCGTCAAATGACATATCAACTTTATAATTTGTATTACCCATGACATATTTTATATGATGTATACACATGATATACTGATTTCATCTCGGCTTCCTTGCACTCATGCTTACCTCCCTATGCTCGCATGCATTATCTTCTTCTATTGTCTACCGTTCTCTTTAATCCTCCTTCATAATTTCCCATCCTTTTCCATCTTCCCCCATCCTATTCCATCTTCTCCTCTCCTATTTTATGCTATCCTATGTTATCCTTACTATTCGTATCTTATCCAAACGTCTACTGTGGAAAGAAAATGAGGATGAGACAGTATATAAGTAAGGGTATTACTTATATACTGTCTCATCCTCATCAACCTCAACCCCTAAAGTCGTTTGTACCGAACTTGGCGCACTTTTTAGATTGATATTTTTTAGAGTTATGAAGGGAATTTGAAAGTAGCTCGTAACGGTACGGAACTTGGTTGACTGATATAATATTATTGATAGTAGTGATACTTAAAAATTAATATACTTTGATATCAATGTTTGAAATGAAATGTTTTTGTGAATAATGCACTAATAACGTTGCGCACGCCATACATACTATCAGGGCTTCACTGAAAATCAGCACTGCTGCTGAGTCGGAATTCAATTTTGGTATGACATCACTCACAGAAAGGAATTTTCTTGTGTACTTTTATTTTTACTAATTAAAATATTGAAGTATAACTAAAATTACCATGAAATTCTACTCCATAAAATATAGTGCCAAGAGTTTTGGCTGTGTTGCCTTTGAGCGAGAAAAAGCCCTCTTGTCACCAGCGGCGACGACAAGTCGCAGATACATTTCCTTAAGGAACTTTACTGCACAGTGTCTGAAGCAAATGGCGGAAATATGTAGTCAGTCTCAGACACTACTTATTTATATTTACTATAAATTTTAGACATGTTTTTTATTTGCTCCAAATTGTACAAGTTGTGAGTATAATGATGCCAATATAACGTATGTCCATGTCTATACCAATTCATACTACACTCAGCGACTCTCATCCGTGCAAGACTTTGATTAATTGGCGCTGTGTTTATCGGAGGAAATAGATTTGCTGTCACGGAAATTGATCACTCTCAAGCGCAATCTAGGTCACAAGTGTTGAGGATTCAAGTTATAGTAAAATTTATACTTTGCCTATATTATTATTGAATAATAAAATATTTGTCTGGTTAAATAGGGACAATTTGATATTATTGTTTTAATTATTTTCAACATTATCAAGCACCCAGTTATAGGAATACTAGTGTATGGGTTCACGTCATAAGTGGTGTTGATAGGTCAGCATGGTCACTTTGACGATTTCTCACCTAAGCATTTCTGGTTAGTTTTGCAAGACGAGGCGTTGTGCCGAACCCGTCTGAGTATTAATACCATGTTTAGCATCGTATGAGTCTACTAGTAATAATTACTTTCATTAAATTAATATTTTGAATAAAGTAGAAACATAATGGCTGGCGAAAACTTGATTACATTTTTAAGTTTACAGCTAAATATAAGCTAGACTCGTCACCGTCCCCCCCCCCCTCAACGGTTTCCCGCCTTGTCGTGGTGGTGGGACTATGTAGCCGTGGTCTGGTCACACGCGGTAAACAAAAAGGAACCCATATGGCTGGCCCGAGGTGGACATTCCGAGTGGGCTTGGCAAGCCCACTTCAGATCTTTGTATCTCTGGGCGGCGAGAGGTCTGTGCTCTCCCCCTACCGCTGCAGCCGAGGAGGAGTCGCGGAGGAAGAGGAGTGTTGGTATGGCAATGCGCCACTCGCCCTATCCTCCGCAACTCTGACGGGGCCACCGTTGATACAGTGGTGGTGAGGCTGCCGGGAGGAAAGGAGTGTTAGTACTGCGAGGGGCTACTCTCCCTACCCTCCGCAGCTGAATCTTGGTTGGCGGCGGAGCCATAAACTAGATCCATCGCTGGGATCGGGAAAGCTTGTACTTCCGATTGCTCGTTTTTCCTGACCCCATGGCCTCCACGTATTGGATTCGGGGGCGTCTGTTATGCAGGTGAGTTGAAAAGGGGGAGAAGAAATCTCTCCCGAGGAGGGACTGCCATGGGGCGGCCGGTGCTGGTGGGGCCGGCGAATGTGTGCGAAAGCATTCCCGTTGCTCTGCCAATATTCGGCGAAGATAAAACACCAAGGGATTTTAGTCGTTGCCGTCCGACATAATCCGTCCTTGCCCTCGCGAGGCAGGTCCCCAGTGGGCATTTTCTCATGTTAAAAAAAAGGCTCACCATCGTCAGCTGACATATTTTACTTGGAAAATTTGCCTACATAGTCATTACGTTGGACAGTTGTTATTGCTTTCGCTGACCTGTCTGTGGTACTAGAGTTCAGTGTTTTGGGTATATTTTTCACCAACAGTCGATCGTTGGAGCTTTGTCCGTTAATCATTGGGTTAACATATGCGCGGAGAATCTGTCGTGCCTCGTCATGGTGCTGTTTCTACTTGTAATCACTTACCGCCAATGAAAACTTTGAGGTCTCAAGCAATACCAGTACGGGTCCGAACCGCCCAGTAAAATGACCTCTGAGCGATAATTTGACATGATTTTAAAATATAGTTACAGCGCCACAGAGCTTGGGGGGTTCGGAAGTGCCCACTGGACGGTCTGTATTCATCGCATAGCGGTAAAAGAGCCTCGGTGGCATTCGAATTGTAGTCCCGTGACCATTTCTTGACGCCGAGAACGACCACTGTAGGGTTTCATTCGACAGGAGTCCGACTTGACCTCCCCAAAAAGCGTGCAGAAAGCTAGCATATTATTCTTCCTTAAAAACACAAATTTAATCACATTTTATCTCAGTAATATTTTTATAAAATAATAATAATCTCAATCTCATCGAGGTACAATAAAATGTGAATATATAATGTCACTATTAAATACACCTGATATACACTGTACACATTATTTATTACAAACATGTCATGTAGCACACTCATCATTTAGATAATATAAACAGTTGTACGGTAATGAGTCCCGTAAGTATTCCAAGCAACTTTTATTTTGATCATCAATCATTTTAAACGTTCCTACAAATTAAATCCCATATGTTACACACAGTTACAATTACTATTCATCATACTTATACATTCATTTTAATTAAGTAATAATTAATCTTACTATTTTTACCGTAAGGGAATCCATCACCTTATTACGTGCCATGGGTAAGGAGTTAGCAACAGTGGAAAATTGCAGAATAATGGTTCTAATAACTGACGAAATGAAATACGAAATTCCTTGATTGGCAACGGGAAGTGGCATACGAAGGAGTAAAATTGAAGCATCTCGTGTCTAATGTATAACGGCAGACTTTTCTGCAGTAGACTTTTACGGGCTGGTGAAGATCAAGAACATACATTTATTTTATTTTAATTAAGCTTTTCTGTATAATACGAACTGGCCTATGAGAATCCATCACCCCTTTACGTCGTAAAAAAGAATTTTGACACAATCGCAATAAGATCAATTTAAATCCCGCCTAAGGGTATTAGTGTTCTGTGATTTAAATTATTAAATATAATTCCAGATTAATATTTAGACTAAGATAGATATGTAGATTATGTAGTAGCTGAAAATATAATTATTTTAAGCTTTATTAAACGATATCTTTTGAAGTTAAAAACTAGTTGCCCTATTTTAATTTCCATAGCTATTAATCTATTTTAGTTGAAAGCTAAGCGCCTATTATACATGTACGAGTACAGTCGAGAGTCATCAAAAGCACTATGAATTTCTATATTTTCGTACGGTAAAATTATTTACTTTTGGATTTTTATTTTTAATATATAAATGTTTGGATTTTTAACTCAAGTTGATTTCATTATAATTAAAAAAATTGCACAGTCAGTTTCATCATCATCGTGTCGTTATAGCCATAAGCTTGTACAGCTGCTGGACTTGGGCTAATTCAAGTTACTGGCGCTACGCCAATTTACTATAATAATCAATATGCTTAACAAGCTGATTAATTTTGCACTCCTGGGGTTGTTACCAATATCTATCTTTAATTGAAAGTCAAAATTAAGACACGTTGTCACCCTTGAAGACACAGGAACTTTATAACTGAAAGTGAGGCATGCCAACCTCATTTTCAGTTATAAAGTTCTCTACATTCACCGTACGAAACATAGCAGCATTTAGCTGCTATTTCACGCTGATATTCTGAGCTTGGTCACTCCCCTGTCGAGCCGACCCATTCGTATAACAACTATACTACTAATATAGCAGCAGTATGGCTCTACGGCTTAAGAACACAAACATTTAATGATAAGTGGCCGTAATCACTTGTATCAGCATTAAGTTTACTAGTTAGTAGTCACTACACTTAGCTTAAGAAACTTTTCGGTTATTTAAGATTGTTATTGCGTAATTTTAATGTTAGTAAATCATACGAATAAAATAAAAATAAAATAAATGTCTATCTCTAAATGGTGGATAAAATTAATTTAATTATTCAAGCCGGAGAGATCCAATTTCAGGTGCGGTGCGGATTTACTATAATGATAATAAAAATTGTTTGTAGTTTAAATGACCAACTGCTGGTACAGAGTTATTAAAATAATGATTTTACGTAGATTACGCACTGTATAAGGCGGTGAGAATATGCTATTTCGCGATACTGCAAATGTCCCTAAATTCGGGCTACAGGAAGGATGTGAAGGAACGCATGTGCACTCACCTGGAATTCCGCTGATCTGCCTCGTATCTCGAAGGCTGCGGCCACGACGGTTGGAGGCCGGCTGTCTTCACACATATAAATTTCACAGATTATCGCGAAATATAGTTGTTAGCGCCAAACGCTGTTTTGTTGTATCGACGTAAGAGGGCGCTCGGCGCGGTGCATTGGTACCGGTTTGACGTTCGGTCGTGCATAGAACGCGCAAGCGCGGGAGTCGTCTGGCAGCTGTGCTTGGAACAGCACGCTGTCATTTTTGTCGGGAACTCGGAATAATTAGGCGCGGACAGTAAACATACGGTCTAGGATTTGTGAACGCGCATTCCTACTGGAGAGCTTCCCAGGGACTCATTGTGTCTGACTCAGAATCTGCATAAGTGCATTCGGCAATATTAGCTAGTGCGGCCTTTGATATTCTATAGATAACTGTTGCTACGCGAAACGGTAGTGACCTTTGACCTGCGTGTTCGTTTTGTGCGTTGACCTTATAACAAACGAGAGTCAGTGGCTTCTGTATGTTAGTTAATTGTACGATAGAGTTAATGGTACTGTCATCGTGACGAGGAAAGTGATTGTGGACAACGCCGCGGAAGGTTCCGTCAATTTGGAGCGCTGTCGACGCCCGGGCTGCTGCCGACGGCCAAGGTTTACTCGGGTCAATCACCCTCAGTCACACCCTGATACACATCACATCACTTATTTCCCTTGCACTACACAACCACATGCGACTTGACCGACTCCGGAGGGACCAGTCGCCTTGGATATAGGTAAGTAAGCTCCGTCTAACATCCTCCCGGTCGACTGGCCGTAGTATAGAACGTTCCCCCATATAGTTTAGTGTAATAAGAGAAATTCCACGTGGCCATATTCTGGCCCCGTCCCTCTGCTGCTCCTCGATGGGATTACTCATGGGCTCTAATCCCGTCAGCCTTGGTTGGGGCAGCTAGGGGCGTGTATATTTTGGTAGCAGAGCGTGGTTCCGGGTTCGATTCCCCGGTCGATCCCGACCATAATGTTTGATAAAAATTAAACAATTCTGGTGGCAGGGAGCGTTGGTTTGATTGGTTTAATTTGTATCTATAATCACGCCCGTCCGTAATACGTAAAAATATTTTTATGTACGTAATAATAGAATTATTTTCTTTGGTGCTTTGTTGCTTGCCTTTTTTTTGGTTAGTGGATAGTTTGAAAAGCCGCGCCCTAGGTTGCGAAAGCGGGAGTTTTTCTAGAGATATACGTCATGTAGGTAGATGGTTATTTTTACGTAATCTGTTAATTATCGTTGTCGGATAGTTGTAGTGGATTACTTATCGAAGGGTCGATTTCCGAGCTAGGCATTTTTTGTTGATTGACCGTGATGTGTATCTTCGTTTATACTGTAATTTGTATTTGAACTAAAGAGTAGTAATTTGTATTTGCGCCATTTGAATTTAACTTGATCCAATCGCAATAGTATTTGTTATTTGTTAATTTGATTTGTGTCTTTTCTTTTGTGCTAACTTATATTTGGTTGATACGTAGTAATTCGTATTTGTGTAATTTCTATTCAACGCGATTTGATAGGAACTGCATTTATTAACTGTTAATTTTTTAATGTATTTTTATTTGTTATCTTTGTAATTTGTGCTCGAGCCGCGTCGTTATTTGTATTTAGTAGTGATGTCATCGCCCAAGCTACTAATCCGTTGCCTGCGGACTGAGTTACGCTGGGCCGCAAGCGCCCATGCTTTGATAGGTCGACCGGATAGGGTCCATAACTTGATGAAGCGGTTCGAGCAGGTGGATGCTCGAAGGGCCTCAGTGGAGGAGGTTTACGCTGAGCTCGAGGATTCGGATGTGGAGAAGGAAGTCCTTGACTCCTGCTTCGCGGACTATGAGCAGTTGCTTTGGCTCACGGACGAGTTGATCGAGGCTGAAGGCAGGTATGCCGAGGAGGCGCGTGAAGCTCGGATGAGTGGCCTGCCCGAGGCCCCTCGGAAGCAGCTTCAGCCGGAGCTGTTGGGACGGCTCCCAACTCTGGACCTGCCAAAGTTCTCCGGGGTCCTTTCCGAATGGCTGACCTTCGTTGGTCTTTTTGACAGCCTAGTGGACGCCCGGAGTGACCTGACCCCGAGCCAAAAGATGGCGTACCTCCTGGCCTCACTGGAGGGGGAGGCCCTGGGCGTCGTCGGCCACTTGAGATTGTCGGACGACGCCTACCGGACTGCTCGGTACCTCCTAGCCAGAAGATACGTCAACGTCCGGCGAATTGCGGACGAACATGTTAAGCAGCTTCTAAGCCTCCCGCTGCTTAGTGACCGGGCCAGACTACATCCGGACCTGTTGGATCCAGTCCTGGTGGCCTGTAATACGTTGAGACGGCTGGATTTACCAGTGGGCGAATGGGCTTTTTTGTTGCTCCGCATCGTGCTGTCCCGTCTACCTCTCGGCCTTCGAATCCATTTTGAAGAGAGGTACGGCGGGGACGAGACCTCCTATATTCCGCCCTTCTATGACCTGCTGGGTTTATTGGAGGAGCAGTGCCGGCAGATCGAGAACGCGACGGGCACCGTTGACGACTTACGAGCCGTGCCCAGTGAGAGGCTGAATCCGCCAGGCAAGTCGTCGTCAACCCCCCCCCCCCCCCCTGCTCCTATTGTCGAGCATGTACCCACCGGGTAACGTTGTGCCCGAAATTTTTAGGTAAGCCGGTTCCGGCGAGGCGAACTATCGCCGAGGAGCGCCGCTGGTGCTGCTCATGTTTGGGAGGACACCTCCAGTGAGACTGTCCGTATCGGCGGGCCTGTCTGCATTGCCAGGGCAATCACCATGCAGTTTTGTGCCTGGGTGCGAGCGGCGTCTCCTCTCGGGGCTCTGCCAGGCCCTCGACCCCCACGGGCGGGGGCGTTCAGCCACGCCCTCTGCCGGGCTACTCTCGGCGCCCGCCGGCCAGCCACCGGACCCCTAGGTTTGGAAGGGGTCCCTCCCCCGACCAGTCGGGGGTAATTCCCCCAGGGGCGTGGGTGTCATCACCCCCCTCAGCGTGTGGAGAGAAACTTCACGGCCACTCATCGGTCCGCTCGACCCTTCTCACTCCCGTTAGCTGAGTGGCCGCGACTGGTGTACCACTGTTCCCCATTTGATGGAGGCGGCCCTGGCTAGCTGCCGCCTTAGCTCCAACCACGGCCGCCTCCACTGAGCCTTAAGCCGTCAACAGTCCACTTGTCAAAATGTTCTGTTGCCGACGGCCTCAGTGAAGGCGTACAACCCGAGTGGCGACTATTAGCTGTTGTGCTCTATTGATCTCGGGTTCACGCCATGTGGCCTCCCCTTGGTGGTGGGAAGATTAGGGCCCCCCTGGAGCGTTGAATCACGCTGTCGAGGGGTATTAGATTTGGTTTGGTCGAGCACTTAGTCAAAAAATACTGGAATTAAAATTAAAAAATGCTTTGGGCTTTCCGCGAAATTTTCCTATTTGTAGCGGTTTAAATGAAAAGAATTGAATTTAATCTACTCCTTTAAATGCTACTGCATGTGTTTTGTACATATATTTAATCACTGTATTTGATTGTTGCGTCTGTTTGCTGAAAGGAAAATTTGAATTCATTTGAAATTAAATGGCGCGCTATTTGAAAAATTATGTATATGTTTATGATAGTGTTTAATCATTTTGCTTTGCGAAGAAGTAGGGCTGTCCCTTACGTTATTGTTTTGTTTAATTTGCAAGTTGACCTATGCGCATCGGTGATTAATTTGGTTGAATTAATTCTGTAGTTGAATATTGATGCTTTTGAAAAATAAGTTGAAATATGAGCATAGGACTACTTGTCTAACAGGCTAGCTAGTTTTGGAGATTATCAGATTGAAATCAGCTGCCGCACTATTTTAGTAAATGATTATATGGTGGTAGGCCTCTACTTGTTGTAAATTCATACTAGGGACTATCTGTGCGTTTCGATCGGCTCTCCACAGACGACGTTCATGTGGAATTTATGGGTGCTCTCTACACTGAAGCTTAGGAGTACCCGCTCGGGGCCGCTTCGTGTCATGTCGCTGTTTGCAGACCTGATCCGATCGGATTGCGGAACTAATCATAGGGGCACAGATAGGTGTTTGAAAGAGGTCGTCGGACTTCTGTCCAATACAGGACTTGATAAAGTGCTGCGATGCCCAGGAGGGGCATCCAGTGGAGGCTGACCCTCCGGCTTGCCACATTATGGCTATCTTTTGAGGCGGTGGTTAGGGTTGCAAGATCTGATGGGGTGCCTAAGGTGGCCTAGTTTGGTTGTAGATTCGATCGTGCAACTTGCCTTCGCGACCTTGTCCCGCTGACCGGTTTGCTCGCGGACCTAAATCCTTATGTCCGGGACGGGGGTTTGTTCGCGCCTAACACTGTCAAGAATCGACGCCAGATGTCACTCGGCTCGGCGCGATACCGGTTTGAAGTTCGACCGAGCGTGGCAAGAGCGCGTGGGTCGCGAGCGAAAAAGGACGAGTCGTCTGTCAGCTGTGCTTGGAACAGCACGCTGTCATTTTTGTCGGGAACTCGGAATAATTAAGCGCGGTTAGTAAATATACGGTCTAGGATTGGTGACGCGCATCCCTACTGGAGAGCTTCCCAGGGACACATGGTGTCTGACTCAGATATCGGCATAAGTGCATTCGGCAATATTAGCTAGTGCGGCCTGATAGAACTAACTGTTGCGACGCGAAACGGTAGTGACCTTTGATCCGTAAACACCGTGTGCGTTTTGTGCGTTAACCTTATAACCAGCGATATTTAGTGGCTTCTGTAAGTTAGTAAATCGTACGATAGAGATAATTGACTGTCATCGTGATGAACGAGGAAAGTGACTGTGGTCCGGCGCCGAAGCAGTCTGAAGCGGTGCAGCATTTTGGAGCAGCCTGGAACTCGGCCGCGGCTGTTCATTAATAGTGAATCTAATGTAGCTGATTATTTGAGTCGGTTTCCCATTGATTGTGATTCGTCACAGGATACGGCGGACGTAGATGACGTCACCAGTTATGTTAATGCGCTAGCCGCTGCTGGCGCGCCACTGCCCGCTTCATTAGACGAGTTGCGGGCAGCCTTTCATAAAGATAAAGTTCTGTCACTTGTCATGCAATATGTGACCAAATCGTGGCCACGGAGTGTCATCAAAACTTTTGTCATATTATAGATGCCAGCATGAATTATATGTTGATAGCGGAGTTCTCATGAGAAGTCAAAGAATTGTAGTGCCTACTATTTATATGGCTGCTGTGCTACAAGAACTGCATGCTGCGCACTTAGGAGTAATTAAAATGAAAATAATTGCTAGAGAACCATGTTGGTACCCGGGTATCGACAGTGACATAGAAAACATGGCTTCTAACTGTGGTCGTTGCATATCCTTGCGACCGTGTCCTGCGAAAGCGCGCTTGGAGCCGTGGGGGTGGCCTGACTCTGTTTTCGAAAGAATCCATTTAGATTACCTCAGCCCAATTCAGGGAAAGATTTTTCTTGTACTAGTCGATGCGCACAGTAAATGGATCGAATGCGAATTAATGTCAAATTTTTTATCAAAAGAGCTTATCAATAAATTAAAAATTTTTTTTTCACGTTTCGGCATTCCCAATAAAATAGTCACAGACAATGCCAAAACCTTTGTTTCGTCTGAATTTTCTAAGTACTGTACTGATACTGGCATAACTCACATTTTATCTCCTGCGTACTCGCCACAGAGTAATGGACTCGCCGAGAACGCAGTAAAGACTTGTAAGCGGTTTGTTGCTAATGCTATCAAAGACTGGTTTTAAAGATTTCGCTAACCAATTAGATAACTATTTGTTTCACTATCGGAATACACCGCATTGTACGACGGGCGTATCACCTGCATCGCTTATGTTCGGTCGGAATTTACGTTGTAAACTTGATTTAATCGCTGTTAAGCGCTCAAATTCAGATCGAAAACCTCTAATACATAAAAATGTGTTAGTGAATCAAAATCGTCAAAAATAATGTTTTGGTGGTAAAATTAAAGCATTTTCAATTGGGGAAAAGGTTTGGGGACGAGACTATCTACCCAATCCAAAAAGAACAACATGGATCCTTGGCCAGGTCGTTGCACGTTTAGGTAAAGTTCTATATGAGGTGGCGATACAGAGATCCGATATCATTTGGAAACGTCATGTGAATCAGTTAATGTCAGCCAAATCATTTAACAGCAGTCGTGGTGAAGCGGCGTGGACATTTGAGGATATGGACGTTGGAAGCACGGCAGATCCCAGTGCCGCCTCTCATGATACACTGGCATCATTACCTCTCAATACCCAAGGCGGTGCGCTAGCCGCACAACCACCGGGACCTGACGGCTGTAAGGCGGCACCGGTGCTGACTCACGCGGAGTCTGATATGGAAGACGTGTCCCCACCGCCTCAAACCTCCACGACCATGCGTACTCGTTCTGGCCGCGCTATAAATCCACCTAAACGCTTAATTTTATAATATTTATACTTAATAAATGTAATGTAAACATTTGTTTTGTTTATGATTATTTTTTGTGTATTCATAATAAACGTGGAGGAGAGGTGGTAAAGTCGAGTGATTAATGTCAATTTTTTTTATTATACATAAAACAATGTATGTATTGTACTATATGTCGTTTTGATTTATTTTATGCTAAATTGTGTAAGCGCAACATGTCTATCAATTATAGTAGTTTGCTTCCCAAAAAAAATGTGCTACTTCTTAATCATTAATTATACTACTAAGCATTTGTTGTAACTGTTTATATATAGTATATTACGTTGTAATCTAAGTGTGGAGGGATGTAGCATATTATGTCGGTAGATAATAATAACGGTTTCTACGGCTACCCTGTATTGAGTGAATAAATGATCGTTTACCCTTACCCTTAGCCCTTCCCGTATTCCTTGAATAGCAAGGACATTACAGGCAGCAATCACTGAATGGTGTGAGGTACACTGAACCTAAACATGGTTGGAGAGGTGTCGTTGAATGAAGTCAACGCTCCGTCCCCCTCGTGCTCTAATCCATAGTCCCGAAACCGTTCAGCTTGAGCTACAAAACCATTTTCAGTACCTAGAAGACTCTCCGATCACACTCTGAATCTCATGGTTATTAGCTGGGAAATGAAGCTGCAGTTTTCAGCCAATTTACAGCGTACATGCAACTGAACAGACGGATTTTCAAATGCATGCGGTGGGACTTACGTCACTTCGATACCGCTCATATTGAAGGAGCGATCGAGCGGAACCAGGATTCAAATATCTTTGCTAGAGATCTGACTGCCAGAAAGAGCCAACTGTCTAAGCTGAAAACCGAGTATGGCAGCGTCTTTTCCGGGACACCTGAGATTTTGAGTGAGATTGAGAGGTTCTATGGGCAGCTGTTAATTAGCATATATGTGGCATAAAGCTGTACACATTATCGTTGGAGCCACACGCAAGTGGGAGTAACAATTCAAGAGCAAGTCTTAACATTCATTCGTCACGTTCATCACTATTCCGATGATATTCCGGACCTTAGTCTTAGCGAAATTAGAATGGCTTTCCAGTACCTTAAAAACGACAAGGCCCCAGGCAAGGATGGAATTACAGCAGAGCTTCTGAAAGTGGGTGGACAACCGTTACTTGAAGACTTTCAGAAGCTCTTTAATTCCGTCTTCTATGGTGGCACTACACCGGAGGATTGGAGCGGAAGTGCGGTGGTCTTATTCTTCAAAAAAGTCCAAAAACGCTCATTTGAAGAACTATAGACCGATTCCCTTTCTGAGCCACGTCTACGTGCTGTTTTCGAGAGTCATTACGAATAGTCTCGTAGACTCGATGACTTCCAGTCTCCCGAACAAGCCGGTATATACACCACATACATACCCTACGGCAAATTGTACAGAAGTCCGAGGAGTACAATTTGCCACTATTTCTGGTGTATGTGGACCATGAGAAAGCCTTTGATTCCATCGAAATTTGGGCGATGCTGCAGTCCCTTCAGCGGTGCCAATTTGACTGTCGGTATATCGAAGTGCTAAAATGTTTGTACAGTAGTGCTATGATGGCTATCCGAATACAGAACCAGAGTATGACGTATCCTCAAAACTCTTCACCGCTGCATTGGAAGACGTTTTCAAGCTACTGGACAGGAACGGATACCGTATTTTAACATCTACGGCGAGAACATCACTTACCTTCGATTTTCCGACGGTGTAGTTCTTAAGGCAGAATCGCTGGAGCACTTAAGCACTATGCTCAATTACCTCAATAGTACCTTCTAGCGGATAGGTCTTAATATGAAAATGGACAAAACATCATGTATAACGTCCAGTCACCTAAGCCGATAGTTGTTGGGAGCACTAAGCTCGAAGTTATTGACGATTATGTTTAGCTGGGACAAATAGTCCAACTTCGACCGGTAGGTTAATCGCCGGATTCTACTCGGCTTGGCACCGTTCGGCAAATTACGACACATCTTCTGGTCAGGTATACCTCAAAACTTGAAAACGAGACTGTACAACCAGTGCGTGTTGCCAGTGATGACCTACGAAACTAAGACGTGGTCCTTCACTGCTGGCCATATGAGAAAGCTCAAGGTCACTCAGCGAACTATCGAGAGGGCTATGCATTTTTCTGCGTGATAAACTTAGAAATGACGATATCCGCAGTAGACCCAGAGTGACTGACATAGCACAACGAATTAGTAAGCTGAAGTGGCAATGGGCCGGCCATATATCTCGAAGAACCGACACGATTGGGAAAAAAGGTTCTCGAGTGGCCTCGTACCGGCGGACGAATTGTAGGGCGTCCCCCTACTAGATGGAGTGACGACCTGGTAAAACTCACAGGAAGTAGCCATCTACTTATACAGGTGGCTCAGGACCGTGCTTTGTGGCATTCCTTGGGGGAGGCCTATATTCAGCAGTGGACTCGTGCAGGGCTGTAATGATGATGATAACTCCCTTCCGGTCCGCTGGTGGCTCGTGTTGCTCTATGATCCTCAGAGTACTTATTTTATAATCTTTATCTATACATATCTATTTTACTATAATAAAAACTTTTCTAGCTTAAATCAGCAAGTTTTAATTGCATTACTTATTCTTCTGTATCGATGAAGAAGCCAAATAATTGAATATATGTTTTGTATGCTTGTCGGTTCTGAAACTACCGTATGAAATTTGCTATAATTGTTGTATACGCCCTGTAATAACTTTTAGGTTTCGTATATTTTTAAATAATAGTCAAGTGCGGGCTGCACCTAGCAATAAGTTGGTGTCTTTTTATACACTTTTTGCCCCAGATTTGCGTGGTTGGGATCTAGTGTGGCGATATATAAATTATAGATAATCAAAGACCATTTATTTTATAATGATTTCTTAGATTATTGATAGGTCATCGCGCTTTCAGACTAGATACCGCCGGCGTTCTTCTAAAATGCGGCAACAAATACTACGCCGAAGTCGGTGAACCTGAGTCAGTCTCGTTGCAGGCAATGTGTCAGGTGGACGTACCGAGTATTGAATTAATTTTGATCACAATTCGAAGTAAAATGCCAATTTGCGTAGTGAAACTGTGTAAAAATAATGATTTCTTATATTTATGCGAACAGTACACATTTAAATAAAAGTAATTTCGCGTATATTAACTTATTTTATATTCCCGACGTTTCGAGCACTTTCCAGCACCCATAGTCACGGGGGAGACTGAGGTGTATGACGTCCTAGTGTCATAGTTAACCACGGCTACCTCCAGATTAAAAATTATTAATTTTTGTTCCGATCTACGCAATATGAACTTACAGTATCTTGAAGTCTTACAGTTGTATGCTTGGGTTGGGATTTAATTTTATTAATTATGGGATCCCAAGCAGGTCCTTCACTGCTGGCCGTATGAGGAAGCTCAAGGTCGCTCAGTGAACTATGAAAAGGGCTATGCTCGGGGTTTCTCTGCGTGATAAACTTAGAAATGAGTATATCCGCAGTAGAACCAGAGTAACCGACATAGCCCAACAGATTAGTAAGCTGAAGTGGCAGTGGGCGGGCCATATCGCTCAAAGAACCGAAAACCGATGGGGAAGAAAGGTTCTTGAGTAGCAGCCTCGTATCGGTAGGCGAAGTGTAGGGCAACCCCCCACGAGATGGAGTAATGACCTGGTAAGACATGCAGGAAGTCGATGGATGCAGGTGGCTCAGGACCGTGCTTTTTGGCATTCCTTGGGGGAGGCCTATGTTCAGCAGTGAACTTATGAAAGGCTGTAATGATGATGATGATGATGAAGCAGATGGTAGCACCCAGTCATCTCCTCTATTGAAATTAGGATGTTTTTTCATTGCAATAGCCTCGCGAATCTTCCTTGGAAGGAATCTGTGTTCTTTAGCGAGGATTTGTGGTCTATCAAACCTAATGTAGTGACGGGGAGATCCTGTATGTGTTCACAAACTGCAGACTTCTCGGAGCGTCGATTCTTCAAAACAGCTATGTGTTCTTTAACGCGGGTTTTTATGGATAGTTTGGTTTATCCTATATAAGAGAGACCACATTCATAATCAAGCTTGTACACTCCTGCATCTTGCAGTGACATTATACTTGACTGATGGTAAAAACTGACTAATATTCTTCGGCAGCTTGAAGTATGTTTTAATAAAAGCACGCTTCAAGATGTAGCCAATCGTGTCAGTGACACCTCTGACATATGGCAGTACAGCAGGCGCTCGCTCGACTGTGGCCGGCTTCACTCGTTCACTGTGACGTAGACACGGGAACCGAAGCTTATTGTATGAAAAACTTGCTTGACGTGTTGGAGCTCGGTGGCCAGGTGTTTACTGTTACAGATCTCTCGTGCTCTCTGAAACAAAGATTTACCCACGGCAGCTAACTTTGAAGGATGATGACCATCCTGGTGGTCTCTTTTATATAGGACAAACTAAAAGATCCACAAAAATCCGCGTTAGAGAACACATAGCTGATATGAAGAATCGACGCTCCCGGAAGTCTGCAGTCTGTGAACACGTACAGGATCGCCCCCGTCACTACATTAGATTTGATAGACCACAAATCCTCGCTAAAGAACACCGATTCCTTCCAAGGATGATTCGCGAGGCTATTAAAATCAAAAAACATCCTAATTTCAATAGAGAAGATGGCTATGTGCTACCATCTGCTTGGGATTCCATAATTAATAAAATTAAATCAAACCCAAGCATACAACTGTAAGACTTCAAGATACTGTAAGTTCATACTTCGTAGATCGGAACAAAACTTAATAATTTTTAATCTGGAGGTAGCTGTGGTTAACTATGACATCCCCTAGGGTCTCCCCCGTGACCATGGATGCTGGAAAGTGCTCGAAACGTCGGAAATATAAAATAACTTAGTATACGCGATAAAATCCGTAAAATTAATTTTATTTAAATGTTTAAAAATAATACTGCACAAAATAAGAAAGACACTGGGATCACATACCATCAGTAAGTATAATATTATTTCGAAATACATAACATAATACATAAACACTCACGCCTGTCACCCAGAGGGGTAGGCAGAGATTATGGACTTCCATTTGGCACGATCCTGACACACCTCTCTCGCTTCCTCCACATCCATATACCTACGCATACACGCTCGTCTGTTAAAGGTACTCTTGATTTGGCCCATTTTTAATATATCTCCAATTTGGTCGATAAAATTTCGCCTAGGGCGACCCTTCCCGACTATGCCGTTCACCTCTGCAACATAAATTTGCTTTGTCACTCTTTCCTCATTCATTCTTTCTACATGGCCAAACCACCGAAGCATTCCTTTCTTAATCCTGGTCACAACATCATCTTGCAAACCACACTCTTCTCTTATTAAACAATTTCTCACTCTGTCATTCAGCTTAATCCCTAACATACTCCTTAATGACCGCATTTCTACAGCATTTATTCTACTCTCATGCTTCTTCTGCCTCACCCAACTTTCACTACCATACATTAAAGTAGGTACTAACACAGCATTGTGAATTGCCATACGTGCCTTTTTGGACACATTCTGACTTTTCACAATAGAGTGTAGAGCCCCATTCACTCTATTTCCTGCATTCACTCGTCGTTCTATATCCTTATCATATCTACCATCCCTGCTAAACATACATCCCAAATATACAAACTCATCTACTTGCTCTACCAACTCCCCTTCTATTCTTATTTCACATATCGTTTTACTTTCTTCTCTTTCAAAAACCATAACTTTCGTCTTACTTGCGTTCACTTTCATTCCCTTTTCTTTTAGTGTCCTGTTCATTAATGTAACCATCATTTGCAACTCGGCTGCCGATGATGCAAGTATGACTTGATCATCGGCGTACAAAAGGCATTTGACGGTTAACTCACCCATTCTTAACCCGCATTCTTCTACATTCAAATTTTCCAAACAACTATCCATAAATAGGTTGAACAACCACGGGGAGGCCACACAGCCCTGTCCGACACCTTTATGGATGCCAAACCAGTCCGAGTAGGCCCCGTTGGTCCTGACACAAGCACTAGAGTCCCTATATAGAGACTTCAATGCCTGTATCAGGCCAGCGGTCAACCCAAATGAGTTCAGTGTTTGCCATAACACATCCCTGTCCACTCTGTCATAAGCCTTCTCCAAGTCTATGAATGCACAAAAAATTTTTGGTTTTTGGCCAAAAACTTCATGCGCATGGAAAAGACCTGATCCGTACATCCCATTCCCTTTCTAAATCCCGCTTGCACATCCCAAATTTTTCCATCAGTTTCTTTCATAACTCTTTCAAATAGTACCTTAGCATACAGTTTTCCCACAATGCTAAGAAGGCTGATACCACGGTAGTTTTTACAGTCCTGCTGTGATCCTTTTCCCTTATATATTGCGACTATCACGGCTTTGCACCAGTCTCCCGGTACCCGCTTAAGTTCCCAACATAAATTAAACAAGGTGTACAGCAGGTTTGCCACCACTCCTTCTCCAGCCCTTAGCATTTCGAGAGATACTCTATCATAACCGGCTGCCTTACCTGCTTTCATACTTTTCATTGCTTTCATTATTTCATCTATACTTATATCTCTATCTATTTCCTCTTCTTTCGGAATTTCTATTTCATTTAATTCAAACGTCTCATCACTCATAAACACGCTTTCAAAGTATTCCTTCCATCTCCTTAAACTCAAAACTTCGTCATTCAGAATACAGCCATTCTGGTCTCGTATAGCATTCATTCTAGGCTGTTGTGAATGTCCCCTGGTAGTTCTTACGAGTTTCCAGAACATTTTAATGTTTGCCTGGAAGTTATCCGATATTCTTCTATCATTCTTATCCGTTCTTTCTTGCTTTTTCCTTTCAACTACTTCTTTGACTCCCTTATTTAGGTGTCTAAAAACTGCCTTTGTCCTTTCAATATCATCATTCATACTGCTAGAATTACTAGCCTTGGTTGCTAGTAAATCTAGCCATGCTTTCTTCTTTGCTTCAACTTCCATCCGTACCTCATCATCCCACCATAACGTGTTATTTTTCCTTTCAATCGTTCTCTTACTTACACCACATATTTCGGTAGCTGCATCCACTAAACCTTTCTTGACATTATACCACACAGTCTCCAAGTCTAAATCATTCATACACAATTCAGCCACACCACTTATATTTTCTCGCAATCTACATTTGAACTTCTCTTTTTCGAAATTTCAACATAAAAAATATAAAATTTCGAAATTTCAACATAAAATAACACAAACCATAAATAAGTCACAAAACGTGAATGACTCCATTCAGTGTTGCTGCGCATACAAAAATAAAGTTCCCCGTGGTTGAGATTTTTATATGTTAATTTATTGTTACAATATTTTATAATATAATATATTTAAGTTATTATATGACCTATTTCTATATTATTTAATATTTATATTTGTAATATTGTTCAAATGGACTAATATTTATTGGTGTTTTTTATTAATTCATTTATTATTAAAACTAACCAAATTTAGTTGACTGGTAAAAATGTGAAAACGGTACAAACAAGAGCTACTTTTATAATGAATAGGTATAATATGTATAATACAGTCATTATTATTATCGTACTATGTTTGCTTGGTACAGATTTCCTGCTGATCCCTTTATTTTCAACCGTTGGACTGCTATAGTACGACTCACTCGACAAGAATGTTGATGGAAACCCGGAAAATGAAGTAATATATGTTCCGCTCATTTCAATAATAATAATAATAATAATAATGTTTATTTTATTTGCTCTCACAAGTTTACATTGCCTTTTAATAATATTGGAGGTATAAGCATTTTAATTTGTGAGAGCCTGGTGTTAGTATTAGGAAAGACCTGTATGACTAATCACCAGACTCTCGTCCCTTAATGTTAACATTTATCAACATACCTTTAACTTTAATACACTTCGTGCGACAATATGATTTATAATTGCAGTTTCTGTAATTAAAGTTATGGGTGTGTGTGTGTGTGTGTGTGTGTGTGTGTGTGTGTGTGTGTGTGTGTGTGTGTGTGTGTGTGTGTGTGTGTGTGTGTGTGTGTGTGTGAATGTGTGTATGTTTGTATAATATTTTAAATAATGGGAGTTACCAGAGATTCTGTTTCGGTGTAGTTTAAGCCCAAAAGCCATTCTGTTACTCTTGTTTTTAAAGAATATTTATTCATACAATATATTGGAATAGCCTTATTTATCCTGTTGTAAATAAGACCACCTAGATAACAGAAGAATTTACGAAAAAAATTTGTATTACATTTTTGACTCTTACAAACTATCCTACCACTTCCCGAGATTGGAGAAGACATGCTATTGTATGGTAGCGACGAATGTTTTTTTTTTAGAATAGTTTATAAAATAAAGATTTGGCTAACAGTAAGTATCCTGCAACGTTTGTATAGTTCATCCGTTGGAAATAAAAATGACAATGAAAACCCAACTTTTAGAATGGCTCTTTGCGTGCGTTCCAACCCTATAAGACGGGTTTTTGCTTCACCACCCCATGAAGTTATACCGTACAGCAAAAGAGATTGCACAAAGGCAAAATAAACAGTTTTGATCACTATTGTATCCGAAACATTTCTAAGGTTTTTAAAAACATAGATCAACTTTCTCAATCTAGATGCTAGTGTAGCTATATGTTTTTCAAACGTTAAGTTGTTATCTATTATAACACCAAGATATTTAACGTACTCAGATTTCTCGATAATTGGGCAGCTACACTGTATAATCGAGTCTGAGGCAGTCTGAGAGTTGGTAAAATAAGAGTTACAGGCAAAACAGGAGTGCACTTTTAGATGGATGTGATCCAGTGGAGGCTGATGGAAAAAGTTAAAAATTTAGTTTTTTCAATATTTAAGGTAAGTACGTTCTTGTTTAGCCAGTTCACAACAATATTTAATCCTTTTTGAGCGTTACTAAACGTCTGAGGCCAGGAATCACCATCAAAGATATGTGCCGTGTCATCAGCAAAGGTAATTATTTGTCCATTTGGAAGATTTAGATTGCATAAGCCATTTATGTAGGTTAAAAAGAGTGTAGGGCCTAGTATACTACCTTGTAGTACACCAAAACTAACAGGCAAATCTTTACTCACGTAGTCTTGCACCTTAACATACTGAGTTCTTTTCTGCAAATAATCCCAGAAAAGTTTTAGCTGGAGATCACGGATGCCAAGGCTTTCTAGTTTTTTTATCAGTGTGGGCAATGAGACTGTGTCAAACGCTTTGGCTAGATCAAGGAAGACGATCAATACTCTTTTCCTTGCATACACCTTGGTGACAACAAAATTGGTTAAGTTATGTATGGCAGCTTCAGCGGATTTGCCTGTCCTAAACCCAAATTAGTTACAAGATATTAGTCCGTTTGTTTCTAGGTATTTTATCAATCTGGTGTTCATAAGGCGCTCAAGAATTTTGGACAAAGCTGAAAGAATGGATATTGGCCTGTAATTACAGACACAGTTTCTGTCGCCAGCTTTGAAGATGGGATGGATCAGGGATTTTTTAAATGCCGTGGGAAAGACAGCTGTTGTAAATGAAAGATTACAGATGTATGTAATGGGACTAGTATATTCTTGAAGGCCTTTATAAAACTTGTTGATATATTATCAAAGCCTACTGCGCAATTGGATTTGAAGTTCGAAATGATACCTAGTACTTCGGATTCTGTAGTTGGTAGGAGTACAAACGATGAAGGAGTAGAGTTATAATAGCTGGTAGAGGTTAAGTTAGGATCATTATTCAATATTTTTTCAGCTCATGTCTTACCGATATTAACAAAGAACTGGTTTGCAGTATTTACAGCATCTATTGGGTTTGCAACATTTATTAACTCAGATGGGGGTAATATTTTTTTTTTGCTGTTTGTTATAATTTTGATCGTTTCCCATAATTTTTTATTATTCAGTTTTGCCTTTTGCAATTCAGCTTTCTTGTATTACGTTTTAAGTCTCCTCAGTATCTTATTGCAGTAATTCCTATATATCTTATATGTGACTTTTAATACTTCATTTTCCATATTGTTTTTAATTTTTTTATGTAGTTTGTCCCTGTTTCTCATACATTTCAAAAGGCCTGGTGTTATCCATGGTTTTATGATTCGTTTACCATTAGAAATTTTAATCATTTTGGTGTTGGTTTTTATGATGTTTTGCATCAAGCTCTTCCACTGTTATTTTAATATTTTTTATAGTACATGACTATACCTTCATTTTGTGAATTATTATTTAACGAGTTACAGGAAAAATAACTATTTATGGTGGGGTATATAAGGTGAATGAGAAAGCCAACATTCCGTTAAAACAATAATATCGTAAGTTATGTTGCTTCTGGCAAGTAGAGTGAGAAAGTTTGACATATTTCGTTGAATACTTCTTATATTTTGATGTAATATTTTTAATGGAAAATTAGAGTTGGGGATTACACACCGACAGTCTTCTATATTATCAAGTATGAAGGAACTAGATACAGCCAAATTATCTAAGTCATTATTTATTTTTTGAGATTATTGAATGTTATTGATAAAAACTATATATATATATATATATATTACGGAATTTTGAAAGTTGTATGTAGGGTGATAATATTATTTAAAGATATAGGATATAGAAGAGCAGCATTTATATTATTAATATTTTGTTTAATTCTGAACATTTTACGCTTATTATTTACAAGGAGTGAGCGAATAAAAGTGTGTTTAAAATCAAATGTAATTTAAAAATGTAATAAAATTAAAAATAATGTAGTAGAAGTAGGGTATGTGATTCGCAATTTAAGTTTAAGTATGATATTATGTATACTATAGACAATAATCACTATGTGTTTTTGATTGTAATTATTCATTTCATGTACTATTGCTTGATAAATACATAAAAGTAGCATACAAATGTATTTTTTATTAGTGTGCTTTCGGCTTAACAAATAAAAGATAAGATTTTTGTGTGAAATAGTATGATTGCGACATGGTATGAGGATATTATGAGTTTGTATTAAATAGTGTAAGCGCTTACTATAATATTTAAATGCGGTATATAGATAAAAATTTAGTAGAAAAATTAAAGTTAGTCATTTAATTAATCCATGTATGTCTTCTTCTTTTTCGATTCTTATAGCAGGTTTTCCTTCTTCTTTACGTGCGTACACCTTTCCAAATGCAGTCCAACAACGAACAATTTTTTCAACCTATGTAACTCTCTTGCTAAGTAGTGTAAACGTCTGAATTTGGATGTCAAAAATTCTGTAACATAAATATTTTTTGCACTCCGTTTATAAATATGTTCAACGTATTTAATTGACGTTCATTTTTTTCTTTTTTGTTTTATTGTATTCCTTAATTTTTTAAAGAAAATTTTCTTGCCGACTTGTAGACATGTAAGCGATGACGATAGTTTGTGTTTTAGTACGATATATATCTCTTATTTCCGCGTCTTGTAAATTAGGTTCTAACTGAACTATGGAACCAACTTTTTTTGAGATATCTAATAAAGTTCGGCGGTTCTCATTGTCTTGCTTAGGGATATTACGCATTTCTAAGTTTGTTGAACGAGAAAACTTTTCAAGATAATCAAGTTTGTTTTCTAATTCTTGAACATATTTCTTATAGTGGAGATTTTCTTGTTCGAGCACAGTCATACGTTGTAGCAATTCATCGTACTGTTAACATGAAATCAACCGATTTTTGAATGTCTTGGTTTTGTTGAACAACAGCTTGGATGGCCGAATCGAGAGCAAAAAATTTTGCAGTTTGTTGAGATTGGAGCGTTTTAAACATTTCCTTAATTTCACTCATAAATTTTTCGGAGCTATCGACCTTGTTTACAATATCCCCGTGTATGGGAGATTTCATACACTTCCTTTTTTGTCTCCTGGTTACCTTTGTATTTGTAACCTGTTCCTCATCATCAACAAAGAATGTATTAATGGAAGGGTCCGAGTTATACTGTGTGTTAATGGAAGTTCCAGCTTTCAGAGATTTAAGAAGCGGCATTTTTTCGAAGCGTAATATTCCGTTTAGGCCTAAATTTGCCGTCGGTAATTAATTCGGGCAGTGCAATCGTAGTAAAAAAGCGAGTGCAGGTGCGAGTGAGCAAGGAAACAAAGTGGGCGGGTTAATCACTATATGTAAAAGTCAAAGGCCTTAGCTGTCCCGCGTTTTGATTAGTTAATGGGTTGGGTCTGATTTTAGAAGATGCAATAAGATTATGATTATCTCGTTTTTTTAATTATCTGCCTTACTCACGCGCTACCGTTGTGTTGGTTTCGCTCTGCTCATAGACTCCTGGTATGTAATATTATCACTTTTGACTATTAAAGAAGTGGATTTTAATTTTAAAATAAAATAATATTTAATAAGTTTCGATACGTTCACTCTGTACGGAGGTCGAGGGACGAGAGGTGAGGTCAATGAGAGCGACTTCTACTTTACAAATGGTGGTTTGAAGCAATTGTTTAAGGGAGCTGTACCACAGATCGCATTATTTTGTCGTCAACACCATCGGATATTTCTAACAATAATACAGTAACTACAGAACCAAGTATACCAGTTCCAGTTGTCAGTTCTAGTAGTTCTACAGTGCTGTAACTGGAGAACAAAGCACGTCAGTTTCAGTTTTCGATGAAACCATTTTAGCTAATGGTAATGAAACTCCACCACTAGATGACTTTCCCGACATTGACTATATTTTTGACACACAGAGAAAGATAAGGCTTGAAAAGGAGCTTAATAAGAAAACAGTTCTACAATTAAAACATGCGAGAATAATTAAAATCTTGCGTGAAAAGACTCGTCGATTAAGAAAAACTAATTGTAATTTAAAAAATATTAGATATCAAACCTTTAAATCAAGAACGATTGTAACAAGCCTTCATCTAAAAGATTAGTTATATATGTGTTTAAGACTTTCAATACACACTAACATTCCTAAAAATCCAGTATTTGCTTAAGTGGTTTTTTTATAGGATAGGGTGATAAACGAGCACACAGTCCATCTGATGGTAAGTGGTTGCTGTGGCCCATAAACATCTACATCTATCCTCGTTTGCGAATCAAAATGCAGATGCGTTGTCACATGTGAGGACTAAGATAGAATGCCTCTTTTCCAGTAAAAAGGGTCTCCGGTTCTCTACACTCACCATACGAAACACAGCAGCGTTAAGCGGCTATTTTACGCTGGTATTCTGTGAGAGCGTGGTCCCACCCCGGTCGAGCCGACCCATTCGAGCTACAACTATACTGTTAATATAGTTGCAGCATGGCTCTACCACGTATAAAATTTATTTAATTTTTTTTCACGTATAAATTTTGCTTAAAATTGGTTTAAAACTTTTAATAATTATCCTTTTCTTGCTTGTATTCTTTAAGAAAACGCTTTCTAGAGGTTTTAATATTTAGGTTTGTAATATATTGTGTCGTATGTAATAAAGAATATTATCTTTATTTCCATTATAAATGGATGACTAAATCCATGTTATATACCCGGGGTACAAATTGGAGCACTCCTTTGTGCTTCCCGCTGGAGTTTGCGTGTACGTCAGAGAGGACATATGTTCTCGACGCTTTGGCAGTCTTGAAGGTTCGGACATATCCAACCTTTGGCTACGCGTAAACAGCGACCACCATCCGCGCGTCGTCACGGTAATGCCAAAACAGACCGACTCATCGACCACGTCCAAATGTCTACAGATTCCTTGCTACAACAGGTCCCATCCGCAGAGATCGTAATCGTCACGTTTAACCGATCATGCGGGGAGATCTGTTTATGACTTTGCCTTGGCATATGGTCTGACACAACTGATTACTTCGCCTACGCGGATTCCAGATGTGGAGGATCATACACCTTCCCTATTGGAACTTCTGCTGACCTCTCATCCGGACGGATATCAGGTTTCAGTCGATGCCCCTCTCGGCTCTTCAGACCATTATCTGATCCGTAGTGTGGTGCCACTCACGCTCCCCATTATTCCATCATCTGTGGTACCCATTGGAGGCAGAGCTCAGCCTTGGTTTGGTCGCTCCTGTAAGACTGCATTATGCAGTAAGCAGGAGTGTTATCAAGCCTGGTCTGCGGCTTCGGCGACTCATGATGTAAACACCAGCACACTTAAAAAGAAGTATAACTTCGCCTCCAGGTCCTTCAAAAGAGTTATTTCCAAGGCAAAGTCAGAGCACATAGGCAGAATTAGCGAGAAACTAGTTTGCCTTCCTTAGGGAACCCGTGCATTCAAGTCTCTCGCCAAGGCTATCAAAAGGAATTTCTGTAAGCCATCACTACGATCTCTGCACAGGGAGGACGACTCACTGGCCCAAGCCGCAAAAGACAAAGCCGATCTTTTAGGCTCCCTTTTTGCGTCCAACTCGACTCTTGATGACGGGGGGAAAACACCGCCGGCCATCCTGCGGTGTGAGTGCTCCATGTTGGAAGTGCTGTTCTCACAGCACTCGGTTCGCAATGCACTCCTCTCCCTGGACCTCCAGAAGTCGAGTGAGCCTGACGGAATCCCCCCAATTGTGCTGAGAACTTGTGCTCCGGAGTTGCACCGGTCCTAACGCGTCTTTTCCGGTAATACAGTAGTATTCGGGACTCCCAAGGCGTAGTCCTGAATTCATGGAAGACAACTTTTGTCCCCCGATCCCTAAAAAAGGCGACCGCTCAGACCCGTCCAACTACAGGCCTATCGCCATCACCTCCTTATTCTCCAAAATAATGGAATCCATTATTAACTGCCAGCTCATGCGGTACATTGCGGATCACCAGCTGATTAGTGACCACCAATACGGTTTTCGTTGGGGTCGATCAGCTGGTGATCTTCTGGTCTACCTGACCCATAGATGAGCGGAGGCAGTAGAGTCCAAGGGGGATGCGTTGGCCATTAGTTTGGACATTGCGAAGGCTTTCGATCGGGTTTGGCGCAAAGCGCTTCTTTCGAAGCTCCCTTCCTGTGAGCTTCCCGAGAAATTGTACAATTGGATCACCAGCTTCCTTGCAGATCGGAGCATCAAGGTCGTTGTAGACGGTGCATGCTCCGACTACAAGCCTATTAACGCTGGTGTTCCACAAGGCTGTGTGCTATCACCAACGCTGTTTTTTCTGCATATCAATGATATGTTGCTAACTGGTAATATTCATTGCTATGCGGATGACAACACTGGTGATGCTTTATACACCGACCGTGCCAATATTTCTCGGAAAAACGTCGCTGAGTACCAGAACAAACTTGTGTCTGAAGTCGAGTCTTTGCTGAACAAAGTCTCGGATTGGGGGCGACTAAATCTAGTCCAGTTTAATCCTCAGAAAACACAAGTTTGCGCGTTTACCGCTAAAAAGAATCCCTTTGTCGTATCTCCTCAGTTTCAAGGCACTCCCTTTGTTGCCTCAGCCAGTATCGGAATACTCGGGATCAACATATCGAGTGACGTGCAGTTTCGTGGTCACTTAAAAGAGAAGGCCAAATTGGCCTCTAAAAAGCTTGGCGTGCTCAGCAGTGCGGGACAGTATTTCATGCCGGCACACCGTCTGCAACTTTACAAGGCGCAGTTTCAGCCTGACATACTGTTCCCATCTCTGGGCAGGGGCTCCCCAGTGCCAGCTACTTTCCCTCCACTTGACCGCATCCAGCGCAGAGCTGCTCGAATCGTCGACAACGGAGTCCTTTTCGATCGGCTCAATTCATTGGCACTGCGAAGAGATGTTGCATCCCTTTGCATTTTCTTTCGTATTTACCACGGGGAGTGCTCTGTGGAATTGTTCGGATTAATCCCAGCCGCCAAATTTCACGAACGCACATCGCGGCAGAACTCCCGATACCATCGACACCGTCTGGATGATTGGCGGTCCACCACTGTGCGATTTAGAAGATGTTTTCTTCCTCGCACGACTACCTTGTGGAATCGATTACCATCAGCGATTTTTCCGGACCGATACGACTTAGGGACCTTCCAGAAAAGAGCCTACTCCTTTTTAAAAGGCCGGCAACGTATCTGAAATTCTCCTGGTTCCCCTGGTGTTGCGGTTGTTCATGGGCGGCGGTAGTCACTTACCATCAGATGAGCCGCATGCTCGCTTGCCCCCTCTCCTATAAAAAAAATGTTGCTTTAAATCCCTGGTATTGAATATATCAAATAAAACTACTAGTCACATTTTTTTGATAAAACATCGCAAGATTTCTCCAGCAACGGGATTCACTACCTACAAGACGGCGACAAATTATCGAACAAGAGGGCACATATAATATATCATAGTTAAGTATAATTAGACTATGAAACAAAAATGTCTTGAATTTGTATATAAAATACGAAGGAACTTTTTCCCCGACCTTATATTCTAAGTATATAAGGTGTAGCAAAATGGTGCTCAATAGTTTAGAGTCATTCCCTAAGTTATTGAGCACTATTTTATTATGCAGAACTGATGTGAGTGGTCGTCCGATCAAGAAATGAGTAGCGGAAAGATAGGAGAGATCAGAAGGATCTGAAGACAGAGGGGTCAACGGTCTGGAATTTAAGATGGCCTCTATCTGACTCAGACGCGTCGAAAGTTTTTCATAAGTTATATGAGTAACTATCACCCTATCCTATAAAGTAAGACCGAGAGTACAACGTATAAGATGTTTGGTCGACTTTACTGCTGCCTCCCAAATGCCCCCAAAATGAGGTGAATAAGGTGGTATAAATTTAAAATTTTTGGTCGACTTTACTGCAGCCTTGGTTTGCAATGTCTGACTCTATATCATTGTAAGATAATTATAAAAATCGATTCAGCTCATTGAAGCTCCTACAAAGGTAGTGCCATTATCGGAGTACACGCGTTGAGGCTTGCCACGTCGTGCGACAAACCGACTAAAGAAACCAGCTCCAAGTGGACGGCTCTGACTGCAAAGCTCACAAAAAGACAAATATAAGACTTCAATAGCTTACAACCTCTGCCTTTTTAGACATTTTTTAGCACTGGCCCGGCAAAATCTAAGCCTGTGGTTAAAAATGGGAAATCAAGCTGCGTCCTATCACTAGGTAGGTTACCCATAATGACCTGAATGGGCTTGCGCTTTACGCGAGTACATCGGATACAAGTTCGTACAATTTGTTTAGCTAAGTTTCTACCACCGAGCGGCCAATATGTTAGTCTTATATTTGCTAAAAGTAGTTGAGGTCCTGCATGAAAGAGAGAGAGGTGGTACGATTTAAATATTATTTTAGTGGGGTGATGTTTACTACAGAGTAATATAGAATGCTTTATGTCGTAAGTGTAGTTAGAGTTCTGAAGGCGTCCGCCTACACGTACTATGTTTCAAGAATCAATGAAAGGAGATACTCGTAGACTGATCGTCATCGTTTTTTTACTGTATAATATTTTTTAAGAGTACTATATTCCTCAGGGAACATTTCCTGCTGAGCAAATTGTGTAGTTAGATTTTGTGAACGCTGTAACTCTGAATAAGACAAGTGAAATAAAATTTTGTGATTTGCAAACCTGCAATTATGAATAAACCTATTGACTTAGGCTAAGGTTCTGATTAATTTGGTAAATGTTGAAAGTTTGTAAATTAAATGAGTTATTGCATTGTTCCTGTAATCTATTACATTATTTTGACAAAAGTGTGTAATGAAGTATCGGGCACTTTAAAATGCCCGTGGTCACGGACTTACGAGGTGTTAGAACGAGCTTAAGTATCTTGAAGTCTTGCAGTAGTATGCTTGGATTTGGATTTTATATTATTAATTCTGTAATACCAAGCAGACGGCAGCACTCAGCCATCTTCTCCATTACAATTAACGGATGGTAAGAACTGACTAATCTTCTTCGGGGGCTTGTAGTATGTGCTTATGAAAGCCCGCTTCAAGACGTAGCCAGTCTTGTCTGTAATTCCTTTGACGTATGGAAGTATAGCAAACACACACTCGACTGTGTTCGGTTTCACTTGTTCACTGTGACGGAGACGCTGGACACGGAGCGTGTGGTCTTGCAAAGCTTGCAGAGCTCGGTGGCCAGGTGTTTACTGTCACAGATCCCTTGTGCTCTCTGAAACAAAGATGTTCACACGGCAGCTAACTGTGAACAATGGTGGTCACTCACTCACCACAATCCTCCGTTTTCGATTCACGAGGCTATTGAAATCAAAGAAACATCCCAATGTCAATAAAAAAGATGACTGGGTGCTTCAATTTGCTTGGGATCCCAAAATTAATGAAACTAAATCCAAACCCAAGTAAACCCATACCAAACTAAATCCATACCACTGCACGACTTCAAGATGCTGTAAGTTTGTTTTGCGTAGATTGGACAAAAAATTAATATTAAAAGTTGAAGGTAGCCGTCGTTAACTATGACATCGGGACGTCAGACACCTCAATCTCCGTGACAATGGGCGCTGGAGAGTGCCCGAAACATCGGTAATAAAAAAAATTTTAAATAAACGCGATTAAATCCGTAAAATTATTTTCATACCCTTTTTTTTCAAGTTTATCATTTAAATTCATTATCATTACAAAGTCAGTAATTTTGCGTGCTATACCTATTTATTTACAAGATACCGTAATCGTAAGATTATACCACAGAGTTAGGGAGCAGACGTCGTTGAATGTTAAAAAACTAAACCGAAGTATTTGTAAGTACTCGCGCTTTGATTACGGTTGGGAATAACGTTCATTTCATCGTAATCCTAAGCAAATCCAGGTTATCGGTTTGAATCCTCAATTTACTCGGGATTATGATGAAATCGAGTCTCTATTTTGTCATATTCCGGCTTTTGATCAAAACCCTAGTATTTAACTATAGAAGATATCCCTTAATATTATATATTATTTTTGGTCTGAGGGATCCCTCACCAATATTTGAATATTTGAAACCGCTTATGAAGTTGTTTAGGTCCTTACCTATGAAATTGCCTTTATTTATGAAATATGTTAACTTTTTTTTACATTTTTTTATTTTTATTAATCAAAACAATCACCCATGATAAATAATCGATGCATCTTTGCCAACGCAGTGGCAGTTTATTGATGCCCTTCTTGAAGAAATCAGCTGGACGGGAGGTAATAAATTCTTCAAACGCATTTTGTACTGCCTCTCGGGTATTGCATTTTTTCTCGCCAAAGAGTTATCCTAATTCTCGAAAAAGTACAATTCTGTAGGCGCAAGGTCTGGTGAGTACGGCGGTTGAAGGAAAGCTTCCAACCCCAGCTCTTGTAATTTGGAGACCGTCTGTTGTGCAGTATAAGGACGCGCGTTTTTGTGCTGGAGCAGCGGGTCATTGCCACGGTACAGAGGTACCACGGTATGGATAATTTAGCTGACTGGCCCTGCAGTGGTCGCCCAACTGTTCTGACTGTTGCTCAGAAGTAGCTAGTCTCTGGACATAAAATTAGCACACAGATCTTTCGGAATTGCTTACACCAGGCTGAACTGCAAGTACGGAGGTCTTGGCGAGCACCTCTAAATTCACGGCAACGTCAACGACGGAAATTGCAGTGGGCTAGTGCTCCGGCAAAATAAAGAAGATGAGGAGGAAAACATGCGGCAAAACTGTCTCTTTGTTAACGAATTGCAATTTAATACTCATCCAGATAACCGATGTGTCCGTGTCTAGTGACTCTGAAAGGCCACAGGAACCGCTCAGAAAGGCGGGAAATCGGTGTCCTTTCGGGGTAGAATTATGATTGGAGCTAGAAAGCCTTTGATTCCGTATCGAGGCTCCATGACGGCAGATAGGAACAAAACAGTCGCTATTGATGGAATTATTAGACCATTCCGAGTAAAACATGGGCACCAATTCGTACTGTTCGATAATAATGCGTCCGTACATCGAGCTCAACGAGTCAATTCTGCTCTTCGAGAATATCACATCACAAGTTTAGACTGGCCCGCCAGCTCGCCTAACTTAAACCCAATAGAGCACCCGTGGGATGTTCTTAAGCGAGCTGATTGGAACCGTCATTCACTTCTCCAGACATTGCCAGAGATTAGAGAAGCTGCTATTCAAGAATTAGGCAGGTAACCACAAGAAATGCTGCATAACTTAATCCTCAGCATGCCCAGGGGGATCTCCGAATGTGTTCGAGCCAGGTGGGGAGTTATATTTTATTAAATAACCTTCTATTAATAAATTGTTCTATAAGTTTGAACAATCTTTTTCTTTCCATAAAATTTCTGTTACAATTACATTAGGATTGAAATACTTAATTGTTATTAAAAAATAAAAAAAGAGTTTTATTTTTTAATTTAAAATAGTGTAGGCATTTCTATTTAAAAGAAGATATAACGTAAACACTTTTTCTTGATAAAGTTAAATATTAAAATACATCAGCTTTTGCTGATGATTACAAACCTTTTTTAATGTGTCTATATAAATTTATTGGAGCTATAATTTCCCACAGCGGATAACTACTCCTCCCATGGCACGTAAAAGGGTGATAGATTCCCTTACGGCAAAAGTAACAAGATTAATTACAACTAAATTAAAATAAATTTAATGTATAAATATGCTTCATAGTAATTATAACTGTGTGTAACGTATGGGATTTATTAACTGTGTAGGAACATTTAGAATGATTGATGATCTATATAAAAGTTGCTTGGTATACACTTGGGACTCCTTTTTATACCACTGTTTATATTATCTACATAATATAATATAATAATAGTAAATAGTGATATTAATCAAGTTAAGATAAAATGTGAATAAATTAGTATTTTTAAGGGAGAAAAATATATTAGCTTTTTGCACGCTTTTTTGGGATTTTATGTCGGACTCCTGAAATTCTACAATGGTCGTTCTCGGCGTCAACAAAGGGTCACGGGACTAAATCGGAAGAAGCGGAGCTGTAACGATCTTTCAAAATTACTTTAAATTATCGCCCAGAGGTCACTTTACTGAGCGGTTTGGGCCCGTAGTGCAATTGCCTGAGGCCTCAAAGTTTCCGCTGGTGGTAGGAGATCACAGGTAGAAAGCACTCCATGACGAGGCACGAGAGATTCCACGCACATGCGTTGACCCACTGATCAACGGACGTGGCTCTAAATATCGACTGTTGGTCAAAAATCCATCCAAAAATATTGAACCCTAGTTCCACAAACTAATGAGGACAGTAATAACTGTCAATTTTCAAGTAAAAAGTAAAAATGCAACCAAGTTTCCGGCCATTATGTTTCTGCAAATTCAGCAATTTATTCAAAACTAGCTTTTTACCCGCGGCTACGCTTGCGCCACCAACTTAGGTGGCGCTAATATTAGATGAAATAATGAAAGCCAAAACCATATAGTAATATCAACAATAGAAGCTATCATTTATTTATTGTATCAATAAGGAATAAAGTGATGTCAATTCTCTTAAAAGTTCTGTTTCTGTTAAAAATACGCTATCAGCGCCCCTAGCGGTGAAAAACGATTTAATGATATCGTCATATAACTATATTATGAAATAGCAACGTTGTGTTTAGTTATTAATATCTTCAAGCGATTTCTATTCATTGATTTGGTCAAGCTATATCATGAAATGGTCAACAAATAGTGTTAAATATCATGAAATGACCACACCATTTCACGAAATGATAGACTACTTTATGATATAGGTATTATCAATTCTCCGATCTGGCCACGACATACATAAAAATCTCTTCTCTTTAATAAAACAATAATGATAATGAAAATTTTGCAACAATTGCAGACAGACCAGTTTTAATTACTTTACATATATTAGTAATTGAAATAAATACATACCTTAACAATTTTCATATTTTTGATAGACGTCACTATTATCTTTTGAAATTATTACACTTTTTAAATAAAATAACAAAAATACTAAAAAACTAAACGTTAGAATTTTTTAATAATTTTAAAAATCTAATCATTTAATCATATAAATGTAAGTTATTTATATTATATTTTATGTATTAGTAATTGAAGGCAAAATATACTGCTTCTTCCATTTGATGATAGATGGCGCTGTTTTGAATACTAAATCGGTGTAGTTTCAAATTATTTTACCAAAATTATAACTATATTTTAAACTTTATTTACAAATATGGTTTTTATTTGAAAAACACCCGTCATCTCGCCTATAACTAAGATATAATAGAAAATTAACATCTAAAGGAAATAGAATACATAACCTACCTTTTATGAAGTTTCGTAATCGGATAAAAAGTAGCCTATAAGTTGCCCCAGGTTACTCACTACCTATATACAAAATTTCATGTAAATCGGTTCAGTAGTTTTTACGTGAATCCGGAATACACAGACAGACAGACAAAAATTATAAAAACCACTAATTTGGCTTCAGAACCCTTTATTTAGATACCTGGACTTGTTTTTTTAAGAATATATTAGAATTGCAGACACGACTTTTCTACAGATTTATTATATACCTATATAGAAATATAGAATATAGAAATAGAATAGATAATTATTTAATGAAAGTAATTATTACTAGTAGACTCAAACGATGTTAAGCATGAAATTAATACTCAGACAGGTTCCGCAGAATGCATCGTCTTGCAAGACCAACCAAAAATGCTTAAGTTTGAAATCGTGAAAGTGACCATGCTGCTCCATCAACAGCTTTATAACGTGAACCGATACCCTAGTGTTCGCGTAACTAAATAATTGATGATATTGTGACATGAAGTTTAATTAAATTAGATAATAATGAAACTAATAATATCAAATTGCCCTATTTAACCAGACAAATATTATATTATTCTGTAATAAAATAGGCAAAGTATAAATTTTAATCCTCAACATTTGTGACCTAGATTACGCATGAGAGTGATCAATTCCCGTGACAGCAAATCTATTTCATCCGACAAACACAGTGCCAATTAATCAAAGTCTTGCACGGATGAGAGTCGCCGAGTGTAGTATGAATTTATACAGATATAGACATACGTTGTATTGGCAACTCACAAAATGTAACTTTTAGAGTAAATAAAAACATACCTAAACTTTCCTTCAAAAGATGTCTGAATAAAAATTATGAGGGATCAATTGTATCTGGATGAAAATATGAGGGATAAAATAGAGCCCGCTCTACGCATAGAGCGCGCTGTACCCACAGGAGAGAAGCAACCACTAACGCCCCGAGACCAGTACCAATATACCCAAGGAGACAACCACCACCGGCCGGCCACGAGATAGCTGACGCCATTCAAAAATTGGTAGGCATAGCTATCGAGATCGGCAGTCAAGACCTGGTTAGGGCCGTTACTGATCCTATTACCGCCGTAATGAAGGTGCTGGCAACACAACTAGCTCGGCATTACGGAGGAGAGTAACCTGCGCCTCCTCCATTGGAACCAGGACGAGATACAATAGAGAATCCATGAACTCCGTACAGTCGCCCAACAACAGGATATCCAGGTTATCTTACTGGGAGAAACTAAATTGAGACGTCTGTGTAGAGGACACTGAGTCCGCAGCAAGACCCATCAGAGCCGGCGTACCACAGGGCAGCTGTCTGTCTCCAGTCCTATACGCGGCTTTCACCAACGACCCAACCTTGGCAGGACACCTGCGTGAGTGGAAGGACGACGTATTCACCTCGTCCAAAAGAGCCCACATTGCTGTTGCTGCTTGCTTGCTGCTGGTTGCTGCCAGGATGCAATGACTGCTGGACCTCCTGCCACCATGGTTGGACGAGTGGAGGATGGCCATCAACGTTGGTAAGACGACCGCTCTGCTCACTCGCCGTCTCAGAAATCTACCACCACCAATGACGCTCTGAGGCCAGAACATCACTTATGAGAAGGCCGTGTCATATCTTGGATGCCGGTTCGACAGGATTCTGTGCATGAGCGCGCCCGTCGATCTCGTCGTCCACAACGCCAAGATCTATAAATTATACATAAGACCAGTATTAACCTACGCTACTCCGGCCTGGTACGAGTAGGCACATCTGAGCGATCGATAGAGGCGGCGACTGCGGGCCTAGCAGAACTTAGTATTTCGGACCATTGTCGGTGCAGGTCGCTACGTCCGGAATGACATCATAGCGACCAATCTAAAGATTGAAACCATAGAAGAATTTGTGGTCCGGTTGGCGCGTGGTATGTTCAACCGCACCGACAACGGGCCACATCCATACCTGAAAAACTTCGCACCGCTACACGGACTTCACTAGGTCGTGAGAAAAATCCGGCCAATCGGAAATGCCCCGTGGCCCGAGACTTGCAGTGCAAGGCACCTGCAGAAGACAGTTTTATAGTTTAAAGCAAGAAGGAGATGGCAATAGGGAAGTGATAGGAAAGTAGTAAAAGTTTCAACGTTGCACTCTTATGGGGAAATTATGACGATAAAATTACAATTTCATTTTCTACTGCACCTTCCAAATGATGAAGATATAGTCCACTTAAGGGACGCCAAGACTGGGATCACTCCAGAGGGATCCGTAATCTTAGTCGTCTAACCTTTCTTTTCAGAAAGGCCAATAGACGTTCTTGTCTCCTTCACGGGGTCACGTCCACCTCGTTGGTCCCGACCCAACGTGGTGTGATTTCTGTTTCATGGGGTAGAACGTCGATGGATGACTAACCCCTGTCTGTTGGACCTTTTCAGACATAGTACGATTAAGTTACAGTCTGGGTACGATACGCATGCGACCTGCATGCGTATCGTACCGACAAATTTTTCGAAAGTTATATATCGTTTAACTTCAATGGATGTTTTTTCATTCTAAATTAAACGATATAACTCTTTACAAATTAAAAGCGATATTTCCAAAGTTTTCGGAAAACGCGGCAGCAACGTGTTGGGTACCAGCTAGTAGTAGATAAAAAGAAAATGACAGAAAATAATCTTTATTTAATAATAATAACAACAAATAAATATGATTTTATTTCAGGTTCAAACTTTGAACTCCATACTTTATAGATAAAAAACTAAATTTAAAATTTATGTTAGTAAATATACAAATACAAAACTGAAAACTTACTTTACATTAAATATAACAGCTCTAGACCCCATGTTCCAGTGCCGCACAAGCGAGCAATCAAGTATTCCCAATACGGTACATAGGGGTCCGTTGGTACTGTCTCCGCACATGTCACATTTGTGAGGCGACATTCACCGCCTATATTACATCAAAGCTGTTAACCTCAGCAAACGTACCTGATGTTGCAATAACGAGACAGTCCTATCAGTATTTTAAAGCCATTATTGTACTGTACACGTAGAGTATTTACAAGAACACGTAGATCCGCGAGTATACTTGACCCACAGACTGCAGGTGTAAAACGTTTGAAATTATGCTTTAAATAGGGTTATCTTGATAGCTTTTGCACACCTTGCAAACCTGCGAGCCAGCATGTAGCACCTCGCTGTTAACGCTCTACATTCTCGTTCGATATACAAGTCATCAGAAAGGTCCCCAGTAACCCAGTGCTCCAGATATTTAAATTTGGTGTCTCTATTTCGGCATTTCTCCAAGCCTGACAAGTGGGATCGCCTTGGATTCTTTGTTTCCTGTCTTGAAAACAAGTAGTTCACTCGTTTTGGAGTTACACCTACGGGCATGGGCTTCTGCATATCTTTCACATTTATTTATTAATATCTCGAGTGCCCTGATCGCTGGGCTCAGCAGCACCATGTCGTCCGCGTAACTGATGCTGTTTACGAAGTTACCATCTGTTGAACATACGACGCCAGTTCTGCTGAGCTCATCAATCAATCCATTTCCATCGTCCATGTACAGGTTAAAGAATCACAGTTTAGTCTAGCCTTCCTGTCGCACTCCGCACCCCGAACTATATTCGCTTGAGCATGAGCATGCCCACCTTACATTATTTGATTGGTCGTGGTACCAATACCTAATATTTAAAAACTATATTTAATTAAAAATATAAAATAAAATAATAATTTTAATAAAAAGTTTAATCGTTTTGAGAAACTAAAAACAATTATATAATTTCCTCAATACAGCTTTTGAAATCGGTTTTAAGGCACGAAGAATTCAAAGTCTTATAATATTGTAAGAAATCATTTCAATTCTAATGTTAGAAATTATTCCAAAAGTATTTAAATAAAAGAACACTACTCGGTAACAAAGTCTACTTACTATCGGGACCCCAATTACAGGATAACACCAAACTATGCAAACCAGTAGCATCACCAGCCACCTCAGTGTGTCAGGGCAGCTAGTCTCCCCTCTACTATTGAGAAAGAGGCACAACGTCAGCGTATCTCAATATAACTCTTTTAGAAAAGAAGAACTAGCTATTTCTGACACATATGTAACTACTTACCTTCGAAGTAAACATGGGGTAAGCACACACCTCGTGTGGAGGTTTAAGTAACGTTACTGGTTTAATGTAACTTTCGCGTCTCGACCCTTTTGACCATGATACGATAAACTCTTGTTTTGAAATTTTTACCAAATTTTATTCAACAGCACACGATGTGTGAGCTCTTGAAGACATTTCATACAGACTTATCTTTTACACAATTGAAAACATCGTCCAAATCAGATTTTAGTATAGATACTGCGTTTCCTCCAAGAGTTTAACGCACGTCACAGATAGCACAATCTTCTCTAAGGAATACTGCAAACACGGCATAGATCATATCACAGATACACTGAAGACACAGGCTAACCAGCTTAACACGCTCCAGCGAACGGTTCCACTGCGTTCGCGCGAGTGAGCTATTCTATTGCACTACAGTATTCTCAGCCTTGGTTCGGTCGCTCCTGTAAGACTGCATTACGCAGTAAGCAGGACTGTTATCAAGCCTGGGCTGCGGCTTCGGCGACTCGGGATGTAAACACCAGCACACTTAAAAAGAAGTATAACTTCGCCTCCAGGTCCTTCAAAAGAGTTATTTCCAAGGCAAAGTCAGAGCACATAGGCAGAATTGGCGAGAAACTAGTTCGCCTTCCTTCAGGAACCCGTGCATTCTGGTCTCTCGCCAAGGCTGTCCAAGGGAATTTCTGTAAGCCATCACTACCATCTCTGTACAGGGAGGACGACTCACTGGCCCAAGACGCAAAAGACAAAGCCGACCTTTTAGGCTCCCTTTTTGCATCCAACTCGACTCTTCATGACGGGGGGAAAACACCGCCGCCAATCCCGCGGTGTGAGTGTTCCATGCCGGATGTGCTGTTCTCACAGCGCTCGGTTCGTAAAGCACTCCTCTCCGTGGACATCCATAAGTCGAGTGGGCCTGACGGAATCCCCCCAATTGTGCTGAGGACGTGTGCTCCGGAGTTGGCACCGGTCCTAACGATTTTTTTTCCGGTACTCCTACTCCCAAGGCGTAGTTCCGAATTCATGGAAGACAGCTTTTGTCCACCTGATCCCTAAAAAAGGCGACCGCTCAGACCCGTCCAACTATAGGCCTATCGCGATCACCTCCTTGTTCTCCAAAATAATGGAATCAATTATTAACTGCCAGCTCAAGCGGTACTTAAGGATCACCAGCTGATTAGTGACCGCCAATACGGTTTTCGTCGGGGTCAATCAGCTGGTGATCTTCTGGTCTACCTAACTCATAGATGGGCAGAGGCAGTAGAGTCCAAGGGGGAGGCGTTGGCCGTTAGTTTGGACATTGCGAAGGCCTTCGATCGGGTTTGGCACAAAGCGCTTCTTTCGAAGCTCCCTTCCTATGGGCTTTCCGAGAAATTGTGCGATTAGATCACCAGCTTCCTTGCAGATCAGAGCATCAACGTCGTTGTAGACGGTGCATGCTCCGACTACAAGCCTATTAACGCTGGTGTTCCACAAGGCTGTGTGCTATCACCAACGCTGTTTCTACTGCATATCAATGATATGTTGCTAACTGGTAACATTCATTGCTATGCGGATGAAAGCACTGGTGGTGCTCTATACACCGCCAGTGCCAATATGTCTCGGGAAAACGTCGCCGAGTACCGGAACAAACTTGTGTCTGAAGTCGAGTCTTTGCTGAACAAAGTCTCGGATTGGGGGCGACAAAATCTAGTCCAGTTTAATCCTCAGAAGAAACAAGTTTGCGCGTTTACCGCTAAAAAGAACCCCTTTGTCGTATCTCCTCAGTTTCAAGGCACTCCTCTTCTTGCCTCAGCCAGTATCGGAATCCTCGGAGTCGACATATCGAGTGACGTGCAGTTTCGTGGTCACTTGGAAGAGAAGGCCAAATTGGCCTCTAAAAAGCTTGGCGTGCTCAACAGAGCGGGACAGTATTTCATGCCGGCACACCGCCTGCAACTTTACAAGGCGCAGGTTCGGCCTCATATGGAATACTGTTCCCATCTCTGGGCAGGGGCTCCCCAGTGCCAACTCCTTCCACTTGACCGCATCCAGCGCAGAGCGGCTCGAATCGTCGACGACCGAGTCCTTTCTTGGCACTGCGAGGAGATGTTGCATCCCTTTGCATTTTCTTTCGAATCTACCACGGGGAGTGCTCTGAGGAATTGTTCGTATTAATCCCAACCGCAATTTCACGAATGCACATCGCGGCAGAACTCCCGATACTATCCACACCATCTGGATGATTGGTGGTCCACCACTGTGCGATTTAGAAGATGTTTTCTTCCTCGCACGACTTCCTTGTGGAATCGATTACCATCAGCGATTTTTCCGAACCGATACGACTTAGGAACCTTCAAGAAAAGAGCGTACTCCTTTTTAAAAGGCCGGCAACGCATCTGCGATTCCCTCCCTGGTGTTGCAGCTGTTCATGGGCGGCGGTAGTCACTTACCATCAGGTGAGCCGCATGCTCATTTGCCCCCTCTCCTATAAAAAAAAACTACAGCGACCTTTTGCGCCGCACAAGCACCACCGAGCCGTCGCGGCGCACCAGCGGCGCCAGCGAGTCACTGCGCCTGACTAGCGTCAGCAAACCGTTGGGCTGCACTAGCACCAGCGAGCTGTTCAAACTTTAACATTGTAGGCATAGGCACCAAGTTTTCAGTTTCCAGTGGCTGTTGACATATGCACAAAGTGAGCGTTAATTAGTACCTAAAACCTTTGTCATATTGGTTTTACTCAAGCTAGTTTTTATGTAAAATTTGAGGTACACAACAGTAAAAGCAAAAGACATGGACACAACTAAGTCAGATGCACCAGCGTGCACTTAAGAACATCCAACAAAGGTCTCGCAAAATAAGTATCCAAAGAAATTTAAGATTGAAATAGATGTAAAATGTTTCAGGTGAATGAAACAAATAAATAATCAGCTTTGCAACATTAAAAATTAAAGGAAATGAAGATAAATGTATTGCGAATCATAGAATTCGGGGCTTCCAAAGTTCTCTTAAGAAACGGCAACTGTCTGACATGGCACTCACAAACCATTGCACACATAGCAAAAAAAGGCGACTGTGTAAAATTTCATACATTGCAAATGACATCACAAATTGCAATCGTCATTGAGTCGTCTCGGTCAGATATATATCCGCGTGACATGCCTGGAAATGTAAAGGAAAGCTGAGCAAGGGTCAGACAACCATTTGCCGCATGCACCATGTGCTCGGCAGCCGCTTGAGCCGTCCTGCCATAAGATCCACCGAGAAGTCGCAGGCTGAAGTGATGTAGCCGCTATATTAGCAGAGCTCGGCCGCACCGTATTAGCCGTCACGACACCTTCCACATTGATCATTGTTAAAGCGACTTCTACGAATCTCTCGGACATCAAACCCCAATTTTGTAGACTACATAATATTTGAAGTAAACTGTAACACTTATCAACACATTAGTATAGAAAAAGGCTGCTTATGTTTAATTCATAGCACGTTAAAGTTAAACATTTATTTTGGTACATCGCTTAAATATTTCGAACTTTAAAATGTAGCCCATGTAAATCATATTTGGCATAATACTATCAGATTATAACAAAACTCAAACAAATTAAATTTCTACTGAATGCAAACTATTACTTATCTAAAATATTGAATAAAACTACTTTTACAGATTTTATCGCGTTTAATTAACTTATTTTATAATCCCGACGCTTCGGTTGCTTTCCAGCAACCATGGTCACGGGGGACTGAGGTAATTGACGTCCTGATGTTAGAGTTAACCCGGAGTACCTTCAGTTTTTTTAATTATTAATTTTGGTCCGATCTACGCAGAATAAACTAACTGTGTCTTGAAGTCTTACAGTGGTATGCTTGGGTTTAGTTTTAATTTTATTACTTACAGGATCCCAAGCAGGTGGTAGTACTCAGCCTCTATTGAAATTAGGATGTTTTTTTTTAACTTCAATAGACTTACGTATCATCCTTGGTAGGAATCGATGTTCTTTCGCGAGAATTTGTGGTTTATCAAATCTAATGGGCCGTCTAGGATATGATCACAAACTGCAGACTTCCCAGAACGTTGGTGTTTCACGTCAGCTATGTATTCTTTTACGCGGGTTTTTATTGATCGTTTTGTTTGCCCTATATATGAGAGACCACACTCACAATCAACTCCTGCATTTTGTCAATATTGCACTTGACATCACGACGTCAATCACCTCAGTCCCCCGTGACCATGGTTGCTGGAAAGCAACCGAAACGTCGGGAATATAGAATAAGTTAATTAAACGCGATAAAATCCGTAAAAGTAGTTTTATTCAATGTGTAGTGTTCACGTAAATATAAGAAAGCATTATCTAGAATATTTCAAACATTTCTTTAATTATTTATTAACATATTTGGGTACATTTAATACAAATCTAATAAAACTGTTTAACTTTTTGATTAAAACATTTCACTTTAAACTTTTACTTTACACTTTAATAGTACGTCAATGTCGAAAATAGGACAGCAAATTTTATTACGACAAAAATATAGGTGATGCCTCTGTGACGCAAGGCGCTTTATCACCAACGCAACAACCTTGCACTATTCGAAGATTATATGTGGACGATTACAGGGACTATCACAATTCTGATGTAAGAAATTATTCCACTTCCGATGCTCGAAATTATTCCAAAACTATTTAAATAAAAGAACACTACTCGGTAACACACTCTGCTTACTATCAGGACCCCAATTACATAATAACATCAAAGTATGCAAACCAACAGCATCACTAAACCATCTCATGTAACGCAAGCAGCCTCTCAGCAACACGGCCTTCCTTGCCTAATACCCCAACGGGCATAGTAACGACAGTGGGACTCTTAGAACTACAGACTGATGCCTCTCATACGGAGGTTACACGTTAATTTTGGCGTCAGTTCAGTCTGTGACCTAGATCACGTATAGACTGATAGCTGAATGATGGATTGACGGGAGGTATTAGACGGTAAGTCAGACTTACGATCAGTCCAACCAAAAACTTCTACCCGATAACACGCAACGCATTAGGTATAGATTTTAACAAGAAAAAAATACAGAATTCAAGGCGATAGTTGGATCTTAGGGTATTAATTTTATTTTTCACGTCCTCTACATTAGCTTGGGGTTTTATTTTTTTTTTCAAAATTACTAATAGTTTCTGTAGCGCCTCGTTTCTCTTACATTTATTCACATGTTGGTTATTCATTTTATCCCAAAGAATAGGTAAAACTTCTAAAGTGACTGTTCCGTGGCGCAGTGGCTTAGCAATGAGTTGCAGGGCTGGGGGCCGTGGGTTCGAATCCCGCACGGAACAAGTATTTGTATGGCCTGCAATTAATTGTTACGGGTGTTTATCCTTCTGCAATTTATATTTGTAAACTGCCTCCACGGTACAGGAGAAAATACTAGTGTAGGGGTAACGTTTTTAAAAAAAATTGGAATAAATTATTTCTCCGGGGCTAATGGTTGAGAAGGGGACGTAAGGGGTGGCGGGGGAGTCGGCGCACGCGGTGTCATGGCGTGCGATTCCATCGCTGTCTACTCGGTAACTGACATCAGAACATCAGATTGATAGCTATTAAACACGCGTTCAGTCGGGGATCAGTGGACCAGACTGACAAAAATTATTAAAATATTTCAATAATCCTCATTCTGGAGCATCAATCCATCAGTCTAAGCGTATACAGTCAATTTCT